>CM045738.1:28382296-28397296 GCA_024760905.1 Plotosus lineatus
TTTTAATAAGCTCAGGATATTCATTCATTTGTATTCATGAACCACTTAATACCCATTAAGGTCATGGGGAGGCTGGTGCCCATCTCAGCCGACTTTGGGCAAAGGCAACATTCACCCTGGACAGCCTGTTTGGCCATCACAGGGCAAAAACACGCTACTATGCAGCCTACTCTTGATGAAAACCAGCAATGGTTCTTTTACATGCCTCCCACACAGAAAGTGAGAGACAGGGCTGGCCTTTGATAAACCAGTTAGCTGTACTAGGGGGGAAACAATGACAACCCATAGTGGGGCTTGAACCCCCGACCGTGGGAACAGTAATCCAGCAACCTACCATCGGTCCACCACTGCTCTGCTCAGGACATTAAGCAAGGAATTTTCCAAGCTACTGTACAACTGCTCAAGAATATTGCAGCCCGACTTATTCTCACATCCAAATAAATTATTCACATATAGTACATACTCATTATATTCTCTATACATTTTTCATATCATTACTTTGGATGAATAAATACTTCATTTGTTATAGAGACTGCAGCCTGAACAGCTTTCCCTTTCTATTGTGTTCTCTCTCGCAACACATACTGTATGGAAGTGATGATTAAACACGTTTCACTAAAATCTGCTGATTTACATGATCACTAGGAAATTTTATTTGGTCTCCAAGAAAGAAAGTCACAGGGAAAAAAAACATGAATCTACAAAATATGTACCTTTAGGTGCTGACTAAAGCCAGAACTTCTGATAGATCTCTACTAATATACTGACAGTCGTCACCTTAGGTTCCGACAGACCGGTCGTAAAACGATCTGGTGGTATGCCGACTTTCCATCCAAATACACTCATGCTTCGGTTTAACGGACTAATACGGGGGAACACTGGTCCGAAGTACCCAATTGTCTGAAGTTTCCGATTCCATATATTTTAATGATTACGTTGCGAAAAACATTTACTTAAGCACACGATGTAATCTGCAAATGTAAATCCTGTACCTATTCTCTGTAAATGTACATCATAAGATTAGGGGTCGTGAACCTATGGCAGATGTGGCTGTTTTGATGACTGTATCTGGCTCTCAGATAAATCAGCTGGCCTTTTTTAACAGAATAACGAATACACAATTTCACTGTCATTTAAATAACACTACAAAAAAAGCCATCAAGTAAAACAAAAACGGATGAATAAATCTCACGAATTTAAATACATACATCTAGTTTCAATTCCACGTCACTGTGGCGCACAGCGGAGAGCCAACCCTTTCTGTACTCCAGTGTATGGGCAGGTCCAATACCTTCAAACTAATTTTATTGGATTATAACAACAGCCACAGACTGCGCGTATTGTTTTTGAGTAAAGAGGTAAATGTCCCTCATTTTGATCGGCTCATTTCCACGAAGCCAAGCACAGCTGGCAAGCAAACACAAATGGACAGACATGGAAAAACTTCAACCTGCAGAGCAGCTGATTGCCAAATCTTGGGACACGCTTCCTGTCACATAAACACTGCAGCGTGAGAGTTCAATAAAATTACAGTTTCAAGGTATCGGACCCGCCCGCACACAGAAAGGATTGGCTCTCCGCTTCACGCCACAGTGATGTGGCATTGAAAGTAGATGAATAGATTTTCTCTGAGCAGTTAGAAAGTGAAGCTGCCTCATCTCCTGCTTGGCCTTTTAAGATGCTGGCGCGGCCGGCAGTTAAATAAATGTCCCTCATATTTCCTGACTGCGTGCTGAAGCGAAAGAAGGAAAGTGTAACATTTATTTTTTTTTTCCTTTTCATCGGGTTTCCCGAGCTGATTTTCAAATTCATTGTGTGTCACCTGTGTGATTAGTTTCATTGGTGTTTAATGAGTTCTTGTTTCATGTTTTGTCAATGCTTCATGTTATTGCACTCAGCAGTGGTTTGTTTACTCTGTGTGAATATAAGTGGTGGTGTATGAGCCTCTTTTTTTAATTTCAGTTTTATTTTTCATAATTAATATGCCTATAATTATTATAATTATTTTTGTTGTTCCCCCAGTGCATGGGTTATGAAAGGCTGGCCATTTGTCTCACTGTCTATGTTGAGAGGTTCATGTAAAAGAACCATTTCTGACTTTTATAAAGAGTAGCTGCATAGCAGTCAGCATGTTTCTGCCCTGTGATAGTCTGGCGAGCTGTCTGAGATGTACTCTGTCCTCACTCAGAGTCAGTTGAGATGGGCGCCAGCCTCCCTGCGACCCTAATTAGGATTAAGTGGTTCAGAAAATGAATGAATTAACAAATGAATGAATTTTAGTTGTCATTGCCTATTGGGTTTCCTGTGGCGGCACAGACATGGGACAGCCATTCAAGTCATTTTCCACACCTAGAGGGCCGCATTCAAGAACTGTATTACTAATAACAACAACCTTTTACAAATGTGCACTAAACCGGTCATGGATATTTGGACTTGTTTCAGGCAGATTTAAGTGTTTGAACCGGGTGTGAAAAAACCCCTCAGTCGTCTCAGAACTGGTTGCCAGGAGCAAAGGATGATTCACTTGTTTGCTCGTCAAGCATGTGTGTTTTTGGACTCAGTTACATTGCTGTTGAATGTGATACCACTGAAGCTCAAAATATCAACAATATGGCACCAAGAGACCTTCTCACTTGTTCTAAATCTTGTCCAGTCACAAAAAGCATGAATTGCAACTAGATCCTGGAGGGAAACAACAACAATAATAATAATAATAATAATAATAATAATAATAATAATAATAATAATTAGAAATGATAGAGAAATCAACAGAGATCTGAATCACCGGTTCGATGCTGAAGTTGTTTTCCTTTCTGTACAGTCATATACAGTCTACTTCACCAGCTCATGAAGTACCCTCTTGCTACACTCGGTTAAATTTTCATAATGGATAACTTCACACATCTAAAATTTTACACTGTACAAATTCTCTCAGATTTCCTCCAACAAAATGCAACACATGCAATATACAGGGATCCCTCGCTACTTTGTGCTTCAATTCATGCGGCTTCAGTGCATCACGTTTTTTATCTTAAATTTTCATCGAATTAAAAAATAAGGAAATTATTGGAAGAATAGGGGGAAAAGCTAAGGAAAAAGCCACAAAACAAGGACAATTGTGCAAAAAAGAAAGCCCTAAACAAACACAAAACAAAACACAACCCAAAACCTCCCATCAAAACTAGTTATATTTTTGTGAGGTGTGCATCTGAGTGCGTGCACACGTTTGTATGTGTGCATATTTATATTTTATTTACATCTTATGCATTATTTTTGGATGTTTAATTGTTATTATGAGCATTTATAGCAATTAATATGTATTTATTGATATCATATACACATATACATGTATGTACAGTAGGCCCTTGATATTCGCGGGGTTTGGTTCCGGCTCCTCCCGCGAATGAAGATAATCCACGAGTTTTGTACCCGGAAGTAAAACCCCATGTATCACGTTACATACGCGAATCAGCAGCCGGAACTAAAATACTATGTATCTATTACATACGCTTAAATATGCTTCTTAAACACATTCTATAGACAGTCTTACTCATTAATACTAATTTTTTTACTGTGATATTTATTGATAATAAAATATAAACATTATACAGCATACATATAAAAACACCTTTAATGTATTCTCTTTAAAACATACAGCACTGTAGTTTTCAAAAATGCCCACTAGAGCAGGGGTGTCAAACTCGTGCCACAAAGGGCCATGTGGCTGCAGGTTTTTGTTTCAACCAAGCAGCAGCACACCTAACTTGACTCATTTAATCAACTGATCTAGGTCTTCAGGCAGCTGATTGGTCAATCTGTGTGCTCTGTACAGAGACTGACCAATCAACTGACTGAACACTCAGCTCAATTGATGAAATGAGCCAAGTCAGGTGTGCTGCTGCTTGGTTGAAGCAAAAACCTGCAGCCATATGGCCCTTTGTGGCACGAGTTTGACACCTCTGCACTATAGGAAGGTACTGCATTCGGTATGAGATGACTGCATTCAGGTATGGACTGCATTAAGTCTGAGCAGCTCAGCCACGCCCTTCAGCCGGAGCGAGTAGAAAACAGAGTTTTAGAGTGAGCGAGTTAGAGAGCATTACAAACCAAGGAAGCGGTGATGTGATGTGAGTTAATCCTCTGGCGCAGAGGTGAGCGTGCTTTTGTTTATTTGGAGTAAATGAGAATAGTGAATTCAGGTGTGAGTTACCACACTCAGCCACACCCCTCAGCCAAAGTGGAGAGTAGTTAGTTCGAGGCACAGCGCCAAAATCAAAGTCCCCCAAAACATAGACCATAACAAAAAGGACATAAAAGAACAAGAAATGTAATAAATTGGATAAACATAACAAAATGAGAAACATGCTACACCACAGTAAATAAAATCACACACACAAACATTCTAAACATTACCTTAGGTAATGTACTGGAATAATAATTGAAAAAGACTTTAATAGTGGAGTGTTTTACAACAGTTCAGATGATTATTCCTCTTCAGGCACGTCAGAGGAAACTGTCGTTTCTTCTGGAGAAAGTCGTATTTCTTCAGAAGAGACATCCAACATCATTATCTTTTTTCTGGTGCTTAGCAGGTGTTTGAGTGACATCATAGAACTTAACTGGTAATTTAATCACACTAAAAAAAGGCTCATTTCCAACTTGTGCATGAATGAGGAAAAAGGAGCGTTACATTATGTCAACCAATCAGCAGAAAGGAGGACAGCCATTGGCTGAATTTGAATGACATGAGAGTTGCTCTGCACTCCGCGAATACTCAAGCTGTGCAAAGCCACGAATAGTCAAGGGCCTACAATATACGTCAGTCGGAGGAGGAGGGGGGGGTCATATCCTTCGATACTTCGTGGAATTCAGTGGTCGTGGGAGGGGATCTCTCCTAATTAACCACGGAAAGTGAGAGATCCCTGTATTTTTATCACAGATTGCACACCGACATGGTGGTGCTGGTGTGTGTGTGTGTGTGTGTGTGTGTGTGTGTGTGTGTGTGTGTTTGTGTGTGTGTGTGTGTATCACTTTCCAGCTGAACACCAGCTAAGGCTGTCTGTAATATGATTTGCTGAATTTAGAGCCGAAAGCTCACAATAGTGTGCCGCTGACCCACAGAAAAATCCCCGTTCCCCGTTCCAAGATTGCAGACACTATAAATGATATAGATACTCAAAGCAAGCTCGGAGACCGTTACACTATATCTTCATCAGATGGGCCATTATGGCCAAGCAGCAAGACGCAAGCCTGTTCTTCAGCCTCTTTACAGATTATGAGTACCGATGAGACTTGGTGTCTCTCCTCGATCTTCTGAGCTCTTGTTATTCCTCTGTTTTTTTTCTTTTGTTTTTTTGTTTTTTTGTCAGGTTGGGCTTTCATTCAAGCGTCAGGTCAGATTTTCCCTGGCACAACTTGACAAGGTGTAAGCACTGAGCCGTCAGTCTGATGACAAGTTGAAAGGTTTTTTTTTTTTTTTCATTTTTTACTGTATTTCTAACTTCATAGTCTGTCTTCTGGGCATTTGAATACCTAGACTTAATGTTATAAATGATATTTCTATTTGTATATCATGTATATTCCACTCAGTTTCATCCTGTAGTGATTTTGATAATTACTTCAAGATATAGCGACTTAATTATTGAAAGATTTCAAAGAAGGAAAACATAAATGTTGGCTCTACGAGCTGGAGAGTGAGAATGAAATCAGGACTACATGTGCTGATTATAACCGTGTCTCTGTTCTCATCGAGGATTTTACAGTAGCGTTTCTGTAATCGATTTACGTCCTGGTTGGTGTACAGTTCAACCTCCACACTGAACCTCAGGATGAGCTCATTATACTCAATTATACTACAGGAAATTACTCCGTCCATCAAAGAGCCAAGTCATTTCCTTTTAGGTTTTTTTTTTTTTTTTTTTTTTAAAAAAAAAACAATGCCACAGTGGTTAGCACATCCACCTCACAGCAACAAGGACACAGGTTTGATCCCTGGGCTCGGGGTGTCTCTGTGTGGGGTTTGCATGTCCTCCCCGTGCTTGAGGGGTTTCCTCCTAGAGGCCAAAAACATACACAGTAGGCTGACTGGCTGTTCCAAATTTCAGCTCGGTGTGACTGTGAGTGTGAATGGTTGTGTCTGTGTGATGGCATTGCGACGGTCAAGCAAGCTGTCCCGGGTGTAGCCCACCTTCGCCCATAGTCAGCTGAAAAAAAACCCCCACCGGCCTCCCTACAGCCATAATTAGGATTAATCCGCTTTAATGAATGAATGAATGAATAAGTTTACAAATTACCTCTGCTACTACTGAGTGGCACAGGCGCATCATTGATATCACTCTCTCCTCAAATCAACAATCTCCTGGGTCTGTGCTACAGCCACGGCGAGGGTGTTTGTGTTTGGGGTTTGCATGTTTTTCTCATGCTTATGTCAGCTTCCTGTGGGGTTAGGAAGGGCATGCACATTAGATTACTAATGCACTGGGTACTCCAAATTGCCCCAAGGTGTGAATGGATGTTTGTCCGAGAGAGCAGGCACTGCAGGGGCTTTCAAACCACTCAGAAATTAAAAAATATATAAAAATGCATTGCAAAGGAAACCACAAAAGTGGACCAATGTCTCATGGATGCTGAGATAAACTAATGACCAAAAAGCTCCATTACAAAAAAAAAAAAAAAAAGTATTATTATTATTATTATTATTACAACCACTACACATTGGACACTGAGTAGCTATTGTAACTGATGGAAATTACTGTCCCATGAAAATAGCCAGTTTTTTTTTTTTTTGACACAAGGCCATTTGTAGCTTTTGAAGCAGAGATCATCTCTTGAGACGTCACATTAACTTCTGCTGCCGTCGGAGACATACAGCGCTTTAGGAAAACATTTTGAGACGTTCCATCTGTGTTTGTTTATTCGCATGGCAGAAGCAGGAAGACTGACAGAGACTGCAGTTGTTAAAGAAGGTGTCATCTATCATCACCGAGTCCTTTCCGCCTTTCTCGTCTTCAGTGGTGCCACCCACGGCGACCCATAATGCACCTGTCACTGTTCTCCACAGAGACAGCAATAGGCAGGGGGAAGATTGTTCTGTCGCTCATTTCAGCTCATCGATCATGGGATTACGGATTAGCACCATCTCTCTTTCTCTTTCTCGCACGCCCGTGTCAAGCTCAAAGTGATTTTCAGCTACCTGACCACTCACCCACTCACTTGCTGAACAACTTAATCTTACAAGTGTCGGTGGAGGCCTACACCTGGTAAAGGCAGGGTACACCCTGAACAGTTCATATAGCCATCACAGCGCAAAACACAAACACACCAACCATTCATACTCACACCAATGAGGCAATTTGGAGCCAGGTGTCTTGGCACAGTGGGGGTCTCGGTGGGATTTGAACGCACAAGCTCCAGATCATGAGCGCGGCACCATAACCACTACAACACCGGCATTTAGGGGATACAGTTTTAAATAATTTAAGAAATGAACATAAAAAATTGTGAGTACGGTAATTCTATGATGTATTTGTTTTATTTGTGGTTAGAAAATTAGATCTGCGAGCATTAACCCCAGGCTTAGAGATTAATAATGCTGCCCGTTTTCAAGCTTCTACTAATCCTCTAAAAACAGGATTTAACGTAAATATTTAATTTTCTGCTTGATCCTAATTAGGGCCATGGGGAGGCTGGTGCCCATCACAGTCAAGTCTGGGCGTGAATAAAGTACACCCGGGACAGCTCGTCAGGCCATCCCAGGGCAAAAACACACTGATGGTTATGCAGCTCCTCTGGTCGAAAGTCAGCAGTGGTTCTTCTACATGAACCTCAAACCACAGACAGTGAGAGACATGGCCGGCCTTTGATAACCCAGTTAGCTGCACTGGGGGTGGGTGGGTGGGTGGGGGGGTCATCAGTGACAACCTGCTGATAGCGGGGCTTGAAGCCCCAACCTCTGAATCAGTACTCCAGCACCTTATCATCACGCCACCATTTCCCCACTAAAACAATCTACATTCATTATTAATAGTAACCAAATGCTACTGGGTGGCATGGTGGCCATCTGTGTGTGGAGATTTTCATGGTTTCTCCATGTCTGCGTAGGTTTCCTCTGGGTACTCTGGTTTCCTTTCAAAATCTAAAGACATGCATATTAGACAACACAGCTGTTCCTAAATGCCCCAGGTGTGACTGTGAATAGTTGTGTGCTGGTCTGGTGAGCTGTTCAGCATGTGTCCCACATTTGTCCAGTGTCGGCTGAGATAGGATCAGCCTCCCCATGACCCTAATAGGATTAAGCGGATCGGCAAAGTGAGTGAGTGAATACGATCTACTTATAAAAAGGTCATGATTAAACAATGAAAAGCTTCGGGAACTTAAATGCGAATATTGTTTTGTTCTCAACATACAATATAATTACATGTCAAGATTAATGGTAAGTGTTACTATTGAAAGGATGTACTTTTAAAGTGAATTATAATTTCCAGGAAAATAATTTAGTGGGTATTTTAATGAGTCTCTTTCTCTCTCGCTTTCTCTCGCTTGTTATCCCACTGAGAGGGCACAACAATGCCATACCGCTTCTGTCCAAATTAACGCCATTCTCTATGTATCCCTGGCAACCACTTCAAAGGGATGATCAGACAGAGAGTGTGTGTGTGTGTGTGTGTGTGTCTATGTGTCTGTGTGTGTGTGTGTCTATGTGTGTGTGTGTGTGTGTGTTTCTCTGTGTGTGTGTGTGTGTTTCTCTGTGTGTGTGTGTGTGTGTGTGTGTGTGTGTGTGTGTGTGTGTGTGTGTTTCTCTGTGTGTGTGTCTCTGTGTGTGTGACTCTCTGTGTGGCTGTGTCTGTGTGTGTGTGTGTCTCTCTCTCTCTCTATCTCTCTCTCTCTCTCTCTCTCTCTGTGTGTGTGTGTGTGTGTGTGTGTGTGTGTGTGTCCGTGGTACAGTCACGCACATTTACAAATTCCATTTCAACATGATACTGTGCACATAAAGGAGTCTATGAATATTTCCTTTTGTTCTTCTGTTATTTGCCTTTTTGATGCACTGACAATCGGTTTAAACTCAGAGATGCTGTTTCTTGCCCGGGTGAATCTTTCAGCCCTCTGGTGGGGTCTCTGGTGGGGTCTCTGTAAGCTCAGCTGTGTTCTCCAAGGATCACAATTTTAATCACCTTTTAGGAACACCATATATATGTTAATGAATTCCAACATCCAACATCCAAGGTCACACACACACACACACACACACACACACACACACACACACACACACACACACACACACGCACACAGATCTCTCTGCCCTGTAATCTCTTCTGATATTAAATATTAGACAAAGCCAGTGGGACACTGCTGTGTTTAATAACAGTCAGTTCGAGACACGGTTAGGTTATGGATTTTCGAGGCACTGATATTGCGTGTGTATGTATGTGTGTCTGTGTGTGACGAGGATAATAAATCTCATTAACTAAATTGACATTTAAAGTGCAGCAAAGTGATTAAGGGCGATCAGAATCAAATTTCACTCAGGCGCATTAAGCCGGATAATTAGTTTAATAGTTTAATAAGAAGACGACTGATCCCTGGGAATAACCCAAAGTCACTGCAGTCGTTCGCCTGCGTATGTGGGTCATGATCTACGTTGATCGATATAAGTTTTGTATGCATATGTGTGAAGGAGGGTGGCACACAGTGGCGTAGTAGTTAGCACATACACTTCAACACAAGATGGGAGTTTTGTGAGTTCCTGTGCGGAGTTTGCGTGTTCTTGCTGTTACTTGTGTGGTTTTCCTCCAGGTAGTCAGGTTTTTTCCCACAGTCCAAAGACATGCGCAATATTATAACTGGCTGTTCCAAATTACCTCTAGGTATGGATGGCAAGTGTGAATGGTTGTGTTTGTGTGTTGGCCCTGTGATGCTCTGGTAAGCTGTTCAGGGTTTACTCCAGCTGACATAGGCTCCAGCCTCACTGCAACCCTAAATAGATGGAATATTCACTATGAGGCAGTATTGTTTTATTTTTTTTGCACTGTATTCATCATGTCGTAATTGACCGTCTATACCTATATCCATTTATTAATTTTATAAGCTGCATAATACTAATTAGGGTCGTGAGGAGGCTGCCGCCTGTCTCAGTTGGCTGGGTAAAAGCAAGGTGCACCCTGAACAGCTCACCAGACCTTTGCAGGGCCAAAAAGTACTGTATATAAATATTTAGACTCACACCTATAGGCGATTTGGAACAGCCCGGTTGCTTACTGGGCATGTTTTTAGACTGTGGGAGGAAACTGGAGTACCCAGAAGAACCATGCAAGCACAGAGAGGACATGCAAACCCCACACAGAAACACCTGAGCCTGGGAATCAAACCCATGATCTTCCTGCTGTGGGTGGACATGCTAACACTGTTTACATCTCATCTTTCTCTCATTTTGAATGATCAGGCAAGCAGATAGTTAAAAAAGAGTGCATTAGTAAGAGGTATCAAAGTCATTTTCAGTGAGGGCCACGTCTCTAAATTTAAAGGTGTTTGTGGGCCAAATAATCACTGAACATCCATTCTAAAAGGTCTTCACAGTCACAAGCTCGCATGCACTCCTTGAATTGTGAATGACTAGCTATTTACTTGAATTAAGGTTCTGCCACCTAGTGGAAAAATGCTGAATTAGGTTTCATGGTAACGGTTGAGGCAAAAAAAGTATGATATTCATATTTTTTTTAATGCACTTGTGGGCCACATAAAATGAGGCAGTGAGCTAGATTTGACTCACGGGCCTGAGTTTAACACTGATGCACAGCAGACCACAAGGTTTAACCCCCAGAAGATTTTTCCTGTGAGGTGACAGTGCTAACACTGCCATCAATGTGCCGCCTACAATACAGTTATCTCTTGAGATATTTAATTGTACTAATGGCATTTTTGATGTTGGCTAAAAGTCGATATCATAATATACCCTTTCCTAGAAGTTCACCTTGAAGCACAGGACTGGTGCTAATACAGCCATATTTCATACACTGACTGTGCAACATTAAAGCATAAATACAGATCTGACTGAAATTCTGATGCACGCACACACACCCGTCACAGATCTGGTCAATAAAAATTGTTTGCTTGTGTGACTCTAAGGTTATCATCATTGATTTTGGAGGAAATGAGGCTGTTAGGTAACTCAAATAGAAATAAATCAAGTTTGACCCTGGGATGCTTGCTATTTAGGTTTAAATATCTGTATCTAATATTATATGTGACCTGACAGGCATAGTAACAGAATCCGTTCCAAGGCTCCCAATACTACCCCTAAACCCTTTAAAAATTCTAAAAAAAAATTTAAGACCTCCTGCTTTTATAATTTTTAAATGGTTTAGGGGTAGTATCCCCAGTGCAGCTAACTGGGTTATCAAAGGCGGGCCATGTCTCTCACTGTCTATGGTGAGAGGCATGTAAAAGAACCATTGCTGACTTTCGTAAAGAGTAGGCTGCAAAGTCGTCAGCGTGTTTCTGTCCCTTGCTAAAAGGGTTGTGACAGGAAGGGCATCCGACGTAAAAACCTCTGCCAAATCAAACGTGCGAATCAAATGATTCACTGTGGCGACTCCCGAGTAAAAAAAAAAAAAAAAAAAAGGGAAAAAAGCCGAAAGGAAGACAGACAGGGGTAGTATTGGGAGCCTTGGAACGAATTAAGACCTCCTTTTTGGAGACAAAGTCAGAGAGGCTAGATTGAGATGGTTTGGACATGTACAGAGGAGGGATAGTGAGTATATTGGCAGTAGGATACTGAGGTTGGAACTACCCGGCAGAAAGCCTCGAGGAAGACCAAAGAAGAGATTTATGGATGTGATGAAGGAAGACATGAAGGTTGTTGGAGTCAGAAAAGAAGATGCAGAGGACAGGGTGAGATGGAGGTGGATGATTTGCTGTGGCGACCCCTGAATGGAGCAGCCGAAAATAAAAGAAGAAAGAAGACCTTTTAACACCTCCTTCTGCTTCAATATCGTACCGATGGTAGACGAGTTTGGACATATTTCTTTGTGATGTCACTCGAGCCTGTTTCTTCTTCTCACTCGCACCGGAAATCACACTTGCGTGTGTGTGCACGTGCGCGTGTATGTGTGTGTGTGCGCATGTGTGTGTTGACCATGCAGAGTTATAATTTTACAAATGTTTATGGAAGGTTAAAAGCCTGAGTCAAGAAATAAAGCATAAAACAACAGTAACTCTGTCCTTTACACAAAAAGCATCATGGTGGATTCAGCTGTACAATAGGCAATGGCAGGTAGCTGTGTTATCCCTCCTAGCCAATGGGATCCCTGTCCAAGATGGCGTCAGGTGGACCTGTCCAAGATGGCACTCGAGTGAAGGTGACATGAACGACAGCTCAGTTGTTAGCCAATGGGAGACCAGCGGGGCGGGATGTTTGAACGTCATTGATGGGAGAGCAGCTCGTGCATTGTTTGAATGGCGCGTTTTAATGTTTGAATGGCGCGTTTGAATTTTTAAGATGGCATTTTTGTAACGTGAAATTGCTTCGCATACAGAGACAAAAATGTAAAAAAATGCATTTTGTAACCTGCAATTTTCTTTTGGTGAGACTTTTGTAAAGTGAGGTACTACTGTATTTAGTTTATGCAACAGTTTGAAGAATCTCTGTAGTCGATAGTTAAGTACCTTATAAACTCCCAAGTCTTTAAAAAAATAAGAATCTTTCAGTCATAATAGCAGTGACATCACTCCTGCACTGCTTGTTGACCCAACACTGTACCTTCACTGTACGCTTTGTATCCCACCAGAGGGAAACTGTATAATTGTTACACAGAGGTTCCAGATAATTTTTCAGCCATTCCTCATTTAAATCAGTTGAACCTGCAAACTCTCAGGTGGTAATGGCACACTTTATCACTCTAATAAATATTCTACAGATTTAGGCACTGCTTTAGCGGAATTCTTGTTGCATAACTCTGTTGATAGCTGTCCGACCCTGGGATTTGTTTTTCGGTGCCTTTACCTTCACATTCTGATTTCTGATTTCATTTTCTTCCCTTGCCTTGTTACCTTAAATGTCTGCTTTTTGAGTTTTGTCAGGCTTCTGATTTTGGCACGCAAGTTTGTCTGCCTGCGTTAAAATTGTGTTTTTTATTCTGTGTGAATCTGAACATTGGTGTGTGAGCCTATTTTTTAGAGGGGGCTTCGGTTTTGTTATTATTAATTAATCGTTTTTTTTTTTTTTTGTTTTGTTTTGTTTTTATATTGCTGCCTGTTGTCATGCAAGTCAGCGATATATGACAGCCAGTTAATATCAATTTAGTAGTGCAGCAGCCTTATAGAGTTTCCTGTGGTGGGGACACTGTATGGACACTGGACTTATAAGGCATAATTTCATGACTATAGTGCTCTGCTTGGAAGCTCTGCTAAAAAAAAGTGTAAACACTGTAAAAACCAGCTGTTTTCAAAGGAATAAAACACTTCAGGGCATGTTATCAGGTGAGAATAAATCAACTTTGGGGTGGTTAAAGCACTTCTGCTTTGAATAACCCAACACCAAACCACAAATCAATCATTTTCTAACAACAGTATGTCCCCCTCAGTGCTTAATTCCTAACTTAATCCGGTCTTCTTACTCAACATGTACATAGATTTACCAGAGCTGGAAAGGTATACAAGTTACAATGTTATGCAAGGAAAAAGTAGGGCTACATGCCAGGTGGAACATTCCAGATGGACAATAAACAGTGGCGGCATTTCATTCAGACTGTAGCTAACAGCTTTTCCATCTGTTACTATTCATTTCTACTTCTTATTTCCACTCGTATCTCCTGAGATGTCTTACTCGAAAAGTCCATGCACATATTTAACACAGATCAGAGAAAGGGAAACTGTACAAAGGCTCAGTCGAGACCAAGATAAAGGTGAGAAAATGAAACTAATAATAATAATAATAATAAATGCAGCTCACGTCTTGAGGACTTTCTCTTACAGTGTCTCTGGTGGAACTGGAATTTATCTCCACCATTGTATATTTTGTACATTCGCCACAACCCATCCTTAAATCCCCTCAAACGCATCTTTCTATAGCAGTGCAATCCCACCGCCTCTCTCAGAGCCTTTTCGTATTTACTGAGATTGATTGCATTGATAAAAGGCTTTCATTTTCTCCTTCCCTTTCATTCGTTATACAGAGTCTGTTAGAAAGTAATTATTCATGCAGGATTTGGAATGGGAAGTTTGCACTAATTACAGCTCTGCTGCCAACAACAAAAATAGGGGCGCATCTTCTGTCAATTTTCTAAACCTTCATTTGAAGTAGAGCTGATGGTGTATGATCTTGGGATGGGTTTGTTCCTCATCAGACCCCCAACATGCGAGGACCCCTGGATAACGTTGCAATCACAAGAGTGTCTGTGCCCATCTAGCAGTAAAAATAGATACTAGTAAATATTGAAAAGGTAACATGTCAGTGGTCCAGTGTTCCATCCAGCAGGAGATGAACTGATAGTTACTTGAGGATATCTTCTTCTTTTCCTTTCAGCTTTTACGGTTTTCTCAGGGGTTACCACAGCGAATCATCAGAATTGCACATTTTGATTTGGCATAGGTTTTTACATCGGATGCCCTGACTGACACAAACCTTTAGCAAGGGACAGAAACACGCCGACGGCTATGCAGCTTCTCTTTACAAAAGTCAACAATTGTTCTTTTACATGAAGCTCACACCATACACAGTGAGAGACATGGCCGGCCTTTGATCACCCAGTTACCTGCACTGGGAGGACAGTGACAACCTTATGGAGAATTGGACTCGAACCCTCAACCTTAGGATCAGCGATCCAGTGCCCGTTACCACCAGGTCACCACTGTCCTGCTAGTTACTTAAGGATATGAAATCTGGAAATGCTATGAAATCGGCCTGATGAGGCAGCGCGCTCGGGTGTAAAAGCCCAATTACCTTTACCTTACTAATTAAAACAACAAAACTTTGCACCATAAAGAAAAAATAATAATTAAAGT
>CM045738.1:28402296-28422296 GCA_024760905.1 Plotosus lineatus
TGTTTTTCCCCCTGTGATGGCCTAACGAGCTGTTCAGGGTATACTCTGCTCTCGTCAGGAATCGGCAGAGGTGAGCGACAGCCTCCCCACGACCGTAATAAATTTTTCAGAAAATCAAAAAAATGAATGTTTAGTAATATCCAATTCCGCCTCATCAGGTCTTGCCTCCCTATCACATACGACCACGACCAACCAGAGAGGGTTATAGGCATGCACACGCCCCCTTTGTTACATAAAGGCCACCACCTGCCTCCTTACGAACTGCTGCACATTTTGATATGACCTAAAACACTCAGAGGGAAAGTACTATCTGTGCTTTTTGTATGAATGAGCTGACAGATATGCACGGAATAGCTGGTGATTGCTGTGAGTGACAGCTCGGCCAATTAGTGCCCATGGATTCCCGGTGACGGATGGCTGTGGCATCAACCTGGATTCATACTTGTCTGCAGGTTGATTTTCACTACGTTGTCAACACGCCATCAAGTGAAGGATTTTGTTCCTCAGGTTTGGATGAGTGATACTGTAAAGGAAGCATGAGATTTCACTGTTGTGCGCGTTTACACACACACACACACACACACACATACACCACTGTTCATTCATTCATTCATTTTCTGTACTGCTGAATCATAATTACCCTCGCTGGGAGGCTGGTGTCCATCCCAGCTGACTCCAGGCGAGGGCAGAGTACACCCTGAACAGCTCACCAGGCCATCGCAGGGTGGCAACATGCTGATGGCTATGTAGCTCCTCTTGGTGAAAGTCAGCAATGGTTCTTTTACATGAACCTCTCACCATAGACCGTGAGGGACATAGCCAGCCTTTGATAACCCAGCTTGCTGCACCGGGGACACCCACACCACTAATACAGTGTTACACTAATACAAAGGCCTGATTCGTTCCAAGGCCCCCAATACTACCCCCCTAAACCATTTAAAAATTATAACCAATGGGAGGCCAGTGGTGCGGGGTGTTGGGAGATAGCCAATGGGAGAGCAACTCACACATTGTTTGAATTTTTGAGATGGCGTGTTTTGTAACGTGAATTTTTTTCACATCCAGAGACGGAAATTTTAGGTAAATGCGTTTCGTAACTTGAATTTTTCGTTTGTTGGGTCTTTCGTAAGGTGAGGTACCACTGTATATGAGAAAAGCTTGAAACTGAAGGGCAGTGGTGGCCTGGTGGTACAGGGCGCTGGATCACTGATCCTAAGGTTGGGGTTTGAGCCCCACTCGCCACAAGGTTGTCATTGTCCCCCCCAGTGAACCAAACTGGATTATCAAAGGAACACGTCAGCGTGTTTCCGCCATGCGACAGCCTGGCGAGCTGTCCAGGGTGCTCTCTGCCCTTGCCCGGAGTCGGCTGGGATGGGTGCCAGCCTCCCTGTGACCCTAATTGGGATTAAACGATGACAGAAAATGAACTGATCTTTAAACTGAGTGTGTTATTCTTGCTGTCTGATCCAAAGAAAAAGGGAAGGAGAAAAAAATCCGACAGTGAAGGCATTTGCATCTCACGGCGTAGAACGCGAGCCGTTATCTTTCATGCTAACACGCGTTTGTTGTAAATCTTTCACCCGAAGTAGCTTTTGTTTTGGTTCACTCTTCCCTTTGTTCTCAAACCCGACAGGACCTGATAAAGGAGGTCACGGATGAAAATAGAACTGGGCTGAACTTTATTAAAATGTTCTACAATTACTGCACATCCCAGAATGCATCAGCAACAATACAAAGCAATGCGCAGGACCCTGATGTGCATGTTAAATATCTGGACATGTTAAAGGTCGGATGAGGATGAGGATATCTCGGGAGTCGTTTATTCAATATTTTTATTCGTATTAGCGGCTGCTGTCGGAGACCGGGGTGTATGCGGACGAAACACAATAGCGTATCACATCGTCGTCGGATTTTCAGGTCATGAAAATAAACGTCATTTTTTTAAAGAATGTGAGACTGCTTGCTAATGAGACATTTCTTTTATTCACTTGTTTTTTGTTTTTTCTTTCACTTTACATGAGGTCGCGAGCACTCCTCCGAGTTTCCTCTCTGCTTCAGACTGCGTACCCCCAGCACTTCATTCCTGTTTTGTGCGCATGACACTCGGAGATATTCAGCAATGATAATTATAATATTTCGGTATCTCCGTGACAGACGACAAGCGTTTCTCCTTCTGTGTGACGTTTGTATGGGCTCCCTGTGGGTTTTCTCAGGGTCTTCCAGTTTCTTCCTGCAATCCATTTCTAAGACTTGGTGGGTCCAGATGCGTAATTAAGTGTGAATTGGTGTGATTGTTGGCCCTTGCGATGGTCTGGCGAGTTGTTCAGGGTGAACCTCGCCCTCAACGAGTGTCAGCTACAAGTCACCCAGTGTTGGCTGAACTCCGACCTTCCAGCGACACCGGGAGGATTAGCTGGCAAAGGAATTGAACGGATTCCATCAGGCATGCTGTTGGCTTTGTGCTGATGGACAGGTATGACTGCACAGATGAACTAAAGGAAACAGAGAGCGAGAGAGCGAGAGGGAGAGCGAGAGCGAGAGAGCGAGAGCGAGAGGGAGAGCGAGAGCGAGAGAGCGAGAGGGAGAGGGAGAGAGAGAGCAAGAGAGGGAGAGCGAGAGAGAGTCATGCTGTGAATGATGTCTCTCATGTTGGAGTTAATTAAGCCAGTGAAGTGACAGCAGTTGATTCTTTATCGTGCTCGCTGCCTCTCCGCGTGTCGCGGCTATTCAGAAAGTTCACCGTTTCAAAGTCATCCCGTCATCGTACTTCCTCTTTGAGGTGTAAAGATCATCTCTGTCGTTCCTCTGGGAGAAAAAATAACATAACTGCCCCTCTGTGGGTCTCTCTCTCTCTCTCTCTCTCTCTCTCTGTGTCTCCCGTGCTCTGTCTTTATGTCTCTCTGTCTCTCTCTCTCTTTGTCTTTATTTCTTTCTTTATGTCTCTCTCTGTCTTTCTGTCTCTCTCTCTCTCTCTCTCTGTCTGTCTCTCTCTCTCTGTCTCTCTCTTTGTCTTTGTCTCTCTTTCTGTCTCTCTCGCTGTCTCTCTCTCTCTCTCTTTGTCTGTGTCTCTCTTTATGCGTCTGTCTTTCTGTCTCTCTGTCTCTCTCTCTCTTTATCTTAATCTCTCTCTCTGGCTCTCTCTCTCTCTCTCTCTCTCTCTCTCTTTCTCTCTGTCTCCCGCTCTCTCTGTCTTTGTCTCTCTTTCTGTCTCTCTCTCTTTGTCTTTATGTCTTTATTTCTCTCTCTGTCTCTCTCTCTCTGTCTCTCTCTCTGTCTGTCTCTCTCTTTGTCTTTGTCTTTCTTTCTGTCTCTCTCTCTTTGTCTTTGTCGCTCTTTGTGTCTCTGTCTCTCTGTCTTTCTGTCTCTCTCTGTCTCTCTCTCTCTCTTTATCTTAATCTCTCTCTCTCTCTCTTTCACTCTGCCTCTCTGCCTTTCTCCCTGCCTCCCTCTCTGCCCCCCCCCCCTCCTCCCACTGTTTGAGATTTTTAGTTCACTCTAGTGATGTCTTTATTTTTAATCCTGTGCAATCCTGTGTTCCTCCTCTGATGATAAAAGTGTCACTGGTGTCACAGCACCTCTCTGTGTTCTCCTTCATCACATGCGGCTTTATGACTAACGAAGCAACAGCGGATTAGCGATAACAATCCATTTCCTCCCAGTGTAATTGCCTCAGAGAATTAGACGAGCCACCAAACGCAGAGCTGTTGAACATCCTGTCGCAGCGTTGCTTCTCCTAAACCTTCACTACTTTTAATTATTCGGAGTCGTGGCACTCTAATCCACGAGCCTAATTTCACAGCGAACTCCTGCCGTCTCCATCTCTCAGCCAATGATATGCTTAGATTCTTGGGAGCTTTATTTATCGTCTCACAGCCTCAGTGTGTTATTCGGTCTCGCAGTCTGGTTGCTCTTTCCTCCCTCCTTCCTGCATCCTTCTTCCTCCTCCACCCTCCTTCCTCCTCCTTCCTCCATCCTCCTCCCTCCCTCCACCCTCCTTCTTCCTCCTTCCCCCTCCCTCCCTCCTTCCCTCCCTCCGTCCTCCTTCCTCCTTCTTCTGTTGTGTATTATGTATGTCTCTCTATGTAAACGTCTCGATTTTGCTCGGTCAGAAGGTGTTGCATGTAACAGCAGCCTGGACAGCGGTTGCAGATGCAAGGTAGTTGTTATGAAAAAGGTCTTCAGTGTATGAGCATTGCAAAATTGTGTTTCCTGACATGAAAGTCTTACTTTGGCGGCACTGTGCCACAGCAAGAAGGTCCTGGGTTCGATTCCCAGACTTTGGGCTGTGTAGAGTTTGCATGTTCTTGTCGTGCTTGCGTGGGTTTCCTCCGGGTACTTCGGTTTCCTCCCACAGTCCAAAAAAAATGCACAGTAGGCGAACTGGCAATTACAAATCACCCCGATGTGTTTTGGCCCTGCGATGGCCTGGTGAACTGTCCAAGGTGTACTTCGCCTTCACCCATGGTCTCCTCTGTCTCTTTGTCTCTTCTTCTCTTTCTCCCTCGGTCTTCATCTCTCTCTCTCACTCAAAGTAATTTGCACAGGTGTTTTTTTGTCTTTTTTTTTTTTTTTTTTGGCAGTGCTGCATGATATCATCAGAGAAACATTGCGGGGGGAAAAAAACATGGCTCAGCAGTTGCAGGTGCTTCAGAGTCGCCAGCAAAGACGAGTGTCATCTTCAGTCAGACAAAGTATTTATTATCGATCCCAAAATCCAGACACAACATGATTGAATAAAGGAGTCAGAATATAAAACCTCAGGTGTGTGTGTGTGTGTGTGTGTGTGTGTGTGTATATGTATGAGTGTGTGTGTGTGTGTGTGTGTGTGTGTGTATCAAGTTCTTGATTATGTTCTGAAACGTGCTGCATAACAATTGTGCCCGCCCTCTTCATGGCTTGTTCAGCAGGAGCGCCGCGGTTCTCTTCCTTTGTGTTCCTCTGTGTTCTGCACGGTTTGTTTTCGTCCTTAATGTGATTACAGGCTTATTCCTGAAATCACAGCTACTGACCTCAATGCCTCTACTTACTATTTATGCCACATTTCACTCATTATTATTATTATTTTTAACATTTAGTAATCAATTGTCAACCGAGAATTAAAAGGTCGATCATCCATTTCATTGAAATATCAGAATGACTTTGTTAATTCGCGCCTGATGACGTGTTTACTGGGCTCTCAGTGGACGCGATGCTGCTACAGACTGTATTTATTGATCGGAGCTCCATGACTTTTTTGAGTCATTTCATTGCTTGAGCGCGAGGAGGTCCTGGGTTCAAGTCCTCGGATAGGCGATGGCATTTGTGTATGAACTTTTCATGTTCAATAATAATACATTTTAGTGAAATGTGGCATCAATAATTTACATAAACTATTTATCCGACAGATCACAACCATACTGGTGAAGTAAACGTAGCACTGAGGACAGAAAGAGGTGGAAACTACTGGTTAGTGCTTCAGGTGCATGCGGCTTCCCAACTGGTCTCTTTCTCCTGATATTATTTGGATTAGTGTTCCATCTGGTTTTATTTGGCCATAGAACGCCATGTAGACCTCTCACTCACTCACTCCTACACTCCTTCACTCATTCACTCACTCATTCATTCCTTCACTCACTCACTCACCCCTTCACTTCCTCCCTCCCTCACTCACTCACTCACTAACTGATTCACTACTTCACTCACTCATTCATTCATCCACTCACTCACTCATTCACCCACTCACTCACTCTTTCAATTATTCACTCACTCCTTCACTCCTTCACTCACTCACTCCCTCCTTCACTCACTCTCACTCACTCCTTTACTCTTTCACTAACTCACTCACTCCTTCACTCCTTCACTCCCTCACTCACTCCTTCACCCCTTCATTCACTCACTCGCTCCTTCACTCATTCATTCACTCCTTCACTCCCTCACTCCTTCACTCACTCACTCACTCACTAACTGATTCACTCCTTCACTCATTCATCATTCATTCACTCACTCGTTCATTGACTCACTCATTCATTAATTCACTCACTCATTCACCCACTCACTCACTCTTTCAATTATTCACTCACTCACTCCTTCACTCTTTCATTCACTCACTCATTCACTCTCTCTTTCAATTATTCACTCAATCACTCAACCTTCACCCATTCAACTCTTTCACTCATTCATTCACTCACTCATTTTCTCACTCATCCATACACTCATTCATTCAATCATTTCTCACTCTCTCACTCATCCACTCATTCATTCACTCCTTCACTCACTCACTCACTCACTCACTCACTCTCTCATTCACTCTTAATCATTCACTGTCTCACTCACTCACTCACTCACTCATTCAGTTATTCACTCACTCGCTCAGTCACTCATTCATTCATTCACTCTCACTCATTCACTCACTCGTTCACTCACTCACTAACTGATTCCGTTGCTAAACTGATGAACGGTACAGTACTCGGGTCGTCGACAATGGGCGAAGGAGGTGTACACCCTGAACAGTTTGCCAGACCTTCAGAGGCTGTGTATCATAGAGTACTGTCCAGTCTGACTCGTCTTGAGTTCGATCAGTAGTACATAGCAGCTCAGAGAAACTGAGCCAGGCTTGTGAAACATGCTGGAAACATCAGTGCTTTTTGCGTAGGAAACTTTTTTATGTTGCACGCCCTCGGTTTAAGAATAAATCTTTTGAGCTGAGCCACCAAGTGCATTTTTCAGAATTGGTAGATCTGTTACAGCAGTGCAATATAATACACAGATTTATTATTCTGTACTTTTATTGCACTGATTCATATACTTTCACCTTTAACGTTGGAGCATATTAAAGCACCGAACTTGGACATATAATCTGTCGCCCGTGTGGCTGTAAAATGAACTACAGTTTTACGGATCATTTGCTACACCAGGACATAACAATTAAAAAAAAAGCAATGTCCTGCTGTGTTCCTCCTTTCATTATTTTTTTACGTATTAAATACAGTTGTACAACCATTCTGTGCTGTTGAACTTTATACTGACTTATTGTGACTATCAGTGCATCTGTCGAACCCAACCCTCACCTTCAGATCAGCATTGGCTGCTCTTGCTCTGAATAAATCAGAAATCCAATCACCCTTGCAAAATTGTTTGTGCTTTAATACAGCTCGACTGCATTCATAGTTCAGACCAAGGACAGATGCTTTTTCAAAATTCTTTCCACTACATCAAGGAGAAATAATAGCAAATCGAATCTAGATTTACTGATGTATTTACATGCAGCTCATTCATTATCCGTACCGCTTACTCTGTTGAGGACTGAAAGCTTCCACTCATCCAGTGGAAAGTGTAACAGTGAATTTCTCCATTGTGAGATTAATAAAGCTGTATCTTATCTTATCTTATCCCAGGTGACTCTGGGCAAGAGGTGGAGTACATCCTGAATAACTCAGCACTTCATTGCTGGGCTAACACACACACACACACACACACACACACACACACACACACACAAACAACCATTCACTCAAGCTTACATTCACTGTTATGTGCAATACAAAATAGCCAGTTAACCTATGAATGTCTTTCCCAAACAGGAGAACCTACAAAGCTACACACAGGACACCACGCGGACCGCTACACTGCAGTGACGGCTATTTATGCCATTATTGAGCATTAAAGGCGGGCCATGTCTCTCACTGTCTATGGTGAGAGGGATGTAAAAGAACCATTGCTGACTTTGGTAAAGAGTAGCTGCAAAGTCGTCAGCGTGTTTCTGTCCCTTGTTAAAAAGGGTTGTGACAGGAAGGGCATCCGGCGTAAAAACCTCTGCCAAATCAAACGTGCGAATCAGATGATTCGCTGTGGCGACTCCCGAGTAAAAGGGAAAAAGCCGAAAGGAAGACAGACTTACACAGTTGTGTTCATCCTATAGGTGGCGAGTTCACGTCTTCAACACTGCGTTTGGGTTGTTGGCTTAATGTACCACTTAGAACGTGGACCCGGCTGTGTTTTTGTGATTACCATGGCGACTGGTTTCTGGTGAATTAACAGTTGTGAGATTGTGCTGCAGTGGAATAAATGATGATACAGAGGGACGAAACAAGGGCGAGTGGTAAAAGGTGCTGGATCGCTGATCCTAAGGTTGGGGGTTCGAGTTCCACTCTCCACAAGGTTGTCACTGTCCCGCCAGTGCAGCTAACTGGGTTCTCAAAGGCCGGCCATGTCTCTCACTGTCTATGGTGAGAGGTTCATGTAAAAAGAACCATTGCTGACTTTTGTAAAGAGTAGCTGCAGAGCCATCAGTGTATTTCTGCCGCTTGCTAAAGGGTTGTGTCAGGAAGGGCATCCGACTTAAAAACCTATGCCAAATGAACCATGTGATGATTCGCTGTGGCGACTGCAGAGAAAAGGAACAGCTGAAAGGAAAAGAAGAAGAAGACCGGGACTAAACAGGGTCTTCTCAGGGCTTGATAGCTCCAAACTTTCTGAACAACAAAAGCCTGCATGAGCACTGCAGGGTTGATGGAAAAGCACTTATTTACCTCCTGCACTCTGTTAGTTCTATACTCTCAGTAAATAGCACTACTCAAGGGTGTGAATAAAACTGTAAATGCATCACAGTAAAAGCTCCAGTGTGTTTGTTCAGGTCTTTTTGTTTGCTCAGAATTCTATCTGACGAGTTAAAAAAAGTAGCGAGGTAGCTAACTAGCATATGCCATGGTAGCTAGGATGAAAGCAACGTCTTCAATTACGTCACAATAAAGCCAGAGGGTCATTGGTCAGCAAGCTGCAGTGTTCTGTCTTCATGTTAAATATAAAAGCTATTGGAGTCTTGTTGTGTTTTTGAATTATTACAGAAATTTATAGCTGTTACTGTAGGAATTGCCCCACCCCTAATTTTCTCCCCCGTCAAGTATTTACTTCTGTATCATATATGACCACCATCAAACAGAGGAGGCATAAGCATGCACATGACATGTAATGTTGCTACCCGCCTCTTTACGAACTGCTGTGCATGCGTACTTGAAGACAGAAAAATACACTCAGAAGAAAACCACCATCCACGACCTCGTACGAAGTACGAATGAGCTCACAGATTCCTACGATAGGCTGCTGATTGCTGTGAGAGGGAAGTGAGTGTATACCGTCCCTCCGTCATGTGAACTGTGCTGAACAGAAAAGCAGGCGGGACAGGAGCGTAGCGGTTAGCATGTCCAACTCACAGCAAGAATGGACCTGGGTTCTAGTCCCAGGCTCAGAAGGTTCTTTGTGAAGTTTGTAAAACCTTCTTGTACCTGCATGGGTTTCCTCCACGTACTCCAGTTTCCTCCAACAGTCCAAAGACATGCATATCAGGCCACCTGACTGCTCCAAGTGTATGCTAGCTGTGAGTGAGTGTAAATGGTTGTGTGTGGTCTCACCCTGTGTGATGATCTGGTAAGTTGTTCAGGATGCCTTTGCTCGGTGTCGGCTGACATAGGCTCCAGTCGCTCCTGAAATGGTAGTATTAAGCAGTTTGGCAAATGAGAATGAATGAGTGAACAGAAGAGCAGAACAGATGCAACAATACAGCAAACCTTGATGAGGATTGGCTAAAACAATCACATGACCACACCAGGTTTTACTTTAAGGCTACACTGGGCACCGATTCACCCAAATTAGGCCGCCGAAGGTTAGACGTTTTTTTCCCTTGAGCTCTACATTGCCAGTTTTTACAGTCTTTCTTATTTGAGTTATTACATCACGCCGCACTGAACAGAACTTCTCATTAACGTCTCAGAAAGTTATTTCTTTAGCTTTTTATTTATTTATTTATTTATTTATTGATGATGATGCTTGCTTTGAAATTTAAATTGAACCGCTAATCATCTCCCTATTTGGAAACTCAGATTGCCGCCATGTAAGGATAATTAAGCAATGAGAGTAATGCGTAAGCGTCTTATTGCTCTGTTCCATCCACACCGCGGCGACGTGTTCTCTGCTTCCTCTGTGTGTGTGTGTTTTTCTCCGCTGCTCTCGATTTTCCTCTGATTTGAATATGTGCTGTTGGTTTTGTGATGCAGATTCAGAAAAGCTTCTCTATTAATAATACAGTATTCTTTAAAAAAATCTAATTACCAGGAAGCTCGAACTCTAAACGAATAATGACACATTACATCCCTGAGGGCGAGGTCACATGACTATCTGATCTAATGTATTAGAGTACAACGTACCTTCTGTTTCTCTCTCTCAATGTCTCTCTCTCTCTCTCTCTCTCTCTCTCTCTTTCTCTCTCTCACTCTCTCGCTCCATTTTGCTCTCCCTCTCTGCCTCTCTTTTTCTTTCTCTCTCTCCTTTCTCGCTGTCTGTCTCTCCCTCTCTCTCTCTCTGTCTTCTCTGTCTGTCTGTCTGTCTCTGTCTGTCTCTCTCCCCATTTTGCTCTCCCTCTCTGCCTCTCTCTCTCTCTCTCTCTCTCTCGCTCTCTCTCTCTCTCCTCTGCCTGTCTGTCTCTGTCTCTCTCTTTCTCTCTCTCTCTTCCTCTCTCTGTCTCTCTCTCTCTCTCCCTCTCCCTCCCCCGTAACTCTTGCACCCTGTCGCTCTCTCTTTGTGTCTTCCTCACACTTTTATGCTCTCTCTCTCTCTCTCTCCTCTGCCTGTCTGTCTCTGTCTGTCTGTCTGTCTCTCTCTTTCTCTCTCTCTCTCTCTCTCTCTCTCTCTCTCTCTCTCTCTCTCCCGCCTCTGTCTGTCTGTCTCTGTCTGTCTGTCTGTCTATCTCGCTCTTTCTCTCTCTCTCTCTCTCTCTCTCTCTCTCTCTCTCTCTCCTGCCTCTGTCTGTCTGTCTCTGTCTGTCTGTCTGTCTATCTCGCTCTTTCTCTCTCTCTCTCTCTCTCTCTCTCTCTCTCTCTCTCTCTCCCTGCCTTGCTCTCTCTCTCTTTCTCTCTCTCTCTGTCTGTCTCTCTCTCTCTCTCGCTCTCTGTCTCTGTCTCTCTCTCTCTGGAGGTGATCTGTAAATGGGCTGGAAAGGCTTTACAATGCATGAGCTCCCTGTGGTTATTGATTTAGCGATTCATAGAACAGCTTTCCATTTCATCAGGAAATACATCACCTCAGGGCCTGCGCTCATTAGCATTTCTGTCTTACCGCCTCGCAAAACTCCACTCAGATTTATTTAGTGGTGTGGTGCATTAATCTCTCCATCCGTATTCTCTGCTTGTCTTGGAAAAAAGTACTAATTTATTCATGTTTAGTAAGCGTTTCACCCGATCACCGGTTCGTGGTGGATCCAGGAGGTTATGTCGGGTGTGAGGTTGGCTGCCGCGCTGCATGTGTGTACTTTATTATCACACTTAAGTAATTATTTTAGCTTCCGGCATATTTTAGGAAGTGAGAGGAAACCTGAGAACCCAGAGGAAACCCATACACATGCAGAGAACATGAGGATCTCCATACTCGAGTTCAGAAACCCTAGAACTAGTGAATTACAACGCAGTGGTCATGTCCACCTCACAGCAAGAAGGTCTCAGGTTCAAGTGTCAGTCTCAGGAATTTTTGTGTAAAGTTTGGCTGTACTTCCTGTGCTTATGCGCGTTTCCTCTGAGTAATACAGTTTCATAAATAGAACCCTTGCTGACTTTCATCACGAGTTGGCTGCATCGTCAGCGTGTTTCTGCCCTGCGATTGCTTGGCGAGCTGTTTCAGGTATACTGTGGCCTCGCCCAGAGTCGGTAGCTGAGAAGATTAAAAGTAAACAAAGGGAAGATCAGATGATTTACAAACCACTACTGGAGCTGGAAATGCAGGAGGATATTTTTCTGATTTTACTTGTTCTGTATGATAAAATGTGTGATGTTTACATGATGATTGTAGGAATTTAGATGAAAAAAAGATATTAATAAAAAACACAAAAAGTGAAGAAGAAAGTAAAAGTCCAGATGTGTGTCTGTGTGTGTGTGTGTGTGTGTGTGTGTGTGGGGGGTGTTGAAGAACCCCAAATTATTTCTTGGCTTCTCCAAATGCTGACAGTGGGATTGCACTGGGGACACAAGTCCCTCCGAGAGCAACAAAGTATTCTGATGCCTGCCAACACCATGATTCCAGAGAATTGTGATGAACCGGGGAGGGGTCAAACTATCATGCTCTTGAAGAAACTTGGTGGATTTGTGATGTTCTGAAGGGAACTTGGTGGATTTGTGATGTTCTCGAGGGAACTTGGTGGATTTGTGATGTTCAAGGGAACATTGTAGATTTGTGATTAACTCAAGGGAACTTGGTGGAATTGTGATTTTCTCGAGGAAACTTGTTGGATTTGTGATGTTCTCGAGGAAACTTGGTGGATTTGTGATGTTCTCGAGGTAACTTGATGGATTTGTGATGATCTCGAAGGAACTTGGTGGAATTGTGATGTTCTCGAGGTAACTTGATGGATTTGTGATGATCTCGAAGGAACTTGGTGGAATTGTGATGTTCTCGAGGAAACTTGATGGATTTGTGATGATCTTGAAGGAACTTGATGGAATTGTGATGTTCTCGAGGGAACTTGGTGGAATCAAAACCTGGATTTGTGATGTTCTCGAAGGAACTTGGTGGAATTGTGATGTTCTGAAGGGAACTTGGTGGAATTGTGATGTTCTCGAGGAAACTTGGTGGATTTGTGATAATCTCAAGGGAACTTGGTGATATTGTGATGTTCTCGAGGGAACTTGGTGGAATTGTGATGTTCTTGAGTGAGCTTGGTGGCATTGTGATGTTCTCAAGAAAACTCGGTGGATTTGTGATGTTCTTGAGGGAACTTGGTGGAATCGTGATGATTAGGATATCAATCGTGATAAAATGTGGGAGTAGTGTAACTGACTTGGATGCTCATAGGGGATCATGCTGAACTTGGAAACACAATTCCTTCAATTTTCATCTCTTGGATGCAGCTGACACGCTGTGGGTGAACCTGTCAGAACCTGTGAGACTTTCAGATCCGGTTATATAGCCGGTAATGCCAATAATTTTGTTTCAAAATAAAAAAAATCCATCTACAATTGTTTATAATGTTATGTAGACTCAGCCTGCAAAGTTTCATTAAATTTTGGTCAGTAATAATGAAGGAGGAGTTTGAAATTTTGGGGCAGCGGTGACCTGGTGGTAAGGTAATCACTGATCCTAAGGTTTGTGATTCAAGCCCCACTCTCAATAGGTTGTCCCTGCTGTCTCCGCAGTGAGCTAACTGGGTTATCAAAGACCTGCCATTTCTCTCACTGTCTATGGTGAGAGGTTCATGTAAAGGAAGAATTGTTGAACTTCTGAAAAGAGGAGCTGCATAGCCACCACGACCCTAATTAGGATTAACCGGTTCAGAAATTGAATGAATGACTTTCAGATGTCATGACTGTGACATCATAATTCTATATCAGGGTTGAGAAGTTAAACACCTGAGCGTGTGGAATTTTTTTTTAAGTATCACATCGTATAATGTTGCCATATTTCTTTCGATTCTGTCTATGCAGCATGGTGCAGTTGGACTTTCCGCTATCTACTTGTGACAGTGATTTATGGTGCTTCATCAGGATGAGCATTTCCTTGGCATCACATTTTGCACTTGGTTTACTTTGGCTTCCAAGTAAAGTTTATTAAGCTTGTCAGTTGCCTCTGTCTTTCTCGTTGTAAATTGCACTAGACTACATGATACCACACAGCAACAAGTACTAACTAGGGCGTGGCATGGTGGTGTAATGGTAAGCACATCCACCTCACAGCAATAAGGTCTTGGGTTTAAGTCCCATTTCTCTAACCACTTAATCCTAATTAGGGTCACATGGAGGCTGCCGCCAATCCCCAGTCAACTCCAGGCGAGGGCAAAGTACACCCTGGACAGCTCGTCAGGCCATCGCAGGGCAGAAACATGCTGACAGCGATGCAGCTCCTCTCGTCAAAAGTCAGCAATGGTTCTTTTACATGAACCTCTCACCATAGACAGTGAGAGACATGACCAGTCTTTGATAACCCAGTTAGCTGCACTGGGGGACGGGGGACAGTCACAACCCCTGGAGAGAAGGACGTGAACCCCCAACCTTAGGATCAGTGATCCAGCACCTTCACCACCAGGCCACCACTGCCCCCTGGGTTTAAGTCCCATGTCTGGAAAAGACACTTCTGTTTTGAGTCTCCTCCCAGTGCTTGTGGGTTTACTCCAGGTACTCAGGACGCCTCCCACATTCCAAAGACATGCACATTAGGCTAACTGAATGATCTAGATTCAGTCGTGGCCCGGTGGTTGACTGATCTCAAGATTCAGGGTTCAAGCCCCATTGTCAATGGTTGCCACTGCTGTCCCCCTGGTGCAGCTAACTGGGTTATCGGCTATGTCTCTCACCGTCTATGGTGAAAGGCATGCAATGCCGGGTTTCTGCCCTGTTATGTTCTGGCGAGCTGTTCAGGGAGTACTCTGCCCTCAGCCAGAGTCAGCAGAGATGAGTGCCAGCCTCCCCACAACGCTACTTAGGATTAAGTGGTTAGGAAAACGAAAGAATGTTCCAGATGTGCGTTGATGGCCTGGAGACCTGTTCATGGTGTATTTGGATTTGGCTGGGATGGGCTCCAACCCCCCCCAAAGTAGTTATAGTTACAGCTTATTCCAGATGAAACAATGCAGTAATGCTTACACTGAATATATTTGTAGTGTTGGGTTCAAAAGTCTCTCTGTAAAAAAAAAAAAAAAAAAAAAAAAAAAAAATTACTTCATAAGCATTGTCCAACCAAGGAGGCGAGGAAAAACAAAAACGAGGCTAAGACCAACCCATTTCCATCAGTTTAATCGTGGGATGAACTCCAGATTACATCAGTTTTGTGAATGGAAGGACGTGAACGCTCCTCATTCCTGTGGATGAGTCTAATAAATGAGCGTTTGGCTTTGCAGCGTTGAGCAACTCTTCATTAAATTACAACTAAATGGACCTTTCTGTCCTATCACTGCACAGGGTGGACTCTTCCCACTGGCCGCCCGGAATCTCATTTCTCTCACGGTGCCCTCATCACAAACTACATAAGGATGAGCAAGCTGAAATTGAGCGCCATCCGTAAATCACTCTGATCTATTACTGTTGCACTTGCACTCCCTATAAAAACATTATCCCCACATTCCTGAGGGTTCGCTCCCCATTTCAGCGCGATGAGCTTTGAGCTAATTCTGAATGGATCCTGTTTTGAGATTCAGGAGGGATGATGGCGACACATGCTTGTTTTTTTTTTTTTGTTGTTGTTGTTTTTTTTTGTTTGCTTTTTTATATATAAAGTGATCTGTGTTCATAGTGACATCATTGGGAAACTCACATCAGTTCTTTTGGATAAATTTCCTCAAACTAAAATAGCTCATTGAAACACTGAGGATTGGGGCGACAATATTTTCAAATGGGGTGGAAGTGTGCGGTTCTGTCTTGGTTTTAATAACCTGAGAGCTCCGAGCTTCCTCCTCCAGTATAAAGCAGGAACATTAGGTTTAGTTCCAAATTATGCCTGAATGTGAGTGTTTGGTTGTGTGTGTGCGTGTTTACGTGTGCGTGCGTGTTTACGTGTGCGTGCGTGTTTACGTGTGTGTGTGTGTGTGTGTGTGTGTGTGTGTGTGTGTGTGTGTGTGTGTGTGTGTGTGTGTTGGTCTTTCAATGTCCTTGGGAGCTGTTCAAGATGTACCCAGAGTTGGCTGAGAAATTCCCCAGCCTCCTATTAGAATTAAGCAGTTCAACTAATGGATGGACGCAGGGATGGATGGATGGATGGATGGATGGATGGATGGACACAGGGATGGATGGATGGATGGATGAATAGACGGATGATTGATTGAATGGATGGATGGATGGATGAATGGATGGATGATTGAATGAATTGATGGATGGATGGATGGACGAACGGACAGACGGATGGATGATTCTCCCATTTTTTTATTTTTTTTTATTGTTGTTTCTTTGGTGCTGGTGCCACACTTTGGATGGATGGATGGACAGACAGACAGACAGACGGAAGGACGGACAGACAGACAGACGAACGGATGATTGTCCCATATTTTTTTTATTGTTGTTTCTTTGGTGCTGGTGCCACACTTTGGATAGATGCATGGATGATGGATAGACGGAAGGACGGACAGACAGATGAATAGATGATTCTCCCATATTGTTGTTTCTTTGGTGCTGGTGCCACAGTTTGCCGTCCCTGACACTTTCAGTCGACTGTGAAAGATTTCTTACAGTTAAAGGCGTGATGCGGAAAAATTGATTTGCTCGAATCATTCAAGAAAAATAAATCAATTGTTCAGAACAAAAGGAAAAATAAAACATCCACTCAGATCATTTTACTCTTGCACGCTGATAATATTTAATTAATCTCAATGTCATCAACCGAGGATTAACAAGGTCTGTCTACCACATTTCAACACCTGAACAACTTCTGTTTATTTCTGTGCCATTGAAGAGGCGGAGCTATGTTAGGACACGTTAACAATGCTTAGCGCAGAAGGTTCCTGAGCTCGGTGTACTTTTGGATTGCGGAGTTTGCAGGTTCTCCCCACGCTTGTACGGGTTTCCTTCCTTCCAAATCGCTCTGAGGTATGAGTGGGAATGGTTGTGTGTCCTGTAGCCCTGAGATGGACAAGTGAGCTGTCCAGGATGTAGCCCCTCCCTCACCCCAAGTTGGCTAAGATAGACACCAGCCTCTCTAGGAGCTTTACTAAGGTTAATAGTTGTGAATGTGTGACTGGAATACATAGCGAAGCGTCACGAGCCAATACGTGTTGATTGCAGCCTACGGGGTTAATATTACACCGAAAAAGGGAAGAAAGTCATTTCTGGTTGCAGAGCTGCTCTGTGTGTACGTGTAATATTTTTAGGTAAATATTAGCTTTCTGCATTTCCGTAATATATCCAATATCACCTGGTGATGCAGAGCGAGGTGGATTATTGTACAATATTTCTTCCTCAGGTTTCTCCTGTCAAGCTATTAACGTTAAAGATTGAGACATTGAGATCTCACGTGAAACAAGATGAGACTGCCAACTAAATCAGTTTTATTTTTTATCATTTTATTAAAGATATACATTTCATATGGCGGCATGGTGGCGTAGTGCCTAGTGGTGGAGTTTGTATGTTCTCCTCGTGCTTGTGTGGGTTTCCTCCGAGTTCTCTGGTTTCCTTCCAGAGTCCAGAAACATACACAGAAAGCTAATTGGCTGTTCCAAAGCACCCCTGGGTCATTCATTCATTTTCTGAACCTTTTAATCCTAATCAGGGTCGTGGGGAGGCTGCCGCTCATCTCAGCCAACTTTGGCAAGGGCAGAGTACACCCTGGACAGCTCGCCAGGCCATCGCGGTACTCTGTGGTACTCTCCAGAGTCAGCTGAGATGGGTGCCAGCCTCCCCACAACCCTGATTAGGATTAAGTGGTTCAGAAAATGAATGATGATGATGATCTTCATCACAGTGTGAATTTAATCAGAAGGACCTTCTGTTTCCAAGGAGTCATCGATTTAAATATAAGTCAGGCCAACCCCCCCACCCCCCCACCCCCCACCCCCAACCCCAGATCCTCAACCGTACTAAGGCCCCTGAACCGCGTCTTATCCACAAGTGTGCCTCTGTCCACACAGGACTACAAATGGATACCAGTAAAAATACTCAGTTGAATATTCCTAATTAGGGCTTCAGGGAGGCCGGTGCCCCTCTCAACTGGCACTGGGTGAACACAGAGTACACCCTGAACAGCTCGCCATACTATTGCATGGCCAACACTTGCATGACCATTTGCATGGACACCATGGAGCAATTTGGGACAGTCAATTAGGCTTCTGTGTATGTTTTTAGATTGTGGGAGGAAATGCAAACTCTATACAGAACCGCCCGAGCCCGGGGATCGGACCCATGCCTTCGTGCTGTGAGGTGGATGTGCTAACTGCTGCACCACTGTGCTGCCCTTTAGTTTACTCGTTCAGTGTTTTATTTCCCTGGATTCTCAAAGCTCACAGATACTAAATATTCACGTCTAGTGCCAAAGTCTCAGTCCCCCCCCCCCATCTCTCTCTCTCTCTCTCTTTCTCTGTCTCGCTCGCTCTCTCTCTCTCTCTCTGTCTCTCTCTCTCTCTCTCTCTCTTTCTCTCTCTCTCACTCTCTCACTCTCTCTCTCTCTCACACACACACACACACTCACACACACACACACACACACACACACACACACACACACACACACACACACACACACATTGTTGGGTGCATGCTCTAAGTATTATGTCCAACCACAGACCACGGATGAATACCCTGCGGCGTAACCACACCACTATGTAACCACATGCACAAATAATTAAATGTCAAGTTTTGTCCGTGTGTTGTGATGCACAGAATAAAGGCTGTAATTAGTTTTCCGCGGCTTCTTTCCCAGTGCTTTAAACCGAGTGCAATGCACTTCTTGTGAGCAATAAAGTAAGATAAGGAAGAAAGCAGTGAAAGCATTGAGGGGCTGCAGCGCATTGGGGTCTTGCATCATTATCACATTCTTGCACCAGCGTCACATGGGTATTGTTTGACAGACAGAAATATCACATTGCACTTATGATGTTGTGATGGGTGGGTATGGTAAGAATGCAGGTATGAATTGATGCAAGGCTGGCTTTGACGGCTTAGCTAAAATTGAAGGGAGCGGAGACATGAATGGACTTTGAGACAACATCATCCCTCTGCGCAGCCATCAAGAACTGTCAGTCAAGCTCTGAACATGAAAGATTTATCTGAGAAAGAAGCCGCGAACAAATGTGAGGCTAAAGTAAAGTCAGGGTTTGAGCGGAGACTTAATAACTGACGAAAATCTAGAGGGACTCGTTTTTATTTTGGGGACTCACATCTGAATATAAGGTGCATTGTTTTGGATTTTTGAAGAGTCGAGTTTAACATGCCCATCAGTAAGAAAATATGACACATAAAGGTCTTTACACATGATGTGGGATGGCGGGGTGATGTCGTGGTTAGCAGTCCGCCTGTCGGTATGAAGGTCCTTGGATTCAGTCCTGAGTTTGGTTACTGCATTTCATGAGTTGAAACGCCAGTATAGAAGAACATGTGTTATAACGTTGAGAGAAAAAGAATGCGTGATGACCATCATGGCATTTCTCTGCTGTGTTACATCGTCCACCTACACAGACATATGGTCAGTACAAAGGGACGGAGATGAGAACAGGAGGTGTCGGATATACATTACAGTATATTATTATATATTATCGCATGCATCTCGAGAGTGGGCCTACATAAATAATATGCAGTAAATAATCAGGTTTGATAGATGGGTAAACTGCAGAAAGTATAACCAAAGCATCAGGGGAGACCAAAGTGTCAGTTGGTGCATGCAACCATTCTGAGAGTTGATTGGCTAAGGGAGGAGAAAGGGATAGGATTGGGTGTGGCTAATCGTGGAAATTGCTCTCAGAGACATGTTACATGGAAAATCGTAAGCTTAAAGCAGGTACAGCGTGTACGTTTATCTTCACCTAGCTACATGGGATGAGAGCACTAATTACACACACACACGCGCATACACACACACACACACACACACACACACACTGCTCAGATATAACATGACTTGGCTTCATGTGTGCAATATGTAGGGCAGCATGGAGGCGGAGTAGTTAGCAAGTCTGCCTTACAGCTTGAGCGTTTCTGTGTGGACTTTGCCCGTCTCCCCGTACTTGAGTGGGTTTCTTCCGGGTACACCGGTTTCCTCTAACCATCCAAAAACATGCATATTAGGCAAATTGAATATTATTGGTTGTCAGTTCATCTTCTCAGTTCATTTTCTGTAACCGCTTAATGTTAATTAGGGTCGCAAAGAGGCTGATGCCCATCCCAGCCGACTATGGGCGAGGGCAGAGTACATTCTATACAGCTCGTCAGGCCATTGCAGGGCAGAAACACGCTGACAGCGATGCAGCTCCTCTCGTCGAAAGTCAGCAATGGTTCTTTTAAATGAACTTCACACCAGAGACAATGAGAGACATGGCCGGCCAGTTGGCTGCTCTGGGGCTATTCAAACAGAGT
>CM045738.1:28424796-28454796 GCA_024760905.1 Plotosus lineatus
AAGAACCTTTAAAAATGCATAGTTGGTTAATTTTTTGGAACTGTAGTATGACAGCAGTTCCAGCAGGTGGTGCTGTGTTTTTGCATATTTTTTCATGTTGGTGACAAGTTGTGTTGTTCCGAGTGCTTATAGTCACATCACCTTATTAAACGCCTACGGTTCGTGACTACACTAGTTTTTTTTTTCTTTTTTCCATAATTGTGCCATATTGTGTACGCATGCTGTCTTTCTGGAACACATGTAAGAGTTAATCACACGCTTCCAGCAGTCTTTCCATAAATATCATCCTTTCACAGATTCTCCTTGCATCATAGCTCAGCTTCTTCAGCTGTGACCTTTTTTTTTTTCTGACCTTCAGAAAGCCAATAGCTGAACCACCCACCCTCCAACACATCTCCACTGGGTGTGTATGCACATAAGCTCAGGCAGAAACCTGTCTCACTCAGTCCTCAGGCTAGAAGCAAACAGACGGCTGTCTTTGCCTTGTCGGTGCATGGGTAAACAAAAAAAATTATCTGCTATAAAAAATATGCAGAGGATTAAGTGCGTTTTGGCAGTTCAAATATAAGATGAGCACCTGGAAGTTAATAATGACATACCGGAGGATCGAGGGTGAAGTCTAGTGTCATCTGTTCCAGCTCTTTTCCAGGGCTCTTGAATATCAATCCGTCAGACATGCAGCTATTTGCATAAATTGTGATTTTTTTTTTTATTGTTTTTTTTCCAAATGACAAGCATTAGCGTTGACATGTAGTTTTGCTTTTCATCATCATCATCATCTTCTTCCGCTTAGTCCAGGGTCGGGTCGCGGGGGCAGCAACCTTAGCAAAGAGGTCCAGACATCCCGCTCCCGAGCTACTTCCTCCAACTCTCCCGGGGGGACACCGAGGCGGTCCCAGACAAGCCGAGAGACATAGTCCCTCCAGCGTGTTCTAGGTCGACCCCAGGGACTCGGAGTTTTGCTTTTTAGTTTAATTTATTAAATGTATAAATTTAAAATAATTTAATTTAAATATTTTAGCATAGATTTCAGCATGCCTTATGTCTGCTTTACAGCAAGAAGGTCCTGGGTTCGATTTCCGGGATCAAACGAGGACGTATCTGTGTGGAGTTTGCATCTCTAGGTTTCCTCTGGGTTCTCTGTTTTCCTCAGAAGGTCCAAAGACATGCTAACTGGCTGCTCTCAATTCCCTCTAGGTGCGAGTGGAAATGTGAATGGTTGTGTGTGTGTGTGTGTGTCTTGCAAGCTGTCCAGTGTGTACCCAGCCTTTGCCCATTGTAGGCTGAGTTAGGCTCCAGCCTCCCATGACCCAAGTAAGAGTCAGCAATTGAAAAAAATCAAGTGATAATATTTGAAGCCTATAATGAAAGCGGAGGTCAAAAGCACTGTATGCTGAAATTTCATGGTGCACACACACACACACACACACACACACACACACACACACAAACGTTTATGTCCACGTGGACTTGTGATTATTAGTGAACATTATGCAAACAGCCTGTTAAATTTATGAACTGTTTAATCCTAATTAGGGTCGCGGGGAGGCTATTACCCATCTCAGTCGAATCTGGGTGAGGGCAGAGTATACCCTGGACGGCTCGCCAGGCCATCTCAGGGCAGAAATACGCTGACGACTATGCAGCAACTCTTAACAAAAGTCAGCAATGGTTTACATGGACCGCTCACAGCAAAAGGCATGGCTGGCCTTTGATAACCCAGTTAGTTGCACTGGGGGCATATGCAAAAATTATGATCCAAATCCAAGAATAATTAGACAATAATGTCTTTACAAGACTGAATATTTCTTTGGAGATGCTCAGTAAATAAATAACTCAAGACAAATAAATATAATCAGGAAAAACAAATTCCGTACGTAGATAATTAAAGTGACTGGTAAGACTGCAGTGACTCAGAAGTGATGATGAAATGAATGGCAGTCACTGAGTTGAGTTTTATCTATAATCAGACTTGTAATGGATTACATCGATCGGTATTATGTAATACAAGGAGCCCTCACTTTCCACGATTAATAGGGACCGAGACCCCCCCCCCCCCCCCCACTCGACCGCCGATTTCCACGAAGTAGGATCGACCTCCCTGACTGACGTATACATACATGTATATGTGTATATAATATCAATAAATACATATACAGCACTATAAATGCTTATAATAACAATTAAACATTCAAAAATAATGCCAAAGATGTAAATAAAATATAAATACGCACACACACAGACGCGCGCGTGCACACTCAGATGCGCACCTCACATAAAAATGTAAGTAATTTCATTGGGGGGTGTTTTTATATTTGTTTGTTTGGGATTTTTTTTTTTTTTTTTTTTTGCATAATTGGCCGTGTTTTGCGACATTTTGCTGAACTTTCCCCCTATTTTTCCTTTTTTCTTTTTTTTCGATGAATATTTTTGAAAGACCCGCGATGCACTGAAGCCGCAGAAACTGAAGCACGACGTAGCGAGGGATCACTGTATATGTAATATTAATACCAAAAAAGTTAAATCTATTGTTACAATCATTCATTCCTTTTTTGAAGCGCTCAATCCCATAATGACCTCTGCTTACAATATTCTCACTCACTTTTTTCATTTGCTGGCTCCTACGAGGCGCGTGAGAAGGCTGGCGCCTATTTCAGCCGACTAGGGCAAGGGCAGAGTATAACATGAACAGCTATGCAGCCTTCTCTTTACAAAAGTCAGCGGTGGTTCTTTGCCGGTCACCATATAAACAGTGAGAGGCGTGGCCAGCCTTTGATAACCCTGTTAGCTGCACTGAGCGGGGACAGCAGTGACAACCCACTGATAGTGGCACTTGAACCCTTGACCTTGGGATCAGTCATTGGCATCGTACCATCCGGCCACCAAGTATTCCATTAAAGTACAAAAAAAGGATTAATCAGATTACTTTTTGAAACAGATGACATTTTACAATTATTTTAAACTGGATACACTACAAACACATGACTAGGCTCAGTGGTGGCCTGGTGGTAAAGATTGCTGGATCGCTGATCCCAAGGTTGGGGGTTTGTTGCCCCCCACAGTGCACCTAACTGGGTTATCGAAGGCCGACCATGTCTCTCACTGTCTATGGTGTGATGTTCATGCAAAAGAACCATTGCTGACTTTCGACACAAGTAGCTGCATAGCCGTCAGCATGTTTCTGCCGTCCAGGGTGTACTCTGTTCTCGCCGGAGTCTGCTGGCCCTTTGTTTACTTTCACACTGATGATAAACAAGCTTGCATGTATGTTCCTCTGAGTGAATTTGGTATGAAACCACTTCAGAAAGATCACTGTGAGGTGAGAGATATTGTTGTAGACTTCACGTTCTGAGCAGTGAAGGCGGTCCTTGTCTTACACGGGTGGCTTTGAGCTTTTTTATTTGGAATTGTTATTTTCCATTCAATGAAGGTAAACAATTGTTTGGAAAGTGTTTCCATCTGTAATACTTTGTGTGAACATAAACCACTCTGCGTGTAGAAGACAGCTATGCCCTGAAGGGTTTTCTTTTTATTTACTGGTAAGGTATTTAGTGGAAACAAAAAAAGGAAAAAAGAGTGTAGGCTGTCTGGTTTCACGCTACAGAGAAGTCGCCATCCTCATTGTCACGCTGCACCCTATCCTCTTTTAGATGTCTCAGAGTAAAAGCTAGTGGAGGCTCAGGAACACGCTGGATGATGGCTACTCTCAGGCCAATTTGAAATAAAGAACGATAGGTTAAGCTTCTTGGTGTTTTTTTTTTTTTTCTTTCCTGAGGTAGTCACATCTGGCTCACAGAAAGAAAGGCTTAGGTTTGGGCATTTCTGTGTGGACTTTGCATGCTTTCCTGGGTGCTGGTGTGGGTTTCCTCTGGGTACACGGGTTTCCTCCCACCATCTAAAGACATGCATTTGGCTAACTGGCTGTTCCAGATTTCCCATAGGTGTGAGAGTAAATAGTTGTGTGTGTTGGCCCTGTGATTGTCTGTCGAGCCATTCAGGGTGTACCCCACCTTTGCCCAGTGTTGGCTGTAATAGGCTAACAACTTCAAAAAGCCCAAAAAATATTAAATTTATATGGCAGATATACCTGGTTAATTCTCGGTTGACAAAGTGGCTGTCCGAAATCACTCCTGGGAGTGTGCGTGAGCGTGATTGGTTGTGTGTGTTGGTCCTGGGATGGCCTGATGAACTGTCCATGGTGTACCCCACCCTCACCCAGAGTCTGCTGATATGGGCGCCAGCCTCCCTGCAACCTAAGGCGGGATTAAGCATCTTAGAAAACAACTGAATAAATGTTCTCCCTTGCATTCGGGAGAGATAGGCTTCATATTTATTATGATCCTTGCAGGATGAAGAGTTTCTTCAAACAAATAAATAAAATAATATCTCCACAACTACTTCTATCCTACTTTATGTCTCACTGAACTTGAGTTGAAAGGCACGATGTAATATCCCCTATCTGTTTGTACTTACAGACTCAACCTCAGCTCGGTACCATGGAAACCCAGCTCAATACTAAAGAGAAAATGATGTCTGGATATCCGTGTTAATCCATAATAAAACTGACGACAGAGAAAAGACGACAGGACGCAGTGAGAGGCAGTCAACGGTGCCTATTGCTGATTAGCCAATTTTTACACACTGTAAGGAAAGCAATAATGAGAGGGTTTGAAAGGCTGAATTCAGGGAGCAGTGACAGCAGAGAATGGTATTGTTGACTAGTATTACTATCAATTTTATTGGCTCGGTGTTAGCGAATACGACTGACTCGCGATTATCCGTTATAGAGAATGTTATTATGAAGTGAGGCAGAGCGTCATCCATTGAAAAGATTAAAGTACGATCTATGAAGTGGGACATACAGCACAACCCGCATTATGTTCATACAATAATACTGTAAAGATACTTTTAGATTCCGGATCCGCTTTTAGTTACATAAACATCGCTCGGTCGTTTCCGCGAAGGCCCGAAAAGCCATCCGTCACACTGCGGCCGGTCTCCTTTGCCTTCTTTTTCTATCCTTCTAAAGAAACTTGGAATGTACTACAAAGAATAAAATGCTGGGCAGTGGTGGCCTTGTGGTAAAGGTGCTGGATCGCTGATTCTAAGGTTGTTGGTTCAAGCTCCAGTCTCCACGGGTTGTCACTGTCCCCCCAGTGCCACTAACTAGGTTATCAAAGGCCGGCCATGTGTCTCACAGTCTATGGTGTGAGGTTCATGTAAAAGAACCATTGCTGACTTTCGACAAGAATAGCTGCAGAGCTGTCAGCGTGTTTCCGCCCTGCGATGGCCTGGCGAGTTGTCCAGAGTGGACTCTGCCCTCACCCGGAGTCGGTTTCCCTGTGACCCTAATTAGAGTGAAGTGGTTCAGAAAATGAGTAAAATGCTCTCTGCAGCCTCCTAGTCATCGCGCTGTGTTTATGTAGAAGTCAGCAGCCGCTTACAAATCCACATGTATTCTGTTATTTATTCCTGTCGTCCTTACTACTTAGGCACACAGAAGGCTAAAGCCTATCTCAGCCAGCCCTGAGTGAAGAACCTAGAGCCTCCAATGTCTTGTGTATTGCATGATATGCTCCGCTGATCCACAGAACAACATAGGATCAACATTTGGGAGCCTTGACTGAAGAAGAAATGTCCTCGGTTGGTTCTTGACCATCTGATATCTGATGCAGCCCAAAATCACCAAACTGAGGAAGTCAGTCGATATAAAAAAATATATATATAATTTCTTTTTATATATATTTTTTTTCTTCATACAAATTAAAGGTAAACTATTTACGGGACGACATGGTGGTGTCGTGATTAGCTTGTCCACCTCACAGTAGGAAGCTCCAGGGTTCAAGTCCTGAGCTCGGCGAGGTTGTGACTGCGTGGCGTTTGCATGATTTCCCCTGTGCTTGCGTTGGCTTCCTTCAGGTAGACCAGTTTCCTCCTGCAGTCCAAAAAAAACATGCACATTCAGCTAGTTGCTGTTCTCAATTGCCTCTACGTGTGTGTGTGTGTGTGTGTGTGTGTGTGTGTGCTGCCCCTTCAATGGGCTGGTAATGTGTTTTATATGGTTCTCCTTGGTTGCTCAGAGTTGGCTGGGATAGGCTCCAGCCTCCCCATAATTTTGCAGGAATAAATGGCTAAGTTAATGTATGGATGGACGGATAGCTGATTAGATTCTGTATAATAAACAGCACTGTACAGATGTGCTTTTGTGTCACACCTACACCTCAGCAGATGGGCGTGGCTGGAGAGTGCCATATTCATATTATTGTCATCTTCACCTGTCATTAATCTCAAAGGATGTTAATTATTTTTTATTATTCTTAGGTTTTCTCCCTCATATTCAGTGCTTATTTGATCCCTTGTGCTTCCATTGTTCTCTTTTGGTTTACTTTGGAATAATGGATAGTAATGGATATGGCCACTCACATTCCCAGCATGCCCCCTGTGGTAATGATAAAGCCTTGCTGTCATGCTTGATGGGTCACTGTCCTGTACAAAGCAGGATGAATGTGTCGCAGACAGATGTGCTGATGTGCTCCTAACTGTTTATTACTGTCTCGCCGGGGAACATTTCGGCATCAGCTCCTTTAACCCTTTGTTTTTATTCTTTAGAAACAAACAAGCTTTGTTTTCTCCAAGGGGGTCAAATAACTCATTTAAATATTTATTATACATATTAATTTCAAAATGTCTCTATTCGAAGGAATTAATGTGTCGCTGTAGCTGTGAATGCCAGTCCGTGCCAGCATGTATGCGCTGTTCACACCCTCGCTTCATACTCTAACAACATTTCTAGACACCGGTGTAATTAAAATAATTAAAGTCATTTCTACTCTGTTTCTTTATTGGTTGGTGTAATCAAAGCAGGGCGGGCAGGCTTGTGAGTACAAAAATCCCAAGCATCATTTTCATCTAATTGTATTGTAATTTGATGTTTTCAGCAAGTCACAAACATCTGGCTCAGATGTAGCTTCGCTTAGTTCTCAGTGAGTGAGTCAGTCCTCACACTTATCTAAAAAAAAAAATAAGAAGAAGAATATTACATTTTCACAGTTTATTTTCTTTTGTAGTGTTTCTTAAACTATTAGTTTTCACCTCATTTTTCACTATCCAATTACCACCCATCAGATGGAATGCAAGAGCTACAACTTAAAGAGGGCAAAGCTCACCAACCATACATTTTTTTTTCGATCTGCTATGGCTGTGTTGTCAGGAGCAGCGTAACACATTCAGAGGAAAGCATTACTCAGTAAAATCCTGAGTGTTAAACTAGAGGAGCGTTCATAGAGTGCAAGATACCCCCACCAGGCACAAATGGATTATTGCAACTAGTCTTCGTAAAAATGAAATGGCTCCTCCTAGTGGCCATCGAATGAACATTTTCCCATAGTGTTCAAAATAGGGATTTTTCAGTTTGTATGTTTTTTTGTTTGTTTGTTTTCTTTTCTTTTTAAAACATGATCCCACAGATCAACTCCATAATTTATTGGGTTCTTTCCAAACCCAAGCCTCCCCCATCCACCAAGTTTGATAAAGATCTCATTTAATAGGTTTAGCGTAATTTTACTAACATAAACAAAATCTTTAGTTAGTGTTTGTTAAAAAGCCTTTAATAAATTCCTTGATCTGGATCTGCTATGACAGTTATGGGCTCTTGCCAGGCCAATAACCCCATTCATCCACTAAGTTTTGTGAAAATTGGTACAGAAATTTTTTGCATTACAGTATCGTGCTCACAAACAAACAAACAAGCATGATATATGAATTCTAGTGTTGAGATATTTACCCTGGCCCTCCTCCCCCGTTATTACGACGTTGCATAAAGCTAATACTTTGGTTGGTGCACAAAACATTATTTGAATATTCTGACAGTGATAAACCATAATGCCTACTGAGAACAGATACATGACTTTTATGCATAATGCCATTTTGACTATGCCAGAATGCTGTACACATGCTCGTATAGTCTTCCAGTACTGCGCAGTTTAGTGTAGGACAAGGACTGTGCACATACTGTACTGTACTAGGGTTTCCTTTTCAGTTGCTCTCCATGGTACTGAAGAGGAAACCACAGTACAGTACACATGCACACAGTTCTTGCTGCACAATAAATGGCACCATATTAATATGTATTTGCAAGAGTTATTACTACACATTATTATATATGGTTATACTGTTGCTATAGTTACTGATTGGCGAAGTGGATAATGAGTCCGCCTCAGCACAGGGACATCCTGGTTTTGCGTCCTGGTAATTGGGTGTTTGTATGTCGAGTTTGCATGTTCTCACCGTGTTTGTGTGGGTTTACTCCGGGTTCTCCAGTTTCCTTCCTTGGTTCTAAGTCATGCACATTGATGTAAAATATATGTTTATGAAAGAATACCTGTGAGGATAATATTATTCATAATCAGAACGATTTTAACAGGTTCAACTTAATGGTCATAGACATTACCGAACCGTAGTTTAATGGAAATTACTTTCAGTTGCATCTCATCCTAATTATAGTAATTAGCAATTTTTGGCTTGCAAAAAGTGTCCATCCGTCAAACTCTGCAGTGTAAAAACTCAAATTTCCAAGTGTGTTAGTACATCATATATAAAATCAAAGGGGTTTAACGAGGGGATGTAACACTATGTGTCAATCAAACAAGCTATTTTTTTAAGCTGAATTCAACTTTTTACAGAAAGATGCTAATGTGTTGTGTATGTTTACATAGCAACAAAAAAAAAAAATCCCAAGTACTACAGTAGAAGGACAGCTCAAAGTAAAAGCCTACAGTCACCATAATCCTGATTTGAATATATTATTACTTTATTTCTCCAGGGTTACAATTCTAAAACTCAGCAAGAACTTTATTGTTAAGATGATTCCTCGTGCACCTGGGCAGTGGTGACCCGGTGGTAAGGTGCTGGATCAATGATCCCAAGGTTTGGGGTTAAAGCCCCACTGTGAATGGTTGTCATTGCTGTCCCCCCAGTGCAGCTAGCTGGGTTATCAAAGGCCGGCCATGTCTCTCACTGTCGATGGTGTGAGGTTCATGTAAAAGAACCATTGCTGACTTTTAACAAGAGTAGCTGCATAGCCGTCAGTGTGTTTCTGCCCTGTGATGGCCCGGCGAGCCATCCAGGGTGTACTCTGCCCTCGCCCAGAGTCAGCTGAGATGGACACCAACCTCCCCGCAACCCTAATTAGGATGAAGCGGTTCAGAAAATGAACGAATGAATCAATGTTTCCTGATGCATTCTCAATCCCAAAATATTTATACTTGTAGTTTTGGATGTTTGAGATAACTGATTACCTTGACAGGCTTATAATTTGACACCGGTGCTCAAAAAATATGCAATCTGGTATTTCTAAGACTCATGAATAAAGTGTTGGTTTGTTTGGTTCTTACAGAAGATTGGTTTCTTATACACCATGTTGTACTGATCGAAATTTACCAAATTCAGGACGTTTTTGCTGTGAAGTGTCTGTGCAAACCACTTATCTCATTCACGCTGATTACATTTACCACGATGAGTGATTTAGACCATTCAGATAATGTCGGAGCAAACCAGTGCACCTGGCGGGAAACAACACAGATATTGAAAGGTCAAGAAAGGCCACAGACAACTGACAGGAGTGATCCCAGAACTTTCTTGCAGTGAGGTGACAGAGCTAATTACGATTATTACCACTGATACTGAGATATACACACAGTGGTCAGGGATAGAATAGCAGCAATGTCTCCACTGGAAATGTAGTGTTGGAGCATTTGGGGAATCAACGCTCATGTATACCACCTGCTATTTCCATTTGGTCTTGATATTCATAGAATTAAGCCTTGGGGTAACCTGGGAGTATCAATCTACTTGACATTATAATACCTATAATACTATACGTATACTTGACATCATGAATTGGGGGCTTCTTTATAGCCTTGCAGACCTTTGGGATAACTTTCTCAGCTTTTGGTCGACTGGCTTCATGTATTTACTTTTTTCAAAAATGCTAAATGTCACATGCCACGTTTGTGAGCTTTTGTGGAAAAGGTGGTTTGTGGGTTTTTTTTTTTTTTTAAATCTTTTTAGGTCATAGATGAAAAAGGAAATACTCACATTCTAAATAAAAAAATAAAATATAATAATATGAAGTATAAATTATATAAAAGTTCACTGATCTGCTGTTTTTTGGTCCCAGTCAGGAATACTGTGTACACTTTTACTTCTGCGTCTCATCTCAGTCACTCATTTGCCAAACTGTTTAGTCCTACTAGGACTGCAGGGAGGCAGAAGCCAATGTCTGCCAACACTGGACGAAAACTAGATACACTCGGAACAGCCTGGAAGACAACTGCAGGGCACACACACACACACACACACACACACACACACACACACATACACACACACACACACACACACACACACACACACACACACACACACACACACAACCATTACATTCATGCTCACACCTTGGGGCAATTTGGAACAGACAGTTAGCCTAGCATGCATGTCTTTGGAGTATAGGAGGCAACCAGAGCACCCAGAAGAAACCTATTCGTGCATGGAGGAAAACATGCAAAATCCTTCCAAAATGCCCAAGCCCAGGACTCGAACCCAGGACTTGCTTGTGTTATTTTTGGTGACCATTACACCACTGCATTTCGATGATGTTCTGAGTGCGAGGCCTGGGCTCGGCGAGAACATTTCTGTGTGGAGTTTTCATGCTCTCTCCATGTTTGCATGGGCTTCCTTTGAGTATTCAGGGTTTCCTCAGGCCACCCTGTCGATGAAGACATGAAATCAATATTTTTTTCTTCTGCCTGTGTCATGTTACTAGATGAAAGTGCTGTTTTTGTTCACTTCCTTCCCTGTCATTTTCCCTTCCAGTTTGCTCCAACATTCACAACACTCGAAAATTTGCTAATCATACTGACGGTTGCTTTGGTGCCATGTTCCCACCAGCGAGTGTCTAAGCACCAAACATCACTTTGCAGAATTCATTATAGAACCTAGAGATGTGTCTGTAATTATAAGACATGTTATGACTACAGACCTGACTCTCACCTTTAGGGTAAACGCATCACTTAGGAGTTAATACTGTTCAAATCTCCAGAATAATGTCTTTCTGTGTGCAAACTTTAGGCTGATAGCTTCTATTTAAGCAATATTATTAAAATTAATGATGCAAGTAATGATGTCATCAAGGCCCAAGTTTACATGCACAGGTACAGGAATTTGATATATTCACACCATTTACTGACAGAATTGTGTTGGATGTGTGAAAAGGTTTAAAATCATGTCCTGTGCAGTGGAATATACTAGTAGTAACGTCTTACTCCTCCTGTTAACTTGGACCTTGATTACATCATCATCACATGACTCATTTTTTTTGTTTGTTTTTGTTTTTGTTTTTTTAATTTGTGGATAATGGGGGGGGGAAATGAAGTAAACAAATAAATAAATAGGCAGCACAGTGTAATAATGGTAAGCACGTCCACCTCACAGCAAGAAGGTACCCGGTTCAATTCCCAGGCTTGGGTGTTTCTGTGTGTTTTTTTAATGTTCTCCCTGAGCTTGCACAGGTTTCCTCTCGGTATTCCAGTTTCCTACTACAGTCTAAGTCTGTGCTTGCTGGTTTCCCCTCATAGTTCAAAACCATGCATGGTAGGCTACTTGGTTGTTGCTAGTGTATGAATGCTTGTATGTGTTTTAGCCCTGCAATGGCCTGGCGATGGGCATCAGCCTTTCCCTGACCCTAATTAGAATTGAGCAGCTTAGAAAATGAATGAATGAATAATAGACATGCAACAATCACAAAAGATCCTCCAAAAAAGCAGGGCAAAATGATCAGACTGGCTTCAACAGACAGCAAGGTTTCTGTAGCTCACCTCAGTAATGTCTATCAGCGACTGTGCTGAACAGAAAAAAAAACTCTAAATGCACAACATGCTGAGCCCTGAGATGATTGGAACCAAGTAAGTGTTCCATTTAAAGCCAGTTTGTGCACATTGTGGGTTTTTTTTTTTTGCCTGCCAAGTTCAAGGCTGGTCTGTATGTTGATTTTCCTAAGTAGAATCAAAACGAAGACCATTAAGCGCTTAAAAAAATTGTGTAGTCAATGTCCCCAGAAATTAGTGCATTATGTACTCAGAAACAAATTGCCTAATTCACAGTTGGAAGCTGAGTTTGATGCTTTCAACAGAATGTGGTCAAACCATTTGTTTCACATCACTGACCGTTTTCCAAAGATTTTGATGTGAGGCAATGGACTGAAACAGATTGTTATTTTAGAGCATTCAAAAAAGTCTGTGTATGAGTGTGAGTGTTGCCATCCCTACCCCTCCACCACACTACCACCCCACCACCACCCCAGCCTCAATCACAACCCAGAGGCACGACATGCACTTGTAAATTGCATGTCAGTTTTGTTAGACTGACAGAATTATTAAACAGGAGACACAACCGCGCGGGGAGACAGAACAGGACAACATGATTCTTTCCTTCCCTCTGGGAACATGGGTCAGCATCTGGGGACAGTTCTCTCTTGTACATGTCTTTATCTATGAAAGCAGAAATAAATTGGATTTCCTGAAAATCTCTTTGACTCGTTAATTTCATATTTAAGTGAATATGAGTATTAATTAGTACTGGCTACTCGAGTTTCAAAGCATGAGTCTGTGCTGGTATCCCACAAGGCTTAATGCTGGGACCATAATTATTTAAAAATTTATATTCACAAAACTGGGGTAAATACAACCATCGGTATGCAGACAATGTACAGGTCTGTCGACCTGATAAGACACCTGATGGGCTGACTTGCATGCATGGAATTTCAAATTACAGAAAAAATCCAAAGAAGGAACCAAAGAAATCCAAAGAAACCTCATCTTTAGCATTGGAAAGCTGAAAAGTGATGAGAGGGTTTAGGCTTTGTGCTGCCAGCAATGTGTACTGCCTGTATTCATTATGCATGAGCTCTATTCTATGTTTGTATTTCTTTTTCTCTGCTGAACATAGGAGGAAACATTCTGACTGTACTAATCAATATATATATATATATATATATATATATAATATATATATATATATATATAAATAATAATTATTTTTTTTTTGCATTGCTGCCCGACAATGCTTTTGAGTAAGTATGGACTTTAGTTCAAATTTTGAAATAAATTGAAATGAACACAGTTTTATTTTTAGGTTGACAATATGAAGCATAAATACAATATACTGTATTAAACTCCAGGTTTTAGCTACACAGCATCTTTCGACACTATTTACCAGATATAAACAGTTGGGAGTTTCTGTATTATGTATATATATTCTTTATCAGGCATTGCTTGGATAGCTATTCCATGCAGGACTTCCCAGGGGGTCTCTGACCAGACTTGTCAGACCTTTCATTCCAGTTCCTCTGAGACAAGTTTGACTGTTTCATTCCACACAGCACTCCCTTCTCCCTAAATATCTATAGCACAGCTCTGGAGATAAAGTCAAATTTTACTCAAGGGCTATTCAAGTCAGAGAAGAAAAGTGAGCAGTTACCTAATACCCTGTGTGTGTGTGTGTGTGTGTGTGTGTGTGTGTGTGTGTGTGTGTGTGTGTATGTATATGTATATATATATATATATATATATATATATATATATATATATATAATTATTACTTTTTTTAATTAATTTATTTATTTTAATTTATTTTTTCCTGAATAATACTCCAATTATAAAACCCTGTTGAAAGTTGTCAGTATGACTGTGTGGGGCCAAATAACATTGCATTGTTAGCTACTAAGAAATCATGTTATTCAAAAGGGCAAGTTAATTAGCAAGGCAAATGTTCCTTCAAGAGAAGAACACGGCAAGATTTTGTGTAATTAAATAGTCGACAGCAGTGCTTTAAGTCATACTGCTTTTTATACCCTTAAGGCCATTCCAATGTTCAGTTTAACAGATATTAATATTAGAACGAATTTGTTACTTCATGCATTTTCTAAGCCGCTTAAATTTAATTAGGGTTGCAAGGAGGTGGGCGCCCATCTCAGCCGACTGTGGGCGAAGGAAAGGTACACCACAAACAACCACCAGGCCAATTCAACCGGCTTTACAGCAGGCAGGTTCTTGGTATTTTTCACTTCTGTACATGGTAGTATGAACACACAGAGGTCCTACCAGTACAGTTGGCTATTTCATATGTTCATTTGTATAAAAGAAACACTTCAAAACTGTTAATTGTGACAGTGGTTAATTAAATGTAGACATTGTGAATGTGATGGCAATGGTCCTAAGCCAATGCGTTTCATGTCATCACATTACCATGGCAGTGGTGGCCTAGTGGTATCGGGCGCTGGATTGCTGATCCAAGGGTTAGGCCTAATTAGGATGAAATGGCTTTAAAATGAATGAATTGCAATGGGCAATACTTTATTTTGGCAGCAAAGGATATTTACACCTTGACAGTAATCAAAAACTTCTAAGATCTGAAAATCGTTCTCTCTTGTGTGCGTCTTTAAATTTTCGTTATATAGAGACGATTGTTTATCGCAGCCTCAATTTAGATCAATTTATGTACTGAATCGGCAGAATGTTTTAAATTTCATCATCATAACGCATAACAGTCTTTCTTTAGCATCAGTGGCTTTCACTTGAAATCACAGCTGTATATCAAGATGGAGATCTCACGTTTCTTTACACGTTTATATGTTTATACATTGGTGTGATTCCTTACATGCAGCTCCTATTTTTCGTTTTGGTTTGTTGGGGCTGGCAGCAGAGGACTATGGGTATGATTTATTGGTGTCACCAGGAGCCTAACTCCCTGGTATAAGACTTGTGAGCTGTGTTGTTTTATACAGACAGTAAAGTGTTTATTCTCCCTCTGAAGCTGTAGGCTGAGCTCAAATGACTGACTTCAGACAAATGCAGTTTTTTTTTTTTTTTTTAAACTGACCTTTACTTGAGGGGGAAGAAAGATTTGAAGATCGGAAGATTTTAAAATGGAGTTAAAAGATAGATAGAGAGAAACGATCGGTCTGTTACAGCACACTGCGCACTTGTGATTTATCGCTGCGGATGTATCGGCTTTTAGACGCTTTGATGAAAAAGAGAAGTTGATTTTAAGGATCTAAGAAGCAAGCTACCTTACACGTGTACAGGGACATCTGATAAGCCTTATCCTTCCTTTATTCATTCATTTATGTACCTTTACATTATCTATCCATTGTTATTTATTTATTTATCTATATACATTAACCTATCAATCTGTGTGTCAGTCTCTCTGCCTACGTAGCCATTCATCTATTCATTCCCCCCGTCTACCGACCAATCAGTCAATCTATTCATTCACCCGCCTACCGCCCCATCAGTCAATCTATTCATTCACCCGCCTACTGACCCATCAGTCAATCTATTCATTCATCTCTTCATTCACCCGCCCACCAACCCATCAATCAAACGATCCATTTATCTATTCATTCACTCGCGTACCGACCCATCAATCAATCTATTCATTCATCTATTCATTCACCCGCCTACCGACCCATCAATCAAACGATCCATTTATCTATTCATTCACTCGCGTACCGACCCATCAATCAATCTATTCATTCATCTCTTCATTCACCCGCCCACCAACCCATCAATCAAACGATCCATTTATCTATTCATTCACTCGCGTACCGACCCATCAATCAATCTATTCATTCATCTATTCATTCACCCGCCTACCGACCCATCAAACAAACGATCCATTTATCTATTCATTCACTCGCCTACCGACCCATCAGTCAATCTATTCATTCATCTATTCATTCACCCGCCTACCAACCCATCAATCAAACGATCCATTTATCTATTCATTCACTCGCCATCAATCAAACGATCCATTTATCTATTCATTCACTCGCCATCAATCAATCTATTCATTCGTCTATTCATTCACCCACCTACTGACCCATCAATCAAATGATCCATTCATCTATTAATTCACTCGCCTAACGACCCATCAATCAATCTATCCATTCATCTGTTCATTCACCTGCATACCTACCCATCAATCAATCTATCCATTCATCTGTTCATTCACCCGCATACCGACCCATCAATCAATCTATCCATTCATCTGTTCATTCACCTGCATACCGACCCATCAATCAATCTATCCATTCATCTGTTCATTCACCTGCATACCGACCCATCAATCAATCTATCCATTCATCTGTTCATTCACCCGCATACCGACCCATCAATCAATCTATCCATTCATCTGTTCATTCACCCGCATACCGACCCATCAATCAAGCCATCTGTTCATCTGTTCATTCACCCGCATACAGACCCATCAATCAAGCTATCCGTTCATCTGTTCATTCACCCGCATACAGACCCATCAATCAAGCTATCCGTTCATCTGTTCATTCACCCGCATACAGACCCATCAATCAACCTATCCGTTCATCTGTTCATTCACCCGCATACAGACCCATCAATCAACCTATCCGTTCATCTGTTCATTCACCCGCATACAGACCCATCAATCAACCTATCCGTTCATCTGTTCATTCACCCGCATACAGACCCATCAATCAACCTATCCGTTCATCTGTTCATTCACCCACCTACTGAGCCATCAGTCAATCTACCTAGTCATCTATTCATTCACTCATCTACCGACCCATCAATCAATCTATCTATTCATTCACCTGCCTACTGACCCATCAATCTATCTATTCATTCACCTGCCTACCGACCCATCAGTCAATCTATCTTTTCATTCACCCACCTACCGACCCATCAATCAATCTGTCCATTCATCATTCATTCACCCGCCTACCAACCAATCAATCTATCTATCCATTCATTGTCCCATCTACCAACCCATCAATCAATCTATCCATTCATCTTTCATTCATTTTCTAAGCCATTTAATCCTAATTTGGATCGTAGGAAGGCTGGCACCCATCTCAGCAACTCTGGGCAAGGGTAGGGTACAGTCTGGGCAGCTCGCCAATCCTCTCCAAGGACAACAGTCATACAACCATTCACACTCACACCTACTGGCGATTTGGAAAAGATGTGCATATTTTTGGATTGTGGGTGGAAACCAGAGTCCTCGGTGGAATTCCACGTAAGTGTGAGGAGAACATGCAAAATCCACACAGAAACACCAAGCCTGGACCTTCTTGCTGTGAGGTGAACATGCTAAACACTATGCCACCACAATCTTATACATACATGCATACATACATACATGCACATATATATATATATATATATATATATATATATATATATATATATATATATATGTGTGTGTGTGTGTGTGTATATAATATATATATATATATATATATATATATATATATATATATATATATATATATATATATATATATATATATATATATATATATATATATATATGTCCATGCAGACAGAAAAATACTTTTAAAAGCGATTCCCATATGGCAACCTATTCTCTCTCCCTCTCTCTCTCTCTTTCTCCCCCCCTGCTCTCTCTGTCACTCACACACACACAGCCAGCCCAAGTAGACTGAACTCGGGATTGAACCCATGGGTCTGTAAGGGGGATGTACTACCCACACTGTCACCCCATCGTGCACCACACTGGCTATTTGCTGGTTTATTCTCTTTACTCCCATGTTCACCATTATAAGATTTATTTCAATTCTTGTTTATTTTTGTCCTTCTTGGACAAACTAAAAATCTGAAAATCGAAACAGACGTTTAACTTGTGCTGATCTTTATTGCCAATTATTACATAACAGTTGAATACAGACAGAGAGCAATCACAGTAAGATTGGATGAGTCCCTCCAAGTGGCAGCAAAACCATAGAGCAACTCTATAACCTGATCAGTCATCTGCTGATGATGGTGACCAAACCGAAGCAGGCGACTAGGGTTTTAAAGTTAGGGGAAGGATTAGGGTTGCACAAGTAGGGCTTATGGTTAAGTGGGAAGGCTTAGGGTACGTCTTCTGGACATTACTCATAGTCTATGTATTGTCTCCTGAAGTGATGGAAACAAGTCTCTCTCTCGCTCTCTCTCTCTCTCTCTCTCTCTCTCTCTCTCTCTCTCTCTCTCTTTCTCTCTGCGTGTGTGTGCGTGTGTGTGTGCGTGTGTGTGTGCGTGTGTGTGTGTGTGTGTGTGTGTGTGTGTGTGGTAACCTTCACCAACAATCACTCTCTCACTCACCAAGCAACTTAATCCAACTCGTAGTGTCGTGGGGAGACTCTTGCCCATCTTAGTGAACCCTGGGAGATGAAAATGTACCAGAACATCGCAGGGCAACATGCACACAACCTTTCACACTCACACGCAAACTGAGGGGTGATTTGGAACAACCAAATAGCTTAATGTGTATGTTTTGGGAATGTAGGGAAAACCAGTCATTCATTCCTATGGGGGTCATGGGAAGGCTGGCGCCTATGTCAACTGACTCTGGGCTAAGGCAGGATACACCATGAACAACTTGCCGGCTCATTCCAGCGGAACGTACACATCTGTTCACACTCCAATTCACATCTGGGGCAATATATAACAGCCAATCAGCCTAAGGTGCATGTATTTTGACTGTGGGAGAAGACTGGAGTACCCTGAAGAAGCCCACGCAAGCACAGGAAGGGCATGCAAGCACCACATAGAAGCCAGTACCTTCCAACCGCAACGTCATCGTGTCTCCCGAATAACAACCACAGACTTTAAAAATAAACCTAGCATTTTTTTTTTTTACTGTCTTTGATATCTGTTGCTGGATTTGTGTGAATATCTGGTATCTGGTATTTTCAGATCAATCTTAAGACAGATAGAAGTCATGGCCTTTTTTTTCCCCGTTACTTTTTTTGTTAAGTGAGCGAAATGCCATACTGTGTTGACATTCAGATGAATGGATTTGTAAAGTAGCTCTGCTTCTGTGATAACGGTTCGATGTTTGGCACCAAGATAAGTGTAGGAGGAAAGCAAGCATCTCGGCTTCCCACACGTTAACAGAGAAGCAGGAAGACAATGATAAAGGTCTCTCTATTAAGCTCATGGAGAAAAAAAAAAAACACCAGCTACAATCTTTCAGCCCGCCCTCAGCCTTCTTGTGCAAAGCTGTAAGTGCTCCAGGATGATCATCTTGATAAAAAGTAACTGAGCAATTTGCTTACCCTACAAGTTCTGGGATAGAATGATACTCATTCAAAAATGCCGATATGCAAATAAATCAATATTCGGTCCAGATAAGGCTATCTCTATTTGCGCCGGTTAGCGCCGATAGGAGAAAGAACAAGGTAATGAGGCCACTGCTAACTCATCTGCTTTTCTCTCATTACCGAGCACTTCATTTTATCACTGCAGGTCACAGCAATTATTTCATATTCCACATTTAAATGTCAACGAGCATTCGAGTTCAGAGACGCCAGAGACGCTCAGATGTTTCTAAAACATTCTAATTTGTTGGTTTGTTTGTCCGACTCAAAGCAGGATTCCATAAAACCCACCGATCCGGTTTTTATGAATCTTGAGAAAAGGTAAAGCATTTGCAAAGGAAGAGAACTTTTTCATTCATTCAATCATTTTCTTAAACATTTAATCCTAATTAGGGTTGCAGGGAGGCTGGCGCCCCTCTTATCCGATTCTGGGCGAGGGCAGGGTACACCCTGGACGGCTCACCAGGCCATTGCAAGGCAGAAACACTATGAAGCTCCTCCTGTCAAAAGTTGGCAATGGTTCTTTTACGTGAAACTCTCACCATAGACAGTGAGAGACATGGCTGGCCTTTGATAACCCAGTTAGCTGCACTGGGGGGGACAGCAGAAACCTATTGAGTGTAGGGCTTGAACCCCCAACTTTAGGATCAGTGATCCAGCACCTTTACCACCAGGCAACTACTGCCCAGATGAAAACTTTGCATATTGAAATGGATCTGTCTCATAATTTTTTTACGTTCACCAGATATGACATTTGACCGTGTTGGTAGTATGCGTTTATCAGTGCCATACTGCTTAAACTCCTGATATCATATCAAAATGCAAAGATGCGAGTGTGATATTGAAAACACATAGCTACGTTCAGACATAACGACACATCTAGACACAACCACACATCCAGACATAACGACACATCCAGACATAACGACACATCCAGACATAACGACACATCCAGACATAACGACACATCCAGACATAACGACACATCCAGACACAACCACACATCCAGACACAACCACACATCCAGACATAACGACACATCTAGACACAACCACACATCCAGACATAACGACACATCCAGACATAACGACACATCCAGACATAACGACACATCCAGACACAACCACACATCCAGACACAACGATACATCCAGACATAACGACACATCCAGACATAACGACACATCCAGACATAACGACACATCCAGACATAACGACACATCCAGACATAACGACACATCCAGACACAACCACACATCCAGACACAACCACACATCCAGACATAACGACACATCTAGACACAACCACACATCCAGACATAACGACACATCCAGACATAACGACACATCCAGACATAACGACACATCCAGACACAACCACACATCCAGACACAACCACACATCCAGACATAACCACACATCCAGACATAACGACACATCCAGACACAACCACACATCCAGACACAACCACACATCCAGACACAACGACACACCCAGACACAACGGCACACCCAGACACAACGGCACACCCAGACACAACGGCACACCCAGACACAACGGCACACCCAGACACAACGGCACACCCAGACGTAACGTAAAGCAGTAACAGTTTGCATATCATATATTGTCCTTGGCAGAGGTCTATGGTCCCAAGTGTTGTGATTTGCTATGAAATAATTCATTCATTCATTTTCTAAGCCGTTAAATAATACTTAGGGTCACGAGGAGGCTGAGTGAGGATGGAGTACACCCTGAACAGCTCACCATAACATTGCAGGGCCAACACACACACACACACACACACACACACACACACACACACAAACATTTAGTCTTATACTCAGGGAGATTTGGAACAGCCTATTAGGCATGCTTTGCATGTTTTTGTACTTGAGGAGGAAACCGGAATATCCAAGGAAACCCACTGGGAGAACCGGCACCTCTGGATCTCTGGGTTGATAGTTACACACCTGGTTGATGCAGTACTTTGCAGCTCACAACTACATCTTATTAACACCTTCGTTCATTTATTCGTTTTCTGAACCTCTTAATTCTAATTAGAGTCACGGGGAGGCTGCTCCCATTTCAGCCAACCCTGGATGAGGGCAGAGTACACCCTGGACAGCTCACCAGGACAATGCAGGGCCAACACTCACACAACCATTCCATTTCGGTTCATCTGCATTTGATTTTTTTTTTCCTATACTGTATTAATTCCGCAAGGGAAATTGTTACTTATGCATTTAGCCAATTGAAAGTGAGCACACTTTGCCATTTGCATTAATGAAGCTGTACTTGCATGAAGGTCAGCAATTAGAAATGAAGCATCAGGGAACAACATTATCCAAACTAAGCCCCTCATGTGCACTCACTTCATATTTTATTCCGTTTAAAGGTCCACATCACACCTTCTCATGTACCCTCTTGAGCTTTGGACCAGGGTCATATGCACTAATTTACCCCAACCCCTTCCCACCCCACCTCCACACTAATGGTTGGTCCAAATTCATACAAACCGGTTGTCCGTACTTGAGCTTGATAATAACAAATAGTTCTGTTTACCTGGTCATTCAGGGAACATGGTGGCCTAGTGCTAAGTACTTGTGCCTCACAGCAAGAAGGTCCTGCATTCAAGTGCCATGGAAAGGAGGTTCTGAGTTGAGTTCTTAATGTTCTTAACTGTACTTGTGTAGGTTTCCTCTGGTTGCTCAGTCCATAGGATGTGTGTACAATCGGCTACCTGGCTGGTAAATGAATAGAGACATTCACTACTCTCTCTGAACCGCCATAATTGCTTTCACTCATCGTTATCCTTGTCATTTTGTTCAATCCATATCTTATGCTCATTGTCAAGTCTCGCTTAACTCTTCCAGCTCTTAGTGGTGGCCCCATTTCAGGTGCTTCCACTTGACTTTGGATGCATCTCCTGTGGTCTTTCAGGCCGAATTGGCCTCTAATGGAAATCAATTCAGTGGAACAATAAAGAAAACACATCTACGCGACACAATAAAGCACTTACGCCCCAGTTCCACTTGTCCTTTCAGGCACATAAAAGCACTTGACTGGCGAGCTGTTGCTGTTTCAATTTGCATGCCAGTCCCTCGCCTACACAGAGTGCAGCCGAGACTATGAAGAGAACTGTGTCAGTACCTGCTGCTGTAACGGGAACACAATATATCGAGTGCATAAATGCTTTTCTAAGTTATCATGGCCCTAAATTTGTCTTACAATAAATAAGAAATATAGGGATTTAAATCATTTTGAGAACCTATTTTAAAAAATTGATTCCATCTCCGAAAGAACTGTTTTGGGGGAAGGGGGGGGCAGCTCGGCGATGAACAATAGCTATTTCATGGCAATAGAAGCCCAATGTGCTACAGACAGTATGTATCCTGACAACTGTATAAAAGGTGTCCGAGATCAAATTCCAGCTGTAACACTGGCCATGCTTTGGTCCAGAGCTTGAAACAAAGCGGTCGGGTGAGAATAGATAAAAGCAAAGCTTTTCCCTTTCCTTCTCCAAGTGATCTACAGCCACACAGTCATGTAGTAGGTGATGTGACTTGCATACTGATCCCACCCAGTATACCGAATCAGCCAGCGAAGGAATACTGAGCGGGAAAAAAGGAATCAGTAGGCATCACATATATATGGTTTTCCAAACAGTTGTGTTTTATATGCTTAAACTACCTTTCACTATCGAAACCATAATTGTATTTTTAAAAGAATAAATAACACTTATGAATAAGGCAATTCGATTAATTCCCTTCTACCGAGCCTGAGGTATATCATTATTTTAGCATATACTACATGGAGGTGGCAGGAATGCAGTATTGTTTTTTTCTTCCAATGTGTACTCCCCTATGCTTGCATTGGTTTCCTCCAGGTATTCCGGTTTCCTCAGACAGTCCAAAACCATGCATAGTACACTAATTGGCTGTTGTATCTCATCTCTAGAGGAGTGTGAATGGTTGAATGTGAGGTGTTAACCCTGCACTGGCCAAGCAAGGTATTAAGAGGGTAAGCTCTGCCCTTGCCCAGAGTCAGGTGAGAAAGGTGGTAGCCTCTCTGCCCAAGGTCACTCCCGCCCTCCAACTCATCCTAGCACTCACAGTAGTGAGCTAGCATACAAATTTTGAAAGCCCAGCTTTAGGACACGGCAAGCAAATGTCTGGAAACTAAAGTGTGACGGACAGATGGACAGAACCTATTCCTATAGCCCAGGGGTCGTGAACCTTTTTGACTAAGAGAGCCAAAAAACACATATTTTAAAATCTAATCCTGTGAGAGCCATACTGAACACAACTAAGTAGAAAAAGAGAACCAACAATTTGAGAGTATAATAACACTGAATTTATTTTAAACAACATTGTTATAAAAAAGTTATTTATTCATAAGAAAAGTACTTCTTACTCTTAATGCGACTTCTGACGCTGCATGGTTTTGCTGATGGCTTTGTAGTCTGGTTGATACGTGCTGAGGTTCAGCTTCATGCAGGCATTTAGGCTTCCATCTGTTAAACGTGACCGCAGGTTGGTCTTGATGTTTTTCGAGTGTGAGAAGGACTGCTCGCATGTTCATGTAGAGTCAAACATGGTCAATACGACAGGACTCACACACTGCAGTGTTTGGAATGTGACAGGAAGCGTGTCCCAAGTTTTGACAATTAGCTGCTCTGCAGGTTGAAGTTTTTTCATGTATGTCCATTTGTGTTCATGCAAATGAGCTGATCAAAACGATGGAAATTTACCTCTTTACCCTAAAAACAACAGGCTATTGCATATAATCCAATAAAATTAGAGTTTCAAGGTATCAGCCCCGCCCACACACTGGAGTAGAGAGAGGAACGGCTCTCCGCTGCATGCCACAGCGACAAGTGGCATTGAAAATAGACGTATAGATTAAAATGAATGAGATTTATTGATGTTTTTGTTTTATTTGCTGGCTTTTTTCTGTATTTTTATTTAAATGACAGCGGAATTATGCATTAGTGATTCTGTTAAGCCAGCTCCAGCTATACTCCCCGTGCACCGAGAACCACTCATCCCCATGCCAGCCAGGTATTCGGGCGCGATCGGCTCATGCGCACAATTCCTTCACCAGTGTTCGCTCATCTTCAGCCAGCAGCCGCTCACATACTCCACTGATCAAGCAAAAACTGCCTTCATCATGAGCCTACTCACGGAGCAAGCCTCGTCCTGGGCGCTAGCGGTTGCCACCCATACCCCGGAATTATGCTCCCACTTAGACCAGTTCATGCGAGAAATGACGAATGTTTTCGATCGTCCGGCGAAAGGGGAGGAGGCGAGCTCCCAGCTCCTACAAATTCAGCAAGGCTCACAGTCGGTGGTGGAGTACGCCATCCGATTCCGGATTCTCACCATCGAAAGCGGCTGGAATGAACCCGCACTTCGGGGGGCTTTCCTGCAGGGGCTCAATGAACGGCTGAAAGACGAGCTCGCGGCCCGAGACGAGACGACTACTCTGGAGGAGTTAATCACCTTGTCTACCAGACTGGACAACGGGCAGATCCCGGAAGGGGGCCCCACCTCGAACTCACTAGCCATTTCCCCCTCTGAGGGAAGATGACGGTCAAGAACCCATGCAGGTGAACCACACCAGACTGACGGCTGAAGAGAGGCACCGGCGGCTGGCCAACGGTCTCTGCATCTATTGCACTGAGAAGGGCCATTACCTCGCCCAGTGCCCTGTGCGGCAGGTCCTGACAGCTACGAGAGGATCCTCCACGACACTCGGAAAGCGCCTACAAGTTCAAGGTACGCTACAAGGTACTTTGACTCAGGCGCTGACGCTAACTTCATCGATCCGGGGATGGTTGAGCTCTACGACCTGCCCGTGTATGAACTCGAGACTCTCAAGGAGGTAGTGGCCATAAATGGCCGACTCATCGCTCGAGTCACGCACAAAACCAAGCTAGTGAAGCTCCCTTTGTCCGGTAACAACCAGGAATATTTGGAACTGTTTGTTCCCCCTGCCTCTCTCTCTCACCTTGTGTTGGGGTGGCCATGGTTGCAGACCCACAATCCCCACATTGACTGGCACACCCTCACCATATACAGCTGGAGCGACTACTGTCTGCAACACTGCCTCATGGCGGCCGTACCCTCCCAAGCTTCACGAACCCCGGTCGACCTGGAGGATCTGGACATAGCCGGCGTGCCTGAAGAATATCACGATCTGCAAGAGGTTTTCAGCAAAGACCGGCTCGCTCCTTCCCTCCTCATCGACCGTACGACTGCGCCATTGACCTACTCCCAGGTTCCACGCTCCCTTCCCAGTGATTATACAATCTCTCTAAGCCGGAGAAAGATGCCATGGAGGCATACATTAACAAGTCGCTGGCTGCAGGTCTCATTCGGCCCTCATCTTCCCCGGTAGGTGCAGGATTCTTCTTCGTCGAAAAGAAAGACAAGACCCTGAGACCGTTCATCGATTACACAGGCCTGAACCAGATTGATATCGAAAACAAGTACCCTCTCCCCCTAATTAATGCAGCCTTCACCCCTCTCCATGATGCTACCGTTTTTTTCCAAGCTGGACCTGAGAAATGCCTACCACTGAGTCCGAATTCGAAAGGGGGACGAGTAGAAGACGGCTTTCAACACGCCCCTGGGGCACTTCGAATACCTGGTCATGCCATTCGGACTAACCAATGCCCCGGCGGTTTTCCAAGCTCTGGTCAACGATGTGCTTAGGGACATGCTGAACCGCTTTGTATTCGTATACCTGGACGACATTCTGATCTTCTCTAGAGACCAAGACGAACATCTCCACCACGTAAGAATGGTATTAAGAGGCTTCTGGAGAACAGATTGTTCGTTAAGGCAGAAAAATGCGAGTTTCATGTCCCCTTGGTCTCTTTCCTGGGGTTCATCGTGGAGAAGGGGCAGATAGGACCCGATCTGGCGAAGGTGAAGGCAGTGGCGGAGTGGCCGACTCCAGGGACACGGAAACAGCTGCAGAGGTTCCTGGGGTTCGCAAACATCTATCACCAGTTTGTGTGGGACTACAGCTGCCGACAGTTGACATCACCCAAGACCCCGTTCTAGTGGTCCCTAAGTGCTCAGGTGGCGTTTGACAGGCTGAAGGATAAATTCATCCACGCGCCCGTTGTGATCCACCCAGACCCCTCGCTGCAGTTTGTGGTGGAAGTTGACGCCTCGGACTCAGGGGTGGGAGTAGTAATCTCCCAACGGTCTCCAACAGATCAGAAGCTACACCCATGCGCCTTCTTCTCCCATTGCTTGTCCGCGGCGGAACAGAATTATGATTTTGGGAATCGCGAGCTGCTGGCAGTGGTCTTGGCACTCCAGGAGTGGAGGCACTGGCTGGAAGGGGCAGCCCGCCCCTTCGTGGTCTGGATCGACCATAAAAACCTATCCTACCTCCGTGCAGCCAAGAGGTTGAACTCCCGTCAGGCACGATGGTCACTCTACTTGGGGAGGTTCAACTTCACACTGACATACCGACCCGGCTCCCAAAATACAAAGCCAGACGCTCTCTCCAGGCAGTTCTCCATGGGTGAAGCCACTACCACAGAGACCATCTTGCCCTCCTCCTGCATACTCGGAGCAGCCCAATGGGAGGTAGAACGGCTAGTTCGGGACACCCATCAGGGGGAACTGTAGCCCATCGGGTGCCCCCAAAGTTGACTATATGTTCCCCCGCCAGCCAGAACCCCAGCACTCCAGTGGGCTCACTCCTCAAAATTAGCCTGCCACCCCGGAGCCCACCAAACGCTCTTCCTGCTCCAACAACGCTTCTGGTGGCCAATGATGGCAGCTGACACCAGGGAGTTTGTGGGAGCTTGTGCCACCTGTGCCCGAAGCAAGTCTTCCCTTCATGCACCCACGGGCCTCCTCCAACCCTTACCCGTTCCCCATCTTCCCTGGTCGCACATTGTGGTGGATTTTGTCACAGGTTTACCTCCGTCTGAGGGCAACACTCTTATCCTGACAGTCGTGGACCGGTTCTCCAAGGCAGTTCACTTCGTCGCCCTACGCAAACTCCCCTCGGCAATGGAAACAGTGGGCCTCCTAGTCTAACATGTCTTTTGCCTCCATGGCATCCCCCAGGACGTCAATTCAGACTAGGGCCCTCAGTTTGCATCCAGAGTTTGGAAGGCGTTCTGCGACACCTTGGTAGTCTCCTGCAGCTTGACCTCTGGCTACCATCCTCAGTCGAACGGGCAGGTGGAACATGCGAATCAAAGCCTCGGATCCTCCCTGCGCTGCGTCGCCTCCCAGCCTCCTGGGCCACACACCTCTCATGGGTCGAATACACACACAATTCTCTGATCTGCACCGCCACTGGGATGTCCCCTTTATGGTGATTAATGGGTTCCAGCCAGGAGGTCGAAGTGGCCGTCCCATTGGTCCAGGCACAGTTTCACAGAGCACGCTGGGTCTGAAAAGAAGCACAGGCTGCCCTGAAACGAACAGTGGCCCGAAACCGGAGGATTGCCGATCGTCACCGAACTCCGGCACCTCCCTACACGGTCGGGAAACAAGTGTGGCTCTTCTCCCGGGACCTGCCTCTGCAAGTCAACTCCAAAAAACTGTCTCCCAGATACATTGGGCCCTATGTAATACAGAAAATTATAAACCCCAGCGCCGTCCGACTGAGATTCCCACCCTCACTCAAGTTACACCCAGTATTTCATGTTTCCCTAATTAAGCCCGTGGTAGAAAGTCCCCCCCCCTCCTCCCCAACTGATTGATGGACATCCCGCATACACAGCCAACCATATCCTTGATGTACAAAGGCAGGGTCGAGGGTTTCAGTACTTAGTGGCCTGGGAGGGGTATGGTCCCGAAGAGTGTTCATGGATTCCCTGCTCCCTAATCCTGGACCCAGACTTATTAGACGAATTCTATCAACAGTTCCCGGACAAGCCTGGGAGGGAACTGTTATGGTCTGTGCTGGCTGACGGCATTCTCTTCTCTAGTCATTGCAGGCACTGGCGAGGGGCATGGCGGTTGCCGGCAGGCGAGTTCCAGCAGAGCGCACCTAGTCCCAATCTGCAATCAGCAAGAAGCCAGCTATAAATGGGAGCGGCATGCTCCCCTCCGCTGTCAGAAGATTGTTTTCCCTGTGATTCTGCTCCCCGGCTTTCTCTTTGACCCCTGATTCTTGCTTCGTGTTCAACCAGTCCTATCAACTTAGTATTCTCATGATTTACATTTCCTAGTGCTTAAATAAACTGTTTTTGAACCTTCTTTTGGTCTCCTGCATCTCTGGGTCCAACGCAAACACCCCAGGTTTAACACTATCAACCCGGATAAAGGTGTGATGGAAACATCTCGATAAAGGTACATGTTATAGTCGTAATCAGAATCCATCAAGAAATCTTCATGGAGAACAGCTGCTTCTATATTGTATAATTTGTCTGCTGAGCCCAATAGCAGAATTCAGTCAATTTCAGCGAATCAAAGATGGCATGACCACCAGTAACAGAAAAGCGTCTGCAGTGATGACTATAATTTAATATTTTTGTTTTACAACAGAAGCAGCATGTCAGAAAAAGAGCTGGAAGCGAAATGTATTTTCCATCTCTTCTCTGTCGAGTTTTGTTGATTGATTTTATCCCATGGTGAAGTGATGTCGGATAATGACTCCCACTAGAGGACAGTTACAGTTTAAACCCAGTCATCCTAGACCTCTGACATTAAAATGATGTGAGCACTTGAGTAAGCAATGAAAGCCAAAGGCAATCTTTTATCTCAAGCACCTGTCAGAACACCGACATGGTGAGGTTGCCTCTTCATTGTGATCCACCAGCACCCAAAGACAAAAAGTGCAGTGTTATAATAAAATCAAACATTTACCAGAGCCAGGAGTAAATATTTGGAGGTTTAAATTAAAAATGCCATTTGGGAGATGCTCTTATCCACAGGGTGTTTTATAAAAGTGAACAAGGACCTTGCAGAAAGGACTAACGGTGGCATCTTGGTGCAACTGTGGCTTGAACCCTCAACCTTCAGATTAGTCCCCCAGAGCTTTAACCAGTGAGCCACCCTTTGTGAAAGAGACTTGTATCCTGATCAGGCTCCCAGTCCATCACAATCCAAATCACACAACCATTCACATTCATACTGATACCCGGGGCAGGCACTTAGCTTATATGCAGGTCATTAGACTGTCTGAAGCACCCAGAAGAAACCTAGACAATGGCAGGGATAGCATGCAAACTCCTCATGGAAATACCAATACCAAACCTAGGATGTGAACCAAGAACCTCGTGACCATGACTTTTATAACGAGTTCCAAGAGACAAGATTATACACAAGCATCATATTAAACTGTTTATCCGCTAGTATAGAACTCTTATCCTCAGTGGCTCCCGAGTGGCACATCGACAAGGTGCATGACTATTAACCCAGAGATGGCAAATTCAAATCTGGGTTAATGCCCCAGCTACCATTGCCCTGTCAGGGTTTGTTTCTGGGTATGAACTTGCTTGTTGAACATGATTCCCTACTTGTCATCCTGTCAAGTCCACAAAATGCTTGATGAACGTAGAGACTGAATTTTTTCAGCTTGTGTAAGACTTGTAATTTTTTAAAAGATCACGCCATTACTGTCTCTCTGTGTTTTTCATCCATTTGGAGGGCTCTTCCGCTACGGTTACCGATAGACTCTTCCCTTCTCGTGTTCATGTATTTTTTTTTTTTTTTACTCCCAGAGAAAATTCCAAGAACAGCAAAATTCTTTTAGTCTCACCTGCAGAGCCTTTTTATTCTGTCAATCACCCAGCAGGAAAGATGCAAATTTGTCCCAGGATTTC
>CM045738.1:28459796-28522296 GCA_024760905.1 Plotosus lineatus
GAGGAAATTTGGAAAAGCCAATTAAACAATGTGTATGCACTGGACTGTGGAAACTGGAGAACCTGGAGGAAACCCGATGGAAGCACTGCAGGACCGCCACGTCAACATTACACAGAAATGACTTGTTCGCCAGGCAACTGTGAAAAACTGAGAGCATGGACATGTAGCACGTTCATCCCAAGCTAGTGATTTGTCCCCTCCCACAGGCTTCCGGGTTTTTAACCAGAAAAAGCTAGTTCTCTTCGGACTTTCATCCTTTGCAGTGTGTGTGTTTTTGGCTGTATTCTTTCTTTCCTCGACTGTATCCGGTGCACCATTCATCTTCTCACTTTCCTTCCAACCCTCTACTACTATCCATACTCCATTTCCCATCTGCAATCAACCCACAAACCTCTGCCTCCCCAGGGGGTATAATAAGCAGGACAGAGAGAATGACTAGGAGACAGAGACGGGGAAAGGATGAGTAGGTGGCATGTTTGTCCTCATGCTCCATTACGTCCTAATGGGATGGATTTGTCCTTATTCAGTCTGCCGTGTAAAGTCGAGTCGAGGGCTGTTAAAAGCATTGCCGTCATTTCCTTGTCCTCAGTTTCGAGACCTTCTAATTCCAAAAGTAGGGTTCATCCTAGAGCCGGGGGTCGGGGGTGGGGGTGGGGGGTGTTGTGCTGATGGAGAAAGTAGGACCCAAGGGCAGACTAGATTGACTCTGCACACTGTGATCCATTTGCAGCTTTTTACATCATCATGGCTTCGAGCTAGCAACTCTCTGTCCAGTAGAAGAAAAGGAGCTAAATATAGCTCGTACATACTGAAGGCTCTGTTCATTTATTTATTTATTTTCAACTTTTATTCTTAATGGACGGCATCACTCGTGTAACTCTGGCTCCTTTCTCTCTGCAGGTTTTTACACGTTATGGGAAGTGTTATATGTTTAACGCAGCTGAGGAAGGCAAAACGTTGAGGACCACGATGAAAGGAGGAACCGGAAATGGCCTGGAGATTATGCTGGATATTCAGCAAGATGAATACCTGCCTGTGTGGGGCGAGACAGGTAAATACACACAAACACTGGGTGGTATATAACATGCAAAAGCTTACTTCTAAAACGTCACACGCACGCACACGCACAACCGCACAGTGCAGCTAACTGGATTATCAAAGGCCAGCCATGTCTCTCACTGCCTATGGTGGGAGGTTCATGTAAAAGAACCATTGCTGACTTTCGAAAAGAGTAGCTACATAGCCGTCAGCATGTTTCTGCCCCGTGATGGCCTGGTGAGCTATCCAAGGTGTACTCTGTTCTCACCCGGAGTCAGCTGGAATGGGCACCAGCCTCCCCGCAGCCCCGTGTCACATTAACCCCAGGAACCATTTGGTTCTCTTGGTGTTCTTTTTAACTGAAGGAACTGTATTAAAAAAGTGATATCCCTTATGAATGTCTTCACAAGTTCATAGACAATCACTGTCAGATACAGGGATTCCTCACGTTCCGCGGTTAATATGGGGCTGAGATCCTCCCGCGACCACACAATTCTGCCAAGTAGGGTCAAACTCCCCACCCACCCTCGATTGACGTATATATGTGTATATAATATCAATAAATACATATACACACACATACAGATGGTATTGCATGAGAAGAAGAAGACACACAGACAGACGCAGATGCGTGTGCACACACTCACATGCGCACCTCACAAAAATGTAAGTAGTTTTAATAGGAGGTTTTTGGGTTGTTTTTTGTTTTGTGTTTGTTTGGGGTTTTTTTTTTTTTTTTTTTGCATAATTGGCCTTGTTTTTGTGGGATTTTCCTTAACTTTTCCCCCTATTCTTCCTTAATTTCCTTATTTTTTAATTCAATGAATATTAAAAAAAAACCTCGATGCACTGAAGCCGCATGAATTGACGCATGAAGTAGGGAGGGATCCCTGTATTCCTGTTGTTGTTTAGACAGTTTGTTCCCAAGCAACATATTAAAGATGTTCTCATATTCATAATATGGTTGAAGGCAGCGTGGTGGCGCAGTGGTTGCGCTCCTACCTCACAGCAACGATGCCCTGAGTTTGATTCCTGGACTTGGGTGTTTCTGCATGGAGTTCACCCCGTGCGTGTGGGGGTACGCTGTGGTTTCCTCCTACAGTCCAAAAGCATGAACAGTGAAATAATTGGCTATTTCAAATCACCCCTATATGTAAGTGTGAATGGTTGTGGCTGTGTGTGTGTGTGTGTGTGTGTGTGTGTGTGTGTGTGTGTGTGTGTGTGTGTGTGTGCTGGCCCATCAATGGCCTAGCAAGCTGTTCATGATGTAATCCGCCTTTGTCTGGAGTCATCTGAGATGAGCACCAGCCTTCCCATGAGCCTAATTAAGAATCCATTTGTTCATTTTCTGAACGCTTAATTCTAATTAGGGTCGCGGAGAAGCTGGCGCCCATGTCAGCTAACTCTGGGGGATAGCTAGGTAAAATGTGCGTGTCTTTGAATTGTAGGAGGAAACCCAAGTACAAAGTGGAAACCCACGCAAGCACCAGGAGAGCATACACACTCCACACAGCTGAGCCCAGAACTTGAAACCCAGGATCTTCTTGCAGTGAAGCGGACATGCTTACCACTACATTACGATCCCGCCCTAATATGAGCATTTTCTTTATCTCAGGGCTCTTAAGTACACCCTGAACAGCTCGCCCGTCCATCGCAGAGAAACACACATACGAATATTCACGTTCACACGCACACTTCCAGGCTCTCCTGCAGAAAACGTACACACTCCATAAGTAAATGTCCAAGACTGGGACTTGAACCAATGACCTCTGTGCTTTGATGCATACATGCTAACCGGATTTCCGACAGTAATTAAGATTTGATTTAGTTTGTAGTCAAATAATTGAGTTGATGCAGTGTCAGGCGTGTGTAACTGAAGCAGTAATTGAAGATTGTAATTCTGGGTTCATACTGAAGGAACGATATCCATGATCCCCACGATGTGAGAGAATGGCGAATAGTGTCTGTCGTTTTTCAATCTGAAATTTGTGTAGCGACAGCTGCGGCAGGGGCGACATGGTGGTGTAGTGGTTAGCACGTCCACCTCACAGCAATATGCTTGGGTTTGATTCCCAGCTCGGGAGCGTTTGTGTGTGTTTGCGTGTTCTCCCCATGCTTGCGTGGGTTTCCTCCGGGTGCCCCGGTTTCCTCCCACAGTCTAAAAACATACACAGTAGGGTAATTGACTTTTCCAAATCATCCTGCGATGGCCTGACACGCTGTCCAGGGTGTACCTCATCCAAATTCGACTGAGATGGGTACCAGCCAAAAAAAACATTTAAACATGTTTTATAATTTCCACCAAAGTCGCAAAACGAGGCTCTGATGTAAAATAGTCTGAAACTCTTCTCAAGCAATATGCAAATATCACGAGAAGGTCGAAAACTTGTTGTTTTGCTCGCAAATGATTAATTTTTCATTCCTAAATCAAAGTAATAAGCTGGAAACTTCCAGCAGAAAGTTTGAGACTTGATGGCATTATCCATATTCCGTATACAATACAGGGATTCATCACTTTCCGCGGTTAATGGGGACCGAGACCCCCGTGACTGCCGAATTCCGCAAAGTAGGATCAACCCCCCTGACTGACGTATACATACATAATGTCAATAAATACATATACAACGCTATAAATGCTTATAATGACAATTAAACATTCAAAAATAATGCATAAGATGTAAATAAAATATAAATAGAAACACACATAACCAATATAATATCAATACAGATGTGCGCGCACACAGACGCCTCACATGAGGTAAGTAGTTTTGTTGGGTTGTTTTTTGATTTTGTTTGTTTGGTTTTTTTATTTTTTTGCATAATTGGCCTTGTTTTGCAGAATTTTCCTTAACTACTTGCTATTTTTCCTTAATTTCCTTATTTTTAATTTTTCGATGAATATTTTTTCACTGAAGCCGCAGAAACCGAAGCATGAAGTAGCGAGGGATCACTATATTTTGTAATAATTTTTGACTTGTTTGCATCCTGTCCATGCTAAAAAATAAGCAAAAAAAAAAAAGCAAATGGTCTGCGAACCAAAATCTAACAAGACTCGGCTGATTTGCGAGAGGAGAGCCGCAAGCCAATTGCGGAATTCTTGCAAAACAGTTGTAAAAATTGTTGCATGACTTTACAGGATCGTCCAATATTTAATATTTGATATTCACTTGCATGTGGAGTCATAAAACGTCCTGATGCCAATTTCATAATTCACACAAAAACACACACACACACACACACACACACACACACACACACACAAAAGAATTTTCATCAGTCGCTTTTTTTCGTGCCTCGAGTCTGATCACCAATTTAAAGGCATGCAGACAAACCAACAATACCAAAACCAGAAACGAATGTTTTCTAAGCCATGTGATCCTAAGTAGGGTCACAGGGAGGCCAGGCTCATCTCAGCCATCTCTGGGCAAGGGCAGGCACACCCTAGGCAGTTTGCCAGGCCATCGCAGGGCTAACATTTGCACTCACACTGACACCTCGAGGTGATTTGGAAGAGCATTCAAGCCTTCAGACTCTGCATGTTGTTGGCCTGTGGGAGGAGACTGGAGTCCTCAGAGGAAACCCACACAAGTACTGGGAGAGCATGAAACGTCCACACAGAAGCACCCGAGACCGGGAATCAAACCCAGTCCTTCTTGCCATGAGGCAGGCGTGGTAACCACTGCGTCACCGCGCCTCCTAAAACAATCCGATGGAAATTACTCAAATAAATCTTCCAGTGTGCGTTAACCAAATGAGAACGGATTTCCATTTCCATTGGGTTCCTCTGAGGGTTTCTTTCTCACAGTGTCTCATGGAGTTTGTCGTCTCTGACTTGTTCCTTAAATATCGAAATCTGCATCTGACTTTCTATCGAGTTCAGCACAGAGTACTGGTCCAAGACTGGTCATCCCCATACTTGGTCACGTTTGTTAGTCGTTACAGGAAGACGCTCAGGTCTGTTCTCTCCCGACGAGGGTTCGCCGATCATTACCCTCACTGTGGGTGCTGATTATTTTAAAAACAGTGCTTTCAGGGGGGGAAAAAAGCACTACTTGAGAAAGTTTTATGATGTTCAGAATTTTCCTCTAAGCATGCAATATTTTTTTAAGGGAGGCGATATTTCGGAAAAAGCGCTTGGAGTGGAAGCGCTGCATTCGAGTGTACAGAGCTGAGCTCAGGGTGAAAAGTTCTGCTGCGTGTCTGTTCTGGGTGTGTAGGGAGTAGAGCTGAACACATTGAGCCGTGTTCATCCCCTTTGCCTCGCCAATATTATCTACTTAAGCAACCAGGCATCCTCCATCTCCCCTCCACCGCTTTACCTCCCCCCATACACATCACATCACTTTATTCCTAGAAGAGTGGGGGAGAGAGATAGAGAGAAAGAAAGAGAGAGAGAGAGAGATGGATGAATACAAACAAAAATTGGAAGTGCAGGGTACATCGCGGAAGTGTGTTCATGCATATGCAATGCCTCCAATATGTTGCGGTGGCCAAAGGAAAAAAGTTTTGGCATGAGGATCAGCGGAAGTATGGTGGGTGGAACTCAACAAACTCTGTTGACTTGTTTAATAACATGCAGTGTTGACTTTTGCTGGCTCTTGCAAAATAAATATTTTATTTCATCCACACATATCAGGAGTGTTATAAAAGAATATTGATGAAACTCATTCCAATAGAGCTAATCCAAGGTCTTTTTATAACTCTGGGTTGGAAGGGCTTATTTCTCAAATCTGTTGAAGTAAATTGCCCTGCGATGGCCTGATGAGCTGTCCAGGGTGTACACCGCCCTCATCCAGAGTCAGCTGAGATGGGCACCAGTCTAACGGCGACCCTAATTAGGATTAATTGGATTAGAAAAAGAATGTATGAAGAATGTTTAAGTAAATTTGGGTCTCGCCGTGCTCGGTTTCTGGTTTCATTGTGGAGCTTGTATGCTCTCCTCATGTGTGCACGACTTCCTCCTTGTGCTCCAGTTTCCTCTGACAGTCCAAAGCACTGCTTCTCAATTATTTTCTGTGTCTCCGCCTCTCTTTCCATCCCTGATAAAAATTTCCATGGTAGGTTTATTAACGTCACTTCTTATTTTACCTCTGGGCACACTCTGACAGTGAGGAAGCCACTGCCACCTGCTGTAGTGGATATAGAATTATACTTTATCCTAATAGGGCAAAAAAAAGCATGTTCCCTGGGGTCACACGTGCCCCCCCCCCCCCCTCCCACCGGGGGGGGGCGCACCCCACTATTTAAGAACCACTGGTCCAAAGTGATGATAGACTGCTTCAACTTGCCCCAAAATGTGAGCGCAAGTGTGAACATTTCGGTGTAAAAATGACTCATGGCAGTCTGAACTGACTTGTGGTGTTCTCTTTTTTTCTCCTCGTCATCCAGCGGATTCTCTTCTTCGTTTCACGTCTTTCTTTCCCTTTCTTTGCAATTCTTTATTTTCCTTCTTGTCCCACTGATGACTTCTGATTTTCCTTTCCTCTCTAATTCTATATGCTCTATTTTTTTCTGTTCTCTTTACTTTTCTCTTCTTTCCCGTCCCCCTTCTCCTCAGATAACTCATATTTTATTAACGCCTCTTCTCATTTCCTTTCATCTCTTCTAGTTGTTCCTTTCTGTTCTCAATTTTTCTTGTCTTCTTCTCTACTATTTATTTCCTCATCTATTTCTGAGATGCTTAATCATAATTAGAGTCACAGGGAGGCTGGTGCCCATCTCAGCTGATGCTGGGTACACCCTGAACAGCTCGCCAGGCTATCGCTGGGCCAACACTAACACAACCATTTACACTCACACCCCGGGGCGATTTGGAACAGCCAGCTAACCTGCTGTGCATGTTTTTCGACTGTGGGAGGAAACCAGAGTACCCAGAGGAAACCCACGCAAGCACGGGGAGAACACGCAAACCCCACACAGAAATACCCAAGCTAGGATTCGAACCCACGACCTTCTTGCTGTGAGGCGGACGTGTTAACCACTACGCCGCCGTGCTGCCTTATTTCTTTTTTCCTCTTTCGTTATCTTATTTCTTTTTTCTTTTCCTTTTGTCTTCTAAGTTTTTCTTTTTTCTACTTTTTCTCATCTCTTCCCCTCTTGTCTTTTAATTCATCACTTCTCTTATTCTCCTCATCTTGTCCCCTCTTCTCCACTCTCTACTTTCTTTTTATTTCTTCATGTGTTTTCCTAACCTCTTCTGCCTTTGTCTTTTCTCCTCTTGAAGCTTCTCGTCTTCCACTCTCATCTCCCTTGGCATCCCGTCTCCTCCCGTCTCTTTATCTATTTCTCCTCTCCTCATATCTTTTCCAATATCATCATCTAGCTATTCTTCTCCTCTCATTCCTTTGCTCGTCCTCTCCTCTCTTGTTCTCATCTGTCAATAAAGTGGCCTGCCCTTCAGAGCAGTATGAAGTCGGTTGCTCACGGTTGTTGGGTTGGGGCTCCGTTAGGAGAAACATACTTGACCTTGCTCTCCTCTTCACTGAAGAAACATTTAATCTGTAGGGGCTTCAAAATCCTTGCTCTAGTTCACCAACTTCCTGCCGATTCACTGTGAGGGCACGGCTTCTCTGGGCATTTGTACTTGCTTATCCTTTTATTATTTAGTGTGTGTGTGTGTGTGTGTGTGTGTGTGTGTGTGTGTGTGTGTGTGCGTGTGTGCGCGCGCGCGTGTGTGATATGATGTGTGTGTGTGTGTGTGTGTGTGTGTGTGCGGCGCTTGCGTGTGTGATATGATGTGTGTGTGTGTGTGTGTCTTGGCGCGCGTGTGTGATATGATGTGTGTGTGTGTGTGTGTGTGTGTGTGTGTGTGTGTGTGATATGGTGTGTGTGTGTGTAAAAAACAAGACATCCACACATCCCCTCTCTCTCTCTCTCTCTCTCTCTCTCTCTCTCTCTCTCTCATTTCCATAACTTTAGGCAAAGTTATACAGTCTTTACTCTAACCTGGTTTAATAAATTTAGGTACCCAAAAAGTATCTATACCTAGACCACACACACACACACACACACACACACAGTATTTATTGGCTGGAGTTGATGAATCACACCAGTGGGAATGAAAAGAGCAGCTCGTACAAGCATAAAGCAGATTGAGTGAAGATAAGGAATGAGTCGCCGAACCAAAAGAGAAATGCTTTTTCACAAACCTCTTTCCATCTCTCTCTCTCTCTCTCTCTCTCTCTCTCTTGTTTATTCTTTCTCTCTTTATCTCTATCGCTGTTGCTCTTGCTCTTTAAGTTGCTCTCTTTATTTCTCTGTTATGCTCTCTCTCTCTCTCTCTCTCTCTCTCTCTCTCTCTCTCTGTCTCTCTCTCTCTCTCTCTCTCTCTCTCTCCCCCTCGTACTCTCTCTGTTTCTTTTGTCATCTCTCTTTTGGTTTCTTTCTCTCTTTCTCCATTGTCCTATCTCTGTTTATCTCTCTTTTTTCTTTCCTTTTTACTTTAATCTCTGAAACATTGCATAGCAGGTGAAAGTGTAAAAAACAGAGACTTCAGAAGCAGAAATGTGGAATTTCAAAAGCTGTCCCTGCCTGAGGCTCTTTGTGTATCAGAAGCCTCATATCTCATGTAGTCTTTATATTTTACATGCGCGCACACACACACACACACACACACACACACACACATACACACACACGCACACACAGAGACAAGCACACACACACACACACACACACACACACACACACACACACACAAAAACATAAACACATACACACAAACACACTGAAGCGTGCGCACGCACACACACACACACACACACACACACACACACACACAATCTCTGATTGGTTGCTCTAATCCCTTTTCAGGATATAAACATTTTTAGCAGACTATTGTTAATGTGTTTGTTTAGGACAGTCGGTTCTGTGCTGCTGCCTGTCAATCAGATAAATATAGATGCTGAGTGTGCACGTGTGTGAGGTGTGTGTGTGTGTGTGTGTGTGTGTGTGCGCAAGTATTTGGGTTTTGTGTCGTCCCCCCCCCCCCCTCTCTCTTTCTGCATCCTAATGCAGCTCATGACACAGCTTGGCGATAATAGAAGATGGCAGTTTCCCAAAGAGGGAAGATATGACAGCGCTCAAAGCTAAGGGCAAGGGAAAGCTGAAATGTCAAAAAGAGAGAGAGGAAGATATGGAGGGAAGGAGGGAGGGAAGGATAAAAGAAGACACTGCAGGGCTGGAGAGGGTGTTAATGTCAGTCATAATCAGCACTGGGAGCTGCTGGAGCCACATGACATGAACCAGCCTTTAGTGAGGAGGCAGCGCTGAATAGAAACACAAACAGAGTTCAGGAACATTGTAAAATTTCAGATTTATTATCACTGGACTCTCAGTGGCGGGTCAGTGGCGCAGTGGTTAGCATGTCCAGCTCACAGAAAGAAGGCCTGGGTTTGATTCTCAGGCTCAGGGCATTTCTCTGTGAAGTTTGCATGTTCTCTCCATGGTTGCGTGGGTTTCCTCAGGGTAAATGGTTGCATGACTTTTGTCCCCAGTCGAAAAACGTGCACAGTATGTAAATTGGTTGGTCCACATCGCCCTTACGTGTGAGAGTGAATGTGAACGGTTGTATGTATGTTGGTCCTGCCAAGGCCTGGTGGCCTTGCAGTACTCTGGTGAGCTGTTACGGGCGTACCATGCCTTCGCCTAGAGTTGGCTGAGATAGGCTCCAGCTTCCACACAACCCTAGGAGTTGGATTAAGTGGTTCAGCAAATGAGTGCGTGAGTGAGTCTGTTCCTCTGGGTGGCACTGTGGTGTCAGCAAATCCACCTCACTGTAAAAAAGGTCCTGGGTTCAAGTCCCGGGCGCAATCATTTCTGTGTGGAGTTTGCATGTTTTGCTCATGGGTTTTCTCCAGTTATCCCAGTTTCCTCCTACAGTCCAAGCCTCTGCATACTTCAGCCCCTATCAACACATCCAGTGCCGGTGGCTTTTGTAAAGATTTTTCCTTTTTAAGATTTCTGTCCGATATCAGCAAAATCTCAGCAAATCTTCACTTGCTACCGTTTCCTCGAGCTTGATGTCTTCATTAGTCATCAAAATCAGACAGTAACACAGATCTCTTTTCTTTATTTGGCTCATGAGATTTGTAAATAAAACACTTTCACAACATTCTAAATCCTCATCCTTACGAGCTCCGCCTTGCATTAATGCATCCTCTTATTATTTGTCCCCAGTGTGTGTAAGAGCTCAGATCAGCTCATAGTTATATCATTCACGTGTACTTTGGGAAGCTTTGTGGACATGTTGTCCCGCAACGGACTTTTAAAGGACGCCTGCTGACTCAGTGAGTCTTGTGAACAACAGAAGATTCTGGGTTGTTTCGAAGGGAGTCCGTCTCAGGTGAGGTTGTAAGTTCAGCCTTAAAGATTTTAGTTCCTAAATAATAACTCGGCACACCGACAGAATTAGAAATGGAGCATTGTAGCCTAAAGGTGAGAGAAATGGCTTGGGGACTGAAGGGTTGCTGGTTCGATTCCTGAACCAGCAGGGAAAATGTCTGGCAGTGGGGAGGTGAGCAGTACCGTCCCTTCCTCGACATTAAATAGTTCAAGTGCCCTTGAGCAAAGTACCTACCCCAACTGCTCTCTGGCTTCTCCCAGTGTGTGTGTGTGTGTGTGTGTGTGTGTGTGTGTGTGTGTGTGTGTGTGTGTGTGTGTGTGTGTGTGTGAGCGCGCTGACTTTGGATGGGTTAAATGCAGAGGAAACCAAAAAAATTAGCATTCCCTTGCTTTCTTGTCTTTGTAGTTTATCCCTGCTGCCATTTTAAGGGGCTGTCTTTACAGTTTATGACCTTAACTGGGTCCCTGGAGGCCTTGTTATGTGGCTATTAGAGGGCTGAAGGCTCAACTTAAAATAACCATAAAACAGCCGACAAAGCTTTTTTAAGGTATAAACAGGATCATTAAAATACTCCACAGTTTTTTCAAACCGTTTCTAACAACTAACCTGATTATTTTGTCCTTCTGGCTCCATATCAAGCTGATATGTCTTTGATCCAACTGTTCAGGGTGTCAAGATTTAAAACTTTAAAGGTCAATTATCAGTTATTTCGTTTCCCCGTGTGCTTTAAAGTACTTATTAAATCAAAGTTGCTGTCTTAAAGCTAGGGCAGCACAGTGGCGTAGCAGTTAGCATGTCCACCTCACAGCAAGCGTTGATTCGCAGGCTCAGATGTTGATACAGTATATGTAGTTTCCACCAGTATTCCGTTTATGTTTGTGAAGCTAACATTTCACTCAAAGTTAGGTGGTTATTATATTAGGAGAAGTACGGGTTTGTAATGTGAACTGCTGTATTTATACTCTGCCGGGCCAAAACAAAAGGTTGTCCACATACTGTATGATGTGTATCTACTGAATACGGTGTGTTGTTGTTCCCGCTTTAGCGTTTCGTAAGCATGCCATTAAGCACGCCATTGTTTCAATCAATTGTGCAACATAACATTTATTTCCATACAGTGTTGGGTTCATTTCTCACCTACACTTTCAATGGGTCTAAGGTCAGAATTCTGGGGGTCAATACATATGTGAAAATAATTCCTCATGCTCCCTGAACCATTATTTGAGCCCCAATTTTATATCCGTGCAATCAGGGAAGAAAAAGTGCATCGATGTGATAATCTGCTCATTCAGTACATTAAGATCATCACCTGCTTCATTTTATTGCCGCATTAATGTTGCTGAGCCTCGACCCATCCAAGTGGAGTAACACCATGGAGATTACATGCTGTGACCAAGGATAAATGTTCTCTATAAAAATATTAGTTTTCCCCTTTTCTTTTTGTCCGAGCAGTGTATTTTAACCCAAACTGATGCAGTGAGTAGCTTCACATTTCTTAAACAAGTGTATCAGTATACACTTCCTGTGGGTATGAAAACAATGCAGATGGAGTATTGATTACTATGCCTGCTCAACAGCAAGAAGGTCCTGGGTTCAGATCCTGGGTTTGGGTGTTTCAGTGAGAGTTTTTTTATGTAATATTTATGCTTGTGTGGGTTTCCTCCTGGGACTCTGGCTTCCTCCTACTGTCCACAGACATGCACATCAGGCAAAATGGCTGTTACAGAATGCCCTTAGATGCCTCAACCACTTATTTTATTTTATTTACGAGCTATAAATATATTGATTTAAACTTCTAAAGCAACACTCAACTTTATTCATTTTCTGAACCACTTAATCCTAATTACAGTCTCAGAGAGACTGGTACCCATCTCAGCCAACTCTGGGCGGGGGCAGAGTACAACCTGAATGGCTCGCCAGGCCATCGCAACGCAAAAATACACTATGCAGCCTACTCTTTACCCCCAACCTTGAAATCAATGATCAGATCACCTTACTACCAGGCCGCCACTGCCCCCGACTTTAGTCGAAGGCATGCAAATTATAAACAAACCAGACTAATGTTCGTGGGGCTGAATGATCCTCGATTTTCACAGCCCCACTCCAAAATTGAGTGGAAAGTCTTTCCTGCAGAGTGGAGGTAATAATAACGGTAAAATGGGGAGTAAACCTTAAATGGGATACTTAACCAGCACATGGGTGTGATTGTTTTACTTAAATTCACCCATAAAGTGTTCATAAGAGCATTTTATATTATATGAAATGGTCTCTTTGATTTTCCTCCCTGGCTCCATATTACATTCTGTACTCAGCGGCTACTTTAGGTGTAATAAATGTATTACTTTTTTATGGGTACATGGAAACATGGTGTTAAATTATTTCTTTTATTTCCTTTATACAGAGGAGACGGCGTTCGAGGCAGGTGTGAGGGTGCAGATCCACAGTCAAGCCGAGCCTCCATTTGTCCACGAATTGGGCTTTGGTGTGGCTCCAGGATTCCAAACGTTTGTAGCCACTCAGGAACAGCGGGTGAGTGTCAAGACGTCATCACCTCCTATCCTTTGTCTCATCCCTTCCAACTCTCCGGTTTAATTGGTCATCCATGCTGTAATGTATTTCTTACATTGCACACTTTAGAGGAGTTTCTGTTTTCTCAGACTCCACTGAATCCAGTTGCTAATGTCTAGCTTTAAAAAACCTTTCTGCAGTATAAGTGTGTCTGGCAAGATTGAGAGTCTTATTTTGTGCACATCAATCTCACTGTATGCGATTTTTCTTCAATCACTCCAATGCTAAAATTTTTAAGTGATTTTTCTCATATTTCATTCATTTTTACTTTCCTTGTTTGTCCCCAGACCTTGTGCTGCTCTCGTCTCTGTCTCTGTCTATGACTTTGCAGTCAGCTGTCTCAATGCCAGACCTTTTACTGTAAGATTCTGTGTCTGGCTGAAGGAGCTAAACATTTTAGAGCCGTGGCATCGTTTACCTCTTTCCGCACTAATAATTAATTTCAATTCAGCATTGCCAATTGTTGCCGACAAAGCTCATGTTGCTCAGGGCTGCTGAATATCTCATAGAGTACCCAAAAATTATTGCAGTTTCAATTTGTAAAATTAGTGGATGATGGTCTGTTTATTTTTCTGGCCTCATTTTTGTCAATTTGTCTTTATTGTGGACATTTGATTGCTTCACATATTAAACTGCCTGGCGACTTATTATTTACATTCATCCAATGAGACTCTTTATGCTATTAAATCAATGTCCGTGGGCTTTTTACACCCAAGCCATAGCAGCTCATCAGGCCGGTGCTTATCCCCAGTTTCTGTAGCGTGAAGCGACCAGGAGTTCAACTCCTCCTGGATGGGACGCTAGTCCATCGCAGGTTACCTTCCCAGTATATTTTTACTGGTATCCATTTATACAGCTGGGTGAACAGAGACACACTTGTGGTTCAGACCTTGCCCATGAGTCTTAGCACAGTGAGGGTCTCAGTGGGATTTGGACTCACGACCTCCTGATCATGAGCACAGCACCCTAACCACTCCACCACCGGCCCCACATTAAATCAATGTCCACTGAAAAATATTTATAGAAAAAATTGTCTTCATTCATTTTCTGAATGGCTTGATTCTAATTAGGGTCAGGGGAGACTGATGCCCATCTCGGACAACTCTGGGTAAGGGCAGGGTACACCCCGGACAGCTGACAAGGACATCGTAGTACGATTTACATTAACATATTTCAGAAACAAGCCCTTCCAACCCAGAGTTATAAAATACCCTTGGATTAGTTCTATTGGAATGAGTTTCATCAAAATTCTGGACAGCTCGCCAGGCCATCACAAGGCCAATACTCACACAACCATTTGCACTCACATCTAGGTGCAATTTGGAACAGCCAATTAATCTACTATGCATAGTTTTAAATTGTGGGAGTAAATCGGAGTACCCAGGGGAAAACCCACGCAAGCACGACAGAACATGCAAACTCCCCACAGAAATGCTTGAGTTGGGAATTGAACAAAGGACTTTCTTACTGTGAGGCAGGTGTGCTAACCAATACACCACCGTGTCAGCCAAAAATTTGTCTGTTGATATTTTCAACTGCAATAATTTGTTTTTACACCCTAATAAATGCAGTGAGCTGCTTCTATTTCTTAAACAACTATATTCCATTGTCGTGGGAAAGGTTACTTTGTGTCTGAAGTCCTATTGGAATTGTGCTAAGAACAATCCTGTATTTTTAAAATCTGAAGACATTCAGTAATAAAATGAAAGGCATACCTTCCAAAGTCTCCTGATACACATGATCGTATGCATATTTTTATTATCATGTTATTATTGTTTTTACTGACAATTTAAAAGTTTCAATCTGTGAAAATCAGTTGATAGTTTGCATAAGCAGAGTTGTAAAGGAAGAACAGGAGGTGAATTCATCAGTTTATATAAGGCACGTTAATGGCAATAATAAAAGTATACAGCTATAAAATTAACAAAATAGATATACAGTAAATTAGTGAACTATAAATAAGCACAAAAAAATCATACAAAGTTATGTTCATGTATATCAAAACCAAAGTCTGATCATAAATATAAAATGAATGAATACTTTGCTTACAGGCAGTGGTGGCCAGGTGGTAAAAGGTGCTGGATAACTGATCCTAAGGTTGGGGGTTCAAGCCCCACTCTCCACAGGTTGTCAGTGTCCCCCCCAGTACAGCAAACTGGGTTATCAAAGGCCGGCCATGTCTCTCACTGTCTATAGTGGTAGGCTGTATAAGAACCATTGCTGACTTTCAACAAGAGTAGCTACAAAGCTGTCAGCGTATTTCCGCCCTGCGATGGCCTGGCGAGCTGTCTAGGGTGTACTCTTCACTCACCCAGAGTTGGCAGGGATGGGTGCCAGGCTCCCCACGACCCTAATTAGGATTGAGTGGTTCAGAAAATGAATGAAAGATAACAGAAGTATACACAAGGTGATCACATGTCCTATCACTACACCCCTCGCTGCAGAATAATTGCTGTGAAGTTTTTTTCTTTTTACAAGGAAAAAAGATTCTTGACACACATTGTGTTAATGAAAATAGATCTGACATCACAGGCAACGCATGAGTATCCTGCCACTTTTGGTGTGGCGAGATGATTTGCAGCAGAGTAGATTATAATGGGAAAGGTGTGTTCAGTCCCAGTCCTGCTCTCCACTATTTGCCATTAGCCACCTGGTGCAGTGATCGCCCCACGGAAGGCAACATGTATAGCTGCAAGTTTTATTTTGGATTTTACTCCTTCACCTAGCTGAATTTCCCTTCCAAGGCTGATGAGCCCCACATAGCCTGCATGATGGTCTTTGGCTTGCAAGAAACTCATCTGCCCTTTGACAGGTCTTGTTTTCATCCTGTTGGGTTTCATGCCTCTAGTGGAATTGCAGTTTTTAGACACTGACTACTCATCCATGCAGCAGCTTACCCTGGTTTACAGTGTTACAAGTGGCAGGCCCTGTGCTCTGTGCTTTCGTACAAACAAAATAAACTAGGCATGCAAGCCTTTATTAAGACAAATGGGATTAATTTGATTATAAACACTTAGTTAAATTGAATAATAAAAGAATATAGATGGGGCAGTGGTGGCCAGGAGGTAAGATGCTGGGTCACTGATCCCAAGGTTGAAGGCTCAAGACCCACCCTGAATTGATTGTCACTGTCCCCCCCAGTGAAGCTAACTGGATTATCAAAGGTCGGCCACGTCTCTCACTGTCTGTGGTATGACGTTCATGTAAAAGAACCATTGCTGACTTTCGTCAAGAGTAGCTGCATAGCCATCAGCATGTTTCTGCCCTGCAGTGGCCTGGCGAGCTGTCCGAGGTATACTCTGCCCTCACTCAGAGTTGGCTGAGATGGGTGCCAGCCTTCCTGTGACCCCAATTAGGATTAAGTGGCTCAGAAAATGAATAAAAGAACAAAAAGCGCAAACCACCAGCAACCCCATCAATCCCCATATGAACCGAAAGGTCATCCCATCTCACAATTTTAAAGAACACTTTTTTTTTTTTTCTTCAAAAATTCCTGGATCCAGAATTTGATTTGGATCATCTCCAAAATGTAAAGGAGTTTTTGTTGTACCAAGCCTCAATTTAAATAGGAATTTCATGAAAATCCACGCATAACTTTTTGTAATAGTATAGTGTGCAACTTTTTATTTTATTTTATTTTATTTTATTTTATGTCCTGCATGGAAAGCAACAGAAATTTATCTCTGAACCAAAGCATAGGGAGGTCTAGTGTTTTTCTCATTTTTAATTATTATTTAACTGTTCTCCAACCAGAAAGGTCAATTGCCAACCAATTATCATTAGCATTGATGGCATAGCCAGAGGGATGAATGAGTCATGGCTGCTACCTTGCTTTAAACCCACAGTGACAGAATGAGGGAGGGTGAGTGTGTGGGAGAAAAAAAATGAAAGAGGGGAATTGAATGAGCTCTCTGGTTGTGTAGTGACGAGGAATGAAGCCAGTATTTATTTGGATGAAGTCGTGCAACTGCAGATCAAATCATTAAAATAAATTATAGTCTATTATAGGTTTAATTTAATGCTGTGTTAACATTAACTGTAATTACCATTATTTGCAATATTATAACCTAACTAGATTGCATGATAATAACAATGTAATTAAGGCTTCTTAAATTTTTTTATCTTAGAGGAAAAAAGAATGAATCCTAACACTCACCAATGTTTCTTACATCAGTTCCTATACTGTATATAAAAAAACTTAAATTAAAAGAGCACATATTGATTCTCACTGAAGAGCCCGTCCCAAATTGGACGTGCACTGTCAAGGAAAACAGCGACACCCCCAGCTGGGGGAAGGCAAAGCCAACCACTTTAATTTACAAGTCAAATTATTAAAGTGACTTGAATATGGTCCATGCCTTTGAGGTTGCCAGGTTTTATATTGGGTAGCAATGTGTAAGCAAAAGATAAAAAAGAAAGAAGGAAAACAACAACAAAAAAAAAGGATTGAAGATAATAGGATGCAATTACACTGTAACCTAAAAATAAAATTTACGATAATATGATGATATTAAGTAAGTTTACCAAATAAAAGTGTGCAAGGTGCTGTAATCAAACACTAAATACACCGTACATGGATACCAGTTATAATTACTCATGTGCTCATTTTAAAATATGTGAGTCCTTATATGGCTTCCTATTGGTGTGCCATAGTAATAATATATCAGCATTTCTTTCAAGGTCATGAGTCTTTAAAATCATATGACTTTGATTTTCAACCTTTCGAAGTCATTGACGGTCAAAGATTATTGTCTCATTGAAAATTCCCTATACCGTTTCCTCCTCGTGTTTTAAAGTATTGGCATGTCTGTCTGCACTCATTTCGAAATTATATTGCTGAAGATCCCTTTTTAATGTAATAGTGTGTCTGTCTACTGCTGTTTCAATCTTAGTGCTGTAAGCCCTGTAACCTAGATTTTGACCTTTCAAGTTCACTCAAGGTCGAAGGTAATTCTGCCATTTGAAGGTGTGTATATGATTCCCTGTGTTTTGTGTCACTTTGTTTCCCAGATTTTAATTTAATAATGGAAATTTCTGCCTCCAAAACACACTGAAAAGAAAAGAAAAGAAAAAGCTCACACCTAGAGGCAATTTGGAACAGCCGGTGAGAGAAATGTGCACGGCTGTGGGACAGTGGGGGACCGAAGTACCCAGAGGACACTCACACAAGGACGGGAAGAACATGCAAACTCTACAATGAAAAGGGAGGAAAGTGTAGCATAGTCTAGTTTTCTTGTTAAAAAAAAAACAGAAAAAAGGATACTCGGATGCCTTTCATGAACTTCAGCTCTGATATGAAGTACTTCATTAGTTGGAGAGAGACTGGAGAAGTGCAAAGTGGCTTCGATGTCTTGTAACTTTGATCAACATGCTATTACAACTTGCTGGTTACCACGGCAATGGAAGCAATGTAAATGAGCCTCTGTCCATTTCATTTGCCATTTAATGTCATATTATTCCCACATGCCAATATATTGAGCTTGGCTTTTTTGGGTTCTCATTATTGACTGAGCAGGAAACTATAGATTGCGGTGAGAAACAGTAAATACGATTATATTCATCCATTAATCTATCTTAAAATGGTATGATCCAGTTTATGAGTGGGACTAAATACACTCTGAGAAATTGTGATTGTTTTAGGATTACACTGGACTTTCGGCTTCTTCTCACATTTTACCGACATGCAGTAATGAAGCGGCGCAGTGGCATCATGGACACCTCACAGAAAGACTTTTTTTAAATGGTGCGAAGTTTGCAATTTTTTTTTCCTCTGCTTGCATTTGTTTCTCCAAGTACTCCCAGTTTCCTCCCACTTTCTAAAGACATACACATTAGGCTAATTGGCTGTTCCAAATTGTCCCTGGGTGTGAATATAAGTGTGAACAGTTGTGTGTGTGTGTGTGTGTGTGTGTGTGTGTGTGTGTGTGTGTGTGTGTGTGTGTGTGTGTGTGTGTGTGTGTGTGTTTGCTCTGCGATGGCCTGGTGAGTTGTTCCAGGTCTACAACGCCTTCTTTCAGTGTCAACTCAGAAAGGCTCCAGCCTCTCATTCATTCATTCATTTTCTGTAACTGCTTATTCCTAATTAGGGTCGCTGGCAGGCTGGTGCACATCCCAGCTGACTCGAGGGCAAGGGCAGAGTACACCCTGGACAGCTCACCAGGCCATCGCAGGACAGAAACACGCTGACAGCTATGCAGCCTGCTCCAGTCTTTCCATGACCCTAATAGAATTACATGGTTTGGCTAATGCAGTGCTTCTCAAATAGTGGGGCGTGCCCAGAGGAGGCAAGCATGACCCTGGGGAACATGCTTTTTTGCCATACTGTACTAGAGTTATGTGTAATTGCGCATCCACTACAGTAGTTGGCAGTGGCACTCTCACTGTCTCACTATGTTGTAGGGAAAAGCACCGAGCAAACAATATGAAGTGCAGTGAATACTATTCATAGTTACACTCGCGGCACTGGGGGCGTGAAATGTTTTTTTTCTATCTAGAGGAGGCGTCACAGAAAATAATTGAGAAGCACTGGGCTAATGAATCGTTTACCAGTGTATTCATTCATTCGTTCATTCATTTTCTGAATTGCTTAATCCTAATTAGGGTCGCAGGGAGGCCATCACAGAGCCAGCACTCACATAACCATTCTTACTCACATTCAGACCTAGGGGTGATTTTGAACAGTCAATTAACTTTCTGTGCATGGTTTTGGAATATGGGAAGAAACCGGAGTACCTGGAGGAAATCCATGCAAGCAGGAGGAAAACATTCAAACGCCACACAGAAACACAAGAGCTGGGAATCGAACCAGACCAGTGTATCCAATGCAATATAATTCACTGTAGCATTGTTTCGTGGCAACAGAATGTTAACTGACATGGTTGTTTAAGAAATTTAGAAGCTACTCGCTGCATCAGACTGGGTTACAATATTATAAACCACAGTCCATATTACAATCCTGCACTTCTCCTATTATAATAACCACCTAACTCTGAGTGAACTGTAAGTTTCACAAAGATATCCAGCTAAAAATGTATGTTTTAAAAATATTTGAGCAACTTGTGGTCTAGTGGTATAGGGCACTGGATCGTTGATCCAAAGGTTGGGGGTTCGAGTCCCACTCTCCACAAGGTTGTCACTGTCCCCCCCAGTGCAGCTAACTGGGTTATCAAAGGCGGGCCATGTCTGTCACTGTCTATGGTGAGAGGAATGTAAAAGAACCATTGCTGACTTTGGTAAAGAGTAGCTGCAAAGTCGTCAGTGTGTTTCTGTCCCTTGCTAAAAGGGTTGTGACAGGAAGGGCATCCGACGTAAAAACCTCTGCCAAATCAAACGTGCGAATCAGATGATTCGCTGTGGCGACTCCCGAGTAAAAGGGAAAAAGCCGAAAGGAAAACAGACATTAAAAAAAATATGGTCAGACAATGTTACAGTAACATTCATTTCTGAGAACTGTTTGTATGTGTACTGTGGTCTCTTCTTCAGTACCTGCATGATTTACTGAAAAGGAAACCCCAGTACAGATGTGCACAGGCTTGTCCCACAGTCGATGGCATAGTACTTGGGGCCCATATATATATATATATATATATATATATATATATATGTGTGTGTATATATATATATATATATATATGTGTGTATATATATATATATATATATATATATATATATATGTGTGTGTATATATATATATATATATATATATATATATATATATGTGTGTGTGTGTGTATATATATATATATATATATATATATATATATATATATATGTGTGTGTGTGTGTGTATATATATATATATATATATATATATATATATATATATATATATATATGTGTGTGTGTGTGTGACAATGTTAAAACAACATTGCTCATGTACTTGTTTTCCATAAATAAATATAATAGTGTAACATTGTTCCATCCAATGTTGGGTCCCAAAATCAGCAGACCACGGAAGGAAACCCAGGCATCCCTGTCCACATTAACACTCTCTAGCTTCTCCTAGGGGATCCCAAGGCATTCTCAGCTCAGAAGGGATATGTACAATAGCTCCATCAAGTCCATCTGGGACTATCCTGGGGCCTCCTCCTAGTTGGAAGTGCTTTAAAGTGAAGCAATCAGGAAGTACTCCAATCAGATGCCCGAACCACCTCAAATGACTTAGTTTGATGTGTGCACATGTGGAGGGGCTTTATGCAATGATTCAACAATGTTCAAAAACATTGTGTAAGCTGGGTTTACATTTTAAGAGTTCATAATGTTTTAGGAAGAAGATGGGTCAGATTCTATAAATCTTGAAATGGATACAGGAGTGATGAGCGCCTTTTTCTATTCAGTAGAAATCAGTGTTAATCTAATGCCCCAGAGTCTCCCATAGCTGGTCACACCATCCCTTGTGCCCTGTGGATGGGGGCAGAGTCATCTTAGATCGGACCACTCACATCCATGTCAAATTTCTTATTTTATTTTTGGTGTTTATTTATTTATTTTTATATTTATTTAGTCAGATCGTGCCTTGAGAGTAAAATCGAAATAAAAAAGTTTGTTTGTTATTAATATTAAAATGCTTCATCATTTCATTTCATATCAGTCAGAAGAACTTGGTATTGATTTACAGTGATGCTTCTCTCTAAAGGCACAATTGAAGCCAAAGCATGGCAGCATAAAAGAAAAATCTGTCCCTATAGCATAAAAAGGCGGTGTTTCTCTTTCATTTTTCACCCGCCGATTCCTTGTACACTGTTCGAGCGCATTAATAATCTTGGAAACGTTCACCCTTTTTCGTTTTATTAAATATTTGATCATTTCTTCCTCCGTTGTACTGTGGCAGCGAGGAGTCTTCACCCTAAAGTTATGATTCGAAAAGCATGAATTTGAAGTTTATCTGGAGGCTTAAAAGTTCACACTGTGTGTGTCGATGAGTGAAAATGAGTGTGTTTGTGTGCCTGTGTGTGGAGTTGCCGTATTGACCTTCTCCTTCTGTAAATATGGCATAATTGAGTCATGAAACACAGAGAGTGGGTAGGTCAGTGAGAAGGATCATAGGTTTTATTAAAACTGTGACTCAACATTTTATAAACGTCCATGAAGCCTGAAACTGAGACGAAAAGAAAATCTGAGCCAAAAAAAAAAACCAAAACAGAGAAGATCGGCCTCCTGTTGGGGTTAAATCATGGATGTATTTTTGATTGTACATGACGAGGCATGACAGCAGGTTGTATACACTACAGGATGCTATTTATAACTAAATATAATAGTGATGAAAAGATTAATAATGCATTATCATTTCTTATGTTGCTGGAGCCTATCTCAGCCAACACTGGTATATGCTGGGTACCCCATAAATATCCTGCCAGGCCATCACAGGGCAACATGCATACAACACTAATGTCCATACTGAGCGGAATTTGGAACAGCCAGTTACTGAGATGACTTTGGGACTCAAACCCAGGATATTATTGCTGTGAGGCAGCTGTTTAAAACCCACTAAACGGCAGGGGTACACCCTGAACAGCTCACCAGATCATTGTAGGGTCAACACATACAACCATTCACACTCACACTCACACTAAGAACAATTTGGAATATCCAGTTACATTTGCGGAATTTTCCAGACTCCCTTATCCAGGGTGACTTGCTTTGATCATTTTGATACAACTTAAGGGTCCTGCTCAAGGATCCAACAGTGGTTGCTTGGTTGCACCAGGGCTTGAACTGCCTACCTTCGGACCAGTAATCGAGCGCTTAAACCACTGGTCCACCACCATCCTAGCCTGACCGTTGACCACTTTAACCACTGAGCCGCCACATCAGCCAGTCACGTATGTCTTTGATCTCGTGGAGGAAGCAGGAGTACCTGGAGCAAACTCACACAAGCACGAGCAGAGCAGGCAAATTCTACACAGGAATACCAGGCCAAGCCTGGGACTCGAATCCAGGACCTTGTTGCTCTGAGGCAGACGTGCTAACCATAATGGCACCATAACATTTAATGTACAGGGATCCCTCGCTACTTCTCGGTTCAATTCATATGGCTTCAGTGCATCCAGTTTTTTTTTTTTTAATATTCTTTGAATTAAAAAAATAAGGAAATTAAGTAATAATAGGGGGAAAAGTTAAGGAAAATGCTGTAAAAACAAGGCCAATTATGCAAAAAAAAACAACAACAACCCCTAAACAAACAAAAAACCAACCCAAAACCTCCCAGCACAACTACAGTCGGCCCTCTACTTACGAAATTAATCCATTCCAGAGCCTTTTTTGTAGCCGGGAGTTTTCGTAAGTAGAGGTTCTTTTTTACATGTAAAACGTGTGATTCGTTCCAAGGCTCCCAAGACTACCCCATAAACCCTTTAAACATGATAAAAGTAACCAATTTTGTATGAAATATGTGTTAAAAGTAAAAGAAAATTATTTATTAAACAATTTAAACCATTTCGTGACATATTAAACCATTTTATTAACATATTTAATAATTAAACCATTATTAAACATTTTTATTAATGCACACACACACACACACACACACACAACTCTCTCTCTCTCTCTCTCTCGCTCTCTGTCGCACTCTGTTTCACACACACACACACACACACACACAGACACACAAAACTCTCTCTCTCTCTCTCTCTCTCTGTCTCTCTCTCTCTCTCTCTCTCTCTCTCTCTCTCTCTCACACACACACACACACACACACACACAAAACTCTCTCTCGCTCTCTCTCACTCACTCTCTCTCTCTCTCTCTCTCTCTCTCTCTGTCTCTCTGGTGTGTTTTGCCGAATGCGGGCTCCGCCCACACACAGCGCGGGGTCGATGGAGTATTTGAATAATGTATTTAAAGCGGAATTACAGTACCTGTTTGAAAGATCAGCGGTCCTGATTCAATATTAACTTGCTTCCTTGTGAGATTGGAGGTCTTGTCCCACGGAGCAGTTTCATGCCTCCATCTGCTTCAATATCCTGCCGAAATAATCGCCTCCATCACTGTATTTCCGCTTTAAGCTCTCCTTCTGCTTCAATATTGTCCCGATTGTAGAGGTGTTTCGGCCATACTCCTGTGTGATTTTGGTCAACTGCATCCCACTTTCGTATTTTTTTTATTATCTCTTGCTTCACTTCGATTGATAACGGAGCCCGCTTCTTCTTTTCTGTGTCACGGGAATCACCAGGTCCATGATGGATAATGAAATATAAGGCTGCAATGATCAATCTCAAAACAAGCCAACAGTCCTGTTCAACTCTCGTATGGGTACAGGACCAAAGGGAGGCCAGCGGGGTGGGATGTTGGGAGACAGCCAATGAGAGAGCAACTTGTGCATTGTTTGTATTTTTGAATGGCGCGTTTGGCGCTTTTCGTTAAAAGAGGTTGTTTTCGTAAAAAGAGGATGAAAATTTAGGAAAATGTTTTTTGTAACCTGGATTTTTCGTACTCGGAGGTTTTTTCTAAGTAGAGGGCCGACTGTAGTTACATTTTTGTGAGGTGCGCATCTGAGTGCGTGCATGCGCATGCATGCGTGTGTACGCATCTGTACATGTGTGTATTTATATGTTATTTACATCTTATACATTATTTTTGAATGTGTAATTGTTATTATAAGCATTTAACATTCAATATGTATTTATTGATATTATATACACATATACTTATATACCAAGCTGTATACAGTTTATTTTTAAATTGTATATGGTATGGATCTATCAGAAAGTGATGACGAGTATTTTTCACCCGATTCTGATTCTCTTGCTGATGCTCACTAACTTCACATTTAAAGACATTCCTGGCCATGTGCTTTTCGGGTGCCATGTGCTAAAGTTGACCTTTGACCTTTGTTATGTTGATTGGTTCAATGTGCCATGTGCTAAAGTTGACATTATGTTGATTGGCTCGATTTTACATCAGGTGAAAATATTTAAAGGAACAGCACCTGTATATTTGTGTATAATCAATTACTATCAATATAATCACTCTTATAAAATATATTATCATGATTTTTTTTTTAACTGTAAAGTTTGACTGTTTCTTTCATATTTATTACAGGTGTGTCGGTATCGTTCTTATCAGTTCATATAATCATTTTATTTCGCTGTAGTTTTCCAGAACATTATCACAAACATGCATAATTTCAGTTTATAATATCTTAATTAGAGCACTCCATCCAAACTAAAGTGTCCAAACAACCTTTTTAAAACTGGTATAAATAATTATTCACTCAAGAAATAATTGATCACTGCAGGAAATTTCATCCGGCTGTATTTTGAAAGTAATTTGCGCTCGAAGCTTTGCAGGCTGCCGGCTAAAGCATTTAGTATTGAGTTGCAGCTAAATGTAATAATCTGCGCCTAAGTGGTCTTTTGAGTTTCTGCCCTGTAACACCGACTTTCAGCCCTGATTGCTGTTTTTGCTTGTCATGCCTCAGCTAATAGGATAAGCCATAAGTCATTCCATGTTCCTCGGCTGACACACGTAACTTTGATTTAATCTTTGGCCTTGCTGCTACAATTTCATTTCCCCTGCAGATGTCATTTTCTGATAGGCATCATGTTGGATATTGTTTTTTTTTTTTTTTTCTTTTTAATCTAGGACTGAGGGGCATGTTTTTTCTCTTCGTGCTCATTTGAGATGCTATATGGCATCGTTACCTTATACACTGCTCAGCCAAAAAAAAAAAGCCACACACACACAAATATGATGTTGATCCTTCTTCAGCTTTGCTTACAGCTCATAAGCATCATGCCATTGTTTCAGCACAACAACTTCATCAACATAAGATTTATTCCAATCCCGTCTTGAAATGATGGAAAAACTGAACCACTCCCTAAAGTCTTCTCCAGCACATCCAGAAAACTTTCAAGTGTTGAAGTGTCCCAGTAGTGATCATCTGGAGAACATAATTCTATTCTATCATTCTATATACTATTATTCGTAAATAATAGTTTTAAGCGATACAGACACTTATTTTAACATAAATATGGAGTGTGCAAAACTACGACCATTAGCGCTTAGCAGTAGTTCTTGTTTTTTGTTTTTTTGTTGTTGTTTTTTTTCCCGGAGGTGACTTCAACACATTGGGTGGGGTTGGCGTCTCTTGTTACGACAGTGAAACTTACATGTTAGTGTCTCTGAGGATGAGATTGCTGCCAGAGATTTTCCTGACGGTTAATCTTAAATAACGTACACAGCTAACATTTTGCCAAATCGGTTTTCCTGCTCGTCACTGTTAGCATTTTACCACAAAACATTTTTTAAATTGCATTTACATTTAAAAGTGACCTAAAACTATGTAGAAGTGGGCGGTACGTTGGCTCAGTGGTTAGCCCTGTCAGCTCACATCAAGAAGGTTCTGGGTTTGAATCTCAGCCAAGGGTGATTTATTGCTTATTCTGCATGTGCTTCTCTTTTGCATGGGTTTCCTTTCTGTGCTTCCATTGTCGAAAACAGTTATAGACATGCACATTCGGTCACCTGACTAGTGTTGGTGGTGTAGTTTTGCCCCTCTGTTAGGTAGTACCAGTAATCAAGCCACATTGTAGAACCCAAAGGTGGATTAATTAAAAAAAATAGATAATTTGATCAGAGCACATGGATTCACCAGGTGGCCAGTTATGCAATGCATCATACATATATAATTTTCTCTCTCTCTCTCTCTGCTGCAGCTGACGTACTTGCCACCTCCATGGGGTGAGTGTGTGTCCCACGCTCTGGGCTTCTTTGAGGTGTACAGTGTCACCGCATGCCGTATCGAGTGTGAGACGCGCTACATCGTGGAAAACTGTAACTGCAGGATGGTCTACATGCCTGGTTCGTTTTTACTTTTCCTTTCCTCTAATGTATTTTACAGCTTCTTCTTTAATATCATTATTATCATTATTACAGCGGATGACTGTAGGCGTGGCAGCTGTGAGACACGTTACAGGACCAGAGTCAAGTGCATCTCTAATCTATAATCATTTCTATTATATATCAGTTGTCATGTTATAATTAATGACTGGGGACCTGATTTCGTATCCACCTGCACCCCAGGAATCAATGGAAGGAGACCACAATCAAATAGTTAATGGCCAGTGAGATATTATCTGAATGGTGGATGATTTGTGGACGATTATGAGGATTAATTCATTAATCATTAATTCCTTGATTATGAGGAATTAATTATTTAATTAATGATCAGGTGGTGTGAGTGAATTACTGTCATTACACAAGTTTATTATTTTTCAATAATGATTATAATATCTTCAAGAGCACTCTGGAAATTTGCCTGGGAGGTCATTAAAGTCTGATTTAATGTTCTGGAATGTCTTAGAAATAATTTACTTCCTGTAATCATGTACATTATAGCAGCTACAGCCCATAGGCCTTGGTTTTTCCTTTAATAAAGTTAATAAATATATAAAAAGAAATAAATTAATTAGAAATAATAATAATAATAATAATAATAATAATAATAATAATAATAATAACATTGTAATAATAATGATAATAATAATAATAATAATAATAATAATAATACAGTAATAATAATAGTAATAATGATAATAATAATGATAATAATAATAAATGAGTACTTTTCTATTTGGGGAAACATAACAGTGTGATTTTAGTTCTAATTGATACAATGTGCTAACACTGGAGACTCCTTCCTTAAATGAGTCATTCTCTGAAATTGGGTCAAATTTAATGATTGTTATTTTGGACACAAAATTTATGTATAGAGTACATGTACACATTCATTCAGTCACTGATTCAATCATTTTGTGAACCGCTTAATTCTAATTAGAGTTGTGCAAGGTGGTGCCCATTTCAGGAGCCTCTGAGCAAAGGTAGAGTATACCCTGAACAGCTGGATGTGGGAGGTTGGGGGATGTCAGATTATCACATCTTCATGGGCAGCAGAGTCCGAGGGCATGCTCTTCAAGGCATGACTTTTTTCCAACTGGGATCGGAAGAATCCTCGACATTTTGATTTAAACGCTTGAGGGAATTCCTGATGTCCATTACGGTGTTTTGGAGCCAATGCCAGATATATTCGGCTTCCCTCAGCTGTTCGCAGATACACTGCAAGGACTCACCGAACAAGGGCGTGTTTTCGTGCTCCGACCGGTCCCCTTTGCACTCTTGCGGTCATATTGTTACTGGATACTGTGACATTGAAACTGTCAAGAAACATGTCAATTTTCAAATTATTTTAAAGCATTAAAAAGCCATGTATTCAGATGGATTGGATGCATGCTCATGATCGTGTGTGTGTGTGGGGGGGGTGATATGTTTGCCCACCCCAGGTCTGTAATTGAGGGGGGCCGATCGCCCCCTTGCCCCCCGTTTCTGATGCCTATGGGCCAGGCCATCGCAGGGTTCTATATATATTGTTGAGCAGCTAGTACTGCTCTCTATAACAGGGTGTTCCATTAGGCATTTTGAATCGCTGCCCTCCCTCTCTGGTATTTTCTTCCTCACATGTTTGGTAAATGGTCTTATATATACAGTAATCCCCCTTATTTTGCAGTTAATGGGGACCAGCCTCCTCCGCGAAATGTGAAAAACCGCGAAATGACTTCTGCCAATTCTTAAGGACACCTACCCACCTATAAATTATATAAAATTTATATAGAAGTTCATTATAAAGTGTTCTATGCCTGTTAATGTCATACAGACAATGTGTATCATCATCATCATCATCATCTTCCGCTTAGTCCAGGGTCGGGTCGTGGGGGCAGCAACCTAAGCAAAGAGGTCCAGACGTCCCTCTCCCCAGCCACTTCTTCCAACTCTCCCGAGGGGACACCGAGGCGATCCCAGACAAGCTGAGAGACATAGTCCCTCCAGCGTGTTCTTGGTCAACCCCGGGGTCTCTTCCCAGTTGGACATGCCCGAAACACCACACCAGGGAAGCGTCCGGGGGCATTCTGACCAGATGCCCGAGCCATGTCAACTGGCCCCTCTCAATGCGGAAGAGCAGCAGATCTACTCCTTATCTCTAAGGGAGAACCCGCCACCCAGCTAAGGAAGCTCATTTCAGCCGCTTGTATCCGTGATCTTGTTCTTTCAGTCATTACCCAAAGCTCGTGACCACAGGTGAGGGTTGGAACGTAGATCGACTGGTAAATTGAGAGCTTCGCCTTGCGGCTCAGCTACTTTTTCACCACAACGGACCGGTACAGGCACCGCTTAACAGCAGAGGTTGCAGCGATCCGTATGTCGATGTCTCGTTCCATCTTTCCCTTACTCGTGAACAAGACCCCAAGATACTTAAACTCCTCCACTTTGGGCAGGAGCTCATTCCCGACCCGGAGGGTGCATTCTGCCCTTGTCCGACTGAGAACCATGGCCTCAGACTTGGAGGTATTGATCCTCATCCCGGCTGCTTCGCACTTGGCTGCGAATCGCTCCAATGAGAGCTGGAGGTCCCGACTTAATGAAACCAAAAGGACAACATCATCAGCATAAAGCAGATCCGATGGCCACCAAACCAGAACCCCTCATCGTCTCGACTGCGCCTAGAAATTCTGTCCATAAAAATTATGAACAGAATCGGTGACAGAGGACAGCCTTGGCGGACTCCAACTCCCACCAGAAACGAATTCGACCTGTTGTTGCCAAGATGGACCAAACTCTTGCTCCGGTGATACAGCGACCGAATAGCTCATAGCAACGGGTCCGGAACGCCGTACTCTCGGAGCACGCCCCACAAGATCGTTCGAGGGACACGGTCGAAAGCCTTCTCCAAATCCACAAAGCACATGTGGACAGATTGGGCAAACTCCCATGCCCCCTCCAGAATCCTGTGGAGCGTATAGAGTTGGTCAAGAGTGCTACGGCCAGGACGAAAACCACATTGTTCCTCCTGAATCCGAGGTTCGACTATCAGTCGGATCCTCCTCTCTAGTACCCCTGCATAGACTTTCCCAGGTAGGCTGAGGAGTGTAATTATCCGATAATTGGAACACACCCTCTGGTCCCCCTTCTTAAAAATCGGGACCACCACCCCAGTTTGCCAATCCAGAGGTACAGCCCCCAATAACCACGCGATGTTGCAGAGATGTGTCAACCAAGACAGTCCTACAACATCCAGAGCCCTGAGATATTCCATGCGGATCTCGTTCAACCCCAGAGCTTGACCACTGAGGAGCTTTTTGACAACCTCAGTGACCTCCACTCCAGTGATGGGCGGACCCCCACCCGAACCCCTAGGGTCTTCCTCTACCATGGAGGGCGTGTTGGTGGGATTGAGGAGGTCCTAAAAGTATTCTTACTCTAAAAGTATCCTCGACAACATCCCCAGTCGAGGTAAGCAGCGCCCCACCTCCACTGTAAACAGTTTTTGTGAAGAACTACTTCCACAGCAAGCACCGACGACCTTATGGCCACAGCTATGGGCTGCTGCCTCAGCAATGGAGGCACAAAACATGGCCCATTTAGATTCCATGTCCCCCGCCTCCTCCGCGGCGTGGTTGTAGCTCTGCCGGAAGTGGGAGTTAAAGGCCTCTCGGAAAGGGGACTCCGCTAAACATTCCCAGCAGACCCTGATAACACGCTTGGGCCTGCCAGGTCTGGAAGGCAACCTCCCCCACCATCGAAGCCAACTCACCACCAGGTAGTGATCGGTAGACAGCTCAGCTCCTCTCTTCACCCGAGTGTCCAGAACATATGGTCGCAAGTCCGATGACACAACTACAAAGTCAATCATCGAATTGCAACCTAGGGTGTCCTGGTGCCAAGTGCGCTTATGGGCATACTTATGTTCAAACATGGTGTTCGTGATAGACAAACTGTGACGAGCACAGAAGTCCAACAACGAAACACCATTCGGGTTTAGACTGGAGAGGCCATACCTATCAATCACACCCTTCCAGGTCACACTATCGTTGCCCACATGGGCGTTGATGTCTCCCAAGACAACAAGTCTCCCGAGGGAACGTTCTCCAACACCCCCCTAAAGACTCCAAAAAGGGTGGGTACTCTGAACTGTCATTTGGTGAATAAGCACAAATAACACTCAGGACCCGTCCTCCCGCCCAAAGACGGAGGGAAGCTACCCTTTCGTCAACCGGGGAGAACCCCAACATTTGGGCACCGAGACGGGGGGGGCAACAAGAATACCCACACCGGCTCGCCGTCTCTCCCCATGAGCAACTCCAGAATAGAATAAGGTCCAGCCTCTCTCGAGATGGATGGTTCCAGAGCCCATTAAATGTGGGACCTTAAATGTGGGCAGTGATGGTCTAGTGGATAGAGCACAGAATCGCTGATCCTAAGCTTGGGGGTTCGAGTCCCCACAGGGTTGTCACTGTGTTGATACTCTCCCAGTGATTTTGGTTTTTGATTTTCCCTCACCACTACGGTGAACACAGTTTTTCCCACACCCTAGTGCTTCCCCTGAGCTCAATAAAAGTTATTGTTTCATGAGGGAGGAAAGGTGTGTTGGATGCTGGGAAATATAATCTCGACCAATCAGCTTGCTGGATTCACAGCCAATCAGAGAACACTTTAGTCAACAGGAGAACAGAGCATGTTGGGTAGCGTAGTTGAATGTAGTGCACGTGAATTTTGAATAATCTTTCATGTTTTAATTTCCCGATGGGAAATCCCACGATATTGTGTGGACGCGAAGTCGGAAACGCAAAGTGGCGGGGGATTACTGTATTTACTGCTCCTTTCAAACCCTATACAGTTGAGTGCGATTGAATCAGGGCTTTGTCTCATACCTTCCATAACTCCATTTCCTCTACTCGAGCCATTCCTCGGTGGATTTGTAGTCTGCTTGGGATTCCTATCCTGTTGAAAGGTTCACCTGAGGTGCAGCTTCCACTTTCAGACAGATGGCCTCACATTATCTTCAAGCACCCCATGATGCAGAATTCATTGCTGAATCAATGATGACAAGCTGCCCAGTCCCTGAAGCATCAACACAGCACTGAACCACATTTTCACCGACTATGCTTCACAGCTTCCTCCTCTACCCGCCTGTGTACTGTGACTGTGAGCAAACAACTCTATCAGCGGAATATTAATCTATAAGGCTTGGGGTTTTTTTTTTGTTTTTTTGTTTTGCCTGTATGTTCAGGTGTAGTGTAGTGTAGTATTATTTCTGGATAGGAAAGGCTTTTTTCCTGGCATGCCTCCCATGCAGGCCAAATCTAGAGGTTAGGTGTATGCGCTTTCACGCTGACAGTTGTAACTGTAAATTGATGTTCCTGTAATGAAATTTCAGGGTTTGTGATAATGCGTTTACATTAATTTTTCTGCTTTTGGGATACATTTTCTGAGGTAGACAGTCATGTACAAATTGTTTGAGATCCATATCACTTGTAAATTATTTTCTTACAAATATTTAATTATTTTAAAGTCTTAGACATTCACCGCCTTTTTTTCCTGGAAGCCTTGAAGCATATTTTACATCATGGCCTGATGACATCGTTGACTTCAACACCGAAGCAAACACCATCAGTTCATTTTCTGTAACCGCTTAATTCTAATTGAGGTCGCGGGGAGGCTGGCACCTATCCCAGCCGACTCCGGGCGAGGGCAGAGTACACCCTGGACAGCTCTCCAGGCCATCACAGGGTGGAAACACGCTGACCGCTATGCAGCTCCTCTTGTTGAGAGTCAGCAATGGTTCTTTTACATGAACCTCTCACCATAGACAGTGAGAGACATGGCCAGCCTTTGATAACCCAGTTAGCTGCACTGGGGGGGACAGTGACAACCTTGTGGAGAGTAGGACTCGAACCCCCATTCTTGGGATCACCGATCTAGCGCCCTATACCACCAGGCCACCACCGCTCGACCTAAGCATACACCATATAATAAAATACCGTTGATGTCAGGTTTGAGTAAAGCAGATTTTATATGCAGGAAATTATTAATGGCTCTTATTCTGAAATTCCTGATTCTAATTATATGAAAATCCAGATGTGATGAATGGCAGAGGGTTTTCTATTTTTAAAACCACAGTCATGGTTAACATGGGGAATCGGGGGGTCAAAAATTTCACGAAGATATAAGTTTCTTATGATTGTTGGCCATAGAAATGATATCAAATTTGCAACTGGCGCTCGGTGGTGCAGTGGTTAGCGCTTCCGCCTCACAGCAAGAGCGCCCGTGGGAGTTTCTGTGTAGAGTTTGTATGTTCACCTCTCTACTGTTGTGGATTTCCTCTAAGTGGCCCTCGGTATGTGTGTGAACGCCGCAATGGGTGTACCCCACCTTCCCACAGAGTTGGCTGACATGGGCTTCAGGCTCCTCACGACCCTATTAGGATTAAGTGATTTATAAAAGGAATGAGTTTGAGATTAGAGCTGCTGTTAGTGTATTAGATTGAACACATTAATAGTGCGGTGCTAGAAGGTTCTTCGTTTCGTTTTGTCTTGTCCTGCAACCGCTGGTTTTAGACACGATCCAGTGACCAGTAGGATGGCATCGCTCATGTGCCGAGGTCTTGTGTTCATAAACTGACACTGATGAACAATGATGGGTAAAGGACAAAAACAGATAAGATATAAGTGGATTATAAATGAATATTCACTCTCTTTACAGGAGACTCTCCCTACTGCACTCCCGAGCAGTATAAAGACTGTGCTGAACCTGCACTCGGTAAGGGTTTTACACACACACACACACACACACACACACACACACACACACACACACACACACACACACAGGGAGAGAGAGACACACAGAGACAGATACACACACTTCATCTGGTGAGTTAAAAGCACTTTACAACCAGACTCCTCCCTCAGCCTGCATGAAAGAGAGCAGAGAAAGGCTCCCTGCTCTGAATTTTAATATCTCAACTTACTTATTCATTCTACTCTCTGAAATATAATGAGCTGCTGAAGATGCACACACAACCCTTATCAGGCATCACACATCACACATACACACCGACGCACAAACACACATGCTTCCGCCGCACAGAAACACACACAGACATATAACCACACACATACACACGCTCGCACACACACACACACACACACACACACACACACAGACACAGACACATACACACGCTCGCACACACACACACACACACACACACACACACAGGCACACACTCATACACAGGAAAACACACACTCATACACACATACACACACACATGCACACACACACACACACATACACACACACTCATACACAGGAAAACACACACTCATACACACAGGCACACACACATGCACACACACACATATGCACACACACACACACACACATACACCACACACATGCACACACACAGGCACAAACGTACGCAGCCATATAATCACACACACACACACACACACATACACACACACACCACACACGCGCACACACATTCACACATTACATTACACACACACACACACACACACACACACACACACACACAGACACACACATATAAACACGCACAGACACTCAGACATACACACACGTACACACAGACACAGGTAAACACACAGGCACGCACACACACATATAGACGCACACACACACACACACACACACACACACACACACACACACACACACATGCACAAAGAGAGAGAGAGCAGATTACAAATATATTACTTGCATATATGAATAGATATACATATCAATCACACTCCTTTGTCACCCTATGAGGAACAGAACACCTCCATAGCAATCATGGATTGGATCGTCTGTGTGTTTGGAACAGCCTCAACTTTTCATGACATGCATTTTCAAAATACCAACATTACCTCCCACCACACATCATGAAGCTGGACGTAGACAAGCAGAACTTTATGTTGTGACCAGAGTGACTGGTAGTATCAGGAAAACTGTGCAGAAGGTGCCACCCCTTCTTCTTTTTGATGGGTTTTAATTATATGTATACATTCAAATATCAAATATCTTGCAGGGTTATGTTTAAGGGCAAATATGATTCCTTCTGCATTTCAAGATCTGTTTATTCATCCAAAAACAGAGACGGTGTGTTGAATTTTTCAACGTTTATGTTGTAGTGGGTTTTTTCAATGCCGCTGGCCAAGCATTAGCTTAATTAACATCAGGGCTGTGAACTAATCCTCCAATAAAACAAGAAACCAAAACATGAGGCAAAAAATCTAAAGTGTAAAAATAAAAACAGGAGCATCAGCTGCTTCTCGATTTGATTAGATTCGACTTTATTGTCATGACACGTGTATGAATACAGACTGACCTGTATGTGTGTATAAATGCTGCTGACCTTCTCAGTTTCCAGACAAGATAACAGTGTGTGAGACGTCTGGCAGTGGTAAAATGGAAATGTCAAGGAGAATAAAACTGGCAAAGTAATTTGGGAAGAGTGAGAACGTTGGACGATATTGTTCCCTTCTTTTCTGTTTCAGTGTCAGAATGTGACCACAGTGCGGTCTGATTGTTCTGTTAGCACGGGGTTAATATAGAAAGATTATTCCAAGTGGATAATAGGTTAGCTTTTTCAATAATTGGTTATGACTTGATCTGATTTTTTTTTTAAATTCGGTCAAACTGATCTAAATCCCTGGTTCGAGGCATTCCTTTGTGGAGTCTGCATGTTCTCCTGAGGCTTGTATGGGTTTCCTCCAGGTACTCTGGTTTCCTCCTACGGTCCAAAAACATGCACAGTGGAATAATTGATGGCTCCAAATTACGCCTTGGAGTGAGAGTGAAACTGGTGTACGTGTGTTGCCGTGCAATGGGATGTTCAGGGTGTACCCCACCCAGGGTCTGCTGATATGGGCCCCCCCATGACCTTAATTAGGGTTAGGTGGATTGAAAAATGAGTGAATAAATGAATGGGTGAGAAGAGGACTTCCATGTAGTGCTATGCTGCATCACACCGCACTGCACCCCCCCCCCCCGTTTTTTATTACCTACTTATGCAGAATTTTCATTTTCTTTGGTATTGGGGATAATAAATGACCAATGGTAAATGTAACACAATTAAAGGTATAAAGTAAGTGTCTTTGGTTTCTTCTTTGCGTTCTAAATGAACACGTAACTTCTTTTGTGCCCCACTTGATTGCGGCTTAGACATTGGGACCAAGAAGGAATAAAAGTAAGAGCAGAAAATAAAATACAGACTCTTATGGATGTAAGAAGTTGAAGACAGAGGAAGAGGAGGAAGGTGGCTTTTAAAATGTCACAGAGAAAGGTCAGGTCATTGCTGGAGGTTTGTGAGTTCTGAATGAATTATAAAAAGAAGTGTAGGGTAGATATGGGCGTTAGGATTCATACCTTCTGCATGCAGATGAAGCTTTTCCAAAACGCACTTACAGTTGAGTTGGTCATGATGAAAAGCAGCAAAGCTGCATTATTTCGATCAAGAGGGACCACTTTGGTGAAAATCCAGCCCTGCGTTCACAATAAAAGCCTTTCAGGAGCTCACGGTTTGACCCGGTTGAAATATGGAACTTCACAAAGGGGCTCTCTGGTACCTTTCATGTTCTACAGAAAGTTTCGTGGCAAGTGATTTTCAAATGCCAGCTCGGGCTTAAATAAGCGTTGCGCTTCAAATGTCATTTCCACAATTTTGCTTTGGTGGATTTCACAAGCTTGACAAATTTCTGAACGGAAAGAAGTGTACAGACTCTTGGTTTTGTTCAAAATGTTTTTGGTACACAACACAAAGGAATGGCACAATCTGACTGGTTTGTTGTCTTAAAAACATCTTATTAACAGAGTGTGAGGTCTGTACAATGAATTCTCCGCCTCAGGTCTTCGGTAGAGGTTCTATAGAAGGAGATCTCTGTGCAAAAATAGCAAGGGCTGGGATTTCTCTGTACAGACTGAGCAAACCAGATCAAGACATGTTTATTATATGGTACAGGGATCCCTCCCTTTCCACGGTTATTTGAGACCAAGATCCCCACGTGACCATCGAAATCCACGAAGTAGGATTCCCCCCACCCCTGCCCGACTGATGTATACATACATGTATATGTGTACAGACGTTCCCCGACTTACGTTTTAGTTCGGTTCCGGACAGCCGAACATGTTACTGTATGTTACAGTGACGTATGACGTGTAACGTTCATACTGTACTTTACATCCATAAATACCATTACCGTATCTCATAAAACACCCATAAATCAATTATTATAAACATAACATTGTAAAATAATATCAAATATATCAAATAATATCAACATTAATTTCAAATAAATTAAATTCAAGCAAAATAATTTCAAATAGATAAATTTTAATCAAATTCACTCTTCAAATATCAAATACAGTATCAAATATAACCTTTAACATTCTCTGTGATGCGATCTTGCTGCTTGTAAATGGTTTCCGATGGACGACGGAGCCATTTGGAAGAAACGTGCAACAGTCGCATGTTTCTCACCAGCATCGATTTTCTTGATAATAGCCATCTTCGTTTCTAACGAGATGGCTTGCCGCTTTTTCTGATTACCACTATCACTAGTAGGCTTATGCTTCTGACCAACCATATTTGCTTAGGGTTACAAAAGTCCGCAAAACAGTGTAAACACAAAGATCACAGAGACGACGTCTTAACACAAGGGTAACACGCAGTGAACTGTGAAGAAGGAGAGACACGTTCAGTCAGTAATTTGTAAACAATGGACGTAGCATCATGCGGAAGTAGCGTATTACGTCAGCATACTACGTAGGTACGTCTCGTACTACAGAGAGCACGCTAAACTCAAAATTTTACACAAGTATTTATTTATTTTTTTAAGCATAAAATGGAAAAATACGTAAAATGAACGAACGTAAAGCAGGGAGTGTCTGTATATAATATCAATAAATACATATTCAATGCTATTAATGCTTATAATAACAATTAAACATTAAAAATAATGCATAAGATGTAAATAAAATATAAATACACACACACACACACACACGCAGATGCGCACCTCACAAAAATGTATCCAGTTTTGATGGGAGATTTTGGGTTGTTTTTTGATTTGTGTTTGTTTAAGGTTGGTTGGGGTTTTTTATTTTGTTTGGTTTTTTTTTGTTTTTTTTTGCATAATTGGCCTTGTTTTTGTAGCATTTTCCTTTACAGTTTCCCCTATTCTTCCTTAATTTCCCTATTTTTTTAATTCAATTAATATTTATTTATTTAAAACCCGCGATGCACTGAAGCCGCATGAATTGAAGCACAAAGTAGTGAGGGATCCCTGTATTTAAAAATGGCGGCCATATTAATTCACTTCAGGCACTATTATTTCCCTGCATCTGAACAAGGTCTGTTCATCTGTGTCTGTCTGGGCTTTGGTAGCGTTCTGCCAATTTAGCTTTCTGACCATGCTAGGCTAACACACAACCATTCACACTTACTCATATCTCGGGGGTAATTTAAAACAGCCATTTCTCTTAATTTCCATGTCTTTGGACTGAGGGAGATAACTGGAGTGCCAGGAGGAAGCAGTAACAAACACAGGGAACATGGCATGCAGAAATGCCCTCACTGAGCCTGGACTCAATCCCAGGATCTTCTTGCTGTGAAGCAGACATGCTAACCACAATGCTACCGTGCCACTCCTATTTCTAATGATCTTTTCTGTATCATGTTCTCTTTGTACTTGTGTAGCTGCTCTGTCATCAGTGGAGGGCAGCAGCTGTATGTGCAGGAATCCGTGCAACATGACCCGTTACAACAAAGAGCTCTCCATGGTCAAGATCCCCAGCAAGACGTCAGCACGCTACCTGGAGAAGAAGTTCAACAGATCAGAGAAATACATCACGTGAGTGCTTACAGCAGCCAGTAATGCTTTACTTTACCCCAAAAAAGGTGTGTATCAATCCTACGTCCATTGTTATAGTATATAAAAATGACAGAAACGGAACTGTTTTAATTTTTGTTATAAAAATCATGTGCATATTACATTTTACATTATTCCACACTTCAGAATGAATAAATGCTCTTCTGACTGAGCAGAGCAGTTCATATGTGATGTGAATATTCATGCATGGAGAGTTGTGTATTCAGAGACAGATCTTCATCTGCCTTTAGCGATACGCAAGTTAGCTCGGACATTCAAAGTCGTTAGGTTTTTCCAGAATAAAATCATCTCTCATTCCCTAATTCAGGGAACCCTCAGTTGCATAAAAATGTTAATTGTAAGTCACTCTGGATAAGAGTGCCTGCCAAACTGAACAGCTCACCAGTCCACTGCAGGGCCAACACACATCCAACCATTCACACTCACACCTACAAGTGATTTGAAACTGCCAATCAGCATACTCAGCATGTTTTTGGATTGTTGGAGAACACCCACGCAAGCACAGAGAGAACACGCGAACTCCACAAGGAAATACTCTGAACCCAAAGAATCGAACCCAGGACCTTGCTAACCACGACACCACTCTGCCGCCCATATATATGTACTGTACTAGTGATGAAACTGAAGAATTCACTCAACCTGAAATAGAAAGACCCTTCTTCTTTTCCTTTCGGCTTTTCCCTTCAGGGGTCGCCACAGCGAATCATCTGCCTCCATCTCACCCTATCCTTTGCATCTTCTTCTCTTACACCAACGACCTTCATGTCCTCCTTCACCACATCCATGAATCGTCTCTTTGGTCTTCCTCTAGGCCTTTTGCCTGGTAGTTCCAGCCTCAGCATCCTATTACCAATATACTCACTATCCCTCCTCTGTACATGTCCAAACCATCTCAATCTAGCCTCTCTGACTTTGTCTCCAAAACGTCTTACATGTGCTGTCCCTCTGATGTACTCATTCCTGATCCTATCCATCCTCGTTATTCCCAAAGAGAACCTCAACATTTTCATCTCTGCTACCTCCAGCTCTGCCTCCTGTCTTTTCCCCAGGGCCACTGTTTCTAACCCATACAACATCGTTGGAAAGACCCTGAATTTACCAAATGGAAAACCAGCATGTCTACAGCATATGTATATGTGTTCAAAAGTTTGGAGGCACTCAGGAATTTCTTTGCTTTTGAAAAAAAAACACAGGAGAAAGAAGTTAAAGAAGTACACGGAGGGGATAAAGAGAGAACAAGGCGAAGGGGGAGGAGAAGAAAATAGAGCAACTGAAAAGAGAAGGAGAACATGAAGAAAAATAATTATGAAATTATGAAATTGATATTGATGTCTGAAATATGAATTGATAGTGAGCGAAATAAAAGCAGGTGTGAGACTCAGCTCTGTGGAGTCGCTCTCACTCCCACATCCACCATCAGTGAGTTTGACAAAAACATAATGAAAGCTCAAGCCTCTCGGGTTTTTTTGTCTGACAGGTTACATTTTGATGTCAACCTGGACATTTTCATCTTGTAATTGTTTCTGACCAGAGACCACATCCCAATCAATGTTTCTATAATAACAACAAGGTCTACCGTGGAATTTTACTGAAATACAAAACGTATAAATCTGTGACTAGAGGAGATCTGGTATTAGTTCAGATTTGCAGCAAAACCTATACTTTGTGTGTGTGTGTGTGTGTGTGTGTGTGTGTGTGTGTGTGTGTGTGTATGTGTGTGTGTGTGTGTGCTATTTATTTTTCTGATCCTCACTTTTATATACAATATATAAAGATCATACTTTTGCAGAAACGAATGTCACATAATGTAAATCGATATTCTACTTATTATGGCTCCAATGAAACTGCATAAAATAAACACAGTTACATAGAATATCCTTCATGGAGAAATTGCAAGATCTTCCATCATGAAGTATGATAGGCCAACAGTTATATCAACATATCCACATTACAGTGAAATTCTTCAGTAGGTTTTAAACAACACCAGAGGTCTCAGAAGACGTGCGGTGGAGCCGACTTGGAGCTTTATTTCTACTACAGAGGTCGTTATATTTCAATACATCACAGTTTTAGTGTTTTTTGCTGACTTGCTAGCTTTCTCATGTGGATAAGCCTTGGGCACTTATGACACTCTTGTCAGTTCACTGGTGGACCAAAATTTAATAGGAAATTGACATTATAAATCGGGAACACCTCACAAGACCTTGCTGTTCTTGAGATGAGTAGTCCATGCCATGTAGCCATTACACTTTGGTCCATTCAAAGTAACTTAAATGATTCCACTTGCCAAATTTTTCCCTACATCCAATACAACAACTTTTTTTGTCAAAATTGACCCTTCATATTTTGCGTATTGTTTCATTGGTTGGCAGGTGCCAGTATAAAGAGTAATCAGTGGTATTCACTTCAGCTATGACTGAGCATGATGTCAAGATCATGACATAGCCCAACAAATGTGTATAACATACTGTCATTCTCACCGACAGAACTTTTCACTGTTATTTCTCCTTACAGGGACAATATTCTCGTGCTGGACGTTTTCTTCGAGGCTCTGAATTACCAGACCATTGAGCAGAAAAAAGCGTATGAGGTGGCAGGACTCCTAGGTACACAACACTGCCTCCTAGGCAGCATCCCAGTGGCACACTCACCCACCTGTCTCACACTCTTGACTTTCCTCCTTTGTTGTGGCTTTATTCATGGCGACTCCATCTCCTGGTTTGTTTCTTTGTAGGGGATATTGGAGGTCAGATGGGGTTGTTCATTGGCGCGAGCATTCTGACAATCCTCGAGCTGTTTGACTATGCCTATGAGGTCTGTCACAAACCCTTATTTCTCTTTTATACCCATACACGCACACATACATGCACACACACACACACACACACACACACACACACACACACACACACACACACACATATGTAAAATGCTATTATAAAAACTATGACCAGCTGTATGTTTTGAGGACCCATTTATCCTACAATTAACCTTGACAAAAAAGACTTATCAGCCTCAGTAATATAAATATCCTTCAATTATTTATTTAAATCATTGAATTAAATCATTTATTTAAATTATCCCAAACACATTTGAGAGTGCTGTCATAATTTAATGATCAAGGAATATTAAATATGAGCCCTATCTCCATATCGTCAGCTGGCTTAATGTAGTATATAACTACAGTGTGTAAGGCTCTGTGGCTGTCCCATGATAGAAGCATCACAGAGTGTGCAGGTCAATTGGTAGGTGATGATGTCATAACATGTCAGTGGGACAAAGAGAGAAGAAAGACAGAGAGACGGACATGGAGCCTGGCCTCCATAAGTGCCTTGCTTAGTCACCCGTTCCATAGCATGTGATGGCTTTAATTTTATGAAGACACATACAAGACACACACACACACACACACACACACACACACACACACTGGGGTCACTTTACAACAGCCAGCTAGCCTACTGTGCATGTTTTTAGACTGTAGGAGGAAACCAAAGGAAACAGAGGGAACAGGAGCTTCTTGCTGTGAGGCAAATGTGCCAACCATTCCTAACTATGGCGTTTATATTATAACATGTAACAGTGGTGGACTTTCTTTGTTTTCTTTTTAGAACATGTAAAGATCAGAAACCCTGCATAAAGTGAATATATTATAACTAGCTCCGCCTCTTGTTCTGAACAAAGTTTGACTAGCCTATCCTGGGTGAATTACATTTTGTGCTTCTGTCGATCTGACCAATCTTGTGCTGCCTTTCCCCACTGAATGTTATAAAAGTCAAAATAAAAAGGAGCATCGTCAACCATAAACCAGTTTTGATTTCTGCTCAGGTCACTGAGGTACGGTAATGTCTTCATGGAAATGGTTTCAAGCACGTGCTGAAGGTGTGTGTGTGACTGTGTGTGTGACTGTGTGTGTGTGTGTGTGTGTGTGTGTGTGCGTGTGTGCATGCATGTGTGTTTGCGTGTGTGTGTGTGTGTGTGTGTGTGTGTGTGTGTGTGTGTACTTACAGGTGGTGAAGGATAGAATTCTGCATCTGTTGAGTAGAGGAGAGGAGGAGGAGAGTCGAGGGGAAGATGTGGTAAAATAGATTTGATTCATTCAATAAAAGTCTTCTTCTTCTTTTCCTTTCGGCTTTTCCCTTCAGGGGTCGCCACAGCGAATCATCTGCCTCCATCTCACCCTATCCTTTGCATCTTCTTCTCTTACACCAACGACCTTCATGTCCTCCTTCACCACATCCATGAATCGTCTCTTTGGTCTTCCTCTAGGCCTTTTACCTGGTAGTTCCAGCCTCAGCATCCTATTACCAATATACTCACTATCCCTCCTCTGTACATGTCCAAACCATCTCAATCTAATTATTCAATAAAAGTATATTTAGGTATTTTAATTCCTACTATTAAAATATCCCTTTCAGTTTCTTCAGAAGCCAGCTGTGGGTTTTTCTTCGAGAATGAGTAGTTTAAGTTTAAGCCATGAGTCAAATGAAAGGCTTCCCTGGGTTTACACTGGGACACGATGGCCGCGACCGCCGAGACTCAAAAAAAGCATGGCGCTGCCTGATTTTTGCACCGTTTGAGGTATAAAAAGCAGACGGGGTGCATCCAGAAGATGAAACCTGAAGGAATCATGTTACCAAGTTTATCAAAATCGCCTATGATGGTGTATCAAGGTCTGTTATGTTCTGTCAAGTTCTGTTAAGGCTCTGATGCACTCAACTAGTCACGCTGATTCTGAGATGTGTGCAGGTATTACATTTGCCAAATTTGAGACGTTGTCTTAAGAGCAAGTATCTGAGCTCGTCAGGAGAGCTGCCAAGAAATCATGCCCACTAGATCCAATGCCTACTTATATGATAGTTCTTGAGATTTTGGATGTGCTATTACCTGTATTCACGAACATGATTAACTTGTCATTCAAATCTGGCGAATTCACGAGCGATTTGGAAGGAGGCTTTACTAATACTGCTGATTAAAAAGTGTGGACTTGACATTGCGTTCAATAACGTCCGCACAGTAAGCAATCTCCCTTATGTTTCCAAATTGTCAGAGAGGGCAGCGGCCAATCAGCTCATTGACCACATGACAGCCAATGATCTGCATCTGCCACTCCAGTCTGCGTATAAGCAAAACCATAGCACACAGTCGGTACTGCTGAAAGTCAAGAACAATATTTTGATGAATATGGAGGCGCAAAAATTAACCTTGTTAGTTCTCCTTGACCGTAGCGCCTCGTTTGACATTGTTCGACACAACACTCTTTTAAATCATTCAAAATTGAGATTTGGTGTGGGTGGCAAGGCACTAGAATGGTTTGTGTCGTACCTTGCAGAATGTACACAGCGTGTTAGTGTAAATAATGGTCTATCATCTGCTTTTCCACTCAGCCAAGGAGTTCCTCAAGGGAGTTGTCTCAGGCCTTTTCTGTTTACAGTCTACGCCAGTAAACTGTTTGATATCACCAACAGGCATCTCCCAAGTGTACAGTGTTATGCAGATGACACGGAGCTATATTTGGCATTTAGTCCTGCTGTGCAAGTGGAGAACGAGGCAGTGTTAAATGCTATGCGCGGCTGTGTACATGACTTGAGGAACTGGATGATTGAACACCGACTGATGTTGAATGATGATAAGACTGAGCTGATGCTTATAGATACTAGGCAGCAGTTACAAAAAGTCAACTTGAATAATATTACTGTAGGTGACCCAGTCGTAGAGGCGTACTCAGTTGTTTGAAATCCTCGGTCACGGGTTTGATTGTAATCTAGATATGTCATCCCATATAAGTAAACAATGTGCCTCAGCATTCTATCATTTGCATAATATAAGTCGAATTCGTAGGTTTTTAAATACAGATACCACTAAAACCCTTGTATATGCGTTTCTTACCTCACGCATCGATTACTGTAATAGTCTTTTATGTGACTTGCCAGCTTCTCACCTGGATAAAGATCAGTGCATTTTGAATGCCGCAGCAAGATTAGTCTGTTGTGCGCCACACCACTGTCGCTTAACACCATTGCTGCGCAAGCTTCACTGACTACCGGTTAGGCAACATATTAGTTTTAAGATTCTGTTGTTTGTTTTTAAAGCTTTTCATGGAAGTGCACCAACTTACTTCAGAGAACTTGTTTCAACTCAAAAACCAGGAAATTATATATTAAGATTCTTATCGGATGGTTTGTTGATTGTAGCACTAACTTATAGAAGTTGGGTTACGTTGGGCGACAGGTCATTCCAGGTCTGAAGATGTGTCTTTTTAAGGATGCTTTCCATTAACTGTTATTATCAACGTTATCAGTATTCTAACATTATTTAATTCATTTTCTGAACCAATTGATCCTAATTAGGGTTGCAGGGAGGCTGGCGCCCATCTCAGTCGACTCTGGGCGAGGGCAAAGTACACCCTGGACAGCTCACCAGGCCATCGCAGGGCGGAAACACGCTGACGGCTATGCAGCTACTCTTGTCAAATGTCAGCAATGGTTCTTTTACATGAATCTCACACCATAGACAGTGCGAGACATGGCCGGCCTTTCAGAACCCAGTTAGCTGCACTGGGGGCATTCAAACATTCGATATTATATATTCTAAATTTTTATAGTATATTTCGAACAATTATGTATAACAGGGATCCCTCACGTTCTGCGGTTAATTGTAACCGAGATCCCCCCCGCGACCGCTGAATTCCGCGAAGTAGGATCACCACCACCCCCCACCCCCCCCCACCCCCGACTGACGTATACGTACATGTATGTACATTAAAAAATAATGCATAAGATCTAAATAAAATATAAATACACACACATAAACACACACATCTCATAAAAATGTAAGCAGTTTTGATGGGAGGTTTTGGGTTGTTTTTTTTGTTTTTGTTTGTTTGGGTTTTTTTTTTTTTGCATAATTGGCCTTGTTTTGTGCCATTTTCCTTAACTTTTCCCCCCTATTCTTCCTTAATTTCTTTATTTTTTAATTCGATTAATATTTTTAAAAGAAAACCGCGATGCACTGAAGCCGCATGAATTGAAGCGCAAAGTAGCGAGGGATGGCTGTATATTGTTTAAACAGACATCATGTAATGTGTGGTTGATCATTTTATGAAAATCGTGCAATATGAGAATTAAATTTTATTATTATTATGATTATTATGATTATGATTATTAACTATGATTCTCATGTTCTATCACACTTGGTGTAAAATTGAAATATAGTATGATAATAATATGATAATATTTGCGGCAACATTTATAGCAGTCAAACACTTTCTCGCGTTCATCAGTATTCCACCAAATTCTCTCAAGATCACTGTGATTCCACCGAGCCTCCAATCATCACTATTTCACTAAATTCACTCAGGATCATTACAAATTGATTCCACAAACCACACAATCCATGTGATTCTCTCAAGTCGTGCAGACATCACGCCCCGGTGTAATCCCAGCATATTTTTGTAAATCAATGCAAGCATTTAACCGTGTTGATTTGTTTGTTTATTTCTTTCTCAGAGCACATGTGATCCTGTCGTAAATCATTCAGAGACTATCAGCCACACAGTCAGTGTTCCTTTACAGACCACTCTGGGGACACTGGAAGAGATTGCCTGCTGAGTGCACTTTCCCTCCAGAACAGCAGGAGGAGACTCCAAATCCTCCTCAGTGTCCTTGCTGCTGGGAACACAGACTGGGGAAGAGACAGTATTTTTTTTTAAGAGGACAGGAAAATGATTTGTTTTCCCTTTTTGCTCAAACTTCTCCATGATCATCCTGTACAAGCCCAAAAAGAACTGATGTTGGCAGCTCTGCCATGCAGGACACATGCACTGAAATCTCTCTCATACATAAACAAACACACACACACACACACACACACACACACACACGCACACACACACACACACACACACACACACACGCTGACTCTCTAAACTTTTCTCCAAAGTTATAACTGATAGCCGAAAAGGGAGCCAAATTCACTTTAAACTAGAGTAAGACTGGCACAGGCAGGCACAGGACTGGCACTGGACACAAGTGTGTGAATGCATTGTTTGCCATTTTAAAGTCTACTGCCAAAACTCGAGGTATTGCCAACTGCAGAAAGACAAGAGTCTTTGCATGTGTCAGTTTCTCAGACTGAGCTGCATTTCTCTCTCGTTGAGTGCATCGTCGTTCCGCTTCTGTCGTGTGTCTCTGCGTCTGATTACGTGCCAGGACAGATCCGTCCCGAATCCACAGCAGCTTTCTTTCCTGTTCTGCCTTCACTCACTCCTTCCTGATTTCGGTTGCCAGACCAGAAATCACTTTGGATCTGAGAGACATTCCTAATATTGTCCAGTCATCATCAGACAGTTTCCACCAGCTTTCATAAAAATAAAAAGAGAGAAATGTGTTCTGTAGTCAGAAAGATCAACCCATAGTTTCTGTTCATGTTCCAATCAAACCTCTTATTTCACGGAGCCAATTCTCACATCGCAACCTCACGGCTCATGAAATCGGATCTTTTATGGTTCATTTCAGCATATTTTCAACCCTGAAATTGAACAAGAGCAAAGATGTGAAGCTCTGTGAGGAAAACACAGAAAAGGGCGTGGTCACATGTGCTGCCTGTTTAAATTACCCCTGGTGCATTTATGACTACAGGAAGTCATTGCCTTTAAGGTTCAAGGCAGCCTTCAAACATACCCTGGAGCAGTTTAAATACAAATCATCCCTGACTCAACCTCATTGTAGAAATTAAAGAGGTACTGCACACTTAGTCATGTTTTTTTGTTGTTGTTTGTTTGCTTTTTGTTTTTGTTTTTTTGTTTTTCAAAGTGAATTAAATGATGGTGTTTATATTGACATAATTAAAAAATAATTATAATATATATTAGTGGCAGGCCGTGCATTGGGTACCTTCAGTGTGACTCGACGGACTTAATCCGTCTGTTAATGCCATCATTATAATGTCACAATTATACAAACTGTCATTAATAAACAAAAACACAATATAACAAGGCATGGCACTGCAGAGAGAGAGAGAGAGAGAGAGAGAGAGAGAGACAGAGAGGCATTTTATGCATTTTTTGCTAATAGCTCTGAGCATTACATAACTTTCACCTGCGTTTACTGTTGTAAATTATCGTTCAGCCTCAAGTAAAAGGGGGTAAACTTTACATCCTCTACCTCTCCTTATGATATCTAACTTTTCAGGAAAAATCCACCTCGAAAATAGATTTTTAAAAACGTCCAACAACAAGTTAATTTCTCCTGCTCTGTCAGCTATTGTGTGCGTAAAAAATGATGACTTTAAGTGTATCATGTGTGGATCATGATATACTCTTCACCTAGTTTTACTCTGACCAGCCGATCAAAGCACAGAAGAAATGCTAATGTTATTGTAAGTACGATAGCTGGCCCTGTGGGGCAAATCTGGTTAAAGAAACAGTCCCATTGCTAATATAGTTTAAGTGACATTGGCTAGCACTGCTGATTCTGAAGGCCCTGAGCAGATTCGGCAACACATAGAAGCTAAAATCTGATTGGACCAAAAAAATCTAACATACACGTACTGGAAGCAGTGCAGCCAAGAGACAATACGAAATGAAGAGAACAGACTATTGGGAATAAATTAATAAAATTGAATCAAACAAATACTAGAATTTAAGTTATAAATGTAGGTCAGTGCTTCTCATGGTGTTCAGGCTGGCACAGAAGGCTTCACTGGCCCTGATAGCTAGCCACTATAGATAAATATATATAAATATACAGAATATTTATATACTGTATATTATTATTATTATTATTATTATCTCTGGTTGAAAATTACTCAAAACCCCACCTACTGCACCTACTGGTTCAAATCTGAATGTTTTAATCCTCGAGCTACTGCATGCTGGAAATCAGTGGAAAACTTCATTTTGTGATACAAGCATGAAATTTGGTGTGAGTGTTATTTGGAGCAATGTATTTCAAGAAATCCCCCTTGTCCTATTGATCTGTCACTATTCAAGACACTGGGCAGTGATGGCTCCGTGGATAAGGCCCTGATTTACGAGACTAAAGTTCAAAGGTTCAAAGGTTACTGCCAGTGTTGAACAAGGCCCTTCACCATCAAATTTGTCAGTTGTATGAAAATGATCAATGCAACTTCCTCTGGTTATATGGTTGTCTGCTAAATGGTTGCCAGACCATCACAGGGCCGACACGTACAACTATTCACACTCACACCTGGGGGCAATTTGAAACAGCCAATCAGCCTACTGTGCTCGTTTTTTGGACTGTGAGAGGAAACCCGGACATACAAACTCCACACAGAAACAGCTGAGCCCAGAAATCAAACCCAAGCCTTCCTGCTGTGAGGTGGACATGTTTGACTCTTTGCACCACATCGCCCTAGTCAAGAGACTGATTTTTTTTTTTTTTGGTGGAGGGGGCAGTTTGAATTTAATGGACTTTTCACTTGCTGGATGACTTTAATGAGTTCAAGAATGGATTATTTGATCAAATATGAATATTAATGATGTTATTTTATGCAGAGAAATTTAAGGCCATTCTACCAAAATAAAATTCAACTCTATACATTGGCCAGTGTTATTGTATGATACAGTAATAGTAGTAGTAGTAGTAGTAGTAGTAGTAGTGTTATTTGAACTCCTTTATTCATTTTCTGAACTGCTTAATCCTAACTAGGGTCTTGGTAGGCTGGCGCCCATGTCAACTGATTCTGAGAGAGGTCAGAGTACACCCTAGACAGTTCGCCAGGTCATTGCAGGGCAGAAACACGCTGACGGCTACTCAGCCTACTCTTTGTTATTTGAACTTCTGGACCAAATTTCATGCTTGGATCACCATTTGAATTATTTTTGCAACAAACTGTTGCACAATTAGACCAGTACAGTCTTCTCTAAATCATGAAAATGTTCTATTTATTTGTGTGGGAATCTGTGAAGCTGTCCTTCTTTTCAAATATACAGTACACAGTGGAACCATGGTTTTCAAATTAAAGTTGCTTATTTATTTATTTTTCCTATATTTTTTCCCATAATTTTAGTCGTATCCAATTCCCACGCATGAAGTGTTTCCTTCCCTCTCACACCAGTTCCATCAGTCGGGGACATGCCTGCTTCTGTGATATGTCATGACAGCCACCCATCTCTTTATGAACTACTGCGCATGCATATTTGGAGGGAAAGTGCTATCCACAGCCTCATACAAATGATTGGTGGTGGACACCCATGATTGTTGATTGGTGATCGCTGTGAGTGACAGGGAAGTGAGCATATAATATCCCTCCCTCCCGTGAGAGCTCGGCCAATTAGCTCCCGTGGACTCCCATTCACAGATAGCTGTGGCAGTAAACCGGATTCGTGCTTGCGAATTTCTCTGGTTTGATAGTCATGCACCTTGTAGATGCGCCATTCAGGGGAATGCAATTCATCGTAAATGTTGTTCTACAATCGATTTGTTTGTAAGACATTTTGTAATAATAAACACTTGTAAAATGGATGAATCTCTTCCTCACTCCACAGTCATGTTATATTATTGCGGACCGATGAAATGAAGCTTTAAAATAAGAAAGAAAGTTTTATTAATCAGACACAGATGCCGCTTTCATACTTTTGAATGATTTGTTTTTCTCACTGTTTTCCTTTGTGCCTTTACACTTTCAACAGGTTTCACAGGTTGTATAGTGGGTTATCCATTAAAACAATATAAAAGATGATACACAACACAAGAAAATCACCAAAATTGGAGAAAAATTCTGAGTGGGCATTCCACGAGCAAGCTGAGTATGACAGGACTTACTGACGAACACACTTCCTAATGTTGCCGTGTAGATTGTTTGATAACCGAGAACTTCGCCTTCAACTGACTCCAATTATGGCTTCTAAATTTTGTTCATGAACTGATTTGTATGAAAAGGAGATCGTTCGAAAACCGAGGTTCCACTGTACTGATCAAGACTCATCATTCACAAGAATTTAATCCCCTTCCCTCCCCAGCACCCTCCTCAACTTCTTTCTACCTGGTGGAGAGTCCAAAATTTCAGCATTTGCATTTTATAAAAAGTAAAAAATAAAAGTTAGGCTCAGGTCTGGAGGGGTGAAGTTTCTTCCATGACTTGATTTTAGTAATAAAGTGAGACCCTATGGTGGTGTGTAAATGCTAAATATAATACCAGATGTAAAAACACAAACAATTCACAGCATCACATCAAAAACAGGACAGAGTAATCATGCAAAAAAAAAACACGCAGGTGGCACAGTTGAGTTTCAGAAATAAAGGAAAATTTGTCTGAAATTTCTGAATGTGAGATTATTGCATACTTATAGAATCCTGAGGCTATTTTACGTATATTCATTCATTTTTTTGAACTGCTTAATCCTAATTAGGGTCGCAGGGAGGCACATTTGATCCTGGGGAGCCTGTTTTTTTGCTGTACTGTACTAGAATTAAGTGTAATTGTGCATTGTCTGTAGTAGTTGGCAGTGGCGCTCTCATTGTCACGCCATGGTGTAAGGAAAAAGAACCGAGGAAACGATATGAAGTGCAGTAAACACTATAGTCGCACACGGGGCGCTGTGGGGAGGGGCATGAAATGTTTTTTCCTTCCTATAGGGGACATCACAGAAAATAATTAAGAAGCACTGCACAAGGCATTTCGGAGCATGGAGGAATACAAGGAAGAATATGAGGCTAATCAGCCCGGAAAAGCCATTTCTCCAACAGAGCTTGTAAATCAAAAATTTGCTTGTTAGTTGGGGAAGATTTTTGGTGGATGGAAGCTTGTATCATGGAAAATTTGTTATAAAAGACACTCGTAAGTCAAGGTACCACTGTAGTAATATTAATTTATGCGAAGTTGGCAGCTCATCATTACTAACATTATCTTAAACTTAAACACAAATGAAAACATCAATAAATTATTTTCTGTAGTATTCGTAAACTGTAAACAGGTTCTCCAGTTTTATCCATCACAAAGCCTTACATTTCCTTCAGCCAATCAGTGTAGAGCACACAATGGTAAATTCAGACCAACCCTTTACATTGTTCTTCTGATTCTGAATTCCTGTTGTGTTTTTGGTTTGTTCATTTATTGTTCTGCATTGATGCTCCAGGCTAAAAGCTCGACAAAAGCATCCAGTTCACGCTGACTTCAAGTCAGTAAATAAACTCTTTAGAAAATAAGCACCCTGACTCTGTTACAGAGAGGAAAACACACAGCCGTGCTTTAAAGCATTTTAATAATTCACCATGTGTTTTTCACATGGTTCTGCGGTGGTGACCCATCAGAAAACTTTCTTTTCTCATCTGGACTATTTTTCACTCTGTATAAGTGGACTCATGAGAAAAACCTGAATTATATTTTCATCTTGTATCAACAAGCTGGATAATCATTAAATTATTCATAATTGTCTGATTGTTTACTGACTACATCATTACTTTCAATATACAGTTCGAATTACAAAGTTTGAAAGCTATGTCCAAACACCTGTTCATACTTTCAACCTTTATATTTATATTGATATAGTTATTCACACAGACACATATATATGTGTGTGTGTGTGTGTGTGTGTGTGTGTGTGTGTGTAAAATTCATTCATTTTTTTTGTAACCGCTTAATCCTAATTAGGGTTGTGGGGAGGCTGGAGTCTATCTCAGCCGACTCTGGGCGAGAGCAGAGTACACCCTGGACAGCTCGCCAGGCCATCACTGGACAGAAACACACTGATGGCTACGCAGCTACTCTTGTCGAAAGTCAGCAATGGTTCTTTTGCATGAACCTCACACCATAGACTGTGAGAGACTTGGCCGGCCTTTGATAACCCAGAAAGCTGCACTGGGGGGACAGCAAGAACAATCCATTGAGAGTGGGCTTTGAACCCACAACCTTGGGATCAGTGATTCATTGCCTTTACCACCAGGCCACCACTGCCCCAATGTATGTATGTATACAAAGAAAAGTTATCTAAAACTATATGTTTATAGTTAATTTTTAAACTCGGCACTTATTTTTGGTTCATGATGCCATCTTTTAAAACAATATTTCAAAGTTTAAAGAGAAGTGCCTCTTTTCAAACAACCAAAAAAATTAAGTGCCAAAGCATGTGCCGATATTTTGGATATTTTGTTGAAATACTGACATTTTGAGTCATTGCTGTTTTTAATTCAAGCATTATCCAGTTGGGATAATATCTATTAACCCTAAGACAGCAAGCCAATCAGATGGCACCATTCACGTGTTTTGTATAATACTAGAAAATTATATTAGATGTTTTATCTATTTCTTTCAAGTATACAGCTTCAATTCCAAAAAAATAGGATGCTTTGTAAAATGTAAATAAAATTTAATATAACCACTTTCTAATCTCCTCAACTCATTTTATATACCAAGGGACAGAAAACATAATCAAAATTTGAACGTGAGATGTTTTAAATATAAGCTTAATATAATTTTGAGAGCAGGAACAAGTCTAAAAAAAAACTGGAACAAAGGGCAACAAAGGGCTGAGAAACAAGTGCTACTAAAAATAAACAGATGGAGGGACATTTTGCATGTAATTTGGTTAATTGGAAACAGTTCGTTAACATGATTGGGAATTAAAAGAGCATCTGGGTAGAGGAGGATCTGGGAAAAAAAATGCCTACAAATTGTGGAATGATTTTGGAATAAAGGTTCTCAGTGTGTACTTGGAATGACTTATCAAAATTACAAATCCTGAGAAATCTTTGCGCAAGGAAAATGGTCCAAGATTAATATTCGATGGCCATGGTCTTCAGGCTCGCACTGCATTAGAAACAGATATGATTCCATCATGAAAATTACTGCATGCGTTCAGGAACACTTCTGGAAATCCTAAACATATCATTACACACTTGGGGCTACTATTATGGAAAACTAATCAACGTTGCCGTGGTAATGGCTCGGTACTCGGCACCCTGTGGTTGATTGAGTTGTCCTGTTATAGCGCACAAAGTGTTTTCATTTCCCTGCACTGCATTTATCCATTAATTAATTTGCTGAACCATTTAATCCTCCATGACTTGGGGGAGGGGCAGGGGGGGCTGGAACTGGATGAAGGAGTCAATTTGTAACAGGCAGATAATCTAATGTGCATGTTTTTGGACTGTTGGAGGAAACCGGAATACCCGGATGAAACCCACATAAGCATGGGAAGAACATGCTAACTCCACATGGAAGCGGCCAAGCCCGGGAATCAAACCCAAGACCTTTTTGCTGTGAAATGGACTACACCACCGTGCATCCCCTTGTACTCCGATTACCCAATAACAGCAATGTTTAGAAGAGAATGACCGATCGATTATATATTCCGTCAGATTTACCTTTAATGTTGCTGAGCATTCACTAAACAAGTGTGATGTCATTGTTGTGGATTTTATAATGACGGTGGTCTTGTGTATATTTTATACATTTTGCAGTCAATGTACAAGTAAGAAAAAGTAAGTGAACCTTTTGGAATTACCTAAAAATACACCGACCAACATGACACGTTTGAACATGTTTTTGTTCTGCTGTTGGCTTTGCCTGTAGCATGTAATCGTCACGTCATTGTTTCAACAAACTTAAGCAACATAACATTTATTTATTTTCATCCAGTGTTGGGTTCATTTCTTACTGACATCTTATACTGATAACTGAACCCCTCCATGAAGTCTTCTCCTGCACATCTCGAAACCTTTCATTAGGGTTTAGGTCAGGACTCTGGGTGCCAGTCCATATGTGAAAATAATTCCTCATGCTCCCTGAACCATGCTTTCATTATTTGAGTCCTGGTTTTATATCCGAGCTATCGGGGAAGAAAAAGTCCATTGATATGATAACCTGCTCATTTCATACAATGAGATCATCAGTTGCTAAATTTTATTGCCTCGACCGGACCAACTGGAGCAACAATGCAATGGAGATTACATGCTGTGCTCAGGGATAAATGCTCTCCATGAAAATATGAGCATGTGCAGCCAGGAATATAAAATACAGAATGTATATCGAATAAAATTTTCATTTCATAAACAATTGATAGATAAACACAATTTGTTTCAATTAATAAAACACACATGACTGCTCTGTTCTTTTAAATACCGAAAAGATCATTTCCATATTTACACTGTATCGTGGTTAAATATTTGTGCACCCTCAGGCTACTGATGTCAGAAATAAACGTTATTTGGAGTCAAATCTGGAGTCTAGATGATAAAAGTACATTTGACTTAAAAAAAATCCCCAAAATGTTTAACTGTGCTATTCACAAGCAGCATCAGCTGATGCCGTTAAAAAATAAGAAAAAAGGTTTCAGAAGACTGAGGATCGAGAATTGTTGACTGGCATGAAGTTGGAAAGGGATACAAAGCATTCGCACAGAGATTAAATATTCATGAGACCACAGTTAGACACATGAGATGATATAATACTGTAGTACACTCCGTCTTCTCTCCATAATCTTGGGCTCTCAGCCAAAATTACTCCAAAGGCTCAATACAGAATCTTCAGTGAGATAAAGAACAACCTGAAAGTGACATATAACGGCTTAAAGGACGCCAGGATTCCACCTTCGAGCCAAAGTTGTGCCTGTTAGCACGAGCCAAGGTCAGTACCACTTTCATTTTTACTTCTGGAGCATAATCATGTTTCCCCGAGGTTCTCACTGCCTAGAGAATTTGGCTTGAGCATTACCATTGGTCAGGTGAGGCCAACCTGTGCTGAAAGGGGAGGGGGGGGTGTCCAAGTGGAAGGTGGAGAGAATTCCCCCAAGGATTTATACTGTATTGAGGTTTTGCAGTCACGTGACCCCAATACCTTCATGCGCCATCTCAGACGGCAAGCGTGATCCAGAACACACACACACACACACGATTCACTAAGCATGGCTTCAACAACAACCGATAATGACAGCGAAATTCAAGATATGAGAGAGTGTCGAAGCCAAAAGCAATGACACTATAATATTGTCAGACGTTGTCAATCATCTGACAGGTGAGCAGAGGGCGAGGTATCAGAGTAAAATAAAGCAGCTGGGGATTGCCGATCCATATCTGATGCCGTAGTCAATGTTTAGGAATGTGTTAGAATGCGACCATTCCTCCCTTCCTGCTTTTGCCTATTTGGATCTTTGTACATATCTTGTCTCCATTTACTGGCAAAGAGTTAAAAGCTTACAAATCAATGGAAGCTTACAAGTATTTTGTTGCTGGATTTGTAAGCTGTATGCAACAATGGGAGCCAGGAACCGGGAAGAGAGACTACAGTACACTACAGTACCACCTCATACTGACTAAGGTGCGGGTTCTATCCCCAAATAGAGCTACACAAACAAGCGCTTATGCAATAATACATTACAATTATCACTGCTTATAATGGTTGTATAAATTCACATATTTTATTTATATATAAGCCTATACAGTGTATATATCTTTTTAAAATGTTTATTGCATCAATTTTATTTTTACCGGATGCTACCTCAATGACAATAGCCACCCTAGGCCCTATATAATAATGTATATTTACCTGATACAAAGTGTTCGCTGCATATTCTACTGTATTCTGTAGGATTCCAGTCTTTCCTATTTACCGCTGCGATCCACTTGGCTTTTCTCTCCGGGTCAGATGGAGAAGGATAAAATGACGGTGCAGGCTTTCTCCTCTGTCTATTTGCACAGCCAACAGCACAACATGATATAACCATACTCACTGGTTATTTTCTATCACTCCGGGGAAGTTAGTAACCGACAAACAACATCCAGTTGTGGATGTTAAACCACTATTACTTATTTTAAAATGTTTAGCAATGTTGAATGAGCGAGATCATGCCGTCCAATATGGCAGATAAACAAAAGTCATGTGACCCTGTGACGTCATGTGCAAAACCTCAATATACTAGTATATGTATCTTCTTCTTCCTTTCTTTTCGGCTGTTCCCTTCAGGGGTCACCACAGCGAATCATCTGCCTCCATCTCACCCTATCCTCTGCATCTTCTTCTCTTACACCCACTACCTTCATGTCTTCCTTCACCACATCCATAAATCTTCTCTTTGGTCTTCCTCTAGGCCTTCTGCCTGGTAGTTCCAACCTCAGCATCCTACCACCAATATACTCACTATCCCTCCTCTGTACATGTCCAAACCATCTCAATCTAGCCTCTCTGACTTTGTCTCCTAAGAAGAAGGTAGTTGGAGTAAGAGAAGAAGATGCAGAGGATAGGGTGAGATGGAGGCAGATGATTTGCTGTGGCGACCCCTGAAGGGAACAGCCAAAAGGAAAAGAAGGAGAAGAAGAAGAAGAGGGAGTTAAAGCCGGGAGCATTTGGACCCCTGTGGTCATTCTTTATATAATTCTTTTCTATAATATGTTAAACATCACTGAATTTCATCAAGAGGAGCTGCAGAGCCGTCAATGTGTTTCTGCCCTGCGATGGCTTGGCAAGCTGTCCAGGGTGTACTCTGCCCTTGCCTAAAGTCGGCTGAGATGGGTGCCAGCCTCCCCGCGACACTAATTAGGATAAAGCAAATTTGAAAATGAATGAAAGGATTATTTACCACACCAGTCCGTCCTTCTCGTTCTCTTATCTGCCGTCTGCGAGGTTTCATTTGAAATGTCGTTATCGTTTGACAAGCTTTCTGATCCAGACATGCTCGTGTATTACAGCATCAGGGTTTTATGGTTCATTAAACACTGATATCATCTGACACCATAATTGTGTCAGAAAGCGACTGAGTCTCTCATTTCTGAGGATGCACCAAATAACTGAATTTTTATTTATTTATTTGTTTTCTGAACTGCTTAATTCTAAGTAGAGGGGCTGACATCCATCTCAGGGCAGAGTACACCCTGGACAGCTCGCCAGGCCATCGCGGGACAGAAACACACTTACGACTATGCAGGTCCTCTTGTCGAAAGTCAGCAATGGTTCTTTTACATGGTCTTTGATAACCCAGTTAGTGCACTGGGGGGACAGCAGAGACAACCTGTTGAGAGTGGGGCTTGAACCCCCAACCTTGGGATTAGTGAGGCCTTACCACCAGGCCACCACCGCCTGGACCCACCAGGCTAACACTGCTTGGACTAACCTAAATTTCTATTTTACAAACAAGTATGTTTCCATATAGCAGCAGGCTCATGAGCACGTGTATTACATTTCTTTACCTTTAATGGAGGGAGGTCACACTAGAGGTGCCATATGATTGTTCTCAGAATCCAAGTAATTCAGTAATTGTTTAAATAACGAGTTTATAACATGAAGTGTTTACTTTCTTGGCAGCACAGTGGTGCAGTGGTTAGCACATCCGCCTTCCGGAAAGAAGGTCCCAGGTTTGATTGTCAGGGTTGGGGACGTGTCTGTGTGGAGTTTGAACTTCCACAGAAAAAAACATGGTGAATTTGGTTAGTTCCATCCGTGGCCGGGAGTCCATGGGAGCTAATTGGCAGAGTTTCCAATTAGCTCCTATGAGAGGGCACAGCATACGCTCACTTCCATGTCACTCACAATAATCGCTATCCAATCCTGGGTGTCTGTGAACTCACTCGTATGAGGGGGCGGATAGCTCTTTCCCTCTGAGTGTGTTGGACCGCCCCAAAATACACATGCGTTGCAGTTCATAAGAAGTCGGGTAGCCAGTGTCACATGTTACAGAGGAGGCATGTGCATATGCTTGCCCCTCCCTGGTCAGTGGTTGTTTTGTGATAGGGAAGGCAAAATCTCAATGGTGGGAATTGGATACAACTAAAATTAGGGAGAAAATCAGGAAAAATCCCAATAAATAAATAAATAGATAAATAAATAGATAAATAGATTGTTCCACATCACCCCTAGGTGTGAGACTGTAAGTATGATTGGTTGTATATGTATTGTCTGTGCGATAACCTGGCAAGCTGTCCAGGGTGTACCTCAAGCTCACCCCGACCCGTGACGGCTGAGATTAGTGCCAGCCTCCCCATAGCCCTAATTAAAATGAAGCACCTTATAAAATGAATGAAAGAATGAATTAAAAAAGTAATGGGGGAGGGGCATTATGGCGCAGTGCTTGGCACGTCTGCCTCACTGCAAGAAGGTCCCTGGTTTGATTCCCAGGCTCTGGGCGTTTCTGCATGGTGTTTCCTCAGGGTACTCCGGTTTCCTTCTACAGTCTAAAAACATGCAGGGTAGGCGATTCCAAATTGCCCGTCGGTGTGATTTTAAGTTTCATATGTATTTGCCATGCGATGGCCTGGTGTACCCCGTCTTCACCCAGAGTGTTGTGATGGGTGTCAGCATCCCCGACCATAATTATAATTAATCGGGTAAGAAGACGACTGAATGAATGAAGGTCAACGTTCTCGTTTTTCTTCATCAAGTTCAAATCTCAAATATGTGTTGTTTGGCTCAGTTTAGCAGCGACGAAACAGTCCTGTGACTCAACTCACACGGGTTCCTCGTATTTGGTGATTGAATCAAACTAAAATGATTTCAAATGAGTCATTGCTGCAATCCAACTGTAGTAAAGTTCACTTGGAAGCAAAGCGGGACTTCGCCGAAATGTTCTGGCACCGAAAAAATCCTCCGAGCACTCAGCATCCATCATTTAATCTCTGGATTTCTTCTTCAGTCCAAATCTCCAGAACACATCCCACATCACAGCTCTGTCATTTGGCACAGATTGCAGGGCTTGCAGCTTAGTGACGCAGCTCATATCAACAAAATGCTACGGCGTGCACCAATACATAAGACTCGGTGCGCGCGGGGGAGGGGGGGGTGTCTTGTAGTCGGTGTGTGTCGTGATCAAACCTGTTTTGGATGGTGAGCCAAACCGTGTTCAGAGCACCTTATACAGACTCGTTGTTTCGGATTGCACTCGAGTCTGGCTGACAGAACACGTTTTATCAATCCAATTAGGATATTCATTTCTGTGTTGAGCTTGGATTTCTCTCGGTGCTTGCATGGGTTTCCTCCAGGTGGCCCAGGTTCTTAACAGTCCAAAAACGATTGTATCAAATCCTGCCTAGGTGTGAGTGTGAGTCGGAATAGTTATGTGCGTTGGCCTTGTGATGGCATGGTGTGCTGCTTGGGATGTACTTTGACTTCGCCCAGAGTCGGCAATGACGGTTGCCAGCCTCCCCGTGACCCTAATTATGTTTAAGGTAAAGGTGAGCTGTTGGGCTTTTTACATCCGAGCTGAGTGGCTCATCAGGCCGGTGCTTATCCCCGGTTTCTGTAGCATGAAGCGACTAGGAGTTCAACTCCTCCTGGATGGGACGCTAGTCCATCGCAGGTTACTTTCCCAGTATATTTTACTGGTACCCATTTATACTGCTGGGTGAACAGAGGCACACTTGTGGTTAAGACCTTGCTCAGGGGTCTTAGCACAGTGGGGTCTAACTGGGATTCGAACACACAACCTCGTAATCATGAGCCCAGCACCCTAACCACTACACCACCAGCTCCACATATTATGTTTAAGCAGGTTTGAAAATGACTGACTGGATGAACGAGAGCTATGTTTACTTATAAACCTTTTTGCCTCTGCATATGTCATTCATTCATTTTCTAAACCGCTTAATCCTAATTAGTGTCACGGGGAGCTTGGCGCCCATGTCAGCTGACTCTGGGCGAGGGTGGGGTACACCCTGGACAGCACAACAGTCCATCACTCACACAACCATTGATCTTCACATTCACACCCGGGGAGATTTGGAACAGCCAATTAACCCACTGTGTATGTTTTTGGACTGTGGGAGGAAAACCGGAGTACAGGGAGGAAACCCATGCAAGCACAGGGTGGACATGAAAACTCCAATCAGAAATGCCCGAGCTGGGAATCAAACCCAGGCCTTCTTGATGTAAAAAGGACGTGCTAAGCACTACGCCACCATTGCCGCGGCGTACGCTTCAGTACAGATGCATTCTACACGTGTTTGCAGAGCTATAGCTTTGCAGTCTTTCCTCAGTCATAGGAGTTAAAGTGCGTGTACTCAGCATTAAGCTTCTTTCACAAATACTCCGCAGGCGAGGCTTGCCAAAATCAGCCGTGGCTTGAGGGGCTCGTGAAGAAGCAAACAAATGAATTCAATTCAATAAAGGTGAGCCTTTGCTTCTGGGCATTGCACTAATGTGGAGTCCTGGGGGTAACTACTGTCTCACCAAGCACACACACACACACACACACACACACACACACACACACACACTCCTCGGGCTTACTGTCTTATATCTGAATGTAATTTAAAATTTCTATACTTAAAAGGTTTTTATTTCTTTGCGACTTTCATACTTTTTGACAAGACAGTTGTCGCACTGTCACACCGTATTGTTTGTTTGCAAATAGGACCATTTAGGATCATGGGGAGGCTGAAGCCTTTGCCCGGCCCAGGACTCAACGTTCGAACTATTCCGCCCATGAGAACTACAATCTACATTCATATTCAGTGAACTTTAGTACGTGCTTCATCTCGGTCTGGGATGCAGAGTCTATCCCACAGTAATAACTTTGAGTAGCTATTCTACCTACTGGCTTCGGGGGAGGGGCAGAAAACCCACATGGACACCAGGGAACTTGTGAAAGTCTACACAAGCAGTAATCAGAGCTCAGCATTGAATCAGGAACCTACAGCTTTGAGGAAGCAACACCACCCACAGCACCACCACGACGCCCCCATATTCCAGGTAATAAATATATTATTATATTACAGCCTAAATCTAAATCGTATTATAGTTTCGTATATCCTGTTGGATCAAATCTACTGGGTTTTTTTACTTTCTTTCACAGAAAAAAAATATATATAAAGTTTCTTGAAAAACTTCCCCATACGCAGACTGGTACTCAGGCCTGTGACAGAACAGATGCAGAGTTGGTCTTTAAATGCATCAGTGGAATGCAAACGACATATTTTCTGGCAAACACCAACTGAGAATCTTAACCATCTGGAGCAGTTTCCAAACCTCGCAACCTTTCAAAAAGCAAAGTCAGAAAAATAGCCAGACTAAGATGAGCCAGGCTGAAGAAGGAAGTGAAAGCTCGTGACACATTTCAGATCAGTTGAAATCATCCATATGACTTGAAACTCGCAAGTTATTAGGAACATTGGGAACGTTTATATCGACCGCTGCAAGCTCCTTGCAAATTCTCAGCAGGTGATACAATACCCAGCCAAGAAAAAAGTTGCACTCATTAATACATTGTTGTTCCGGCAATGCATATGTGAAAATGATTCCTCATACTTTCTGAACCATTCATTCATTATTCAAGTCCGCATTTTATATCCGTGCCATCAGTTAAGAAAAAGTGCACTGATGTGATAACCTGCTCATTCAGTACATTCAGCTCATCAGCTGCTTCATTTTATTGCCGCATTAATGTTGCTGAGCCTCGACCAAATCAACCGGAGCAACAATACCATGGAGATTACATGCTGTGATCAAAGACAAATGCACTCCATCAAAATATGTGCAGTGTACAATGGTATTGTTGCTCTGTGTGGAGTTCGCATGTTCTACTCATGATTTGGTGAGTTTCCAAAGAAAGGTGCCAGCCCACCTGCAATCCTAATGAGGATTAAGTGATTTAGAAAATGAATACATGAATGAATGAACATAAATTCCCGAGAAAGATGGTTTCAAAATGCAACACATATGCATATGATTAGCAGTTTAATGAGCCAATGAATTGATTATTTATTTATTTTCATTGATTTCAAAGGCCGACTTTAAAAGACTCGGGTCTTGGAGTCTGATCAAAATCACTTGATTCCAGCACATTTTCACACACAAGCAGATTATCTTAACTGCTGTAAGTCCATTCCAGTCTCACAGCAAAGTGAAATGAGCGTCGGAAATAACAGATGAGTTG
>CM045738.1:28527296-28542296 GCA_024760905.1 Plotosus lineatus
TGATTCGAGCAAATTGACTCTTGAGTGTAAATGATATCGGGTGTGTGCTGCCCCTACAGTGGTCTAACGAGCCGTTCAGGGGAAAGAATGTATAAATGTGTTGAATAAATGCTTAATCAGGGAAAGAAGGTTTGATATTTCCTGAGAGATGAAGTTTTAGCTTCGGGCTCATTCCAAATGAAATCTGTATATTTTTATTTATTTTATCTTTTAATGAGCCTGAAATCTCTGTGATAGCACAATCGATATTTTACTTTGGACGCCTTACCCAAGCAGAACTCAAGGATTTTTCTATTTTTTTCAAGTCTCCTCTTGAGGTTTTGGTTTAGGAAATTTATCACATGATTAAGACTTTGTAAACACTGCAGGGTTTGAAGGCTTAAAGTATCGGGAAATCCTAGAGGGAATTATAATAACGTAAAAACAATGATAGGTCCGTATTCAGAGCTCACTCCGATCAGATTTAATAACGAAATACAAGTCGCAATTTTTCCATGAATATTTATAAACATGTTTTTATCATAAAAAACAAACAAAGTTACAACTATTTATTTCAAATAAAGTAGAAAAGGTCAGCTCCTGATTGCCACATCAACAAGGTTGGGTGAGTATCAACCCAGAGATCGCAATTTTGACTCCAGGTTGATGGCACAGCCATCTGTGACCGAGTGTTCTTGGGACCCAATTGACCAATGGCATACGCTCACTCTCTGTCACTTACTGCAATCACCAGCCAATCACGGGCATCTGTGAGCTCATTCGTACGAACGGATAAAAGAGGAAGGTGCTTTCCCTCTGAGTGTGTTACGCCACTCCCAAATACGCATGTGCAGCAGTTCGAAAAGACACATGTGGCAGCATTGCATGTCACAGTGGTGGTCATATGATAGGGAAGGAAATACTTGGTGGGTGGGAATTGGATACCACTAAAATTAGGGGAACAAAATGGTGGGGGAAGGAGAACAGGTCAGGTGGGTTCAAGTTTGAGTCCCAAATTAGAATCATTGCTTTGATTTCCAGTTCGAGTGAGTATTATTTCAGGTAAATGTTTAAAAATGAAGAGGCCTTGAGAAAAAGCGAAGAAATTAATTTACTTTGAGCAGAAGTAAAACAATGTGGTTGTATAAATGGTGTACAGTGTCAGGAGGCTAGCGAGGGCGTTTCTTTGTGGAGTTTGTATGTTCTCCGAATGCTTGCTTGGGTTTTCTCTGGGTCACTCTTGTTTTCTTCTACAGTTCAAATACCTCTACATTAGGCTAGTCGGCTGCTCCAAACTGTGCTGAGGTGTGAATCTGACTGTAATTGATTGTTTTTAATGTTGGACCTGTGATGGTCTGGCAAACTGTTCAGTGTGTGTCCTGACTTGACCCAGTTTCAGCTGATATTGTCTTCAGCCTCCTTGCAATGCTAATTATAGTAAAAGTAATATTTTTTCTGCACACAACACAGTTTTTGAGATATTTGTTGATTTACTGTGTGTGTGTGTGTGTGTGTGTGTGTGTGTGTGCATGTGTGTGTGTGTGTGTGTGTGTGTGTGTGTGTGTGTGTTTGTGCGCATGTGTGTTTGTGTGTTTGTTGTGTATTTATTGTTTTCATAAGTTAAAATGCACCTAATTGTGGAACACGAATTGAAACGTCTGACCGACGACCCGATAAAATCTGCACGAATTTTCGGAGGTACTTTGTGTGACACGCTGCTTATCCACAAGCTCCTGGAATGACATCATGGTGCTTCTGTAAACTCTTAAGGATTTCTATGAGCTATACACGTCCAAAGTGCTGCTATTGCTACATGGATAAATAGATTGATGCAATGCTGATAGCAACCCAGTTGGCAAATAATTCAAAACCCATTAGACAGCATAAAGGCTATGGACGTTTCATGGCGTGCCCCTGGCGTCTCAAAATGTCATCAATTTGTGATGTGGAAAAAATGTAAAAGCTTCCATGGGGAAAAAAAGGCTTAAAACTCCTTAAAACTAAGTTTCCCAATTCTTTGTGTAACCTTCAGTGGTCCGTTCTATATGTTTTGGGACATTAAAAACACTCTGTAAGGTAATCCTGCAAGGAAGAAAATAATAATTTATATTATAAATATATATTATACACAATATTGATGTATTGAATGTGATCAAAATTGTCCTTCATGAAGATGGATTCACATTATTTACATTTACATTGATTTTGGTGGACTTGGATTGGGCATCCATTCTCTCTCTCTCTCTCTCGCTCTCTCTCTCTCAGGCGACTCCGGGTGAAGGCAGGATACATCCTGAACAGCTTATCGGAACACAATATTGGCTCACAACGAAAATAAGAGGAAAATTCTTTCAGTGTGGAAAAAAATCCTGTATTAAGAAATAATTATTTTACATTGAATAATGTGTGCCACATTTATTAGTACCTCTGATGTTACTTTAAACAAACCCCTTTTACCAGCAAAACCCACCTAATCTTCTACTATAATGTGATACAGGATGGGAGAGGGGTCCTCTAAACATCGATTGATGCTACTACAAAGAGCTTGACGAGCTTCTCTGTAATATATGTCTTCTTTCTGTCTGCATTTTCAGCAGGTATCTCAGGGTCCTTGGCGTTTCGCCCCTTAACCTGTACGCCTCACCTGAGTGGGGCAACAAAGACTGTGCAGTGATAGCCTTCACCGGCAGACTGGCATTTACCTCTGGTGGTGACTTAATTGGCTGCTGGGATCCAGCCTTCATTTCTCTTAATCCAAAGCCAACGTGAGCTTGACTCTGCTGATGATCTGATTGCTTTGACATGCTGCGATTGATTTCTTTGACATGGAGGGTGACAAACCTATCCGACTAAGGAAACTTCTTGTTGATAGTGCGACAAAGCCTCTACAACCGACTTCTATAGGCATAAGGATTGCTTTCCAGCCTCTTGTATTAGATTTGTCTACCAGATCTTGGTATTTGGTGGCCTCAAGGCTCGTGTGATGCTTCCAGTCTGTCCTCCCAGGACACTGTGAGCTCTATGATAAGAATTGTATGAGATCTTCTTGACAGCAGTACCATGTCTGGCCATAGAGAAGTGCTGGGTACTTCTTTCGGAAACCTAAGTTTCTTTTGTACATCGACTTGTAAGTCCCAATCGGATGCTTGTGACAGCAGTGAGCTTAGTAGACTTGGCAACCTTTGACTTGTCACCTTCCTTATGGAACTGAACTTGTTTTGGGCTTCGTGTTAACTGGCGATTGACACCCATCCTATGCTGGTCTACCCATGCCGCGATCTCCTTCAGCACATTGTCATGCTGCCAGTGGTACCTTTCTTCTACACGTGCTTTTGGACATGCTGAGAGAATGTGGTTGAGTGTACAGTCTGTTGATTTGCAAAGGAAGCATGATGGGTTGTCTTCTTTGCCCCAGAAGTTGGAGGTTGTTGGTAGGAGATCTGCCACAGAACGAAGCAGGAAACTGGGTTTTTTCTGGTCCATGGACCATATATCTTTCCAAGTGAGTGGGCGCTGTAGAGCAGTCTCCCATTGCGTCCAGCTACCTTGCTTTCCCAGTCCTACTGCCTTGATGAATCGTGTGTGTTCTACCTCCTGCCTGACTCGCTGAACGATCATGTCCCGCTTGGTCCTGCTGTCTGCCTTACTCCACCTAGTCTCTCCATAATTGTCTAGGCCCAGTCTACCTCTACAAACGGTTCCAACTAGTTCTTAATGTTGCATCTTCTTCTGCTTCTTCTATTGCTAAGTGAGGGTTTCATTTTCTTCCTATCTTGACTGTTTCCCCTGCTTTCTGCACTGGTTTGTCCTTAGACAGGCGTAAGGTGGAAATGGCTCTTACTTTTGCAGCCTGGAACTCCTCTACTACCGATGACAGTGGTAGGCTGAGCTTGGACGATTTGCTGTAGAGGTTTACTGTGCTGAAACTTGGAGGCACACCCAGCCACTTGCAAAGGAATCTACTGGATTGCTTCTCCATGACTTCAACTGTTCTGAATGCGATGTCGTATATGAGGAAAGGCCATTGCAATCTGGGGCTGATGCCAATACGGAAACAATAAGCTTTGAATCGGCCCTGGAGGGGGCTAGCGTTAATTGTCTGGAGCCATCTTCTCAGTGCCGTAATTACATCTCTGCTGTTACTGATGTCTCCCAGAGACTGGTCGAACCATTTTCCCAAGCACTTTATGCTTTCATCTTGGATGGTAGGGATCCTCTCCCTCTGAATAACAAAGGTGTGCTTGTGTAGCTTCCCTTTCAAGATGGTGAGGCTTCTTGATTTCGTTGGATTGATCTGCATCCGGGCCCAGTTTGCCATTTTCTCCAGAGCAGTGAGAATCCACCGAGTTCCTGGTACTGACCAGAAACCACATTATTTCTTATTCATGGAATGTTTTCCCCTTAAAATCCACTTAAGGTAAAGGTTATATTTTTCAGCAATTTACAGTGTGAGAGGAGCTTCTGCAAAAAAAATTTATTTATTTCAATCAAGGCTTTTAACACATCTTATATCATATCATATATAATACACATATATATATATATATATATATATATATATACTAGTGTATATAGATATATGTATACTAGTGTGTATATATATATACATACACACACACACTGGTACCTCACCTTACGAAAGTCTCACCAAACGAAAAATTCAGGTTACGAAAAGCACTTTTCTAATTTTTTTGTCTCAGAATATGAAACAAGTTCACGTTACGAAAGCGCCACCTTAAAAATTCAAATGCACCATTCAAACATTCAAACAATGCACGAGCTGCTCTCCCATCAATGACGTTCAAACATCCCGCCCCGCTGGCCTCCCATTGGCTAACAACTGAGCTGTCGTTCATGTCGCCTTCACTCAAGCACCATCATGGACAGGTCCACCTGATGCCATCTTGGACATGGACGCCATCTTGGAAATCATTTCCTAGGAGAAATGACGCATCAACCTCCCATTGCCTATTATAGAGCTGAATCCACCATGATGCTTTTTGTGTAAAGGACAGAGTTACTGTTGTTTTATGCTTTATTTCTTGACTCAGGCTTTTAACCTTCCATAAACATTTGTAAGATTATGTCTGCTAAGAATACATGGTCAACACGCATGCGCACACACACACACACACACACACAGTGAGAAGAATAAACGGGCTCGAGTGATATCACAAAGGAATATGGCCAAACCCGTCGACCATCGGTACAATATTGAAGCAGAAGGAGGTCTTGTTTGTTTTTTTATTTTTAAAGGGTTTAGAGGGTAGTATTGGGAGCCTTGGAACGAATCACGCATTTCACACGTACATCTCTGCATCTTCTTCTCTTAGACCAACTACCTTCATGTCCTCCTTCACCACATCCACACAGCTTCTCTTTGGTCTTCCTCTAGGCCTTCTGCCTGATAGTTCCAACCTCAGCATCCTACTACCAATATATTCACTATTCCTCCTCTGTACATGTCCAAACCATCTCAATCTGGCCTCTCTGACTTTGTTTCCAAAATTTCTTACATGTGCTGTCCCTCTGATGTACTCATTCCTGATCCTATCCATCCTTGTTACTCCCAAAGAGAACTTCAACATTTTCATCTCTGTTACCGCCAGCTCTGCCTCCTGACTTTTCCCCAGTGCCACTGTTTCTAAACCATAGAACATCGCTGGCCTCAACATCGTCTTGTACACTTTTCCTTTCATTCTTGCCAATTCCTTCCTATCACACATTACTCCACATACTTTTCTCCAACCATTCCAACCTGCCTGCACATGCTTCTTGAGCTCTCTTTCACACTCTCCATTGCTCTGGACTGTTGAGCCTAAGTACTTAAAATACTCCACCTTCATTATCTCTGCTCCCTGTAACCTCACCATTCCTTTTGGGTTGTTGTCGTTCACACACATGTATTTTTGTTTTTTTTTTTACTGCGGCTAACCTTTATTCCTCTCCTTTCCAGGGCATACCTCTACCTCTCTAGATTTTCCTGCACTTGTTCTCTGCTCTCACTACAGATCACAATGTCATCTGCAAACATCATAATCCATGGGGAATCTTGTCCAACCTCGTCGGTCAGCCTATCCATCACCATAGCAAACAAGAAGGGGCTCAGAGCTGACCCTTGATACAGTCCCACCTCCACCTTGAACTCTTCTGTCACACCGACAGCACACCTCACCATTGTCTTACATCTCTCATACATGTCGTGCACCACTCTTACACACTTCTCTGCCACTCCAGACTTCCTCATGCAATACCACAATTCCTTTTCATATGCTTTCTCCAGATCCACAAAGGCACAATGCAGCTCCATCTCACCTTCTCTGTACTTCTCTACTAACATCCTCAAGGCAAACACTGCATCTGTGGTGCTCTTTCTTGGCATGAAGCCAAACTGTTGTTCACAAATGCTGACCTCTGCCTTTGGTCTAGCTTCCACTATTCTTTCCCATAACTTGATCGTATGGCTCATCAACTTTATCCTTCTGTAGTTGCCACAACTCTGCACATCTCCCTTGGTCTTTAAAATGGGCACCAGCACATTTCTCCTACATTCCTCTGGCATCCTTGCACTCTCTAAAACAGGGGTGTCAAACTCGTGCCAGAAAGGGCCATGTGGCTGCAGGTTTTTGTTTCAACCAAGCAGCAGCACACCTGACTTTGCTCATTTAATCAACTCATCTGAGTCTTCAGGCCGCTGATTGGTCAATCTGTGTGCTCTGTACAGAGACTGACCAATCAACTGCCTGAACACTCAACTCAGTTGATTAAATGAGCAAAGTCAGGTGTGCTGCTGCTTGGTTGAAACAAAAACCTGCAGCCACGTGGCCCTTTCTGGCACGAGTTTGACACCCCTGCTCTAAAACCTTGTTGAATGTTCTTGCCAGAATATCTACTGCTACCTCTCCTAGATACTTCCATACCTCCACTCATCATCAGGTCCAACGGCCTTTCCCTTCTTCATCCTCTTCAATGCCTGCCTCACTTCACCCTTACTAATCTTTGCTACTTCCTGGTCCTCAACGGTCACCTCTTCTCTTTTTTCCATCTTTCATTTTCCTCATTCATCAGCTCTTCAAAGTATTCTTTCCATCTTCCCAGCACGCTTCTGTCATCAGTCAATAGATTTCCCACCCTGTCCTTAATCATTCTAACTTGCACGTCCTTCCCATCTCTATTTCTCTGCTGTACCAACCTATATAAATTATTTTTTCCCTCTTTACTGTCCAACCTAGCATACAAGTCCTCGTATGCCCTCTTTTGGCCTTTGACACCGCAACCTTTGCTTTACACTGTGTCTCCCTGTACTCCTTTTTACTCTCTTCGGTCCTCTCTGTGTCCCACTTCTTCTTCGCTAACCTCTTCTTTTGTACACACTCTTGCACTTCCTCATTCCACCACCAAGTCTCCTTATCTACTTTCCTTCCAGAGGACACACCAAGTACTCTCCGACCGGTCTCCCTGATCACATTGGCTGTGGTTGTCCAGTCATCTGGAAGCACTTCCTGACTACCCAAAGCCTGTTTCAACTCCTCCTTGAAGACAACACGACACTCTTCCTTTTTCAGCTTCCACCACTTTGTCTTCTGCTCTGCCTTTGCTTTCTTCACCTTCCTCACCATCAGCGTCATCCTGCACACCACCATCCTATGCTGTTTGGCAACACTCTCACCCACTACTGCTTTGCAGTCACTGACTTCCTTCAGATTACATTGCCTACACAAGATGTAGTCTGCCTGTGTGCTCCTACCGCCGCTTTTATAAGTCACCCTATGCTCCTGTCTCTTCTTGAAAAAAGTATTCACCACAGCCATTTCCATCCTTTTTGCAAAATCTATCAACATCTGTCCTTCTGTGTTCCTGTCCTGGATACCAAACCTGCCCATCACTTCCTCGTCCCCTCTGTTGCCTGCACCAACATGTCCATTGAAATCTGCACCAATGACCACTCTTTCACCTCTGGGGGTGCTCTGCATCACTTCATCTAACTCACTCCAGAATCTCCTCTTCTCTTCTAGCTCACATCCTGCCTGTGGGACATAAGCACTAACAACATTGAGCATCACGCCTTCATTCTCTAACTTGAGACTCATCACTCTGTCTGACACTCTTTTCACTTCTAGAACATTCCTGACAAACCCCTCCTTCAAGATGACTCCGACTCCATTTCTATTCCCATCCACACCATGAAAAAACAGCTTAAACCCTGCTCCTATGCTTCTAGCCTTGCTACCTTTCCACCTGGTCTCCTGGACACAGTATGTCCACCTTCCTCCTCTGCATCATGTCAGCAAATTCTCTACCTTTTCCTGTCATAGTTCCAGCATTCAAAGTCCCTACTCTGAGTCCTCGAATCGTGCCTTTCCTCTTCTCTCTCTGCCTATGGACACGCCCCCCCACCTCTCCTTCTTTGACCAACAGTAGTCCAATTTCCACCAGCACCCTGTTAGTCAACAGCACTGATAGCGGTCATTGTTAACCCAGCCTTCAACCGATCTGGTATGGTATTTGTATTTTTGACTCGCATGTTTTATGTGGCATTGGTTTTACGCCGGATGCCCTTCCTGACGCAACCCTCTGCATTTTTCGGGGCTTGGGACCGGCGTGAGGGTGAACACTGGCTTGTGCCCCCCGGCTACATTTTATATATATATATATATATATATATATATATATATATATATATATATATATATATATATATATATATATATATAAAAAATCAGTGGTGGGCTGTCAGGGACCAGTAAGGCCTTCTCTGCTGGCCTCAACATTATCAGAAGCACTGAGCTACATTTACAACATAAATTCTGGTATTTGTTCCATTAAATTATTATTTTTTTTCTAACAGTCTGTTCTGTTCATTTCATATCATGTCTCTTGGCTGCACTGCTTCCAGCCACTGATCCTAAATAGGAGGGATTCATTAATAACTGTTATTGGGATATAAACATTTTTATGTTGGCAATACACGGGTGAATGACGACAGCATGATCTTTATTACAAACCTCTGCACTACATGGATTAAAGGATTAATTCTGCTGACAACATCGCATTTAAAATCATTGCAAACACTTCAGTGATGGAGTTTCCATCATCATCTCAGAGTGTTATCAAATTCTGAAAATCTGATTCAGTCTAAGGTTTAACACAGCAGCTCCAGCTACACGGCAAGTGTACAGTCATGTGCTCATTCTGATAAATTATGGAATTCTCTGGGATTTGAATGGGAGACACTCTATTTCAATGAATATGACAAAAAAATCTTCCTTACGGAGAATATCAACACTTAGCATGTGTGGAAGTAGAGCGGTGTAGCATGGTAGCGTAGTGGTTAGCACGTCCGCTTCACAACAAGAAGGTCCTAGGTTTGGCGAGGGTGTTTCTGGGGGGAGTTTGCACGGTCTCCCTGTGCTTGGGTGGGTTTTATCCGGCGTACTCTGACATTCCAAAGACATGCAAGTTCATCCCACACCCATAGTAGGATTATGAGGTTCTGTAAATAAGTGACAGTAAACAAGGGTGGCACAGTGGTGTAGTGCAGAGGTCTCCAACTACCGGACCGCTGCTCAATTGGTACAGGTCTGCAGAAGAAATAATTAATTATTTCCGTTTTATTTATTATCTGAGTATAAACTATCTTTATTTGTGAAAAATCTTTTATTTTAAAAAATGACCGGATTGTCATGGTTACATTTGAGCGCTAAAATGTTGGTCAGTCGGTCATTTGAGTGCTAAAATATAACCCACAAGGAGACGGCACATGAACAGAGGAGAGTTGGACATGTTTCAAACAATAGCGGGGATTTTGGGTGAGCCTGCGCCTTCAATCTCCCAGCTAGTGCACCATCACCTGTGGGTTTTTTTTTTTTTCCAGAAAAGTTCAAGCTCGACTTCCCAATCAACTTTATTTCAGCTGTTGAAAAATAACATTCTATTATTATTATTATTATTATTATTATTATTATTATTATTATTATTATTACTATTATTATTATTAATATTAATATTAATAATAATAATAATAATAATAATAATAATAATAATATAATTTATATAAATAAATGATATTTACAATATAAACAATCAATGACACACACAGACACACACACACACACACACACACACACACACACACACACACACACACACACACACACACCCGTCTGCGGTAAAATTGGCAAGCGCTGACCGGTCCGCGGTGATAAAAAGGTTGGGGACCCCTGGTGTAGTGGATAGCATGTTCGAGGCTTTTTGTGTATTTTCTTCCCATTATGGTGTGAGTTCCCTCAGGGACCGCCAGTTTTCTTCCACAGTCTAAAAACTATGGATCGGGTCAATTCATTACTCCATAGGTGTGATTGTGAGGGTGAGTGGTTGTGTTATCTCTGCGATAGACACTGAATCATTTGTTTATAGATATGAATGATGTATAGTATTAGTGGAAGCTGGGGCAGTGGTGGTCTAGTGGTATAAGGCGCCGGATCACTGATCCTAAGGTTGGGGGTTCAAGTCCCACTCTCCACAAGGTTGTCACTGTCCCCCCAGTGCAGCTAACTGGGTTATCAAAGGCCGGCCATGTCTCTCACTGTCTATAGTGTGAGGCATGTAAAAGAACCTGCTGACTTTCGTAAAGAGTAGCTGCAAAGTCGTCAGCGTGTTTCCGCCCTGCGATGGCCTGGCGAGCTGTCCAGGGTGTACACTGCCCTCGCCCTGAGTTGGCTGGGATGGGCACCAGCCTCCCCGTGACCCTAATTTGGATGAAGTGGTTACAGAAAATGAAATGAAAATGAACAGTGGGCCGAATCTAAAATCAAAGATGGTGGCACCTATGTGTAAAGCCTCCACATCGAGGAAAAACGTACTTGAAAAAGAAGGTCTACAGTTAATAAAGGACTTGGAGAGTAAATATTACTTTAACTTGGACACCACTGCATCTGCTGCTTTGTATTTAACTTAATGCTTTTTATTATTTTACATTTGCGGTGACCTGGAGAGCTGTCCGGGGTGTACTCTGCCCTCACCCAGAGTTGGATGACAGGCACCATTGTTTGTGTGTGCATGTATAAACGTACACATACATACACATACACACACACACACACACACACACACACACACACACACACACACGTAATGTAATCTTCTTCTGTAATCACCTGAAGAGAGAGAATGGTTTCACCGCCCCTCGAAACAGATCTGTATTGAAAATGAAGTTTCAATAGAAAGTCTTTGTCCTGTCCTTTTATTTCTACTTATATATATATATATATATATATATATACATATATATATATATATATATATATATATATATATATATATACATATATACACACACACACACACACACACACACACACACACATATATATATATATATATAGATAGATAGATAGATGGATATAGTGGTACCTCACCTTACGAAATTAATCCGTCCCAGAGCCTTTTTCGTAACCTGGACTTTTCATAAGTTGAACTGCATCTTATATGTAAAACGCGTGATTCGTTCCAAGGCCCCCAATACTACCCCTTAAACCCTTTAAAAATTATAAAAGTATACCTTCTAAGGCCTTCTTCTGCTTCAATATCGTACCGATGGTAGACAGGTTTGGCCATATTCCTTTGTAATATCACTCAACTGCATGCCACAAACCCGCTTCTTTTTTTCACTCACACTGGGAATCACACGCGCGTGTGTTGATCATGTCTTCTTAGCAGGGTTATAATTTTACAAAGGTTTATGTAAGGTTAAAAGCCTCAGCCAAAAAATAAAATTGCAATGAGCACACTCGAAAAACTCATGAAACAACAGTAACTCTGTCCTTTACACGAAAAGCATTATGGGTGCTCCATAATAGTCAATGGGAGGGAGCTGTGTCATCCCTCTTAGCCAATAGGAAGCCAGCAGGGTGGGATGTTGGGAGATAGCCAATGGGAGGAAGCTGCATCATCCCTCCTAGCCGTTGGGAGATAGCCAATGGGAGGCCAGCGGGGCGAGATGTTGGGAAATGTAGTCAATGGGAGAGCAACTTGTGCATTGTTTGAATTTTTGAGATGGTGCTTTTGTAATGTGAACTTGTTTCGTATGCAGAGACAAAACTTTTAGGAAAATGTTTTTCATAACCTGGATTTTTTGATTGTTGGGGCTTTTGTAAGTTGAGGTTCCACTGTGTGTGTGTGTGTGTGTGTGTGTGTGTGTGTGTGTATATATATATATATATATATATATATATATATATATATATATATATATATATATATATATATATATATGTATGTATAATCTTTCTCCAAGAGAAGTATTCAGTGTTCTGAAGCCATTGAAGTATGAATCATATGGATTTTTTTATTGCCTGAAAATTTTTGAGTGCCCTACTGAAAATGTACAAAAATGTAACTTAGCCCACTGTTGCTCAAAAGGGCTCATATTTGTCCTTCCTTTCTTTCTATTGATCTGTGTTGACCAAATTCCTCTCAATATCCATGAAATAAATAGTGGATTAATCAGTAGCATGCAACCCTGCATGGATAAGGTCAGCATCACTGAGGCCAAACCAGATCTCGAGTCACCAGAGACAGCTAGACTGTTAAAATTAAACCATAACGTTAATAAAACTAATTAACATGTACTGAGGTGTAGAATACATATTATTATTATTATTATTATTATTATTATTATTATTATTATTATTAATATTAATAATAATAATAATAATAATAATAATAATAATAGGCTGGCTTGTTGGCTGCATGTGTGCACCATATGGCTCTTTAGCACAAGAGGAGGAGGAGGAGGAGGATGGACTTGACTTGCTGTTGGAGGTCATAAGAGCTTTTGTATTCCTTGAGCAGAAGAGAGAAAATCTCTCTCTCTCTCTCCCTCTCTCTCTGTCTCTCTCTCTCTCTCTCTCTCTCTCTCTCTCTCTCTCTCTCTCAGTTGGGTCCAAATTCTTCTTTTTACTTTTTTCCACAAAGGAGTTGATAACACAATCATTTTAATACAATTTTCAGATTGAATTGAAATAGGTTTTTCATCTGTTGAATTGTTTAATCCTATCAGGGTCATGACGAGACAGCAACCTATCTCAACCAACATTAGGCAAAGGGGGCTCCAGATTATAATAGGGCAGGGGTTGGCAACCCGCGGTTCCGGAGCCACATGCAGCTCTTTCACCTCTGTGGTGCGGTGCAGTGGCTTTTCAAAATAATGTTGTACTTTACGGTAGCCAACGAGTGCACCACAAACATCATCTACAAATACCACTGCATCAACTACAAAAAGAAATGCCGATTATTTACTCACATCAGAAGCACTCCGAGCTCCCAGGGGTAGATAAACCAGGGTTCACCTGAATGATGGGCGAATCTGCAGAGTCCTGCAACGGTCGGGTACCCACAGGTACACAGTGGGTACCCTCTCAAAAATGCTCTTTTAGGGTTGAAAATTAACAGTCATGGGTGTGGGCGGATAATTATTTGGTGTGGGCGGGGTGATTTTGTGTGTGTTTTCTTGTGGACATGCCTATCGTTATATTAATCAACTACATTGGGAGTCTCAGTGTTTTTGATCTGCTGTGTTGGTGAATTTCCAAATTCTTGTGCTCATGGCAAGGAGTGCTCTCATCATCAGCCAGCAGCAGAGCAGCGAGCGAGAGATTTTTCCGCTGCCAGGGTTTGTAATCCAGGAACGGAAATCACAGCTGAAGTAAGAGATGGTAGATCAGATTTGTTTATACACAGCAATCTCCGAATTAAATAACTCTCCTCCCACTGACAAAATAAAAGACTGCAATCTAGTTGAGTCTCCACTCTGAGAATGGATCGGTCAGTGCAGCATTAAGCATTAATATTATTTAAAAGAATGTTGAGCAGGCTCCTTCTTAAAATAAGTCTTCATATACTTTTCTGTGTTGCTATCGTTTTTGTAAATTAAAACTATGAGAAAACAACATTAATATAATGAATAAAGAAAAAGAAGATTGCACGAAGTGAGTGATGGTGAAGTAGGCTACCCAACTCATTAACACATCTGGCTGCATCCCGTCCCTTGTTTCGTGAGATAGATATGCTTTTTCTTTATAAAAATACAAGAAGGACTCGAACACATTCATTCATTTTCTGAACCTCTTAATCCTAATTAGTTGTCGCAGGGAGGCTGGCGATTTTTTTTTAATCTAAATGTTTTTGTTGCAAGCAGAATTGTAATTTAATTGTCTCTGTAGTCGTTTTATTTTAACATGAAGGAAAAGGGGGGAAAACATTACAGTATATGCAGTGTTATTTTATTTTAAATGTCAAAAAAGGATTTGTGGCTCCCAGTGTTTTCTTTAATGTGGAAAACGGGTCCAAATGGCTCTTTGAATAGCAAAGGTTACCGACCCCTGTCATAGGGCATCAAACACAACAAGCGGCAACAGCCAATTACCTAATCTGCATGTTTTTGGACTGTCAGAGAAAACCGGAGTACCCGGTAACACAGAAAGAAGGTGCAAGCCCTACACGGGACTCAAACCCAGGACCTTCTTGCTGTGAGGCGGATGAGGCCAACCATTATATACCATCATCCCACCTATCAATCAACCTATGAATTATAATATATGCATATTCTCAGGGGCGGACACACTATGGTGAGCGATTCAGGAGGAATCTGTGAAGTCCAGACAAATTAGAAATTAGCAATTACAGTGGTACCTCATCTTGCCAAATTAATCCAGAAGTGGTTTCGTAACCTGGATTTTTCGTAAATTGAACTGCATTTTACATGTAAAAGGCCTGATTTGTTCCAAGGCCCCCAATACTACCCCCTTAACCCTTTAAAAATTATAAAAGTATACCTTTTGGGTTTGGCCAAGTTCCTTTGCGATATCACTCAACCGCATGCTTGTGTGTGTGTGCGTGCGCGTGTGTTGACCATGTCTTCTTAGCACAGTTATAATCTTACAAATGTTTATGCAAGGTTAAAAGCCTGAGCCAAAAAATAAAGTTGCAATGAGCACACTCGAAAAACTCACTCAACAACAG
>CM045738.1:28547296-28557296 GCA_024760905.1 Plotosus lineatus
TTAGCACATCCGCCTCAAAGCAAAAGGGTCCCGGCTTCGATTCCTGACCTCAGGGGGTTTCTGTGTTCAGTTTACATGTCCATACTTGCATGGGCCTCCTCAGGGTACTGCGGTTTCCTCCCAAAATCCAAAAGTATGCACAGTACGATGATCAGAGATTCCACATTTCCCCTCAGTGTGAGTGTGAGCTGGAATAGTTGTACAGTCGGCCTTCTACTTACGAAATGAATCCGTTCCAGCGCTTTTTTCGTAACCTGGAGTTTTCGTAAGTAGAGGTGCATTTTTCATGTAAAACGCGTGATTCGTTCCAAGGCTCTCAAGACTACCCCATAAACCCTTTAAAAATTATAAAAGGACACCAATTTTGTATGAAATATGTGTTAAAAGTAAAAGAAAATGATTTATCTTTTTAAAATCTCTCGAAACACCCATGCGATGCTTTAAAGTCGGAGGTTGCTGGTCTGAAGAACCCTCACCCCTACCCTCCTTTACGAGGTCCTTAAATATGGCGGTTGCTTCTTCTGAAATAATTGCCTCCGTCACTGTATCTCCGCTTTTAAGGTCTCCTTCTGCTTCAATATCATCCCGAATGTAGAGGGGTTTCAGTCATACTCCTTTGCAATTTCGCTCAACCGCATCCCACTTTTGTATTTTTTTATTATCTCCTGCTTCACTTCGATTGTTAACGGAACCCTCTTCTTCTTTTCTGTGTCACCGGGAATCACTTTCTTGGGGTCCATGATGGATAATGAAATATAATGCTGCAATGATCACTCTAAAAAACCTCATGAGCCAACATTCCTGTTCAACTCTCCTTTACGCTGTACAGGAAGTATGGGTACAGTTCAGCTCTCTCCTGGCCAATGGGAGGCCAGCGGGGCGGGATGTTGGGAGACAGCCAATGAGAGAGCAACTTGCACATTGTTTGAATGTTTGAATTTTTGAATGTCATGTTTCGCGCTTTTCATAAAAAGAGGTTGTTTTCGTAAAAAGAGGACAAAAATGTAGGAAAATGTTTTTCGTAACCTGGATTTTTCGTATTCAGAGGTTTTCGTAAGTAGAGGGCTGACTGTACGTATGTTGGACCTGTGACGGTCTGGTGAGCTATTCAGGGTGTACCCTGCCTTTGCCTAGAGTCAGCCCAGATAGGTGACACTAGTAAGGATTAAACAGCAAAATAAAATGAATACATGAATGAATTAGGATTTTTATTATTATTTGCGACCCACTTCTGCTGGATAGGAGCTGTTAGGAAGCTATTAGGAACCACGTAAAGAGTCGCCATGGGTATACAGTATCTACAACTTTCACTACTCTCTGCTGTAGGGATAATTCTTAGAGGCAGAAAATAACAGAAGGTGGATCTCTATTAAACTGCTCAATGTACACTATGAACTGGCAAAATAAAAGTCCCGGAGCTCGAGTACATGAGTTAAAGTGTGTACAAATTATTGGTGTCTACTGGCATCTAGTGGTGACGTCCCGGACACTCACTCGCACTCATTCATTTACCCATTTAATCCTATTCGGGTATTGTGGAGGCTGAAGCCTATCTCAGCCAACTCTCGAAAAAGGCAGGGTACATCCTGAACCTCTCATTCGACCATATCAGGACTAACATGTAAAAAAAAACAAACAAAAAAAAAACACTCACATCCTGGGACAATTTGGAACAGCCAATTGGCCCAATGTACATGTCTTTGGACTGTCAGAGACGGTCGCATTTACATTTACAGCGTTTGGCAGATGCTCATATCCAGAGCGACATATAGAAAAAGTAATTGTAAGTCGCTCTGGATAACAGCATCTTCCAGTGGTGGCTTAGTGGATAAGGCAATGGGTCAGTGATTCAGTCCCCACTGTTGGGCCCTAACCACTAAGCCACCACTGTCCCCACCAGAACAACAGGAAAAAAAACATGCGAGCATGGAGAGAACATGAAAACCCCACAAAGAAATACCTGAGCGGAATTCGAACCCAGGACAATCTTGTCGTGAGGCAACACAGTGTTAACCACTACGCCACTATGGTGAAGAAAAAGTTCTGCATAGGTTTTTTTTCTAGAGTAGAGAATGGTACAGTTATCAAGGTAGGTAGGTAGTCTGTTGGGCTTTTTACACCCGAGTCGAGTGGCTCATTAGGCCGGTACTTATTCCTGATTTCTATAGCGTGAAGCTACCAGGAGTTCAACTCCTCCTGGATGGGACGCTAGTCCATCGCAAGTTATCTTCCCAGTATATTTTTACTGGTACCCATTTATACTGCTGGGTGAACAGAGGCACACTTGTGGTTAAGACCTTGCCCAGTGGTCTTAGCACAGTGGGGGACTAACTGGGGTTCAAACACAAAACCTCCTGATCATGAGTCCAGCACCTTAACCACCACTGTGCCACCAGCCCCTCAACAGTTATCAAATCATTACATTATTATGAAAGCAATCCATGAATTGGGGTCATGTTAATTTAAAAGAAAGGCCTAAAATAAAAAAAAAGAAAAGAAAAGAAAAGAAAAAGAAATCTTTATTCTTTAATATGGGGCAAAATGTTCATCAGATGCCCAAGAGGGGGAGACATTTCATTATCTTCTTCTATTTCTCCTTTCGGCTGTTCCCTTTCAGGGGTTGCCACAGCAAATCATCTGTCTGGATCTTCATGGAAGTCGTATTAATGATTTGCATGTTTTATTTGGCATAGGTTTTTACGTTGCATGCCCTTCCTGACACTACCCTTTAGCGAGGGGCAGAAACACGCTGACGGCTTTGCAGCTAATCTTTACGAAAGTCAGCAATGGTTCTTTTACATGAACCTCTCACCATAGACAGTGAGAGACATGGCCCGCCTTTGATAACCCAATTAACTGCACTGGGGAGACAGTGACAACCTTGTGGAGCGTGGGACTTGAACCCCCAACCCTAGGATCAGTGAATCAGCACCTTTTACCACCAGGCCACCACTGCCCCCATGGAGACATTTCGTTATAACTATGTCAATTTAAAATAATCCATTTTGCCTGGTGTCAGTGCCTTGCACTCTTGGTGCCTCTCTAGTTTTATTTTCATTTATTCACATTTTCTGAACTGCTTAATCCTAATTAATGGTCTTGGGGACTCTGGGAGAGGGTGGGATACACCCTGGACAGCTCACAAGGCCATCGCAGGGTCAACACAAACACCACAATTGACACTTATATCAACACCTAGAGACCAACTGTTCATGTCTTGGGAGGAACCTAGAACCATACCGGGAGGAAAACCCACACAAGCTTGGAGAGAAAATGCAAATTCTAAACAGAAACGCCTGAATCAAATCCAGGCCTTCTTGCTTTGAGGTGGCTGTCCTAATCACTGTGCCACTACGACCCCTGGAATGAAATGTACATCTGTCTACATTATATAAACGCATGCTTTATTCATTCATTATTCTGAACCACTTAATATTAATTAGGGTCACGGAAAGTCTGGCACCCATCTCAGCTAACTCTGGATGAGGGCAGAGTGCACCCAGGACAGCTCGCTAAGCCATCACAAGGCATAAACACGCTGATGGCTATACAGTTACTCTTGTCGAAAGTCAGCAATGGTTCTTTTAACTGAACCTCACACCATAGATAGTGAGAGAGAGATATGGCCGGCCTTTGATAACACAGTGAGCTGCACTGGGCGGACACACTTGTTTCACGGTTGTTTTCTCACACCACAGGATGGTGTTTTTACTCTGATTTTTTTTAGGGCTAAGTTATTCCAGGGTACATTTCCAGAAGGTTTAATACCAGTGGGTACGTGTACAAGAATCAGGAAACTGCAGTCCAAGCTGTAAAATACTTTATTGCATTCAAACCCAAGTCAGATGCTACTGTAGCCAAAAATCCTTCAAAGTCCTCCAAATCATCATCATCATCATCATCATCATCATCTCAACATCTACAAAGTTCAACATGTGTTTAATATTCTGCATGACTCCCACAGATATTACATCAAAAATACCTGGAACTCTATCAGCATGATTTAAATGTATAATTCCAGTTGCTCAGATGATGTTGTTCAAGTTTAAAAAGGTCGCTAATAAAAGGTGAGTGCAAAGGTTTTACATCCCCTCCGGTTGCTATGGTGAGAAGTGAGACGCTTGTAGGCAGTTACGAGGTATTAAAGAACATTTCTATCACATTCAACAGTTTTCCTTACTTTAATTCGTCCACTAGTATGTTTACATACACAACTGGACCAGGTTTTTTTTTGTTTGTTTTTTTTTTGTTGTTTTTTTGGCTAATGATGATGTTTTCACATCTATAAAACCTCTACAAACTGATTTTATCCATGTATAGAGGTTTCTCCGTTACTTTTTTTTTTTCATCAAATTAAGATGCCGCTACAGTACAATGCATATCTATGACACCTATCACATCACTTATGGATGTGTTTCAATAAAGTTGCTACTAGATGGAGAAGAAGAAATGGTGCCATCTGACTTTTTTTTTTTTTTTTTTTGTGCCCAGATCAACATGTCATAGTTCAGGACCCGCAGGTGGCACACTAACAAGATATGTAACTATCAACCTGCAGGAGAGCACTGTTCCAAAAGTTCAAAAAGTTCAAGTTGTTGCTGTAGCCTTCCGCAACTAGGAGCTGATTGGCTGGGCTCTCAAGGGAGGACTCACTTCCTCATCATTCAAGTCAGTCATGGGTGTGTGTGAGCTTGTTCTTACAAGGAGCCCCGAGTACTCATGCACAGCAGTTCATAAAGAGGTGGCAGCATCCTGTGTCACCGAGGGATCGTGTGCATGCTTAGGCCCTCCCTGGTTGATGGAGGGGTCAAATGTGACAAGGAGGAAACTCTTGACAGGTGAAAAATGGGCGTATCGAAATAATAATAATAACAACAAAAATAAATAAATAATAATCATAATAATCCTGGGAAATAAAATAATCTGTTTGTTTGTTTTTTAAACAAACAAACAAAAAAAGCATTGACACGGTATATGATTTTAAAAAATAAATTTAAACCTGGTGCAATAAAATAATTTATAGATGGTGTAAATAAACTCGAAGCTACAAACAGAATTCCAATAGAAGCGGCCGTGGTGCAGATGCAGAATTATGCTCCATACTGTGTATGCATATCAATGTATAGAAAATTCACAAATTGCTTTCTTTTTGTTTGTTTTTTGTTGTTTTTTTTTTTATTTAAATATTGAAAAGCCTGTCAAAGTTCACTTTCATTCCTCTCACTCAGAAAAAGAGACAACCATAAGTTCTCCGTCTTTTCTTGTCGTCCACAGAAAGCCCTCAGTCATGCTCTGTGGTGAAGGAGAGTAGTTCAGAGTCCTTTCTTATCCTGTTTGTTTCCGGATGGTTATTAGGTCCTGACCCAGCTCGCGGGCAACCAGAAGGCCTCCCTCTCCAGACGCTCGAGAATGACGCGCAGTTCTGCGCAGGCACTCGCGGTGTCCTCCTTGATCAAGACGTGATCCACCAGGTGGCCATACTCCTGCTCGATCTGCTGTGCCGACTGACGCATCTCCTGCAGGTCCTCCTCCTGAGATGGACAGATTATGGATATTACACAGTAAAATGTATTATTGGTTAATGCTCCACACCATTTTTTAAATATTCAAACAAGGTTATAATAATCTCAAAACCTATAATTGTTTCATATTCATTCAAAATATTTTCAAAGTAGATGATCGTGTTACTCTGTTTGTTTGTGAGCCCGAAATTATTCAACTTATCCAATGGCAACAGTGCAATAATTCAGTTATCCCATGGCAACGATGCAATACAGTACTTAGAATTATTTGATGGCTGTCCACCAATCAAAAATAGGGAAATCCCTTAAATGAACAGTGTGTCTATTATTATTGATCCAAGTCTCTTTGTTTATTATTTCTTTTCTGATTGGTGAAAAGTCACCAAATAATTCTTGGTATTGCATCATTGCCATCATTATGGCTCGAGCAGTGAGGAAAGACTCACCGTGAGCCTGCCATGCTCTCCTGCCGCAGGAGAAGATGCACTGCGACGTCGCCGACCATCAGGGATCCGTGGTTTTACAAAAATGACGTAAGGCTTAAACTCGGCAGTCCTCAGAGTGTGTAATGCCTGCAGCCGCAAAAAAGAAAAAAATCTAACAATGTCTATTTGATTTGTGTACATAGTAAATTTTACAACACTCATTTACATCCATCCTCTAATTAAAGATCAGTGAGGTAGAACACCGGCCAGTCATAAACATTTTTGCAGAGATCTGGTGATGGACAAATACAGGACCTGCCAACCTCACAAGAGGAGAAGCAAGTCGTTCTGAAAGTCACAGCTTGAAAAGTTTGAGGAAGCTGCGACTACTTACACTTCAATGTTGGTAGATTTGCTTGATCTCATTTTCATTAAAAATGTATGTTTCTAACAGATTAATTGACAAAAAGTGAGGAGTGGCGGTGGGCAGTGGTAGCCTGGTGGTAAGGTGCTCTATCAATCATGCTAAGGTTTGGGGTTCAAGCCCCGCCCTCAATGGGTTGTCACTGTCCCTTCCAGTGCATCTAATTGGGTTATCGAAGGCCGGCCATGTCTATGGTGTGAGGTTCGTGTAAAAGAACCATTGCTGACTTTCATCAAGAGTAGCTCCAAAGCCGTCAGCGTGTTTCCGCCCTACGATGGGTTGGCGAGCTGTCCAGTGTGTACTCGGCCCTCGCCCAGAGTCTGTTGTGATGGGTGCCAGCCTCCCCGCGACCCTAATTAGGATTAAACGATTCAGAAAATGAATATAATGAATGAAGAGTGGGGACCTGAGAACCAGCCGAAACATTATTATGAAAGGTGGGTGGGGCTTTAAGGGGTGACCATTTGTATCAAAGTATCGACACAGCTGTCAATCATTCCCAATATTTCTGTTGTCTTTTTAATCTGGACTGTTCTCCACCTTGAAGTTAGACAAATTAGGCAGGTACATGCTTCCTTAAAAATTCATGCTGATTATCATTCCCCCACGTTGCCCTCCTCTCGACTCTTCTGCACCCCCTCTAAGCCCCTCCTCATCCCCTCGAAGCCCCTGTCTACTACCCTTCCAGCCCCTCTGCGCACTACTTCAGTCTCTCCTTGCTTTTCTTTTCCCCCTCCAAGCCCCTTGTCCGAAACCTTTCATACAGTCCTCTCAGCCCGATCTCTCTCAACGACCCCTCTTAGCCTTTCCTCTTATCCCTCCTCTCCCTCCATTGCCCCTCTGCACCCCACCAAGGCCCTTCACACACCCCTTTCAGTGCCGCTCTGAGCCTTTCTGTGCCCCTTCTCAGCCATTGCCACACCCTTCCTAGCCCTTCCTTTCCCATCTCAGTAGCCCCTCTTAACCTTCCTCAGCATTCCTTGCTTCTCTGTGTCCTGCCAAGGGCCTTCACACATGCCCATCTCAGCCCCTTCCCCTCTCAGAGCATTTAACTTTTCTATGCCCCTTCTCAACCATTCTCACACTCTTCTTAGCCCTTCCCCTCCCCCTCTCAGCACGCCTATTAGCATTTCTTTGCCACTTCCACACACCCCTCCCAGCTGAAGGCCCCCCACCACCACACACACACACACACACACACACACACACACACACACACACACACACACATCCATGAATAAAGATCCATAAGTTCTCAGTTTCGATCAGATTTAAATCCCGTCGCACCTCAGGCTGCACGTCCACCAGACACATCTTGTTCCTTGCTTGGACGGAACGGATGGCCTCTATGCTCGTGCCGTAAAGGTTGTCTTTATACTCTCCATACTCGATAAATCTACACAACAGGAGGAAGCAGAACACAGAAGGTCTTAATGATCAGGTAACACTGAGTGTGCGAGTCCATTCCTCACGATTCTTCCGCCTGCGTTGGATGTGTGCTTAACCCGGACAGGTTAAAAGTGGCTGGTAGCAGCATTTGGTAAACACTCACTTGTTATTTTGAGCATCAGCTTCGAAGGTCTGCTTGGAAACAAAGTGGTACTCGACCCCTTCCCTCTCGTGGCTCTTCCTGAGCCGTGTTGTGTCTTGGGTGGAGTTAGAATAGAACAAACAACAACAGCAGATTCTACGTCTGTAGTTAAAGTTCTGTATATTACGACGTCCACTACGTTTCAGTACATTCTGCATATAAAATATATATATATATATATATATATATATATATATATATATATATATATATATATATATATATATATATATACACATACATATATATATATATATACACATACACACACACACACATATATATATATATATATACACATACACATATATATATATACACATACATATATATATATATATATATATATATATATATATATATATATATATATATATATATATATATATATATATATATATATATAGAGGATTTTCTGAGTAGATCCTTCCATAGGAGAGTGTGCAATACTTTTTGGTAGAGCAAATAACAAAAATAAAAGGACAGGACAAAGACTTTCTATTGAAACTCCATTTATCACTACAGATCTGTTTCGAGGGGTGGTGAAACCATCCTCTCTCTTCAGGTGATTATAGAAGAATGATTACAAAGTGCTGGGGGAGGTACTATGTCGATGAACATGGCGTCCTCTAGATGGGGTGGTGTTCATTATGTATTCGGGGGCGGGTTCTTTTAAATATTGGTATGGATACATGCATATATGTGCATACATTTTTTCATGCCCGTGGACTCATATGTACACACACACACACATATATATATATATATATATATATATATATATATACATATACGTATCCACACATCCACACTTAAATACACGCATATACATATATATATATATATATATATATATATATATATATATATATATATATATACATACACATATCTACATATATATGTACATGTACGTTCACGTGCGTAAATACATACACACACATACACAAGTATATATAATGTTTAGATACAGATTGATACAATCAAATACTTAGTGTTCTTAAGGGTGTGTGTTGCATAATAATGATTTCATAATGAATGAATGAATGCATAATAATGATATCATCGAATTTTACCCTTCCATAAGTGAAGCCCTACTAAACAAAGCCCTCGACTTTGCTTCCGCCTATGACAACATCACCAAAGACGAGTGAAACATCATTATGCATACCAAAAACTCTACTTTGGTGCAGGGAGGCTGGACAGCTCGCCAGGCCATCGCAGGGCAGAAACACGCTAAGGGCTATGCAGCTACTCTTGTTGAAAGTCAGCAATGGTTCTTTTATATGAACCGCTCACCATAGACAGTGAGAGACATGGCCAGTCTTTGATAACCCAGTTAGGTGCACTGGGGGGACAGTGACAACCTTGTGGAGAGTGGGGCTCGAACCCACAACCTTAGGATGAGTGATCCAGCACCTTTTACCACCAGGCCACCACTGCCCTTAACAGGATATATTATTGTACCAAAATATAAATAATATACTGTAACATGTTTTATATACAGAATGCACTTTTCAGAAATAATACATATTTATCATAAATAGTTTGAATTCTATTCCTACAAAAAGTGGTGTGTGTGGGGGAGTGGGAGGGTAAACTCTTTCCCTCATATAACGTGTTTTGACATCCTGTCTTCCACGATGTTTTACACAATCTACGATATACTGAGTATATATTTATTTAGAGCCACATGAAACGTAGATTATGTGATTGAATAATAACTCGAGCACATGGTTTTGAGAACATCTTTTCCTATTAAATCATGTAATACGTCGTTGCTTCCTCCTTGACTATGAGGGAAAGAGTTGGGGGGGGGGGGGGGGGTGATGTGAAAAAACTCACGGGGTACAGCCACAGCGTAGCGGTGAGGGTTTTCCGCTATTACTTTCTGCTTCAGCTCATTAATTCGTGCTCCGAGAGACCCTGTGGACAGAAACACACCAACGCTGCAGACCAAATTCAACTTCCTCTCCACGAAGAGCAGTGAATTTACATTCACACGACTCTTATGTTCAGTGCAAAACAAAGAATGAGC
>CM045738.1:28569796-28574796 GCA_024760905.1 Plotosus lineatus
AGGTTCTGTGCTCATGATCGGGAGGTTGTGTGTTCAAATCCCAGTTAGACCCCACTGTGCTAAGACCCCTGGGCAAGGTCTCAACGACAAGTATGCCTCTGTTCACCCAGCAGTATAAATGGGAACCAGTAAAAATATACTGGGAAGGGAACCTGCAATGGACTAGCGTCCCATCCAGGAAGAGTTGAACTCCTAGTTGCTTCACGCTATGGAATCCGGGGATAAGCACCGGTCCAATGAACCACTCAACTTGGATGTAAAAAGCCCGGAGGACTACAGGGGGCCTGTTTTCCCCATTCCCAAGCTTGGTTCTTATGGTGGAGGCGCCTTACACTCTATAAGTATTCATACATTCCTTCATTTTCTAAAACACTTAATCCAAATCAAGGTGACGGGGAGGCTGGTGCCCATCTGAGAGTGAGAGTAGGGTACACCCTGAACAGCTTGCCAGGTCATCGCAGGACTAACCCCCATGCAACCATTCACTCACTCCCACCAAGGAGTGATTTGGAACAATTAGCCTACTGTGCATGTTTTTGGACTGTAGGAGGAAACTCGAGAACCCGGAGGAAACCCACACAAACATCGGGAGAACATGCGAACTCCGAGCAGAAATGCCAAGCGCCTGGGAATCAAACCCAGAACTTTGCTGTGAGGCAAATTCAACAGCTGATTTTCCTTCAAACTTTATTTCCTCTGAAGATGGAGATAAAAGACTCACTTGATTGAGATGATAATAATAAAAATATGAAATATATACCATATGCGTCTTGTGTGGTGGATAATCCCAATCAGTGATATCCCACCTTGCTCTCTTTCAGTCTGTCCTCTTCTTTAACGGCAGGGATGATCTTTAAAGTGATGGAGCCTTGAGACTGAGACTGAGAAAAAACAGAGACAGAAGGGACAGAAGTGAGGAAGACTCAGCTGGACACAGGATTCAAGACAGAATGAACTGCAACACGTACAGTCACAGGAAGCTTTATTTATTTATTTATTCATCTTATTAAATACGGTTTTTCTCTTTTTTACAACAATAGTCGGGTCGGACGGTGGCGCAGTGGTTACCATGTTTTGTTTCACAGCAAGAAGGACCCGTGTTTGGTCATTCATGGGTTTCCTTCAGGTACTCCAGTTGCCTCGCACAGTCATAATGACATACAAATCGCCCCTGGGTGTGTTGAGTGTGAATGGTTGCGTATGTGTTGGCTGTATAATGGTCCGGCAAACTGTCCACGGTGTACCCCGCCTTCACCCATAGTTGACAGAGATGGAGTCAACCTCCCCGTGACCCTAATTAAGATTAAGCGATTTAGAATATGAATGAATCAATAATAATAACGCTTTGTTATATTTATATGGGTGGCACGGTGGCGTAGTGGTTGGCACATCTGCCTCACAGGAAGAAAGACCTGGGTTCGAGCTCAAGAGCATTTCTGTGTGGAGTTTGCTTCCTCCAGATACTTTAGTTTCCTTCCACAATCCAAAGACCTGCACATTAAACAAACTGACTGCCTGTTGTGAATGGTTGTGTATGTGTTGGCCCTGCGATAGTCCAGTGAGTAACCTGTCTTCAGGTCAGTGAATCATGAGACAGGCTCCAGCCTCACTGCACCCTTACTGTGATTAAACGGTTTGGCAAATTTTGTTTGGTTTGGTTTTTGTACGCTGGATAACTGGCTACAGTAAATGTTCTGTGTTTGGTCATCTCCCGTGTCACTCAGTATCTGAGGAAGTCGGTGTTTCTTTGCCGTATTTATTGATGAACCCTTTGGATTATGAAATAAAATTATTAAATTAGGACAGTCATGACTTCACTGTAATATCCATTCATTTTCTGTAACTGCTTAATCCTAATTAGGGTCGCAGCGAGCCTGGTGCCCGTCCCAGCCAACTCTGGGCGAGGGCATAGTACACCCTGGGCAGCTCGCCAGGCCATCGCAGGGCAGAAGCACGCCAACGGCTATGCAGCTACTCTTGTCGAAAGTCAGCAATGGTTCTTTTACATGAACCTCCAACCATAGACAGTCAGAGACATGGCCGGCCTTTGATAACCCAGTTAGGTGCACTGGTTGGGGGGGCAGTGACAACCCGTTGACAGTGGGGCTTGAACCCACAACATTTGGATCAGTGATACAACCCTTTTACCACCAGTCCACCACTGCCCTTATTGTATTGTATGAAATAGAAATATTTTTTATTTGACAACCCTCCAAAAATTTAAAAGTATTTCATGGTGATGATGATGATGATGATGATGGTCTTACTAAAAGCTGGCTGATCTCATCCGGCCTCTTGTGCATTACAGTAATGCCATTCACTTCTCTGAGCTCATCACCTACATGCACCAGACCTGCGCAAACATAACCACACACTGTGTAAGAAATATCGTCATTAATAAGTCATATTAAGGGGCACAGTAGGGCTAGCACATCCGCCTCACAACAAGGAGGTTGTGGGTTCAAGTCCCGGACTCGGTGTCTTCAACATGAGAGTACTCACTCATTCATTAATTCACAAAACCACTTAATCCTATACGGCTCGCGGAGAGGATGGTGATCTCAGTCAATACTGGGCAAAGTCACGGCACAGCCTGAACATCCTGACAGTCCACCGCCAGGCCAGCACACACATAACCATTCACACTCACACCTAGGGGCAATTTGAAGCAGCCAATTTGCCGAATGTGCATGTCTTGGGACTGAGGGAGGAGACCGGAGTGTCTGGTCGAAACATGAGAACTCCAACTCGAGCCAGGGACTCAAAACCAGGACCTTCTAGCTATGAGGTGGATGTGCTGATCACTACACCATCATGCTGCCCTTGAGAGAATTAACCAATGAAAATAATTTGTTGGAGTCGACAGGTTTATGTAACAGCTCTCACCAAGCTTTTTTTGTTCCTATAGAACCTCTGATTGGTGTAATCATTCCTCACATGACAATTCATTTCTGATTTTTCTGTGACTGCCCACTACTGTCAATCATGATTTCCATGGTTTTCGCCCAGGTAGTTTCTTTTTTTTTTTTTTTTTTAGGTTTTAAACATATTTTATTCACTGATGAAATGGATGGATTGGGTACAAATTATCCAACTTAGAGAACCCTGTCCATAATATTTACAAATGATGATACATTACAAATTACAACACAAAGACTAATAAAAAAAATAGGACAATATACATAACAGGGAAATAAATAATAAATAAATAAAATTAAATTAAAAAAGTAAATAAAGATGGGCAGTTTAGGCAAATCTCTTTGATTGTCTTATATAAGATTGAACAGCTTTGAATACAAACTGGTTTTCAATGACAGATAAACATTCATTGTTTCCGTTTAATAATAATTCTAAATTTATAGATATTTTATTTGCAACAATTTCTCGCACATTTCTAATTAATGTACATCTTTGTTCTTTAAATAATGGACACTGAATAAAGTAATGATAAGAGTTTTCACGAGCATTACCACATTTACAGTCTGGGTTGGATTTAAGACCTGTTCTAAAGAGATCATAATTTAGTTGACTACACCTTTATCTCAAACGTGTATAATAGATATTTAACATTCTTGGTTCATAAGACAAATATGATGGGACTCTCGTAATTGTCCGGCAGAGTACTGATTTAAATTTAGTAATTGGTGATTCTGGTGGAATACTATTCCATAACCTCGTGGTTGATGGAATAAGAGAAGATGTTGAAGATTTTAGATGTGAAGATGGAAGCGTTACATCTCGGGAGAGTCTTAAATTGTATGTTACAGTTGAGCCAACAGTTGGGGTAGTATATCCCTTAGATACACCGGAACCAAATTGTGTTTCATTTTATAATATAAATCGAGTTTTCTCATTTTTCTCCTTTCAGATAAGGTTTCCCACCCTGTTTCAAGATACAAATATTCATGTTGAGTATATTTAGGAATGCCAGTAACAATACAAGCTGCTTCAAGCTGTAATTGTTCTAATGCATTTGATTGCTCTAAGTTACATCCATCCCATAATTCACAGGCGTATTCAAAGTGTGGCCTGATAAACACCCGATATATTTTGTTCAAAGTTTTTCTATTCAGCAGAAACTTTAATTTCCTCACAGTACATAACATCTTTGCAAATGTATTCGCTAATTTTTCAACATGACAAGACAATTTACCGTTTGCGGAAAAAGTAACACCCAAATGTTCATGCGTTTTTGCATTTTTAATTTCACATCCATCAAAATATTAATGTATATCTTCGACATCTTTTTTAAATGAAAATAATATGGCTTCCATTTTGTCTCGATTATATTTAATGAGCCATGTTTTTGCCCACAAACTAAGCTTATATAAATTAGAATTTAAAGTTGTTTCGATTAGTTTGCTTTCTGATGATGAGTAGCCAAGAGATGTATCATCAGCAAAGAGTGTAGTTATGCAATCTAGTTCATCTGCTACATCATTCATATAAACAATGAATAGAAATGGACATAGGACTAACCCCTGAGGTATGCCAGCTGTGAGATTTCTGGGCTTGGATAAAGCGCCATTGATAAAGACTAGGATTGCTTATGTAACTGGACAACCATTTCAAAATATTTCCCTTGATACCATACTTTTGTAATTTATACAATAAACCTTTATGCCAGACTCGATCAAATGCTTTGGATACATCACAAAATACAAGACAATATTGCTCATGATTATCTAAAGATAAACAAATCTGGTGATATAGTTCAATTAGTTGATGGACAGTTGAGTACCTTTTTTGAAAGCCTTTTGTAGATTGTAAAGATTGTTGGCTGATCATCCGAATCATGTTTTTTAAGAGGGGGAATGCACGATGATGAGTCTGCCTGTTTTATCACAGAACGTAAAAGTTTCCAATATGATGGTTTGTTTGCTGAATAAAGTTCAGACAAAAATGCGTCTATATTTAAATAGAAATGTTCTTTCACATAGTATTTCATGTTATTTACTTTATTATGTTGTTTTTTATATATAGATAAGCTGCTTTCCCTT
>CM045738.1:28579796-28719796 GCA_024760905.1 Plotosus lineatus
TAGGATCATGGGGAGGCTGGTCCTAGGTGAAGAGAGGATATACCTCAAACAGCCCACTAGTCAGTCAAAAGGCGAACACACACAACCAATCACACTCACCTATAGGCAATTTGGAATTTTGCTGAACGTGCATATCGTTGGACAGAAACCTCCAAGCATGGGATTCGTACCAAGGATCTTCATGCTGTGCAGCGGATGTGTTAAACACGACAATACCAGGCCGTCTGAACATTCATGAACATGACTAATATTTTCTGGTTTGCTTTTTCCAGCTAAATTTCATGCTCATGAAGTGCTTCTCAAATAGTGGGCGCGGTATGATGCCCTGGGGAACATGCTTTTCTGGAATTGTGTAGGAGAATTAAGTGTAATTGTACCTCCACTCCACTAGTTGGCAGTGGCGCTTTCATTGTCAGGCTACAGTGTAGTGGTTTTTCGCACGAGCAAACGATATGAAGTGCAGTAAACAACCCCTCAAGAAACAACTCGGAAAAATTTCTAACAGGAACGAAGAGGAAGGTGAGGAGAGACAGAGATATTAAGACATAAATAAGTCAAATGAGTTTAAATATGGATGTATTTTTTATTTCAGGCACATTGGTGCACTTTAAATCTTTTCTGTAACAGATTATAAAAATTGTTGATGAAGTTTAACTATATTTCTTTCTTTTTTGTTTTAATGTCAATAAAGATGCAATGTTATGCAATGTTATGCAGAGGTGTGCTAATAACAATTTTAATGACAAATAATACTGCAGTATTTATATTCGCTTGCGGGGTGGTTGGGGGGGGTGAAACGTTTTTTTTGTTCCTGGGGGGGCTTCACAGACAATAATTGAAAAGCACTGCACTAATGTCAGGGATAAATATTTCAGAATTAAAACTCCCCTCAGAAATTCCTCCCATCTTTACCCTAGCATAGCACCATATATTTATAACCACACCCTTTTCCAGGATCAGCAATACAATATACCATATTCGATGTGATAAGCGCCCGGGGCACTTAAAACATTGGAGTGGGTGGATGCTTATTAAAATGTTACTAGCAGAATGGAACTGTAAGTGCTTATTACCGTCGAGGTCTAAAACATGAATAATAACAGACCAATAAAAGAGTTTTACTGGTATTTGTGTTATTCATTTTGTGGTATCAATCAAATAACTTACATGAAAGCTGAAAATAAACAGAAAAAAGCCTTACTTCCCTTACTTCTCCCTCCAGGTGTTGTTCCTTTTTACATTTTCCCAAGTAAAATGACTCAATCAACACGAATGTCAACTTTAGCACATGCCACGTTGAACCAATCAACACGAACATAAACAAAAGCACATGGCCAGGAATTTGCTTAAATGTTATTGAGCAGGAGAATCAGGTGAAAAATACTCGTCATCACTTTCTGATAGGTCCATATCTGGTTCATTGCTCCATTTATTCAGAGCATCCCATAGTTTTGCTGTAGCAGTTTCTAATGATTCATCAGTCGTTCGACATTTACAAAGAGAACAGCAAAATATTTTCCTGTTTTTAAAACCACAGCGGAACAATCAAATGTGTTGTTACTGATGAACATTATAGACATTCCCCAGTGGCAGGGGGTCTTGAAATATCATGTAAACTCACTTTCACAGGCAATGAACGCCTCATTTTACGGTTACAGAGACTGATCGAATAAAATTTGTAAGTTTGAGCTACGATTTTGCTCCCAGTACACATGGGCGGTTATTAGTTGTAAGTTCAAAAACATGGGGGGCTTATTGGAGCAGGTATACGTATATGCTCAGCTATCCCTTTATATTTCATTTAAAAGTAACCCAACTAAAAAGTCACCCGAGTTAACTTGTATATAAAGTCAATATTATTAGCTTACGGATATTTTATGACTAGAATTAGTTGTTGTTCTCTATGCAAGTCAGAACCTATTTGTATTTTGCTTTAGCCCTAATAGTAAGAGAAGCAGGCTTGGGATCTAAAGGTCGCTGGTTCGATTACCACCCCAGCATTAAAACTGTGGCTGCAGGGCGTTGAGATGCACTTTTCCTTCCTCCACCTACATGTGTGTGTGTGTGTGTGTGTGTGCTCACTGTGTACGTGTGTGTGTGTGTGCTCACTGTGTACGTGTGTGTGTTCACTTTGGATGGGTTAAATACACAGGACAGGTAATACGTTCCCTTGGGGGATTAATACAGTACAGGGATCCCTCTCTACTTTTGCTTCAATTCATGCGGCTTCAGTGCATCGCAGGTTTTTTGTTTTTTTTTAATATTCATCGAATTAAAAAAATAAGGAAATTAAGGAAGAATAGGAGAAAAAATTAAGGAAAATGACACAAAAACAATTATGCAAAAAACCCTAAACAAACACAAAACAAAAAAACAACCTAAAACCTCCCATCAAAACTACTTACATTGTTGTGAGGTGCACATCTTCGTGCGTGCACGCGCATCTGCGTGTGTGTGCGCGCACGTCTGTATGTGTGTGTATTTATATTTTATTTACAACTTATGCATTATTTTTAATGCTTAATTGTTATTATAAGCATTTATAGTATTGAATATGTATTTATTGATATTATATACACATATACACGCAAAAATCGGTGGTCGGTGGGGATCTCGGTCCCAATTAACCGCGGAAAATGAGGGATCCCTGTATAGCAAAATAAATAATAATGTGTGTGTGTGTGTGTGTGTGTGTGTGTGTGTGTGTGAGAGAGAGAGATTTAAATCACTTTTTAGGTAAAAGTACACAGTTTATAAGCAATGGTTGCTCGATGCCTCAAAATTTTTTTAAATCTACATTTTTAAGTACAGGAAATCCTTACAGGTTAGCTAAAGTTAGTTAAAGACAAGGTCACCTTGATAACGTTACAGTTTCTCATTATTTTTACTGTTAGGTAAGATAAGCTCGGTATCCAAAGTAAAAATACACAAAGAAATGTTGTTTTTTCCCCCTTCTCGCACTAGCGGTCTAAAATCACTAAGGTTAGCACCATTAAATAACATAACTTATAAATCCTCTTAAAATACCATAAAACGAGGTAGCCTCTCTTCGCTAGCTAGCATAAGCTATGATATTAGATTGTTTGTATTATCAGAGAAGTCTACAGTCAATTTAAATGAATATTAATGAATAGTAATAGCAAGCTGTCAGTAAATATGATTCCGTGTATATTCTGTGATATTTACATACATTTACAATTATTTCATTTCCCTGTAAGCTAGCTATCAAAAATGTTCATGGAAATGGATAAAAAGCTTTGCTTAGAAAAATGTTCTTATGTCAGCTGGCTGGCGAAAACAATATCTGAAATATGATGTGCGTAAATGAAATCCAACGGCTTCCTTCCTTCCATTTGAAGATTTTCATGTCCATGGCCCATTGTCTCCAGACAGATCCTGTTATATCCTCTTATACCCATTACTGATGAGTGACTGATCTCAGACTGAATTACAGAGAAAAGTCTTCACACCTAAAGTGCTGTTAATCTAATACACTCTGGGCTGGGCTGAAGAAGGGACTGTGAATGTTCTTACATCTTCTGCGAGGGAGGAGGCACTGTGGAGAACTGGTGTGGGGCTCTGCCTTTCATACTGCCGCAGCTTCTCGTGGATCTGTCAGTACACACACACACACACACACACACACACACACACACACACACACACACACACACACACACACACACAGAGAGAGAGAGAGAGAGAGAGAGGTCAGAAATGAATGTTTGCCTAATAGATTCTGTTACATTAATTACAATCAGGACCCACACATATACACCAGAACATGGACCAAAAGAACTACAACTATACACGACAATACTCTATATTCCAGTGCAATACACTAAACACTACACTGCATAACAACACATTACACTACACTACATTAGCACAACATACAGTATTAAACTACTGTACACCACAGACTATTACATTTATAGACTACACCAGTGCGTCTCAAATAGTGCAGGGGCCATGATGCCCGGGGGGAGAGAGGGGGGGTGTAACGTATCACCCTGGGGAACATGCTTTTCTGGAATAGTGTACGAGAATTAAGTGAAATTGCACTTCCACCCCAGTAGTTGGCAGTGGCGCTCACATTGTCACACTATGGTGTACGTAGAGGTTTTTTGCACAAGCAAACAATATGAAGTGCAGTAAACAACCCCTCAAAAAACAACACGGAAAATTTTCTCACGGGAACGAAGAGAAAGGTGGAGAGAGACGGCGATATTAAGACATAAATACAGTAAGTTCAATGAGTTTAAATAAGGATGTATTCTTTTTAATTTCACACACATTAGGTAAAGTCCATTTGGGCTTTTTACACCCGAGCCATAATGGCTCATCAGGCCGGTGCTTATCCCCGGTTTTCGTCGTGTGAAGTGACTAGGAGTACAACTCCTCCTGGGTGGAACGCTAGTCCATCACAGGTTACCTTCCCAGTATATTTTTACTGGAACCCATTTATACTGCTGGGTGAAAAGAGGCACACTTGTGGCTGAGACCTTGCCCAGGGGTCTTAGCACAGTTGGGGTCTAACTGGGATTTGAACACACAACCTCTGGATCATGAGCACAGCACCCGGACCACTACGCCACTGGCCCCTAGTTGGCAGTAGTGCTCTCATTGTCACGCTATGGTGTAGCAGTTTTTCGAACGAGAAACCGATATGAAGTGCAGTGAACAACACCTCAAGAAACAACACGAAAATTTTTCTAACAGCAACGAAGAGAAAGGTGGAGAGATGGAGATATTAAGACATAAATAAGTTGAATAGGTTTAAATAAGGATGTATTTTTTAATTTCAGGTACATTGGTGCACTTTAGCTCTTTTCTATTACAGATTAAAAACAATGTTAATGAAGTTTTTCTTTATTGTAAGTTGAACTATATTTCTTTCTTTTTTGTTTTTAATGTTAATAGAGATAAAATGTTATGTAGAGGGGTACTAATAACAATTTTATACATTTTACAAATAATACTATTTACAGTCTCTCGCGCGGCATTGGGGGAGGTGTTGTGAAATGTTTTTTTCTTCCTAGAGGGGGTGCCACAGAAAATAATTGAGAAGCACTGGACGATGCTACACAGCACTGCACAATGTTACAATACATTACATTACATTACAACACATTGCGTTCCAAACACTATACTGTACTACATCACAATACAGTACATTATAATACAATACTCTATATTAAACTTTACTATGTTACAGTAGTGATACACTATTCAATTCAGTTTTATTTGTACAGCACTTTTTACAATTGACATTGTCGCAAAGCAGCTTTACACAGTAAACAAACTACACTTCTTCTTCTTTTCCTTTCGGCTTTTTACCTTTCTCAGGGATCACCGTAGCGATTCATCCGATTCGCATGTTTTGATTTGGCATATGTTTTTACGTCGGATGCCCGTCCTGACACAACCCTTTTAGCAAAGGGCAGAAACACGCTGATGGCTATGCAAGTACTCTTTACGAAAGTCAGCAATGGTTCTTTTACATGAACCGCTCACCATAGACAGTGAGAGACATGGCCGGCCTTTGATACTATGTTAGCTGCACTGGGGACGGGGGACGGGGGACGAGGGGGTGGATTGGGGAATCCAGCGCCCTTTACCACCAGGTCACCACTGCCCCAAACATACACTATACTATATTACAAAATATTTTGTTATATTACATCACTCTATATTTTCATAAAATACACTACATAACTGTCTATGGTGAGGGGCATGTAAAAGAACCATTGCTGACTTTCGTAAAGAGTAGCTGCAAAGGCGTCAGCGTGTTTCTGTCCCTTGCTAAAAGGGGTTGTGACAGGAAGGGCATCCGACGTAAAAACCTCTGCCAAATCAAAACGTGCGAATCTGATGATTTGCTGTGGCGACTCCCGAGTAAAAGGGAAAAAGCCGAAAGGAAGACAGACAGACACTACATAACACTACACTATGTTACAAAACATGATGCTACATTACACTACACAATGATACACCGCACTACGTTACAATAAAATATTAAACACTACACTACATTATGTTCCAAAATATTACGTAACATTACGTGCACTAGATTACAATACAACACACCAGATTTGATAACATTATGTAACAATACATTACACTACACTATACTGTAATATATTACACAACACTGAACTATAGTACGACACTACACTACAGCATGGATTACATTGTAGCGCCAGGAGCTCAAGTGTTTCACATACAGTAATGTATGTAACACACACACACACACACACACACACACACACACACCTTCATCAGGTATGTCAGGCTCCTCTCACTGAAGACATCTCTAAGGAAGACCATGTCCTCTTTGTGATTAGCGTCAGGACGCAGCTGAGAAGTGAGCAGGGCCAGCGTCTCGTGCAGCCCTGAACACGGAACATAAAGAAATAAGAGTGGAGTCGTGTTGGGGGGGAGTGGGGTGGGGTGTTTGTCTTTACCTGCACCTGCTGAGAGGACAGGCATGGCTTCTATCATGGATCAGCTCTCAGAATGTAACCTGAATAGGAACGAGCTGAAAAAAAAAAAAACATGCAATGAAGTTTAATCCTGAGGATCCACTCACTGCCTGTCTATAATCATGTATCCAGTTTAGCATTATGGAGCCGAAGCCTGCATCCAAACACACACTTCCCTCCTCCTTGAGGATCTCACTCACTATCCTCTTCACGCTCAGTTGAGCATAAGACCTTTATACTTCTCTTCCATCAGGTCCTGTCAATCATCAAGCCCATATAATCCTCGAGAAGGATTCCTGGTTTCCGTAATAATCTTTTTTTTTTTACTGGGAAGGGACATTAGCCCTTCACCCAACCCCCCAACCTGGAGAGCCAGGTGTTGCAATACTCTGGCCTTTCACCTGGAACCTGACCAGCAAGCCTGACGCTGCCAGGGACCGAGGACCCTGCTGGTATAGCTCCCAGGATCTCTCAGACACGCAGACCTCCCCACCACTTTCAGGCGCAGCACTCAGGGAGGCTCTTCGGGGATGCACAATAAAAATTTCTTCATAGACTCACTTCATCCTAAGGATGAAGCAATTTTAAATATGAGTGCGTGGCAGGCTGGTGTAATGATTAGCACGTCTGCTTCACAGGTGGCATTTCCATGTTCTCTCTTTGCTTAGGGGGGTTTTCCTCCAGTACCCCGGTTTCCCTCCGACAATGCAAATACATGTACATTTGGCTAAATAGTTCTCCCAAAATTTCCCTTGGTATGAGTTCATTCAGTTCATTTTCTGTAAACACTTCAACCTAATTAGAGTCGCGGGGAGGTTGGCGCCTATCCCAGCCGAATCCGGGATAGGGTAGAGTACACCCTGGACAGCTAACCAGGCCATCGCAGGGCGGAAATGGTTCTGTTACATGAACCTCACACCGTAGATAGTGAGAGACATGGCCGGCCTTTGATAACTCAGCTGGCTGCACTGGGAATGGGGGTTTGTGTGACAGCCTGTGGTGAGTGGGGCTTGAACCCCAAACCTTAGGATCAGTGATCCAGCACATATACCACTAGGTCACCACTTGGTATGAGTGTGAATGTGAATGGTTGTGTGTATGCTGGCCCTGAGATGGTCTGGCGAGATATTTAAGGTGTACCCCGTCTTCACCCAATGTGTAGGCATGGATAGGCTTCAGCTATGTGGATCAGCAATGAGTAAGATAGTGAGTGTAGATATGAGTACATCAGACTACTTTTTTCATCTGGCCGAGAGAGAGACACATACAGAGGGAGAGGGAGAGAGAGAGAGAAAGTATTCTCTTTCCTTCTGTCGTTTAACCACAAACATTTGTGTCTGAATGCAACTCTAGCAGTAGTTAGCAGAAACAGATCAATACTATCAGTTAAGCTGATCATATTTGACTTTGTGTTTGTGTGTGGTGTCAATCACATGATGCTCCTGGTAATGTTGTGCATTCGTATACAGTGTCATCCCGGAACAAACACTCATTTTTTTTTCATTAAAATAAAAAGCGTATGATGTTTACGTGTTCTTTAAACCATTGTGTGTTGTTTGGCCTTACTCCAGAGTGATTTGTGTAAAGAATTCATTCATTCATTCATTCATTGTTTAAGCCGCCTAATCCTGATGAGGGTTGCGAGGAGGCTGGCTGCCATGTCAGTCAACTCCAGGCGAGGTACACCCAGGACAGTTCACCAGGATATTACATGAACATGAGTTTTTGGACTGTGGGAGGAAACTGGAGAACCCTGAGGAAATTCATGCAAGCACAGGGAGAATATGCAAACATACAGAAAGCACAAAGCTCGAACCCAGACTCAGAAAAGAAAAAAGGGTTACGGGGCAGATACTGATACAGTGGCAAACAGTAAATAATATACATTAAATAACTGAGTTTTTGCCATTTTAATAATTTAACACTTTAATAATTTAACATTTTAATAATTTAACATGGGGCGGTACGGTAGTTTAGTGCTCCGTTTCACAACAAGGTCCTGGGTTTGAGTGTTTCTGTGTGGGGTTTGCATGTTCTTCCTGTCCTCGCGTGGCTTTTCTCCAGGCACTCCATTCTCCTCCCACAGTCCAAATACATTCACTATCCGAGTTACGACATATGCGAGTTACGACCACCTGTACTTGCAACCACGTCAAGCAGATGCCTATTACAAGTTTACTGTTTATATGTGTGTATGTCCGGCAAGGTAGTTGTGGCAGCGCAGCATCCCAGCATCTCACACTCACAGCATTCTACCGCTACACTCAGTGACTAGATACCGTCGCAGTAACATCTCTTTTACAGTACGATTTTGTATTAATTTACTGTACACCGTTACCATGGCCCCCAAGAGGAAATCCGATTCATCGGATGGTGATTCCATTAAGAAAGCAAGGAAGACACTGTCGTTGCGGACAAAGGTGAAAGTAAAAGTGAGATCTCCATCTCTCCCACTCCGCGGTGTCTACAATTGTGATGGACAAGGACTGCATTAAGGAAGCAATGAAAGCAGCAGCCCCAATTAAGTCAACTATCATCACAACAACAGCGTGTAGAAGCGATTGCAGAGATGGAAAAGTTGCTATACACGTGGTTGGAAGATAATAGGCAAAGAAACGTTAAAGTGATGTTGCGAGCAGTGCAAAGTAGGGCTACACGTTTATTTCGCATGTTGAAAGAACATACAGGTGAAGAATACGCTTCACATGAATTCATAGCGAGTGCTGGATGGGTTCGGTTTCGTTGTGTTAAATATCCGACTTACGACCAATCCGACTTACAACTGGTTGCTCAGAGCCGATCTAGGTCATAACTCGAATAGTGACTGTATATGCATGCTAGGCTAACTGGTTCTTCCAAACTGCCCCCTAGGTGTGAGTGTGAATATGAACGGTAGTGCGTTTGTTGACCCTGCAGTGGTCTGGGTGAGCTCTTCAAGGTACATCCCACCTTCACCCAGTGTCAGCCTCCCCTAGTAGGTTTTGGCAAATGAACGAGTGAGTGATTGATTGATTGATTTAACACACAAGACGTCCCAAATCCCTAATACACACAAGCAATACCACAGTTTTTACACCTCTCTTACATTTGCACAAATGTTCCCTGTGGAGTATTGCAACATAAAACCTGTTGCATGAAAGTATCTATTATTACAGCAGTATCTCATCAGTCTGCTTATCATCTCCAGTGCCTGGTCCAAGTATCTCTATAAATATTAATACTCATATAGAGGCCCATCAGATTAGGATTGACGGTACTGTCTGTCTTTATTATTCCTTCACACAAACATGCACAGTCAGAAAGAAAGGTAGAGTTAGACTTCATGTCTGTCCCCCAAGGTATAATTTTCATTAATGTACATGCTATGGACAATTTATGGACCCCAAAGCAACTATGGATACTTTTTTAAGGCCAGAAAGGGCCTCAGCGGAAAGTCATTGAGGCACTGAGATCAAAAACCCCATAAGTCACGTTACTTATGGGTTTTTATCCAAGTGTCTCTACTGTACGCCTAAATGGTGAATATCTATGCATGTGTGTACTATTATCACAGATATTATATCAAACGAACACATATAGACTGTGTTTGATGTACAGATCATAGATAGTGCTTTCAATTTTTTATAATTGAATAAACCTGGATATATTAGTTCCCAATCACTCCTTTATGCATGCCAGCTCCATTATCCTCCAAAGGCAACAGAAGTAAATATGTATTAGCCATAATTTCCAACTTACTGTGTAACACCCACACTCGGTCAGTTCAAGGACAGAGGCTCCAGGCAGCCGTTAAAAAAAGTTTAATAAACATAAAGCGAAGGTGAAATGTGTGCCATTCTATTCATTCTTCACTCCTACTTCTCTCAGTGGGTGATGACATCATTTCTAATCCCAGAGTCCTTACAGTGACATCATCACCTTGTGGGATCAGTTCTACCAAGTATTCAGAAGGCGTGGGTTATAAGTAGCTTGTTTATTGTGTGTGTGTGTGTGTGTGTGTGTGTGTGTGTGTGTGTGTAAATGAGAGTGGTGTTATTCATCCATTTCTCTGTCAAATCCCCATAAGACAACCACTGTGCTAGGACCCCTGAGAAAGTCCTTAAATTTAAGTGTGCCTCTGTTCACCCAGTAGTATTAATGGTAACCAGTAAAAAATACTGGGAAGGTAACCTGTGATCAAATGTATTAATGATGTGATCTACTGTCTAACTACTCTTTGCCAAGTATTCACTCTGAACTGCTTAATCCTAATTAGGGACGCGGGGAGGCTGGCACCCATCGCAGCTGACCTGGGCGAAGGCAAAGTCCTGCGGGCTCGCCATGCCGTTGCAGGGCAGAAACATGCTGATGATTATCATTAGTAGCATTCTCGAAAGTCAGCAATGGTTGTTTTACATGAAGATCTCACCACAGACAGTGAGGGACATGGCCGGCCTGTCATAACCTGGTTAGCTGCACTGAGGAGACAGCAGTGACAGCGTTTGGACCCCTAACCTTGGGATCGGTAATCCTGCACCTTACCACCAGCCCACCACTGCATGCTGTTTCCTGGACAGCATTAGAAACACTGCGTAAACACCCCACCACCACCACCAACAACAACAACAACAACAACAAAAACACCAACAATAACACCATCCTTTCAATTCATAGCCATATGACCTGAATGGAATCCTATTGGGTAAAAGTGAACTGGGCACAATGTGCTGCCCCACTTTCTGCTATTCTGGCGATTTTCCTAGAAGAAAAATAGACCACATGGGTCCAGATGCTCCTGCAAAAAGTATCTTTTCATAATATACCAATGTCAGAGTCCCAGCTTCAGCACACAACAAGTAAATGTCTGGAAAATGAAGTGTGATGGACAGACGGAACCCATTCCTATAGCTCCCAATGGGCGGGAGCTAAAAATCCTCAACTATAAAATTTAATTTGATTGCATAGTTCATTCATTCACTCATTTCATTCAGTTTCTGAAGTGCTTCCAGGCCATCGCAGGGCAGAAACCGCTGATGGCTTTGCAGTCTACTCTTTCCCAAAGTCAGGAATGGTTCTTTTACATGAAGCTCTCACCACAGACAGTGAGAGACATGGCCGGCCTGACTGTATAGTTGAGTAAATCAAATATGTTCTATTCTGAAGCATTACCAAGTGCATAAGATATGAGGTCAACGATTAAACTGTCATATACCACCCAATCAAATCATTCCATATCCGTTTTGTTTAAGTGATTATAGAGGCTGGCTTCTCCACAACCATTCATCTTATACATAGGGATGATTTGGAACAGCCAATGAGCCACATGTGCATGTCTTTGGACTGTTGGAGGAAATCGGAGAACCCATAGAAACCCACGCAAACATGAGAAGAACATGAAAAATCCACAAGGCTCATTCATTTTATAAACCACTTAATCCAACTCTGGGCAAGGGCGGGGTACACCCTGGATAGCTCGCCCGGTCACCCCAGAGCCAAAACTCACACCTAGGGATGGCCTGCTCAGCATGTTGTTGGACAGTGGGAGGAAACCCACACAAGCAGGAAGGGAACATTCAAAGTCCACACAAAGATACCACGTGTTGGGAATGGAACCAAGTCCTGTTTGTCCATGGGAGATAGACATGCTATCCACTACGCCACAATGCTGCTTGGCAATACAGTATATGATTTGAGATGTAAATGATTCAAGGACCTGGAAATGTAATTCACCAACCAATCAAACGATGGGAATATTGGACTTTTGTCCCAAGAGTGTTTTCATTCTAGTAGTGTTAGTGTAAGAGAACTCACTTTCCAGTTTGGACGGTCCTGTTAATGTCACTATATGGATGAAGCCAATCTCAGCCGACACTAGGCAGAGGCAGGGTACACCCTGAACAGCTCGCCAGGCCACCACAGGGCCAAAACACACAACCATTCACACTCACACCTAGGGGCAACTTGGGACAGCCCGTTAGCCAAATGTGCATGTAGGAGTAAGGAAAACCACGCAAGCACATGGAGGACATGCAAACCCCACAGAAACGCCCTCAAAGATAATCTCGGCATTCAAACCCAGGACGTTCTAGCTCTGAGACGGCCGTGCTAATCACTACACCCCTGTGTCACCCTTTGGAAGAGAACTAGTTTTTTATTAATAAAGAAGGGACAAGCAGTCCTCTAGTTCACTATTGATGCATACTTGAGGTTAATATGCACCAAGATTATTTCGGTGCGACGCTCTCTTTTATATCCAGATCCTTCTGTATTCAAATAAGAGGAAACAAATAAGATAAGATAAGATAAGATAAGATAAGATACAGCTTTATTAATCTCACAATGGAGAAATTCACTGTTACAGGCTCTTGAGGTACTATCAGTAGGGGGTGCAAAAATAGATACAAGTACGAACATACACACATACATATATAAGTAAATAAATAAATAGATACATAAATAGTATAAATTACTAAACAATAAAAGAAAAGAATGGAGCAACTTTATAGATTGGCCTATATTAAAGTGTAATGTATCTGAGTGCAGAGTAGATGGGTTGATATGGTTGACAGTCAGTGGGGTAGATGTGGTTGATTAAAGTGCGCGGGTTTTTATTGCACATAATCGGGTATTTTCACAGACAGTTACAAAGTGGCGCTGTACAGTCTGGATAGCGGTGGGAATGAACGACCTGCGGTAGCGCTCCTTCCTGCACTGAGGATGCCTCAGTCGTCCACTGAAGGAGCTGCTTAGCCTCGACAGTCTGGTGCAGTGGGTGAGAGCTGTTGAACAGGATGGATGTGAGCTTTGCTACCATCCTCCTCTCACTCACCTCCTCCACAGAGTCCAGTGGGCAGCCGAGGACAGAGCTGGCCCTCCTGACCAGCTTGTTCAGTCTCTTTCTGTCCCGCTTCTGTGCTGCCCGGGCCCAAAGCAGATGGCAGCGTAGAGGATTGCAGAGGCTACCACAGAGTCATAAATGTCCTGAGCAGAGGTTCAGAGGCCAAGGACCCGAGTCTCCTCAGAAGGTGGAGGCGACTCTGGCCCTTCTTGTACAGGGCGTTGGGTGTTGTGTGACCAGTCCAGTTTATTGTTAAGGTGAACACCCAGGTACTTGAAACTGTCCACTGTCTCAATGTCCTGTCCCTGGATGTTCACTAGTAAATGTGTGTGTGTGTGTGTTTGAGTGTTTCCCTGAAGTTTCGACCACCATCTCCTTCGCCTTCCTAGTGTTCAAGCACAGGTGGTTGCGCTCACACCAGTCCACGGTCGCATTTATGATCGACCGTACTCCAGCCTCGCTCTCTGGACACACGGCCCACGATGGCGGAGTCGCCCGAGAACTTCTGGAGGTGGCAGCTGTTTGTGTTATATATGAAGTCCGAGGTATAGATGTTAAAAAGGAAGGGTGAGAGGACGGTGCCCTGCGGTGCCCTCGTGCTACAGACTACCACCTTGACTTACAGCCCACGCAGCCGCACGTACTGTGGACGGTTAGTAAGGTAGTCAATAATCCAGGCAGCAAGATGCCCGTCCACTCCCACGCCCTCCAGCTTCCCGCAGACGCGCTGGCCTGATGGTGTTGAAGGCGCTGGAGAAGTCAAAGAACATGACCTCACAGCGCTGCCGGCGATCTCCAGGTGGGTGAGTGCCCGCTGCAGAAGGTAGATGACGGCATCTTCTACTCCGATGTTGGGCCTGTAGGCAAACTGCAGCGGGTCTAGGTGGGGCTCACCATAGAGCGGAGGTGTTCAAGGAGGAGCCTTTCCATGATCTTAATGAGGTGGGAGGTCAGGGGCGACAGGTCTGTAGTGGGCTGGTTCCTTCGCTTGTACTGTTTTGGGAACCGAACCACACAGGAGGTCTTCCAGAGGACTGAACCTTCTCCAGGCTGAGGCTCAGGTTGTACAGGTAGCATAGTACCACACAGAGCTGGTCTGCGCAGGTCCTCAGCAGCCTGGGACTGATGCCATCAGGTCCTTCAGATTTCCTCTGATTTAGTCGCTCAGCTGTCTCCTCACCTGGTCTGATGTGAGGGAGAGGGGGCTGGGGTGGGCTGCAGAGGGAGGGGATGTGTCTGTCGGGCTGTAGCAGTCAAGTGAAGTTGGCCTGGGGGGAGGTGTCAGCTGGTCTGGAGACGTGTGAAGAGGGGAGGGGAACGGGAGGGGTGCAGAGGGAGGGGGAGAATCAAACCTGTTGAAGTAGCAGTTTAATTCATCCGCCCAGCGCTGGTCACCATCAGCTGTCCTCTGACACCCTGCCCAAATCCAGACATGGTCTTTAGTCCTCTCCAGACGCCCCGCAGACGTTGTTCTGAGCCAGCTTCTCCTCCATCTTCTTCCCATAGTCCTTCTTTGCCCTCCTGATCCTCCACTGGAGCTCACGCTGGACCTTCTTCTGTTTCCTCTCTGTCCTCTCGAGATGAAAGCCCTCTTTTTCTGGTTCAGGAGGACTTTGAGCTCAGGGGGTGACCCATGGTGGTTGTTGAGAAGCACCGCACTCCCAGGTTGGCACGGTGCTGTCCACGCAGAAGTTCATGTAGTCGGTGATACAGGCTGTGAGACCGACGATGTCATCACCAAAGGAGTTACAGAGCATGCTCCAGTCTGTGGTCTGGAAACAGTCCCTAAGCCTCTCGTTGGTCTCCTCGGTCCACACTTTCACAGACCTCTTCTGTGCAGGTTCCTTTCGCACCCTGGGTGTGTATTGGGGGAGCAGGTAGACCAGGTTGTGGTCTGAGCGTCCCAGTGGGGGGAGGAGCTGTAAGCGTCCTTCACATTTGCATACAGTAAGTCCAGTGTTTTATTGTCTCTTGTGGCGCACTTCACGTATTGCGTGAACGTCGGAAGAGAGGCGGAGAGAGGGGCATGGTTAAAGTCCCGCTGATCAGAATCATGGCGCGGGGGTGACGAGTCTGTGTCTGATTAACGGCGCTGTGTAGACGCTCACACGCGGCCGCCGCATCAGCCGAGGGCGGAATGTACACGCAAAACACAATCACGTGTGAAAACTCCCTCGGTAGATAATATGGCCGCGCGCTTATCGTGAGCAGCTCCACGTCCCGCGTGCATAGCTGCTCCTTCACGTGCACGTTTGCCGGGTGGCACCATCGTTCATTCACATAGACCGCCACGCCCCCTCCTTCTTCTTACCGCTCTCCGTTACACTCCGATCTGCACGCGCGAGTGTAAATCCGTTAAGAGAAACCACAGAGTCCGGTGTGAGTTCATTCAGCCACGTCTCTGAGAAACACATGAGGCTGCAGTCCCGGTACTGCTTCTGCTGCCGGGTCAGCGCCGCCAGCTCCTCCGTCTTGTTGGCGATCGCGCGGACATTTCCCATGATGACAGAGGGAACACATGTCCTCCGCGTCTTTCGTCCCCCTCTGCAGCCTCTCCTTTTCCTCCGTATTTCCAAAGGAACAACGGGCTTTTCCGCGTGAAGGAGGGGCGGGGCGCGCAGGCCGAGGAGGGTCTCTCGTGTAAGACCTGCGTTGCTCAGAGCCGTCGGTGAATGAGTTTCCTGACGCCGATCCAAAAGTGAAAATAAAAGTGCACAGAAGAACAAAAGCATCATGAAAGTATGTTTTCCAGATGCAGGATTGAAGAAAGAAAAAGAAAAATTGAAAAAAGATAAAGAAACACGCCTATATACAATAGAAAAGAGAAAAAAAAGAAAAATAAACTGAAGAGCTCCTGTAACTGGCTGCAGGTCACCCGGCGCCATCTTGGAAAAAAAAAGATAATAATGTGCAGAATGATTTTTTTTAAAAATGCTGTTGTGATTGGTGAAGTCAAGAGCATCGGTGGCACAATGGTTAAGGCTCAGGGCTGAGGGTTGGGGGTTCAAGCCCCAGTACCACCAAACAGCCACTGTTGGGCCCTTGAGTAAAGCTTTTGACCCTCAGTTGCTCAGCTGTATAAACGGATAAGGGAACACCATGGAAACCTGAATAGACACTCTTTCCAACTGTGTTAAACTGAAAAGTCTCTGGAGAACCTGGACAGGTGTGCTGTACATTGCACAAAGCCCAAGGAACAATTTTTTTAATGTTCTCTGTCATTAAGACAAGTTTCAGTCCTATATCTGAAAAATTATAAGCATTACAATGCTGCTGCCTCATTGGCTGATCTAATAACAGCATGAATAAACAGGCGTGCTGCAAAAGTATACAACTGTATAGAGAGAATTATTCAGGATTAATAAATGTTTATCAGCTGTTCATTATTTACTGCACATTAACTGGGTGGCACAATGACGTGCTTAGCATGTCCAAGAAGGTGGTTATATGTTGTATGTTCTATGTACTTTCTGACAGCTGGAACCAATCTGTCCATTTTCCTCTGAGCTCTCTAATAAACCAAGTGTTTCCACCAACTAACCTGTCACTCATTCAGGGTTTTTTCCTTTTTGCACCTTTTTTTGTTGTGGCCGAAAATATCCACATACGTGAGCAGGAAAAGAGGTGCTTCTATTAAAGTCTGTGTGTGTCTCTCTCTCTCTCTCTCTCTCGCTCTCTCTCTCACACACACACACACACAGAGAGAGAGAGAGAGAGAGAGACAGACGCCCCTCAAAACATTGCTTTATGCCTGCCTCAGTAAAGGAGGATCCCTTTGTCTCCCCCCATCACTATGCCCCTATGTGTGTGTGTGTGTGTGTGTGTATCTGTTTTTCTGCAGTCAGTCTGCAGTGCTGCTCTGTTCTGTTGGTAGAGAATATAAAGCTTACTGAGATGTATTAATGGAAGTCAACACACACAGAGAGGAAGAGAGAGAGAGAGAGAGAGAGAGAGACTATCTATCTATAAAAAAAAAAAATATATATATATATATATATATATATATATATATAAAACGTCTCTCTTTTACATAGATAGATAGATAGATAGATAGATAGATAGATTAAAAGCACATTTAATTAAAATTATTATTCTTAAAATCTACAGCAAAGCTACAAAAACAGATCTGCGTCCTACCTGTATGTCTCACTTCTAGTCTGTGTGCTTCTCGCCCAGGATGAAGATCTGCTGTTCTTCTCCTCTATCCTTTCACTATCCGTCACTCTCTAGCTGCTGCTGCTGCCTCCCTGCCTTTTCTCCTCCTCCTCCCTCCCTCTCTCTCTCTCTCTCTCTCTCTCACACACACACACACACACACACTCCCCTTTCTCCTCCCTCTCCCATTGATTCATATTACTGTTCTCTCATCGAGGCATCTGAGTAGCAGGTGGGTGTAGTAGCAGATGGAAGGCTGGTGTGTAGTTAGTCAACATTGATACATCCATTTGACTCCATCCATCCTCATCTCACTCCCATCCACCCACACGGTCTCTCTCTCTCTCTCTCTCTCTCTTTCCACTATTCTGCCATTTTATTTCATAGGTAATTGTATTCATCAGAACTGAAGGAAAGGCCATGCACTCAGAGGGACGAAGACAAAAGCCACTCCCATCATCTCCCATCCCCCAATCTCCAGTGCTCACCTCACTTCCTGTGTGTGTGTGTGTGCGTGTGCGTGCCACCTTGACTCTCTTAGACCTACATCTTCCATTGCTCATCGATCTGGTCCCAAACGTTTGAGCGATGCGGTCTAAAGCGGAACACTCTAGTGTTTTATTTATTTATTTAATTCCAGTGTTTTTGACATCACTCACTCAGTCCTATTAGGTTCACCGGGAGAATGGATCCTAGCCATTGCAGAGCCAACACAGACCTACACAATTGTCCACAGTCACAATTACACAGGTGGAATTTTGGACAGCCAATTAGCTAAGGTTCATATCTTTGGATTGGAGGAATTGGTGGAAACCAGTGTACCCCGAGGAAACCTATTCAAGCATGGTGAGAACATACAAACCTCATGCAGACGCACCGTCACTGAGCATAGCACTGGAACCCAGGACTTCTTGGTATGAGGCACACGTGCTAACCATGTGCTAACCAATAAGGGACTTGCTAACCACTATGCCCTCATCCTGCCCAAGAGCAGAACTGGAACAGATGTTTGCAGGTTGACACAAAATGTGTGTATGTATTATTGTTTTGTGTGTGTGTGTGTGTGTGTGTGTGTGCACGTTCATGTGTGTTATGACAGAGAAAGTGATGAAGTGGCCTGAGATTTACACCATGTGTCCCTCATTAATTAGTGTAGAGTTCATTCAGGGTCATGAAGGTTATTATGGGCTTCTGTCTAATTGATTCACAGCCAGCATCTGTTAACCCTGATTGACCCCCCACACACACACCCCACACCCCCTCCCTGTCTCCGTGTAAAGGATTTACTTTAGTCTTAACCCCTCTGACCATTCACACACACACACACACACACACGGTGTGAGACAGAGCGAGGGAGAGAGAGAGAGAGAGAGAGCGAGCAAGCGACACACACACACACACACACACAGAGGCAGTGATATTGAGAGTGTGAGCGGGATAGTAAGCAACAGAGTGAGAGAAAAAGAGAACAAGAAAAAGTGAGATTAAGACAGTGAGTGGAGAGAGAGAGAGAGAGAGAGAACGACAGTAAGAGAAATAGAGCGTGAGACAGACACGTAGAACATATTTTACGAGTCTACACGCTTTATTATTCACTGCAGAATCTATTAATTTCTGAGTTTTTATACTTCTTTTGATAGAAAACACACATCAATGTCCTCTTGAAGCACAGAGAACAAAAAAAAAATCACAAACACAACCCAAATCTTTGGAATATCCAAGTTTTGAAAGAGAACACTCAAACTCACTCATCTGCCGACCCGTTTAATTCTACTAGAGTTGTGGGGAGGCTGAGAGACGGCCTGACCTGGGCAGCTTGCCAGACCATCACAGGGCGAACGCACACAAACATGGGCAACTTTCAACAGACAACTAGCCTCATGTACATGTTTTTTGGGCTGTGGGAGAAACCGCTGTAACTGGAGGAAAAACACGCAAACACAGAGAGAACACGCAAACTCTACACGGAAACGTCCGTGACTCGAACCCAGGACCTTCTTGCTGTGAGGCAGATAAACCAGTCACTATGCTACCGTGCTGCCCAACAAATAAATAAGCGATAGCATTTGTATTATAGTGTGCTTTATATGCTTATGTTACCGCGTAGTATACCCAGCCTCCCATCTTGCGAAGTTTTCCACGATATCCACCTCCCCTTCAGGACTGAATTGTTTCTCCTATCGGCCCCAGACCTCATGCTTTCTATCCAGAAGTTCACACCGGTCTTCCGTGTCAGTGTCGGTTCCACTGGCTCCTGTAGCTGAATATTTAAATGAATGACATCCAAAAGAGCTGGAACACCCCATAATAGTGCTGTGCATGTTTTATAATAGGACCCAGGAGAAATTCCTTGTTCTCATAGCGTCTAGCTGAGTCATGAGTCCTGCTGCAGTTCGCTGACTCAGTCCTTTTTTTAATTCATGTTTCTCACCTGCGTGATGATTGTAAAAGGTAGGCATGCTGGAGAACCCAGAGGAAGCCCGCACTGGCAAGGAGCTCTTGGAGGCAGAACGGGCACCCTGGCGCCGTCTGAAAGAAACACCTAACATCCATCACCCACCCCCACCCAACCTCGCCTCACTCGGACAAAAGCGGAGCTCAAGAAAGCTGACTCAGAGAATCATGATCTGAATTCTGTATTCTAGGTTTGCAGCAAAACCTCATACACTGTCGTTTTTAAGGAAGTGTTTCTTATAATGCACATGAGTGCATTTATTACTGGGCCGGACGCCAAGATCAAGACTGAAATCACTTTTCTTTACCACCAGGATGATTTACTGCACGGGAAGATATATGGCCTGATTAGGGGAGGGGGTGTCGGGGAGCGGGGGGTGGGGGTGGGGGGTGAGAGAGATACCTAGAGATGGAAATAAAGAGAGCCCTATGCCAGCCTGTCCTGGGTGTATTCGCCCTGGCCAAGAGTCGGCTGAGATGGGCGCCAGCCGATGTTAATTTTTTGAGATAGGAATTTTGGGTTTTCATGAGCTGTATGCCAAAACCATCAGTCTTAAAACAATAAAAGACCTGCAATATTTCAGTTGGTGTGCAATGAATCTAAAATATATGAAAGTTTAATTTTTATCAGTACATTACAGAAAATAATGAAGTTTATCACAATATGCTAATTTTTTGAGAAGGACTAGTATATATATATATATATACTAGTGGTGGGGCAGTGGTGGTCTAGTGGTATAGGGCGCTGGATCGCTGATCCAAAGGTTGGGGGTTCGAGTCCCACTCTCCACAAGGTTGTCACTGTCCCCCCCCCCAGTGCAGCTAACTGGGTTATCAAAGGCGGGCCATGTCTCTCACTGTCTATGGTGAGTGGCATGTAAAAGAACCATTGCTGACTTTCGTAAAGAGTAGGCTGCAAAGCCGTCAGCGTGTTTCTGTCCCTTGCTAAAGGGTTGTGACAGGAAGGGCATCCGACGTAAAAACCTCTGCCAAATCAAAACATGCGAATCAGATGATTCGCTGTGGCGACTCCGAGTAAAAGGGAAAAAAGCCGAAAGGAATACATACATATATATATATATATGGTCTAGTGGTCTCAGACGCTGAATCGCTGATCCAAAGGTTGGGGGTTCGAGTCCCACTCTCCACAAGGTTGTCACAACCCCCCCCCCACCCCCCACCTCCCCACCCCACCCCCCCCATGCAGCTAACTGGGTTAGCAAAGGCTGGCCATGTCTCTCACTGTCTCTGGTGTGAGGCATGTAAAAGAACCATTGCTGACTTTCAACAAGAGTAGGCTGCAAAGCCGTTGCCGTGTTTCCGCCCTGCGATGGCCTGGCGAGCTGTCCAGGGTGTACTCTGCCCTCGCCTGGAGTTGGCTGGGATGGGCACCAGCCTCCCCGCGACCCTAATTAGGATGAAGTGGTTTCAGAAAATGAAATGAAATGAAAAAAAAAAAAAAATATATATATATATATATATATATATATATATATACACAGTATATAATGCGAAATGTGATACCGCCTTGATGTAGAAAGTTGCAGGTCCATTTATTTTCTTTGTGGGCAAGCATTAGTGTTTTAAATCTAATGCGAGCGGAAACAGGAAGCCAGTGGCGAGATTGTAGCAATGGTGTGGTGTGGGAAAATATGTGAAGGTTGAAAACATACCATGCAGCTGCATTCTGGATCATTTGCAAAGGTCTAATACTGCTCATGGGTCAGCCTGCCAAGAGTGAGTTGCTGTAATATAGTCTTGAGATGACAAAGGATTGAACAAGTACCTTAGTAGAAAGAAATAGAAGACATTTTTCCACTTTCTCTCAGCTTCTCTGAGTTGTCTATGATTGATTTGTAGCACCTCCGAAAGCCAAGGAGAAGAACAAGAAGTTTTCTTGGACTTTGAAGATAATTGTCAGAGGAGATCCATATAAGCAGAGAGTGAAGAAAGGAATGTGTTAGTCGTGGATTGGAGTGGTAGGGAAGAAAAGGAGACTGGGTTAGGAAGATAATACAGTGTGGCGGTTTTTGTCAAGTGGGGAAGAAAACTGAGAGCTAGTGCTAGATAGAATGGGTAAGTTGATAGTAAAGGAAACCAGTGGTGGTCAGATATGTGTAGTGGAGTGGCAATAATGCCTGTGACTGGAGAGTGACGACTGAACACAAGATCCAAGAGATTCCCTCCTTTGTGTGTGGGAGAGCAGTTGTTAAAACTTAAAGAAAAGGAGAAAAGAAGTGGAAGAAGGCAAGAACTTGTCAGAGGAGAGATTAATTTCTTCCAGAAGAGTGAGAGAGGTGCTGTCAGTGGGGAAAGTGCAGAGGAGTGCATCCAATTCTTATAGCAAGTGTCTTTGGGGTCCAGTAGGGCAGTAAATAACAATAATGAGAAGGTTGATTGGAGGGGAGACTTTTGCTGCATGAAGCTCAAAGGAGAAGATAGTTAGATGAGACAGTGAAAGTGGTGTGAAGAACCAACTTTGAGACAGGAGTAAACCAGTACCATCACCTCTCCCAGTTACTCATGGAGTATGAGAGAAAGCATAAGCAGAGGAAAGAGCTGCTGGTGTAGCACAGTTGTGTGAGGAAACCCAAGTTTCAGTTAGGGCATGAAAGTCAAGAGAGTAGTGAGAAGCAAGAGCAGAGATGAAATCAGCCTTTTTCACAGCAGATTGGAAGTTCCAGTGTCCTCCTGCCACCCTTGTTTGAGATTGCAACAGCAGTGGTCGGTACATAAGGTTGCTGAGACTATATCCTCAGGCTTGTTGGGATGATCTTCTGGGTCTAAGAGAAGTGAAATCAGTCAGGGGTTCAAGGTACATGACTGCAATCTGGTTTATATTACTATTGAATTACCACTATTCAAAGGACTTGTTTTGTCAAACGCTCTGTGTTGCTACCCGCTACAAATGCCACGTTTGTAGAGGTGTCTGTCTTCCTTTCGTTTTTTCCCTTTCACTCGGGAGTTGCCACAGCGAATCATCTGATTCGCACGTTTGATTTGGCAGAGGGTTTTACGTCGGATGCCCTTCCTGTCACAACCCTTTTAGCAAGGGACAGAAACACGCTGACGCCTTTGCAGCCTACTCTTTACAAGAAGGTCAGCAATGGTTCTTTTACATGCCTCTCACCATAGACAGTGAGAGACATGGCCCGCCTTTGATAACCCAGTTAGCTGCACTGGGGGGGACAGTGACAACCTTGTGGAGAGTGGGACTCAAATCCCCAACCTTTGGATCAGCGATCCAGCGCCCTATACCACTAGACCACAACTGCCCCCTTCCACGTTTGTAGAGGTGATACCTTCAATATATATTTTCTGGGTCCTGCCTCCTATTTACACCTTAATGAAGCCCAAACCTTCTGCTGATTAAGCACCACAATAAGACCACAGAACCAGCTAAGAATCCTATAAAATATTAGTGACAACAACCAAGTCCAACTGAGGCAAGTAGATGGTAATACAAAACTCACAATCCTACCTTAACACAAGAGAAGTTCAGGACACAACTATTGTTTAAAAGTCCACCCATTGATCCATTATCTCTTACCATTATCCGTCACGGTGACAGAGCCAAAACATTCACAGAGAGAACATGCAAACTCCATAAATAAGTGTCCCGGACAAGCCAGGACCTTATTGCTGTGAGGTGGACATGCTAACCACTACGTCACCGAGCCAGCCAACGGAGGTATGCTAGTGTTAGTAAATAAACTGTTACCATTAGCTTTAGCACTGGAACATCTGAGCATGAAGGATTTTGTGTTTGTATGGAACAGGGGTCGGGAGCCTTTGGCTCACGAGCCAGATGTGGCTGTTTTGATCACTGTATCTGGCTCTCAGATAAATCAGGTGGCCTTTCTTAACAGAATAACGAATACATAATTTCACTGTCATTTAAATATAAATAAAAATCCATCAAATAAAACAAAAACAGATGAATAAATCTCACGCATTTAAATCTATTGATCTATTTTCAATGCACGTCACTGTTGTGCAAAGCTGAGCGCCAATCCTTTCTGTATGCAGGCGGGTCCAATACCTTGAAGCTCGAATTTTATTGGACTCACATGCTACAGTGTTTATGTGACAGGAAGTGCGTCCCAAGTTTTGGCAATCAGCCAGTCTGCGGGTTGAAGTTTCTCCATGTCTGTCATCAAAAGAGTCACAACTGGCTCGCGAGCCATAGGTTCCCGACCCCTGATATATATATATATATATATATATATATATATATATATATATCAGAGGATTAGACTTTAAAATAGGTCTTCTTTTGATTCTCTTAGTCAAAAAGGTTCCCGACCCCTGGTAAAGAAGATACAGTCAATAATGTACAACTCCAGTTATAGAAATACATTTATTTATTTTTTGGCATATTTAATTTGGACAACAATTTCCAAAAAAGAGAAAAAAAAAGAAATATATGTAAAATAATTTCATATGTATTTCTAAATAAATTATGAATTATTGGCACTGCCACTGCAATAAAAATAAAAGTTTATTTGTGCATAAAGTTTCTATATTTGTAAAGGAGCACTGAGAAGCATATAGACACAAGTACCAGAACACCAGAGTGTACATGTCAACATAAACAAGTCCCTTTGGGAAAAGCCCTTCACCAAGGAGTTCCAGCCCTTTATGCCATTTACTTGTACATAAGGCTACACAATATATCAGTTAATAGTCTTTATCACAACTTTAGTAAGGATTTATTATTGTGAAGAAATATTCTCTCCATCTTGTAAAGCTCTAGTTACGGCGTCCTCATACATGTGCAAAAGAGTGCAAAAAATGAGACAAAAAGACAAAAAAGTACACAAGGATGATTAAATCTGACTCTGATTCAGTAGTTGAGATGATGTCATGTGCAAGTTTTCAGTATTCAGAAAATTCTGAACAAAAAAAATAAGTTTTGATCTGAAGTCTTTCTCTCTTCAGCCACTTTAACTTTATTAAAAATGAAAAATCTATATTTTTTCCTTTTAGTGAATATCGCTTGCTGTTGTTTAAGATGATATTAAAGCAGGTAAATTACATCATTGAGCTGTACCGTGACTCCTTTACACCTAAATCCCTCAGTCTAAAACTATATTTTATTAATAAAATTCATGAAATAAATAAATTCAAACACACACACACACTATATAGATATAAACAGTAACAATTGGAACCAATGTGTGTCTGTCAGTAGTCTTTGGGGTTATAATAGCAGAACGGTAAATGTCAGGGTTGTGTGTCCTTTGTATCTCGCTATCTCTCACCTTCCCAACACTTACACTCTGCTTACATTTAAAAATTGTCCCAAATTTGGAAAATATTCAAATTAATTGTGCCAATCTTTCCCTCCAACACTCTCATCGTGCTTATTGGAAATCCTTCCCATGTTTACTTCTGCCACTGCAGTGTCGTGACAAATCATTAAACTTTGGAGGGGATCCGTGCATTGGATCATTTTAAAAATGTAAAAAATTGCCCATCGTTTATATGCGTGAAAAACGTTCATCAGACAACCACTAGCAATAATAAATAACCACTAATAATCCATTTGGGCTTGCCTACCACTGATTTCCCAGAAGGCCACAATGTTCATGATGTTCTCTTAAATTGGCAACCAAGGGCACCAGAAAGAATTAAGAGGTCTTTTATTGTTCTTCCACCTCTATATTATGGGATATTTCGTGTAGTTTCATGGCATAGAACACAAATCTATTCCAGTTCCGGTTTGTAAAGATGTTAAAGGAAGTGATTTTTTGTCCTTGCACTATAAAAAAATCATTCAGAGGTAGAGTGGGTGTCATAATAAACTCAATTTCTATCAAGTAAAAAAATTTACTTCATAATACTTTTGGAAAACTGGCACCAAGTCGATTTCTCTGATTTATGACCAGCCAAGGAACACCATGGTTGAACCCACTGAGCTTTTATACTTATACTTTTATAATTACTGGACTGTTCTTCATGCATTTCTTTTGAGACTAGAAGTTGAATTTCGTGCACTTTGTGATCACTTCCTTTATTCTCATCACTTAAATGTTTATTACAACTTTAATAGTTGTGATATAAAAATGAAATAAATTTATATTTGTTAGCTTTTAAATTGCCATTCATGTTATTTAAATATAAAATATATAAAACTGTTGTTATATTTCTGGAAACAAATTTAAGATTTTTTTTTTTTTATCCAAGGACTACAGCACCACCAGTGATTGAAAGTAGATGCTGAGGTGATTTCTTTCTAGCCCAAACTGCATTTAATCACTGAACACATTTTGTGTTCATTGCGGGAATTTAATTTGACTCAGTGCCTACATAAATCGTACATTTTTAGTAATATTAAGCTTTTCGTGTGTTGACTTTTTCAAACTACTGTCAAAACCACATCATTGTATATAATTCTGTTTTTTGCTCTAGGATGAATATTTTTCCTTCACTAGAACAAGAGTCGGGCACAAACCTGTTCCAGCAAAGTAAGTCACATACAGACTCGTTTTGTCAATTTTAACATAAAAGAGCTCAATGGCCTGCATGGAGCGCTGACCTCAGGCCCACGGAACACCTTCTGGATGAAATGGAACTCCTACCATGCCCAGAATTCCTCATCAGTGCTGAACCTCACTAACACTCTTGTAGCTAAATGAACACAAATCTCCACTCCAGTGCTCCATAATCCAGCATGAAGAATTCCCAGAAGATTTGGGCGAAGTATAGATTGATATCAACAACAGGCACCTATGAATGTGATGGCCTGGTGTCCATAGAAATTGGAATGTGAATCTATAGCCTGGATCAAAGAGGTATAAATTGCTTAGTAGTGAATATAATGTTGGTGCCAAAACATTTGGAAGGTTGCTGTAATGTCAAAGCTAGGAAAACGTTACAAAGACATTTTACTTTTTTAAAAATAAAAACAGACTGGGAAAGGAAGCTAGTATATATATGTTTTTTGTTTGTTTTTTTTTTTGTTTTTTTTGGGGGGGGGAAAATCTGATTTTCCTCTATATAGAACAAAATGGAGTTGAAAAGACTCCAAAAAATTTAAGTCTCATTTGAATTCGTTTAAAAAAAAAACACTCCTCTTCATTATCTCCACAAGTTCAAAAGACTTCTACTCATTAACTCGTCTTGTCTCATCTTCTTGCCGTTCAAGATGGCACCGTTGACTCTTCTGAATGGAAGTAAGGGTTTTCATGGCCCTTTACCAAGTAAGAATAGTGACCAGGGGTTTTGCCCTTAAACGTTTTCATGTCTTCTAATGGCATGAGGTCATAGGAGCCAGTCTGGAAGAGAAGCAGCAGGAAATATTAGATTAACACAGACCATCATAATTCCTCAAATTCCCCATTACACCATCATGCAGAAGGATTACCATAGAATGGAAGTGATAATAATAACAACACTTGATTTAGAAATGAAGAACTTTATACAGACGCTCCCCGATTTACGTTCATCTGTTTTATGGTTTTTTTCGATTTTATGTTTTTTTGGGAGTTTTTTCAAAAAAAAAAAAGTCAAATTTTGAGTTTAGACATACCTCCGTAGTAAGCTGACGTAATGACGCTGCATCCATTGTTTGCAAATGACAGACTGAACATGCCCCTGCTTCTTCCCAGATCAGTTTTACATGTATATATAATTAATATATATCTCATTATATACAGGGGGTGGACAAAATAATGGAAACATTATATCAGTTATATAGCTTGTTACCCTTGTGTTGAGACGTCGTCTCTGTGATCTTTGTGTTTACACCGTTTTGCGGACTTTTGTAACCCTAAGCAAATATGGTTGGTCAAAAGTGTAAGCCTACTAGTATGGGTGCAGCTCGGATTGGCGCAATCTACCATGCATTCTGTTATGCAAAGAGAGTTGTAAAATGAATGAAAACCCGAATCCAGAAAAGAAAGAGAACTCTCCACTCTGCTGGTGATTCACATCAGTGCATGCTGAGTACTAAACGAGTTCAATGGTGCCCTTGCTCACTTGAAAGACCGGAAGTCCGTATAACCCGCATCACAGAGAATGTTAAAGGTTATATTTGATACTGTATTTGATATTTGATGAGTGAATTTGATTAAAATTTATCTATATGAAATTATTTTGCTTGAATTTAATTTATATGAAATTAATATTGATATTATTTGATATATTTGATATTATTTTATGATGTTATGTTTATAATAATTGATTTAGGGGTGTTTTATGAGATACGGTAATGGTATTTATGGATGTATAGTACAGTATGAGCATCATACGTCACACATCATACGTCATACGTCACTGTAACAACTTACGTTCACTTTCAACTTATGTTCGGCCGTCCGGAACCAATTAAAAACATAAGTCGGGGAGCGTCTGTATATGTATATATATATTTTTATTTAAGTGACTTCAGGTGACTTCAAAGAAATATTTGAGTGTCAGTGCACTCATTAAGTTTTAATCTGTGAAGCAGCAAATACTTAAAATGAAATGCAGAAGTACATGACACAATGGTATTTTTCCACCATCAGCTTTTTCAGTTTGGCTTGAGTCGTGACTCTGATATTTGATCTATGTCCTTCAAAATTTTATCACTTCACAGGCTTTTGCTACTGAGTATCTTGTGGAAGTTTCATCAAGATTCATTGAGGAATTCAAAAGGTTTCAGTGCCCACAACAACAATCAGAAGGACAGATGCACATACAGGTGCACGGACGTCCGAAGAGAGAAGAGAGCAAAACCAAAATAGATGATGAAGATAACACTTTTTAAATGTAAATTCACTTCTTCTGCACTTGTATCATTGTTTCTTGCACAAGCTACCAATACAGCTCACTAGCATATACAAAGCTAGCTAAAGGCAGACAAACTGACAAACGAGGCTAAAAATGTTTAAAATATCACCGACCTCATATATCGATCAATTAATAAATGTCTTAAAAAATGCAGGGGCAGTGGCGGTTTGGTTGGAGGGTTCTGGATTATTGATTTCTATGTCATAGGTTCAAGCCCCACTATCGCTGGTGCAGCTCACTGGGTAATCAATGCCCAGAGATGTCTCTCACTGTCCATCATAAGAGGCATGTAAAAGGACCATTGTTGTCTTTCAGAGCAGGCTACATTGGTGTCAGCATGTTTCTGCCCTGCAATGGCGAGCTGTTCAGAGTGTACTCTGCCTGTGCCCACCAGAGTCGGATAATATGGGTGCCATCATTTTCATGACTATAATTAGGATTAAATGGTTCAGAAAATGAATGAATGAATGAAAAACAATGCATCTATGAGCTTTACATTCTCAGAGGAATCAGCTGTTGGCTCTTGCTGCTTCTTAACGGTTGTGTCATCGGGAGTGGTTTCACTGCGCTGTATTGTGAGTAGACCAGTACATTCATCTAATTAGAAGACAGAGAGTCCACCACCACCAGCGGCCACACATGCACACCCAGAACTATTTGATTGGATGAGAGAGGAGATCAGCGGATAAGGCTGTGTCATATCTTACCTTTGATTTAAACTTCTAAAGCATCATAATGGAGGGATTGAGGAACATGCAAGGTAAAGCAGCCACAATAACACAACAATGACAACAACAACACAGAAAGAGATGGTTGTTTAAAAAGGGGTTAATGAGGGTCTTGAATCAGTGCTGAAAAATACATCAAACAGTCAAAAATATAGCTATTTAGCGTGGAATCCTCTCAAAGGTCCATCAGGGTGTAGCCAGTGACCAGCAGGTCATGTCTATATCCATATGTCCATTACAGGGTTAGTCTAAAATATTTGCTGAATTGCTGAAGTTTCGTGAGATACAGAGCAAATAATTGTTGGGGTATACAGGGATCGTTGCCTTAACTTTTTCCCCTATTCTTCGTTAATTTCCTTATTTTTTAATTCGATACATATTTAAAAAAAAAAAAAAAACGTGATGCACTGAAGTCGCATGAATTGAAACGTGAAATAGTGAGGGATCCCTGTACTTCAGTTTCCCTCCACAGTATAAAAACATTCACTTGAGGCTATTTTGCTGTTCATTGTTGCGTGACGGTGTGAATGTTAATGGTTGTGTGTGTAGTCCTGTGATGAACTGGTGAGCTGCCACTGTTGGCCCCTACAGCAAGGCCCTTAACCCTCAGCTGCTCAGTCGTAGAAAGACATACAAATTGTAAGTCGCTCTTGGTAAGGCTGCCTGCCATCTGACAAATGCTATAAATACAAATGTTGTCATAAATCCTTGTTGTTGGGTCGTGAGCATGTTTTTTTTTTAAGTTTCCGGCTCTTATATGATGTTTTACGTTAAACGCATTTCCTAGAATTATGTTTGATTCGCTATGGTATCACATGAATGAATGACAAATTTCATACAAATTTTGGTCTCATGAGTGCCTTATGTGAAACCTACCGTAATGTGAGGTTATGTCTCATACACCAGTCATGGCCTAATAGGGTAGAGATTGAGCTTTGGGTCAGAAAGGTCACTGGTTCAATTTACAAACTAGCAGGAAAAAAGTGTGGCGGTGGGTTAGTGAGCTGCACCTTCCCTTCCTCCACATTTATGGCTAAAGTGCCCTTTAGTAAGGCACCTAACCCCCAACTGCTCTCCAGGTGCTGCAATGTGCTACTGCAAGTGTGTGTGTGTGTGTGTGTGTGTGCTCACTATTGATGGGCAAAATGCAGAAATCAAAATTTCCCTTGTGGTATTAATGCTGTATAAATAAACAATAAATAATCATATGGCTCATGATTTGGCTTAGAGACCTGACCTATTTTCCCCACAACACACATAGGACACATCTTTTATACGTGAATGCTACCACACCATTTTCAGATCCACCTCACCCACACCAGAGTTGATTGGTAGTAAGGTTCTGGATTACTGATCCCAAGGTCTGGGTACAAGTTTCACTCTCAGTGGGTTGTCACTGTCCCCCCAGTGCAGCTAACAAAGGTCGGCCATGTCTCTCACTATCTACGGTGTGAGGTTCATGTAAAAAAACCATTGCTGACCTCGTCAAGAGTTGCTGTATAGCCGTCAGCATGCTTATACCCTATGATGGCCTGGTGAGTCGTCCAGGGTGGACTTTGCCCTCGGCCAGATTCGGCTGACATGAGCGCTAGCCTCCCTGCGACCCAAATTAGGATTAACTGGTTCATAAAATAAATGAAAGAATGAATGGACCTCACCCAAAAATGGGTTTGACCCTTCTGTTGTGGTGGCGCTAAATCCGTAAAACAAATAAATAAATATAAATCGCAGGTTGTTTAAGAGGAGCTTTCATGTCTTTGGGTGGATTGTTTTGTTATTGTTTTTAAAATCAAGCTGTGAAAAAATTTAGAAAACATGAAGAAGTGAGGCTGGGGCTGATTTCTTTCCAGAACATACGTTATCATGATCTCTTCTTGTCAAAAGTCACAGAAAACAATAAACTGTGAGAATATCATATAGGTCTGTTCGCAGTGTTATCAGTTAGGTGAAAGATTAAGCTTTGTGATTCACTGCAAGATAGCGGTGCACTCAATTTCTATTTCTGTCATCATTAGACAGGTGAAATACAATCAAGTGTGCATAGCAGTTATTTCTCATACTCACAGTGGGTGTTGCATTACAGAACAACCAGATAGAAGAGTTTATAACTAAATGGCTTTTCCGCTGAGGAAACCAACGTTCCCTGTGAGCAGAGCTTGAACTGGAGGAAGTGAGAAAATGTGTTCATGCAAAGTAGACAAGGAGGGGTGGGAACTTACCAAACCATTGGTGGATCTTACTCTGTCTGGCATAGGCATCTCCGTGGCGTAGGTCTCAGAATTTAGGTTATGATTGAGAGATGCACGTGGGATGGGGATGACATTGCTGGACGGCCAAGTGTTGATGTCATTAGACGAGTAAGGACTCTTGGTGTTGGAGCCACGCTTTGCTCTGCTGTGGGGACACAGAAAAGAAATGCATACTGCATAATAAACTTCCAGTTCTAGATACACACACTGCTCATATTGGAATTATATATATATATATATATATATATATATATATATATATATATATATACACACACACACATAATGGAAATTCGGTACGTGTGAATATAATGAGAATAAAGACTCTTGAATCCTGAATCTTGAACTCTGACAATAAGGACTAACCACTCTCTAGCGTCATCATGTGCCATGACACATAATGTACACCTCGAACACATACGGTGAAATAAGCTCAAGGTGTGCACTATGCAATGTTGAATATTGTAAATAACCCAATGAAAAATACAAAATGGGGCAGGGTGGCGCAGTGGTGAGCATGCCCACTTCACAGCATGAAGGCCTGGGTTTGATTCCGCGGACTCAGCCATTTCTGTGTGGAGTTTGCATATTCCGTACTTGTGTGGATTTTCCACGGGGTTCTCAGGTTTCCTCCCACAAAGACGTCGAAGAAGGAGAGGCGGGAGGCATGTCCGTAGGCAGAGAGAGAATAGGAAAGGCATGAGTCTAGGACTGAAAGTAGGGACTTTGAATGTTGGAACTATGAAAAAATGGCAGAGAGCTGGCTGACATGATGCTGAGGAGGAAGGTGGACATACTGTGTGTTCAGGAGACCAGGTGGAAAGGTAGCAAGGCTAGAAAGAAGCTTAGGAGCAGCGTTTAAGCTGTTTTTTCATGGTCTGGATGGGAAGAGAAATGGAGTAGGAGTCATCTTGAAGGAGGAGTTTGTCAGGAATGTTCTAGAAGTGAAAAGAGTGTCATACAGAGTGATGAGTCTCAAGTTAGAAATTGAAGGTGTGATGCTCAATGTCCCAGTGCTTATGCCCCACAGGCAGGATGTGAGCGAGAAGAGGAGGAGAGATTGTGGAGTGAGTTAGATGAAGTGATGCAGAGTACCCCCAGAGGTGAAAGAGTGGTCATTGGGGCAGACTTCAATGGATATGTTGGTGCAGGAAACAGAGGGGATGAGGAAGTGATGGGCAGGTTTGGTATCCAGGACAGGAATGCAGAAGGACAGATGTTGGTAGATTTTGCAAAAAGGATGGAAATGGCTGTGATAAATACTTTCTTCCAGAAGAAACAGGAGCATAGGGTGACTTATAAAACTGGAGGTAGGAGCACACAGGTAGACTACATCTTGTGCAGGCGATGTAATTTGAAGGAAGTCAGTGACTGCAAAGCAGTAGTGGGTGAGAGTGTTGCCAAACAGCATAGGATGGTGGTGTGCAGGATGACACTGATGGTGAGGAAGGTGAAGAAGGCAAAGGCAAAGCAGAAGACAAAATGGTGGAAGCTGAAAAAGGAAGAGTGTCGGGTTGTCTTCAAGGAGAAGTTGAAACAGGCTTTGGGTGGTCAGGAAGTGCTTCCGGATGACTGGACCACTACAGCTAATGTGAGCAGGGAGACAGGTAGGAGAATACTTGGTGTGTCATCTGGGAGGAGAGTAGATAAGGAGACTAGGTGGTGGAATTAGGAAGTGCAGGAGTGTGCACAAAGGAAGAGGTTAACGAAGAAGAAGTGGGACATTGAGAGGACCGAAAAGACCAAACAGGAGTACAGCTCCACAGCGTAAGGCGAAGGTAGCGGTGTCAAAGGCCAAACAGAGGGCATATGATGACTTGTATGCTGTGTTGGAAAGTAAAGAGGGAGAAAAAGATTTATACAGTTGGCACAGCAGAGAAATAGAGATGGGAAGAACGTGCAGCAAGTTAGAGTGATTAAGAACAGAGAGGAAAATGTATTGACTGATGACAGAAGTGTGCTGGGAAGATGGAGAGAGTACTTTGAAGAGCTGATGAATGAGGAAAATGAGAAAGAAAAGAGTAGAAGAGGTGACAGTCGAGGAACAGGAAGTAGCAAAGATTAGTAAGGGTGAAGTGAGGAGGGCATTGAAGAGGATGAAGAATGGAAAGGCAGTTGGTCCTGATGACATACCGGTGGAGGTATGGAAGTGTCTAGAAGAGGTAGCAGTAGTTTTCCTGACAAGAACATTCAACAAGGTCTCAGAAAGTGAGAGGATGCCAGAGGAATGGAGGAGAAGTGTGATGGTGCCCATTTTTAAGAACAAGGGAGACATGCAGAGTTGTGGCAACTACAGAGGGATAAAGTTGATGAGCCATGTTGCAAGTTATGGGAAAAAATAGTGGAAGCTAGACTAAGGGCAGAGGTCAGCATTTGTGAACAACAGTTTGGTTTCATTCCAAGAAAGTGCACCACAGATGCAATGTTTGCCTTAAGGATATTAATAGAGAAGTTCAGAGAAGGTCAGAAGGAGCAGCATTGTGCCTCTGTGGATCTGGAGAAAGCACATGACAGGGTGAGGGCGAAGTTGCAACCGATTTTTATTTCTGACAGAATAATGCACTACGTGTTCTATACATTTTAGGTATATTTAATTTGTGCAAAACTTAGTGTTCCAGAATTTAATTTAATATTTTATTTGATTTCTTTTATACGAATATTAAAAACCACCAACACTTGATTTGTTATTCTTTTCAAGCCGCCAAAATGGACACCTTGATGTCTGAATGAGCAGAAAGTTGAATCAGGAAGTAAAAAGAGCACAGCTGGAGCTAATCACATTTCACATTGGATGACCAGGGGAATAGATTACTGTAATGCACTGTTATCTCTTTTATTTCAAAGCTGCTGAGAGTAAACGTTCTCAGAGCTGACACCCGCTAAACCTTTTCTCACTTCACCCCACAGGATCCTAATACAGTAGCTGTTAAAGTCGATTTTAACTTCCACCTAGACCAATTACATCATCTGACATCAACTTGTTGGTCACTGACCGAGAAAAAAAACAAACAAAACAATTCTATATAATTCACGAGCAGATGATATTCAGTCAGCAGCATGGTAGAGTCGTGGTTAGCACATCCTCCTCACAGCAATAAGGTTCTGGGTTCATGTCCCAGGCTTGGTTCGGACATTTCTGGGTTGAGTTTGCAGTCCCCACCCCCTGTGCTTGCTTGGGTTTCCTCCAGTTTCTTCCCACAGTCCAAAGACATGTACATTAGGCTAATTGGTTATTTCAAATTGCCCCTGGGTGTGAGTATGAATGATTGTGTATGTGTTGACCCTGTGATGGTTTGTCGAGTGGTTCACAGTGTACCCTCGTAGACCAACGTACAGCAATACTCTACCACCCTACAGCAATAATAGTAAGATTACGTGGCTCTGCAAATGTGTGAGTAAATAAAGCTGAATCAGATAAAATGTTAATAAAGTATATTATATTTTTATAAGTTATTTTCTCATACTTTTGCATTTTTGCATTTTTAATGTGGCAGAAGTTTTACGCCGGATGCCCTTCCTGTCACAACCCTCTGCATTTATCCGGACTTGGGACCGGCATAAGGGGGAGAGACACTGGTTAGTGCCCCCCCCTGCCTGAACGACAAGGACCCAAGAGGAACGGTGAGGTTACAGGGGGCAGAGATAAAGAAGGTGGAGGACTTTAAGTACTTAGGCTCAACAATCCAGAGCAATGGAGAGTGTGGAAAAGAGGTGAAGAAGTGCGTGCAGGCCGGTTGGAATGGATGGAGAAAAGTGTCCTGTGTGATGTGTGATAGGAGAGTATCGGCAAGAATGAAGGGAAAAGTGTACAAGACGGTGATGAGGCCAGCGATGTTGTATGGTTTAGAGACAGTGACCCTGGGGAAAAGACAGGAGTCAGAGTTGGAGGTAGCAGAGATGAAAATGTTGAGGTTCTCTTTGGGAGTAACGAGGATGGATAGGATCAGAAACGAGTACATCAGAGGGACAGCACATGTTAGATGTTTTGGAGACAAAGTCAGAGAGGCTAGATTGAGATGGTTTGGACATGTACAGAGGAGGGATAGTGAGTATATTGGTAGGAGGATACTGAGGTTGGAACTACCAGGCAGAAGGCCCAGAGGAAGACCAAAGAGAAGATTTATGGATGCGGTGAAGGCGGACATGAAGGTCATTGGAGTAAGAGTAGAAGATGCAGAGGATATGGAGAGATGGAGGCAGATCATTTGCTGTGGCGACCCCTGAAGGGAACAGCCGAAAGAAAAAGAAGAAGATTTTCTCATACATTCAGTTTTTCAAGAATTCTAATACAGTGCAGGTATACCTCGACTAACCTTGATTAACTGGTTCCAGGAGAGACGGCTTAAGTTGAAAATGACTTGAATTGAATTCGCTTGTCTCTAGGCTAGCCTAGGCTAGGCCACGCCATATATATATATATATATATATATATATATATATATATATATATATATATATATATATATATATATATATAAAATGGCTCTGTTCTTCGAATTCGAAGATTAGTGAAGAGTATTTTTGTATAGTTCGTACTGGCTGATTCCCGCTCTCTAGGCCTAGGACCCTTCCACAGTGGCTTAGCTGGCTGAGACGGCTGTGGTGGTTCTTAGACTGACAGAAACACGCTGATGGCTTTGCAGCCTACTCTTTTTACGAAAGTCAGCAATGGTTCATTTACATGCCTCTCACCATAGACAATGAGAGACATGGCCAGCCTTTGATAACCCAGTTAGCTGCACTGGGGGATATGTGTGTGTGTGTGTGTGTGTGTGTGTGTGTGTGTGTGTGTGTGTGTGTGTGTGTGTGTGTGTGTGTGTGATTATAATGACGTAAACTTTATTTTTATTTTTATTTTTCCATATATTTTTTGAAAACCGTCGTATTTAACTTAATTTAACTAAATCGTATTTAACCGATCGTATAATCGAGAATGGATTAAGTCAAGGTAAACCTGTATATGGTACTGATTTGTTTCTTGTGGGATTTCCCATGTAATGGGCAGAAAACCTAGCAGCGCTACACTGAGGTACTCTGTCCCAGTATCTCTTTCACATGACAGGACAGAGATACCAGGACAGAGATACCGGTACTCTGTCCCGGTATCTCTGTCCTGTCATGTGACACTCTGGATTGACAGAGTTATTGGGACCGACACATGCTATGATGATGTCCCAGAGGGGGTTCTACCACCATCCCTCAGATACAGCTTTTAGTTTTGTCCTACATGTACGTACCCTTGCAACACACAGAAGATGATCAGAGCCACAACTGTGATGAGCAGAATTCCACCTAAAACAACGGCAACCACCACCAGTGCCAATAGCGATGCTATTAGAAAGAAACAGTGTTAGTTTGTTTATGAAAAATACCCATTGTACACACACACACACACACACACACACACACACACACACACATATATGTATACATTTTTTTCTTCTCCAAGTTGTCACTCACAGTCATTACAGTTGAAGCCGGAATAACCAAACGCACATCTGGAAAATAAATGACACAACCATGAAAACCGTACAAAGGTGCCGCTGCAATATTATTTGCCATTCTCATGTTGATATCTCATTAAAGCACAAGAGGGCAGTAGTTACAACCACATGAGACCAGTACCAGACCAGGTTTGAATTTTTTTTTTTTTAATTGAAATGCTTAAAGGCAGGATACTCACTGTACGCACTGTGAACCCTGTGCTTTCTTGCCACTGGGACATGCTGAGAAAAAAAAAATACATAGAGATTACAGTCAGAGCGTGTTAAACTGGATATATTAAATCTTTTTTTTTTTTTTCATTTTAGCATCACAAAGCTTTAGTTAATGTGGACTGTCACCTCGAATCACAGTGAAGCATTTCTCTTTATATAATTGAGAAATGATTGAGAAATTGCTTTTCTGCTGATCACAGAAGTTAAAAAGTGGTTGCATGAGACACCTTACACTAACCCTGCCCACATCAATGATCACGGATTTCCTTCATTTTCTGATGCGAATTTGAACTGACGCTCTTGACATGTAGAGTATCTACATTACTATATACCTGGTACTGCTGCCACATGATTCACTGTTTCTCTCTGCTTGGCTCAGGGGGTGATCAGGTGTTCCTATTAAAGTGGTCAGTACCTGTACAATATGTAATGACCCCATATAAACATACTCCCACTACCTCCTGTCCTCATTTGCCTTGACCCGCTCCCTAATTCTAAAACCTAATTTACTCTTAGGATAGCTAATTTCGGAACTGTCCAGGGTATACGCTACCCTCGCCCAGAGTTGGCTGGGATGGGCGCCAGCCTCCCCGTGACCCCAATTAGGATTAAGCGTTTACAGAAAATGAACGAATGATGATAGCTAATTTCGCGAAGCTAATGTTTACATACTGCAAGGTTGTTATGTGTCGATGACACTGCTGGCTCATGTCAATTCATTCCTTCATTTTCCAAGATATTTAATCCTAATTAGGGTCACAGGAAGGCTGGTGTCCATCTCAGCCGACTCTGGGCAAAGGTGGGGTTCACTCTGAACAGCTCGCCAGACCGTACAATCATTCACACTCACTTTCACATCTAGGGTGATCTGAAACGGCCAATTAGCCTACAGTACATGTTATTGGACAGTGGAGAACTTGGTGGAAAATTCCGGAAATCGAACCCGGTGCCTTCTTAGTGCGAGGTGAAGATGTTACCCTGTTAGCTTAAATCGCAAGAGCAAATACAATCATGTCAGACATAGAGAATCAAGTCAAAGTCATTTCATGGTTACTTTAAATCAATTTGAATGCTCATCGGAGCATTTGACGCATACACAACCACAAACACACACACACACACACACACACACACCCACCTTGACAGGTCTTATCACTAAATTCAGATGGTATGTAGCCTGTAATGCAGGAGCACTGAGCCCGACCATTTGTGTTACTGCTACAGGTCATGGTGCTGTTATCACACGGAGGTGTATCCAGGGAACAAAGGCTCAACGCTACACACAAAGAAACACACACAAAATAAACATTAATTATATTAGTTTCCCCAACATTTTTAAACTCGACTTATACATTTTGATAGTGAATAGGCTTGTCTACGTGTCTAATATTGATAAATAATAATGAGTAATAATTAATACTACTAATAAATATCATTTTTAATACTTTTACTACTACTTTTACTTGTCAAGTGCCATGAGAAGGAGGAGGAGAAGGAAGAGGAGGAGGAGGAGGAGAAGGAGGAGGAGGAGGAGGAGGAGGGCCTGGTCCTGGTTAATTTTGTTTCCATTTCGAAAGAAGAAGTGAAAGTTTTGTCTACAATCACATGCAGCAAATCAAACTGCAGTGTCAATGTTCAGACGTCCAGGTGAAGAATACAATTCAAACTGTCTGTCTTCCTTTCGGCTTTTTCCCTTTTACTCAGGAGTCACCACAGCGGATCATCTGATTCGCATGTTTGATTTGGCAGAGGTTTTTACGTCGGATGCCCTTCCTGTCACAACCCTTTTAGCAAGGGACAGAAACACGCTGACGACTTTGCAGCTACTCTTTACCAAAGTCAGCAATGGTTCTTTTACATTCCTCTCACCATAGACAGTGACAGACATGGCCCGCCTTTGATAACCCAGTTAGCTGCACTGGGGGGGACAGTGACAACCTTGTGGAGAGTGGGACTATCAACTGTAATTATTCTTTAACAGATTTTAAAAAAAATTCCACTTTTTTTTTATATGATTTTCCTTTGATAGACTACATTTCACACCAATTTGAGAAATGAGCCCCACTTTCTTCTCTTCTGTCAAAATTATCCATTATTACTTGTACTTTCTTCTCAAATACACAAGATGATGTTGGATTACATCACTTGTCACCAGCTGTATGGAAAGTGCCATGGCGCTAAACACACCACGATGTGAATGTACGCAATAAAATACATAGACCTGGGATTAAGAGTCCAACAACATGAGTCTGAGATAGTAAAGTCTTGTCTAATGTCAATGTAATGGTAGTTAGTTTTCAAATTTTTTGGAATTAAGAGTGGTAGAGATTAACTTACACTTAAAACTGGCATTGGCAATAACACCATTTTCAACAGCAGTCATAATGGTCCTCTCCACAGACTCCTGTGTACTATTCGAGCTGATTTCAAACACATTGTTCACTGTGGCTATCACACTGCCTTCACTGTAAACACACACACACACACACACACACACACACACACACACACACACACACACACACTATGTTAACACAATGAACTGTGGATAAAGTGTTACAGTGCTTGTGAGATAACATTGTGGCGAAAAGTGGGAGGATACCGTAAACTCAAGACTGTAGAAGATATGTAGCCAGGTGAGTCTTTGAACGCAGTATTCAGCTGGAAAAATAAAAGAGGAATACAAGAAAGAGAGATCAGTGAGTATTGCTTTAAAATATCATATCATTGTCATAATGTAACCTAAAATCTACATGGGCTACATGCATACTTGATTCTGATTGGTTATTTAGTGGTGTTTTACTTCTTTAAGTGTATAACAGACTGTTACTATGGTAGCCGCTTTAAGAGAAGCAATAAAATATTTTATAATGAATAAAATCTATTAAAATAAATAATCTGGGTCAATGACTGATTTTTTAACCCCACCCCCCCATCAATGCATTCCTACTTATGCATACTTATGGATACATAAGTGTGAACGCAATGATAACCAATAAGAACGTGGAATGGTCGCCGCTGTTGCAGGGATACGGTAAGATATTTAGAACCTAGTAGCAACGGCATTGATGCTAATTGAGACGTCATTAGCGTAGTAAAAGTATGGGGCGGACTTGTCGCATGTAGATGAGGACACAAGATAATTTGCGAAGTGAATGAAATGTGCAGTGCATGGCACAGCATTTATAAGGACCAGACAGACACTCTGATGAACCAATGCACGATCTGATTGGTCGTAGTGAGAACATAGTAAAAAAATTCAAGAGTAATTTTGGTGCGATACTGGCACAGGGCCATAGTGGCAAGAAGGTCCTGACTGAGGGCTTTTCAGTGTGGATGTTAGCATGTTCTCCCAATGCTTGCAAGGGTTAATCAAGGTACAGCAGTTCACTCCTATGGTCCAAAGACATGCACATTAAGCTAACTGGGTAGTCCAAATTCCCCATAGATGTGAATAGTTATGTGTGTTTCAGTCCTACTATGGTCTGGTGAGCTGTTCAGGGTGAGGCCCATCGGATTCACATTAAAACTGTATATTTTTCCATATTAACCACACTGCTTCTGTGTTCATCAAAATTTCAAGACACGGTGCGATCTTCCTAGTCTTCGTCTGAGTGTGATGGGACTCTAATTAGCCATGTAAGTAAGGTCTTGTACAGTGAACTAGTCTTCAGGGGTGTCTTGGGGTCCACTCTGTCGGTGTTTAATCTGCAGTACTGACTGCCTAGCTGTACATTATCCTTTACATACTAGTACAGTATACTGTGCTAAAATGTATAGCAGAAATTCTATCTATTCTGATTTTTGCATTGAGATCAGTTGTGAAGTCAACAAAACACCACTTGCAAACTGAAAATGAAAGTGTCCTTGCTCAGGGGAAGCAACATTACCAGCATTTTCCCAAGTGTCAAAAGAAAAGAAAGAGAATCCCAATTCTCATAGCTGGCCATTTATATTTGTTAATCAAGCTCATGGTTATTCACAGACAAATGAATTTGGCATGTACAACACTGGTTCACCAGAGCCTTACCGATGAAACGATCTGAGAAGCTGTTTCGCGAAACACCTCAGACGAACTATCACTCATTTCAGGCCTAAATTCTTCCTCTATAAGACGCAGATTTCCTGGAAACGTTTTTCCTAAAGGGGAATAAGAAGAAAACTGAGATGTGGTTACATGAAATTTTGGAGTTAATTCTCATTTTCTCAAGCTTGATGTCAGACCCTTACCTTCAACACACTGGCCTTCTGACAAGTAGGTTCCAGGCCGACACTGACAGATAGAGTTTATACACACCCTTAAAGGAGGGCAGGGAATTGCTGGACAGGTAGCTATATTATAAAGAGACAGAGAGTCGAGCAAAACACTTTTTATAATATTTCTCTTAGATATAAAAAAAGAGAAGTAGGCTTACGCACCTGGTACGCTGGTTGTGGTAGGTGGAAGGCCAGTTGTGACATTTCCCACTGATGTAATGATGTTGTCAGTTTGTGTAGTTGTGATATTTGTTGTTTGAGTAGTAGTGACATTTGATGGTGTTGTGGTAAGATTTGCAGGTGTGGTGGTGAGGTTAGATTGGGGTGTTGTGGTGATGTTTGAGTTTATGGTGGTGAAGTTTGTTGGAGCAGTTGTGGTGAAATTTAAAGGTACTGTGGTGATGATTGGTGGGGGTGCTGTGGTGACATTTGATGGTATGGTGGTTATGTTTGAGGGAGTGGTGGTGATATTTGTTGGAGGTGTCATGGTGATATTTGATGGTATGGTGGTGAAGTTTGTTGGGGGTGTTGTGGTGACATTTGAAGTTATTGTGGTGATGTTTGAAGGCATGGTGGTAATGTTTGTTGGGGATGATGTGGTGACATTTGAGGGTGTAGTAGTAATGTTTGTTGGAGCTGTTGTGGTGAAATTTAAAGGTACTGTGGTGATAATTGGTGGGGGTGCTGTGGTGACATTTGAGGGTATGGTGGTAATGTTTGAGGGAATGGTGGTGATGTTTGTTGGAGGTGTCATGGTGATATTTGATGGTATGGTGGTGACGTTTGTTGGGGGTGTTGTGGTGACATTTGAGGGTATGGTGGTGAAGTTTGTTGGGGGTGTTGTGGTGACATTTGAGGGTATGGTGGTGAAGTTTGTTGGGGGTGTTGTGGTAACATTTGAGGGTATGGTGGTAATGTTTGAGGGAATGGTGGTGATGTTTGTTGGAGGTGTCATGGTGATATTTGATGGTATGGTGGTGAAGTTTGTTGGGGGTGTTGTGGTGACATTTGATGGTATGGTGGTGAAGTTTGTTGGGGTGTTGTGGTGACATTTGAGGGTATGGTGGTGAAGTTTGTTGGGGGTGTTGTGGTGACATTTGAGGGTATGGTGGTAATGTTTGAGGGAATGGTGGTGATGTTTGTTGGAGGTGTCATGGTGATATTTGATGGTATGGTGGTGAAGTTTGTTGGGAGTGTTGTGGTGACATTTGAGGGAATGGTGGTGAAGTTTGTTGGGGGTGTTGTGGTGACATTTGAGGGTATGGTGGTGAAGTTTGTTGGGGGTGTTGTGGTGACATTTGAGGGTATGGTGGTGAAGTTTGTTGGGGGTGTTGTGGTGACATTTGAGGGTATAGTGGTGAAGTTTGTTTGGGGTGTCGTGGTGACATTTGAGGGTATGGTGGTGAGGTTTGATGGGACTGCTGTGGTGGCATTTGATGGTATGGTGGTGATGTTTGAGGGAGTGGTGGTAATGTTTGTTGGGGGTGTTGTGGTGATATTTGATGGTATGGTGGTGAAGTTTGTTGGGGGTGTTGTGGTGACATTTGAGGGTGTAGTGGTGATGTTTGTTGGTGGTGTTGTGGTGACATTTGAGGGTACAGTGGTGAGGTTTGTTGGTGGTGTTGTGGTGAAATTTGAATTCATGGTGGTGATGACTGGTGGGGGTGCTGTGGTGACATTTGAGGGTATGGTGGTAACGTTTGAGGGAGTGGTGGTGATGTTTGTTGGAGGTGTCATGGTGTCATTTGAGGGTAAGGTGGTGAGGTTTGGTAGGGGTGTCATTGTAACATTGTAGGGTGTTGTGGTGAGATTTGTTGGGGGTGTTGTGGTGAAATTGGAAGGCATGGTGGTGACATTTGAAGGTATTGTCGTGACATTTGATGTGGGTGTTGTTGTAACATTAGAGGGTATGGTGGTGATGTTTGATGGGGAGTTGTGGTGACATTAGAGGCTATAGTGGTGAGGATTGGTAGGGGTGATGTGGTGACATTTGTGGGTGTTGTGGTAATATCTGAAGGTATGTTGGTGGTATTTGGTGAGGGTGTTGTGATATTTGAGGGTATGGTGGTGATGTTTAATGCGGGCGTTGTGGTGACATTTGAAGGCATGGTGGTGACATTCGTCGAAGTGGTGGTGATGGTAGTAATGACTGATAGAGGTGCTGTGGTGACATTTGAATGTATTGTGGTGATGTTTGATGGAGATGTAGTGGCATTAGTGTGTATGGTGGTCATGTCTGATGCAGGTGTTGTGGTGACATTAGTGAATATGGTGGGGAAGTTTGATATGGGTGTTGTGGTGACATCAGAGGGTATGGATGTAATGCTGATGTTGGGAGAGGGTGTAATAGTAGTAGAACCCAAATTAATTGTTGTGTCAGTGAATGAGGATGAGGCAGTTGCAGTCGTTGCTGCAGTGCTAGAATTCTCATTTGCTTCTGTGCCGATGATAGCTGTAAGCACAAGTGTAAATGTTTAAAAATGAGTACATCCCATTGAAATTTTTGATTTTTTTTAAAAAGATAATTTAAAAAAGGTTAATTATTTCAGGCAGCACGGTGGCACAGTGGTTAGCATGTCCACCTCACAGCAAGAAGGCTTGAGTTGAATACCCAATTCAGGCATTTCTGTGTGGAGTTTGCATGTTTCCACATGCTTGGGTGGGTTTCCTCTTGATACTCCAGTTTCCTCCCACAGTCCAAAAACATGTGGAGTAGGCTAATTGGTGGTTCGAAATCATCCCTAGGTGTGAGTGTGAGTCTCTACAATATCCTGGCAAGTTGTTCAGGGTATACCCGCCCTCGCCCAGAGTTGGCTGAGATGGAATCTGGGAATCAAACCTGGGGCCTTCTTGCAGTAAGGCCAATGTGCTAACCACTGCACCACTACTCCTCCCACCGCCACCCCACCACTGGATCCAGATCATGCCCAACATTTATTCATGTCTATGTCCATCCACAATTCTTTCTCCTTGGTGGAGATAAATGTTCCAGAAAATATGAATTTATTTACGACATTGGAGATTGTTCATTCAGTCATTTTCTAAGCCACTTAATCATAATTAGGGTCGTAGGGAGGCTGGTGCCCATCTCAGCCTGGTACACCATGAACAGCTCACCAGACTGTCGCAGAGTTGACACACACACAACCAGTCATACGCACACTCACACCTATGGGCAATATGTAAGAAACAATCAGCCTACCCTGCATGTTTCTGAACACGGAAACACCCAAACCCGGGAATCAAACCCGGGAATCAAACTCAGGACCTTCTTGCAGCGAGGCCAATGTACTAACCACTGCACCATCATACTGCCTCAAATATAAATTATCAATCAAACAGACATGGATTTTAGGATTATGATGGCCTCATACACGTCTCTTATCAATCAGTAAACTACATTGAGGCAATTTTCCAACAGCTAAGAAAAAATGTAGCTATATGTACAGTATGCGGGAGCATCTGGGTTATCAGGTTCACGCTTGGGGCCACAAGAATGTTGGGGTGCAGAGAAAGCACTACATGGAAGATCCGGGTACAATGTTATAGACAAAACTGCCACTGTGTATTCTTCATATTATAAGTGCTGGGTTTTGTTCCAAAAGAGGCTCGATATCGTGGTATCACGGAGCAAATTTAACTATCACGATGAGCTTCCCTATTTCAGGCAAATGTGTTGTTCAGGGCTGAAGGTTTATAACCCTTGTGATGTTAATTGCACCTCAGATAAACTTTGCTGTGAGGAAACAATATCAGCATAATGTTTTCCATAAATGTGTGTGTGTGGGGGGAGCTTGTTTTTATGCTGGCATTGTGCGTGTGTGTGTGTGTGTGTGTGTGTGTGTGTGTTTGTGTGTGTGTGTGTGTGCATGCGTGTGTGTGTGTGTGTGTGTGTGTGTGTGTGTGTGTGTGTATAATCATACACCCTCCCCTGAGGCCTAATTGTCTGAGACTACCATGAGCGTAACAATTTTTTAAGAATTTGCTCTCTCTCTCTCTCTCTCTCTCTCTCTCTCACTCTCTCTCTCTCTCGCTCTCTCTGTCTCCCCCTCACCTCTCTTTTTCTTTCATTCTTCCTCCTCTCGCTTTCTCTACCCCTCTCTCATCTTTCTCTCTTTCTCTCTTCCTTCTCTCTCTCTCTTGCTCAATCCCCTCTCTTTCTTTCTCTCATTTTTCCCAATCTCCTCCTCTCTCTCTCTCTCTCTCTCTCTCTCTCTCTGCTGCAAACAGACATCATCTCCTGACGCCGTGTTTAATTTGATTATTTTCCAGTAACGCACAGCGATATAGTGTGTCATGGTGTATTGCCTAGTAACCAACATGCAATGATAGATTAAAAGTCTAGAAATGAGGCATGGAACACCCATCTTGTCAAGAATTATTTTATATAGCAATTTGATGCTCACTGAGCAACCACATACCCGTGGCAAAACAACGATATTGATACTCAGGAGTTAAGGATCATATAAAAATAAAGATATTTGAATCTATGCTTACACGAGTTTGCACACAGAGAGATAAAGCTCTTGTGAAGCAGCTCATCATCGTTCATTTTCCGTAACCACTTATTCCTAATTAGGGTCACAGGGCGGCTGGCATCCATCCCAGCCGACTCCGGGTGAGGGCAGAGTACACCCTGGACAGCTTGCCAGGCCATCGCAGGGCGAAAAAACACGCTGACGGGTATGTAGCTCCTCTTGTTGAAAGTCAGCAATGGTTCTTTTACATGAACCTCACATCATAGACAGTGAGAGAAATGGCTGGCCTTTGATAACCCAGTGAGCTGCACGGGGGGGCAGTGACAACCCATTGATAGTGGGGCTTGAACCCACAACCTTAGGATCAGTGATCCAGCACCTTTACCACCAGGCCACCACGGCCCGTTTTATGAAGCAGCTGTACTCTTAAATTACATCTCTGTGTTTATAAAAATAATAAAAAAAAAGCTTTGATATAAGAGGCAGGCTCAGGCAGGATATACAGTGGTGTTGTTGTGGTGTACACTGTTTTGGAAATAGATTTTCCATGTGATGGGAACAAGTATAGAGAGTTTTCTCTTTAACAACTAAAATGCACATATACACATAGAAACACAGGCAGACACACACACACTCACACACACACACACACACACACACACACACACACACACACACAAATCCACAATTTGCTATTCTATTGGCACTAACAGGAAGTAGAGTTTGTTTACTATGAGAAAATGTTATATTGACCTCATATATAACTTAAGTGCCACTCAGAGTAGGAAACACATGCACCAGGCGAAAAACACACAAACATCTCAGTTACATTCACAGCACTCGGCAGACCGTCTCATCCAGAGCAACTTAGAGAACACTTATCCTTGTACGACTAAGCAGATGAGGGTTTGTGCTTTACTCAAGAGCCCAACAGTGGCAGAGTGGTAGCATTAAGGCTTGAACCACTAACCTTCTGATCAGTAACGAGTGTTGGAAGGTCCTGCATTTGATTCCCAGGGTTGGGCGTTTCCGAGTGTAATTTGTACGTTCTCCTCGTGCTTGTGTGGGGTTTCCTCTGGGTACTTTGATTTCTTCCCACAGTCCAAAGACATGCACATTAGGCTAACTGGCTGTTCTAAATTGTCCCTAGGCATGTGTGTGTGTGTGTGTGTGTGTGTGTGTGTGTGTGTGTGTGTGTCGGCCTAGCTGTTCTAACAAGCTGTTCAGGTTGTACCCTACCTTTGGCAACAGCCTCCCTGAGACCCGGGTCGGCTTAAACAGTCTGGCAAAGGAGTGTATATACACTGTACTGTATATAGATAGAAATTATTTATTTTATTGTTATATTTTTAAATCCTTGATTCTGTATTTAATCCAGATAAGCACCAAAATTTAATCAAAATCGTTCTCCAAATCCATCAATACTTTTTTTTTTTACCTAAAAGTTGCAAACAAACAAAAGTCATTGCGTGCACACTTTTGTCACAATTGAGGTGAAACTGCATTTCTGGTTCCATTAGTAATGATCCATGCACAGCTTTTCAAAATAATAATCTGTTTCAGAGCTGCAAAGCCACAGTCAGATAGCCGAACAATAGAAATATCAATAGAACCCAGAGCAGCGTACTTGACGTATTTTACAGAACGCTCACAACAAACGTATAGAAATGCGACAGCTGAGAAATAGATTACAGGAACTAGTACTGTTACAATGCAGGGAAGCTCCGCCTTCTGAAGCTACGGTTGGAGGCTGCGTTAAGCCGGAACATTTTGCTAATTGATGAGAGGGTCTTAGAGAGTCTTGCTGTCAAGACAGACCATTGTTCTGACGTTCGAGATTGAGGACCATATGTTCAAGAGAGGTGCCATACCTACTCTACAAAAAACAAAAAGCAAACTCAAAAAATTAAATAAATAAGTAAACATGGAGGGCAGTGGTGGCCTGGTGGTAAAGCTGCTGGATCACTGATCCTAAGGTCGGGGCTTCAAGCCCCACTCTCAACGGTTGTCACTGACCCACCCAGTGCAGCTAACTGGGTTATCAAAGGCCGGCCATGTCTCCCACTGTCTATGGTGTGAGGTTCGTGTAAAAGAACGATCACTGACCTCTGACAAGAGTAGCTGCAAAGCCGTCAGTGTGTTTCTGCCCTGTGGTGGCTTGGCGAGCCGTCCAGTGTGTACTCTGCCCTCGCCCTGAGTCGGCTGGGATGGGCGCCAGCCTCCCTGTGACCCTAATAAGGATTAAGCAGTTACAGAAAATGAATGAATGAAAGCAAGCATGGAAACTTACAGCCTGTATCCATGGTACCGAGACGGGGATTAAAGTCTTGTATGTTTTGCTTTGGCGTGTATTATAATATAATAAGAGTCTGAATAAGGCTGCAGACTTGACAGTAAAAGTATCACACTAGGCCAGTTGATGGATGAAATTTAGACATAGACATCCACCTCATAGCTAGAAGATCCTGGATTCGAGTGGGATTTTTTTTTTTTTTTTCAATGATCTTCAAGTGCATCTGTGAGTTTCCTTCTACAATCCAAAAACATGCACAGTTGAATAACTAGCAGTTCCAAATCCCCTCGTAGGTGTGACTGGAAGTCTGTGAGGTTGTGTGTGTTACCCTCTGATAGTCCGGCACTCTGTTCAAGGTGTACCACCCCTTCACCCAGAGTCAGCTGTGATAGGCTCCAGCCTCCCCATAACCCGAACAGGATTAAGCGTTTCGGTAAATAAATGAGTGACAGTCAGTACGGACTACAACTCAAGTCCTCATGTCAGCGTATTGGGGGGGGTTTCTTTTTTTTTCTTAAACAGGGTGTGTCGTGATAATAATGTGTTACTCATTCAGAATGACTACCCAACACACAGGGAGGGCTGTGGGCTTCAGTGAAGTGTGTTTTACAGAGTTGTCCAAAAAAACCAACATCGGGATAAATTACAGAACTGCTCAAGCTGAATACAGACAGAGGTTGCATGACTAAAGTGTTGTCATAAGCTTCCAGCTATGTGTACAGTATTTACACAGGAGTCATAGAGTCATCAACACACAAAACCACTATGGTATGATAAACCGGACTTTCACCTTCTATAAAATTTCACTGTTGCTGCAAACCGGGGAAAAAAGGTAAGTGGGTGATGGTGGTGGTCCTGCATACAAACACAAAGATAAATCTATGTAACATCTTTACAATCCTTTACAAACATGACATTATACTGTATAACATTTACCCTGCAGATGGACAGCCATATTTCACTGACTGTATGAGTGGCTCAGTTCACATCGTTGGTGAATGATTGTCATGTAGAACATATATCGCACGTTCACACACTTGCATGTTCCCTAAATCAGGGGTCCCCAACCTTTTTATCACCGCGGACCAGTCAGTGCTTGACAATTTTACTGAGGACCGGGATGGGGGGGGGGGGGGTCATAGATTGTTTATACTCATCATCATCATCATCATCATCATCATCTTCCACTTAGTCCAGGGTCGGGTCATGGGGGAAGCAACCTAAGCAAAGAGGTCCAGACGTCCCTCTCCCAAGCCACTTCCTCCAACTCTCCCGGGGGGACACCGAGGCGGTCCCAGACAAGTCGAGAGACATAGTCCCTCCAGCGTGTTCTAGGTCGACCCCGGGGTCTCTTCCCGGTTGGACATGCCCAAAACACCACACCAGGGAGGCGTCCGGGGGGCATTCTGACCAGATGCCCGAGCCACCTCAACTGGCCCCTCTCAATGCGGAGGAGCAGCGGATCTACTCCGAGCTCTCCCCGGATGGAGGAGCTTCTCACCTTATCTCTAAGGGAGAACCCCGCCACCCGGCGAAGGAAGCTCATTTCAGCCACTTGTATTCGCGATCTTGTTCTTTCAGTTTGTTTATACTGTAAATATAATTTATTTATATAAAATATTATTATTATTATTATTATTATTATTATTATTAATAATAATAATAATAATAATAATAATAACAGTAATGATAATAATAAGAACTCCATGAATGCTATTTTTCAACAGCTGAAATCAAGTTAGTTGGGAAGTAGAGCTTGAACTTTTCTAAAAATAAAAAAAAATAAAAAAAAAAACAGGAGCACCAGCGGGGAGAATGAAGGCTCAGGCTTAGTGTCACCCAAAATCCCCGCTATTGTTTGAAACATGTCCAACTCACCTCTGTTCATGTGCTGTCCCCTTGTGGGTTACATTTTAGCGCTCAAATGACCGACATGTAACCGACAGAATCCGGTCATTTTTCAAAATAAAAGATTTTTCAAAAATAAAGATCGTTCAGACTCAGATAATAACTAAAACAGAAATAATTATTTCTTCTGCAGACCGGTACCAATTGCGTGGACCGGTGGTTGGGGACCCCTGACCTACATCATTGTCCCTTTGGCCCTACCATGACGAAGAGAGCTGTCCAGGGTGAGATAGACTTCATCCTGCTAAGATCCTATTAGGAGTAAGTGGCCTGACAAATAAGGTGGTGAGTAAGTGAGTAAATAGTTTGCGTATTTACTGTCACGCAAGTTTGTGTTGGCTTATTGACATTAGCCTGCTTACTGTAACAGTAGTTTGTATGGCATGGTGGATTCAGTCCTATAATCAAAGCTTTGTATGTGAAAGTTTTATTTTTTCAACATTCTGTGCATAGTTCTCAATGATATCTGTGTGATGTTAGCAAGTGGTGTTGCTAACATGGCATCTCAGCCGATTCTGGGTGAGGGCGGGATACATCCCAGACAGCTCTGCAGGCCATCACTGGGCCAACATTCACGACCATTCATACTCACACTCACACCTAGGGGGGATTTGGAACAGCTGATTAACCTATCATGCATTGTTTTGGAGGATGGAAGGAAACTGGAGTACCCGGAGGAAACCCACGGACGCATGGGGAGAACATGCAAACTCCACACAGAAACATCCAGGCTGGGAATCGAACCCAGGACCTTCTTGCTGTGAGGCGGACGTGCTAACCACTACCCCACCGTGCCACCATTTTTGAGCATACAGTATTATTTTATTGTTTCTGCTGCATTTTATCCTTGCTTAAGATTTTTTAATTCTGTTCTGTTTTTAATGGTATTAAAAAACAACAGGCAGAAGACAGGAACTCTGGTCTCTCTGGTGTCTCACTCTGAAAAAGCAGATGGTCTGGATCACTACCATCCAACCAATCAGTGCAAGAAAGCAGCACTTAAATCTAGAAACCGAATAGACGATCACCTTGTTTCTCTGGAGAAACCCTGAGGGCATACAGACCCCTCACGCTATCATATTTCCTTTTCAGACAGGCTTCTGTGTAAAAAAATATTCTGCTAACAGGATAAATAGCAAAGATTTAATTTAGTGGGCGTGGCTTCAGAGGGTACAGTAAAGACAGGGGATGTATTTCATTGGGTTTTAAGTTTCATAACAGCTAGGTTCAGGTAATTGCCAGTAAATTGTCGGTGTACAAATGGGAATGGGAACAATGTGGAATTTTCTTTCAGAGTGTGTCATATTCTGTGCCCGAAACCAGGAATCTGGATATTCCAGATTTGATTAGTTTGAGAAAAATGACCAGTAAAAGCACATAAATTCTTCACTCAGTTATACGTGTAAGTACTTATAAAGTGCTATACTATAAAGTACTTATAAATATGTCACACTCACCATGAACCTTACTGGGAACATTTGAATACATGCACACTCATGCACATTTCCAATCAGCCAATCATGTAACGCTACAATCATCAGACGCAGGTCAAGTGCTTTAGTGGATGTTCAGTGAATGTTAGGATTGGGAATGGCAGGATCGGGTGGTGCATGGGGGGGGGGGTATGTGAGCTCGATGACTTTGACTGTGGTATGATTGCTGGCATCAGACTCAGTTCTGCAGACTTGTACATGAGAGTGGTTAGAAAGAACGGCCAGTCTGGTTCAAGCAGACGGAAGAGATATGTTAACTCAATCAACCCCTTTTTTCCTTTTTTTTATACACCAATGATGAAGAGAAAGGCATCGTAAAACACGGCAACAAAATGGATCAGCTAGAAAAGCAGAAGACCACACGGGTTCTATTGAAGGATCAACACAGACATAACCAACCATTCACACTCATGCTTTCACCTACAGGCAACTTAAAGCAACCGGTTGACCTAAGCTTCATGTCTTTGGACTTTGGGAGAAAACCAGAGTATCTGGAACGCATGCAAGCATGAGGAGAACATGCTAAACCCCATACAGTCTAACGTTTGCACCCTGAACCTTTCTACAGTGAGGCCACAGTGCAAACCACCAGGTCACCCTTTTTATTATTGGATGAATACACAGATTTATATGCATTTTATTTTGTTTATTTATTTATTTGCTTATTTATTTAGATGTACTGTATATGCACTGCTCAGCCAAAAAGAGTTCTACATTTCAATATTTTGTTGGAGCACCTTTATTCTTGATCAGAGTATATAATCTTAATGACGGTGTTGCTCCAATTGGTCCGGTCGAGGCTCAGCAACATTAATGTGTTCATAAAATGAAGCAGCTGATGAGCTGAATGTACTGAACGAGCAGGTTATCGCATCAATGGACTTTTTCTTCCCTGTTGGCACGGATACAAAATGGGAACTGAAATAATGAAATGGTACTGGGAGCATAAGGAATCATTTACACTTATGTATTGGCACCCCAGAGTCCTGACCTTAACCCTATGGGAAGTGCTGGAGAAGACTTTATGGAGTGGTTCTGTTTTTCCCTCATCACTTGTACATATCTGTGGGAGATTAATCCAACACTGGATGTAAATAATTGATGTGAGGTTGTCAAAACAGTGCCGGGGTGATTAAATTCTGTAACCAGGGCTCACAACTATTTTTTCCAACCCTCCCCTATGGTCATATGATTCGGTGTACTGACCGAAAGAGCAAGATCACGAATACAAGCCACTGAATTGAGCTTTCTTCATTGGGTGGCAGGGTGCTCCTTAAGGGATGGGGTGAGCAGCTCAGCCATCCGGGAGGAGCTTGGAGTAGAACCGCTGTTCCTCTGCATTGAGAGGAGCCAGTTGAGGTGGCTCAGGCATCAGGTTAGAATGCCTCCCGAACGCTTCCCTGGGCATGTCCAGCAGGGAAGAGATAAAGGGGTCGACCTAGAACACAGTGGAGGGATTATGTCTGTTCGGTCTCGTCTAGGAATGCCTCGATGTCCCCCGTGGAAGAGCTGGAGGAAGTAGGTGGGGAGAAAGACGTCTGGACCGCATTGCTTAGGTTGCTGCCCCCACGACCCAAGCCCGGATTAAGAGGACGAAGACGATGATGATGATGATGATGATGATGACAACTATTTTTTTTGTTTGTTTATTTTTTTTTGTGGAGCGGTGTATGGACAGTATTGTGTATATACAGCGGGCATCTATTTATTTAGATGAATTACACACAGAGACAAACACACAGTTATACATATACAGTATTTATAATAAGTAATGAGGAAAAAAACAAGAGGTGCCTTAAAAGGAATTTTTGTAACCACAGAAGTGTGAAATCATCAGATGAAGCAAAAATGATCAAGTTAAGAAAGTGCAGACCCTGAAAACCAGATTTATACATTAACAAAGTCAAAATAACTGGTTAATATTTCCCCCAATTCCCAGTGTAGAAACGATACGTTTAGAGAGGTGTGCAAAAATTACCGCAGACATTCTTTTTTTTTTTTTACATGACTAAACCTGAGGTTAAAAGTTAAACATGATGCTTTTATTTTAAATTCTTTACATATATTATTTTTACATTTGGAACACGTCCTTATCCAGAGTTACTTTTTTTTCTCGACTCATTTACAGTATATAGCTGAGCAGCTGAAGGTTAACGACATCAGCGATTCTGTAAGGTAGCCTCAGTCATTGCTTCTTGTTAAGTACCCGCAAGTGCTATGCTGCCTTCCTCATTGGATGTTCCAGCTATGGTAGTGTCACAAATTCTTTGTTTTGTCCTCATGGTTGGGCTGCGTGCAGTAGACAGCCGTTGAAGATAACACCTTTTCAGCCAGTGCTGAGCTGTGTGTCGCCAGGAAAATTGCTGAGTGAAAAACATACAGCTGCAGAAATAACAATCGCGGAAATCGCAGGAAACTATATAGCATAACATTGGCACCACTGCCCCGCCTAGTGGTGGCCCGGTGGTATGCGTCTGGATTACTTATCTCAAGTTTGTGGATTCAAGCCGCACTGTCTGTGGTGAAAGGTTCATGTAAAAGAATCATTGCTGACTATGAGAGTAGCTACCGTCAGCATGTTTCTGCCCTGCGATGGCCTGGCGAACTCTCAAGGGTGTACTCTGCACTCGGCCAGAGTCGACTGAGATGGGAGCCAGCTCCCATGCAACCCAAATTAGGATCAAGCAGTTCAGAAAATGAATGAATGAATCAGCCATCATAGGCCATACTCTGTAAACGTTTCCTTTCAGATGTAGTTCAGTAGTCTGTGAAGACCACTTCAACCCGATCTGCAATCTGTGTGACCTCCAGGCAGCACTACTTGGCACGGAGCCGAAGCTTTTATGTCAAAAACCGGATGCTATTTCTCAAAGGATGTCAAGTCAAAGGATGAAGACTGACGGGAGCAGCACGTCACCAAAAGGAACCAGTAAAAGGTACCAGCCTTCAGTATGCAGGGAGTTTTATCACCTAAAATGGCGCTCGCTGCTTTTTGACTTGTGCTGGACAACTTGACCCAATTAGGTCATGGCACTTCTGGGGGGAAATGGTTGCTTCACACTGGTTAAACCCTCTCCGGTAATCCACAGGATAAATGTGCGCAGTATGGAGCTTTTTATGGTCTTTTATGTTTGAATCTTACTTCAATGAACAGTACCGGTACTCTTTCAGTGCCTCGCTCAATGGCCCAAGAGTGGCTGATTGGTAGTACTAAGGCTTGAACCCAGAGTCTCAGCCACCTGAGTCAACCACTGAGTCAAGGTGAGCAGGAGCAGTAAGCTGAGCCTCACACATGTAAAATATCAGCATTGATAACTCATATCGTTTTATATTAGAGATAAACTCAACGTGCCCTGTTCTACTGTGCTGAGTGACCTCGCTTTGTAGAAAATCCACGTCCTTTACGACCAGTGGGAGGGGAGGGGACATACTGGACCTTGTTCTCTATTCTCGTCACACAACACTACACACTGTGTGTTAACCGGAACTTCTGCTTATGAATGAATCAGCGATGGTGTGTGTGTGTGTGTGTGTGTGTGTGTGTGTGTGTGTGATGGCTTAGGACAGAACGACCTTGCCAGTCACTTCTCATCTTCCACATTCACTTACACACCAAAGCATTCAACCATGTAGAGTTTGTATGTTCTCCATGTGCTTATGTGGGTTTCTCTGGGTGCTCTGACTTCCTTCGGTCCGATAACATGCACAGAAGGCTAACTGGCTGTTTAAAATTATTTAAAAAAAAATACATTAAAAGACTGAGGCTGACGCCAGGACAGGTATCTGATGGTTACAAAGAAGATAGACCTGCCCAGTAGACCTGCCTTTACCAAACTCTCTCTCTCTCTCTCTCTCTCTCTCTCTCGCTCTCGCTCTCTCTTGTTCACAATATGCACACACACACACAGGCAGGCGCACATACACATTATCTGCTTCATTCTTTTCTGACAGAATCACACCCACCTCATCTAAATCCTGTCAAGCATGGAGCGCTCTGAGAACAAACAGCTATTCTGCAAGTAGTTTGGATTTGAATGCCTTTGTGCAGAAACGATATTGTTTCTATAGTAACAACTCATTCAATGGAGTCTGTTTGCTGATACAGATCTGATACTCAGACATCATTTATAACGAATTATTAACACATTAAAACGTGTCCTGGGAGGAAACCAGGGTACCCTGGGAAAACCCACATGACGCTGGAAATGGAACTCTGGCCCTTCTGGCTGTGAGTTAGATGTACCAACCACTGCCATAGCTTCCTGTTTATTCAGCGTATAACTGTGTCTCTGAATGAAATACTCTATATTGTATTGTCATGTTGGTGACATGAGTCTGGAAAGAAATGTGATATTGATTCGGAGACAAACTCAACAAAAGAAAAGACCTGAACCTGAAATATGAAACAAAACGTTTCCTGGTTTCTGAATTCACTGAATCATTGTGATGGCGAATAGAGATTTATATCTCCTTCTCTCTCCATTCATCATAATATCTCTGCCTATTTCCTTCAAATTTCCTCGAGCAGATGGCCCCCAGGAAAAGCACTTATTCAGAGGGACCCGGAAGACACACACACACACACACACACACACACACACACACACACACACACACACACACAGGGTCATATCCTATTAAAGCATGGCCAGCACATGGCCGCGAATTAGGGAGTTGGATTTACCGTCACTAATCCAATAGAACACAAAAAGTGGAGTGAGAAAGGGAGTGACTCCGGGAGAACAAGGAAGGATGGGGGAGGGGAGGAGGGGAACAAGATCTGAACAAATAAACCATAAATACACCTTATTAATAAACATGGCATCACAACTCACGAGAACACTATCCTGGACTAATTAACCAAATAAAGCACGTCACTGTCTTCCACTCGATACTCTGCGAGTTTTGGTCGCTATTTATCTCCGAGTGAAAGAAAAAGGTAGTGAACGCAGAGAGTTTCGCCAGAATGAAGCATCAGTAACGTACAGGCACACCGATTAGCATTAACACACCATCCATAGATTACCGCGTACTCCAACACACACCAACAATCCTCTTACTGCTAAATCTCCAACACACACACACACACACACCCACACACACACACACACATATACACACACACACACACACACACACACACACACAGACACACACCATCACTCTGGCCCATGTGTTTAGTTTATTTGCTGTGCTAGAGTTTGACTTTCATTAAGGTTCGTCAGGTTGTTTGGTTGTGAGTACATTCATTAGCTTCTACACCTCCCAGCCGTTCACTACCATAAGTTCGTAGTTATGAATAGTTGTGTGTGTGTGTGTGTGTGTGTGTGTGTGTGTGTGTGTGTGTGTGTGTGTGTGTGTGTTGATCTGTGATCTGGCAATGTTCAGGGTGTACCCCACCTTCACCCAATGTTGGCTGAGATAGGCACAGCCTCCCTGTGACTCTAATCAGTAGTTCAGCAGATGAGTGAGTGAATGAGTGCATTGCTTGCAGAAGAAAAGCAAGAACCAATCAGAGTTCTGGTACCTCTGTCTGCCATGTTGACTGTTCGTGGTGAGCAACATCTTAAGAACATCCGTGAATCGTTCGTCAGGAACGTTTGTGGTGGACTACGCGTTCAATATGGCGAACTTCAATAAGTTCATAAACGCTTGCAAACATGCATTGTGTTGTTGAAGACAAAGCTGGACGATTCCAAGTTGATCAGGAACTCAGTGATTTGGTGGTCTCCAAGAGTCGTGTTAACCTCACACAGCTCAATTAGAAAAACGATTATTGTATCAGGATTCTTAGCAAATAGTTTCTCAATCATTCATTTCCCGAACTACTTTATCCTAATAGGGTCAGGGGGCGCTAACTCTAGTAGCAACGTGATCCACACTGAACACCTCAATCAATCAAACCCAGGGTCAATTTGGAGCAGCCAAACGTCCCAATGTGCATGTCTTTGGATAGAAGCAATGTAGGGTGGAATCGTCCAGCGCAGCCAGAGGCACTGGAAGAACATACAAACTCCACACAGAAACACCCGAGCCTGGGACTCGAACTCTATGAGGCAGATATGCTAACCAGTATACCCCCTTTCTTCCCTACACCACCGAGCCGGTCTTAATAGACGACTAGTTCTACCTCCTGATGTGTTACACTTCCGCTGAATATACATGCACAGCAGTTTAAAAAGATGCAGACACCTCTTTCTGGTAGGTTGTGGTTGTATGATAGGAGGCCTACTTGATTGGTGAAAATTGATTAGGGGACAAAAATGGAGGAAATGGAGGAGCACCCGTATTAAACTCACGCAGGCACGAGGACAACGTTCAAACTCCACACAGAAAAGCCCGAGCTGGGACTCGAACCCAGGAGTTTTTTGCTGTGAGGCCGACGTGCTAACCAGTACGCCAGTATGCTACCAAAATATTATCAGTAAGCACTTTATCCTGTATTATCTCCGATACTCTCTCGTTCCTCCTTCGCATTCCTCTCATCCCACTCACAGTCATATCTCGATGTCTCCTGTCTCCTTTACACTGACGTGCTTTTATCCCACCAAGACTCCCCTCTCATCCCTCACTCCTCTATCCATTCTACTCATCTTCTCCTCTCTGCTGCACTCCAGAAGATATGCATGATGCCAGACACAGGCTACGTTCAGCCTTGAGGCTTTTTTTTTATTCTCGCTTTCAACTTTATGACTGCTTTTCCCCTTTTACCCTCATACCTGCCCCCTTGCAGACACGTTATGAGGTGCAAAGGCCGGCCAGACTGATATGCGGTACGTTAATATACTCTGAGTGGGGCACATTTCATGGAAGGAGGGTGTCTCACTGTCAAATTTACTTTCGGAAAAGTCAACTCAAACAAACAACAGCTGGGTATGTATACACACGCTCCCACACACTCACATGTACACACAAGATAGGCATCAGTCACACCTGCTATATAAAACAGGTCTGATCTATTTAGGTAAAAAGAAAGAGAGAGAGCGAGAGAGAGAGAGAGAGAGAGAGAGAGAGAGAGAGAAATGACCCAATTTTAGGTAACGTGAGCCCTATTAGAATTAGATTTATTTTATATAAGGTGTATGGTGTAATTATTCCTGGTGTGTCCCTGTGAGTGCAGTCTTGCCCAAATCTACCATAATAGTATACGCATGTCTGGAACGATTACACCATATTTTTAGCACCCACCCACAAAATGCCTCCAGAGCTACAACAATAGATTCCATCCGTCTGTCCGTCACACTTTAGTTTCCAGACAGACATTTGCCGTGCACTGAAGCAGGGCTTCCAATGGAATGCTGACTCATTACTATGAGTACTAGGATGAGTTTGTGTGTGAGTGACCTTGACCTATTTTTCAAGGTCACAGAGGCAAAACTGTATATTAAGTTTTCAGACATTTATTTGTAGCACACTGAAGCTGGGACTTTCAAACGTGCAATGCCTGCTCTATATTGGCATACAGAGATCCCTCACTTTCCGCAGTTAATTGTGACCAAGATCCCCCATGACCACCAAAATCCGCGAAGTAGGATCTCACCTCCCCCCAACTGACGTATACGTACATGTATATATATATAACATCAATAAATACATATTCAATGCTATAAATGCTTACAATAACAAGTAAACATTAAAAAATAATGCATATGGTGTAAATAAAATATAAATACATACACATACAGCCACAGATGCGTGTGCACGCACTCAGATGCACATCTCACAACAATGTAACTAATTTTAAATGGGCAGTTTTGGGTTGTTTTTTGTTTTGTGTTTGTTTAGGGGGGGTTGTTGCATAATTGGCCTTGTTTTTGTGGCATTTTCCTTAACTTTTCCCCTATTCTTCCTTAATGTCCTTATTTTTTAATTCGATGAATATTTAAAAAAAAAATGTGATGCACTGAAGCCACATGAATTGAAGCGCGAAGTAGCGAGGGATCCCTGTATTCTGAAATGGTCCATTTGGTGGGAGCATCTGAACCCATATGGTCTATTTTTATATTCTATAAAATGCCCAGTAGAAATAACCCAACCTAAGGCATCGTATGTAAACAGGTGTTGTATCCGAATTATGCAAATCATGTGGGACAAAAGCTTTTTGCGGTTTTGACTTCAGTATAAAGGTTCTTTAAAGGTAGGGTTGGTAATCTGGGGGCGGATGGTGACATAGTTGTTTGCACCTTCTCCTCACAGCAAGATGGTCCTGGATTCAAATTGCGGGCCTGACAAGTGTGCTTCTGTGTGGAGTTTGCATTTTCCTCTGTGCTTGAGTGGGTTCCCTCTGTGTACTCCAGTTTCCTTCAACAGTCCAAAAGCATACAGATCAGGCTAACTGCCTGTTCCAAATCGCTGTATACTCACTCACTATTTGCTGAACTGCTTAATCCTAATATAAAAGTCAGGGGAGGCTACATCCTATTTCAGCTGAAACTGTGCGAAGGCAGTGCACATCCTAAAAAACCCCAAACACAGCCATTCACACTCCGTTAGCACAGAGCGGCGATTTGGAACAGGCAGACTTCGACAGACTTTCATTGTAATTCGTAAAAATAGGTCAACAGCACACCTTGTTTGTGTTAAAAATTGTCTAAATGTGTAAACATTCATATTGCTGCCTCAGCTGCATATTAAATCTGCTTAACCAAAATAGGTCAAGGACCAGCCATTGAACTGAACACCCCCCCCCCCCCCCCCCCCATACTAAGTTCAGTAAATCCTGAGAAAATAGCTAATCTTCTCATGACGCACGGCAGTTTTATTATTCTTTCTCATATAATTTTTGACCTTAACAACACACAGGTGCAGGAGTGCTACATCGTTAAGTTCACAAATTTGAATTTCTAAGAAAATGAAACTAACAGGAGATTTTCATAAACAGAACTACACACCAGCAACTCACTGAGCATGTCAGTGACCTAAGGGTGACCTGACTCAGACAGAACTCATGATTACAGTAGAGAGCTGGGTAATATGACCTAGAAATTATATTGCGATATTTTCTGATATTTTCACAATAATGGTATATTATGCAAAGTGCTGCACAGGGTGTACCCCGCTTTCACCCAGAGGTGGTTGAAAGAGACTCAAATGAATAGATGAATGAATAGGGATGATGGCTCAGTGGTTAGCACTGTTGCTCACAGTATGCATGTTCTGGTTTGTATCTAAAGGCGAGACTACTGCAACTCATTCCTGGTAGGTCTGCCTCTGAGCACCATTTGTCTTCTTCAACTAATTCAGAATGCACCAAAATGGGTTGTTTTCTACATTCTGACACTCTCCCACATTACTGCCACCCTCTCTATATTGGCTTCCTGTAGCTGCTCGCATTAGATTTAAAACACAAATACATGCATGCAAAGCTAAAAATGGATCTATCTGATGCTCCAACTCTGTTAAACAGCTAAACCCTACCTTTTCCAGATGTACTTGGAATATGTTTATATTTAATAAAAATGAATAAATAAAAAACTTCAGCCTCTACCCATTGAGTTTTGGCTGACACTTAGCCTTTGTTCTTGTGAATCCGTATTCGAACGTATTCACTAATAGTGACTTCTGTAAGTCTTTCTGGATAAGGACAAATGACTTAATGTAAATGTAATTGCAAATATATCTGGACTTTGCATGTTCCTCACATTAAGTCAACAACTTGCTCTAAATATTCCATGGGTGTGTATGCCAATGTGAATCCTTGTTTATACCTGTGTTAATCCTGTGATAGGTCATGGTATACTCCACGTCTTGTCCTGACTGATAAGTACTAATAAAAAAATACATGTTAATTGGGTACTCCAAATTGCCCCTTGGTGTGAGTATGTTTTGGCCCTGCCCTGGATTGGCGAGTTGTGGAAGGCAAACGCTGTATTCACCCCAAGTCGGCTGTGATAGGCTATGAATGACTGCTAAAAGGACAGGACTGTACATGCAGACTGTTTGTATGTAGTCAGATGTTGCACACAATATAATATTTATTAAATCATTGATTCATTTTCTAAGCTGCATAATCCTAACTAGGGTGACGTGGATGCTAGCACCCATCTCAATCAACTCTGGGCAAAGACGGGGTACACCCTTGGCTGCTTGCCATGTCATCACAGAGCCAACACTCACACAACCATTAATACTCACACACACCTATGGGTGACTTGGAACAGCTGATTAGCCTACAGTGCATGTTTTGTTTTTGGACTGTGGGAGGAAATCAGAAAACCCGAAAAAACCACAGAAGCGTGGGGAGAACATGCGAACCTCACACAGAAGTGCTCTTTCATGCTGTGTGCACCACCGTAACACCAACAAAGTGATATAATTCTAGTATGCTAAATAATTATTAGCTACATGACATGTTTCAACTTCATTTGTTGGTGGTCAAAAGTCCCCCTGGAGGAAAGTTGATATTTCTGCTATGTCGTATTACACATGAGATTCATTTCTTCCTCTTCTTCTTCTTCTTCTTCTTCTTTTCCTTTCAGCTGTTCCCTTCAGGGGTCGCCACAGTGAATCATCTGCCTCCATCTCACCCTATACTCTGCATCTTCTACTCTTACACCAACTACGTTCATATCCTCCTTCACCACATCCATAAAGCTTCTCTTTGGTCTTCCTCTAGACCTTCTGCCTGGTAGTTCCAACCTCAGCATCCAACTACTATTATTCACTATCCCACCTCTGTACATGTCCGAACCATCTTAATCTACCCTCTCTGACTTTGCATCAAAAACATCTTACATGTGCTACACATGAGATTCATTTGACGAATAAAATATTACATTATGATAATATAATTGTTTTATTAGAATTATTATGAGTTTATTGTGTTGTAGTGGTCTATTCACGTGCAATAAATTACAATAAAACTGGCAAGTTAGCTATTAGCTAGCACAATTGTGTGTTAACTTTAAGAGATTCCAGAGAAGCATTCAGTGTTTTGATAAAGAGAAACACTCAACAGGAAATATCCTGAGGGATAAAGAGTTTATGAAGTCCTCCAAAGTACACACTGAACATCGAAAACAAAGGACGAACTTGCCAAGTCAGTATCGAGATAGCATCCCATGTACATTATTATAAAATAATAATAGTACCTGAAGTGAATTTTAAAAAAGGGTCACTATTTAAAAATACCATATACAGGGATCCTTCACTTTCCACGATTAATGGGGACCGAGACCCCACGACCGCCAATTTCCACAAAGTGGGGTCGACCCCCCCCGACTGACGTAAACGTACATGTATATGCGTATATAATATCAATAAATACATATTCAATGCTATAAATGTTTATAATAACAATTAAACATTCAAAAATAATGCATAAGATGTGAATAAAATATAAATACACACAAATACAGACACGTGCGCGTGCGCACACACAGATGCGCACCTCACATAAAAATGTAAGTAGTTTTGTTGGGGGGTTTTGGGTTGTTGTTTTTTGTTTGTTTGTTTTTGTTTGTTTGGGGGGGTTTTGCATAATTGGCCTTGTTTTGTGACATTTTCCTTAACTTTTCCCCTATTTTTTCTTAATTTCCTTTTTTTTTTTCTTCAGTGAATATTTTTGAAAAACCTGCGATACACTGAGGCCACAGAAACTGAAGCAGACAGTAGTGAGGGATCACTGTAATAAAGAACTTTATAACCTTATCTGCTCAGTCTGTACAGAGAAGTTTCAGCTTTTGCTTGGTTTGGACTGAAGACCACAGGCTGAGATTTCTCTGTACAGACCACGCACGCAGTTATCACAGTGTCACAGATAGAGTATCACCCTGCCCTACCGCAGTATAGCACATCATTCACCCAACAGAAACCTAAATCTTGTTCTTCAATGTATACACTTCACTGAATAAATCAAAATATTTCCATCTATGTGTGCAATAAAACCCTAATGGAACAGTCACAATAGAAAAAAAAATCACATAAATTACTAATTTTTATACTTTTAATACATTTTCACACATAGTGTTCATTTTAAAACCTAATTCAATTCTTTTCAAATAAATTTATTGATTTATTGAGCACATCTGCCTCACACGGAGAAGCTCCTAGGTTAGAATCCTGGGCTTGGGTGTTTGAGTGGAGTTTATAAGTTCTTCCCATGTTTTTGCACATTTCCTCCAGGTATTTGGGTTTCCTCCACCAGTCCAATGACATTCACAGTAAGCAAATCATCTGTTCCAGATTACTCCTAGGAATAGGAGTGAATGTGAAGTTGTCTCTGTGTTGGCTTTCTGATATTCTGGCGAGCTGTTTAGGGTGTATCGTGCCATTTCTCAATGTTGGCGGGGATAGGCTACGGTCATCCCTGCAACCACTGATAAGAATACAACAGTGAGTGAGTGAGTGAGTGAGTGAGTGAGTGAGTGAGTGAGAAATGATTGATGAATGTTTTCATGTGAGTTGTTTATGTTCATCTGTCCTGAGATGTTATGGTCACGGGGTGATTGTGTTATTTGGCTTGTTCCTTGTTTTTGCAGAACAAGCCGTTTTATTCCTATTTCACACATTCACTCATTCAGCCATTCATTTTCTTTCTGAACCGCTTAATCCTGATTAGGACCACAGAGAGGACAGCACCCATCTCAGCCAACTTCGGACAAGGGCAGGAACAGCTCGCCAGGCCACCATTTCACACATTTCCTCGAGTTTAAATGTGTATTTTTTTTAAACATTCTATCCCGGGGTCACCAACATGGTGCCCACGGCCACCAGGTTGCCTGTAAGGACAACATGAGTGTCGCCCACGGGCCTGTACACTGCTGTTTTTAGAACAAGCCCGTAGCTAAATAGTTCCACTCTCCATTGAGCTGCATCTAATTTTTTTGCTGCTTTTTTAAAATCAAGTCAATACCTTCACATAGATGAATATCATTAACTATTAATAATAGCATATAATTAAAACTAAATTGAGCAAATTTGTTATTTCAGAAGCGTGTATCGCCCTGGGAGCCCTTCGCATTCATTTATACACAAGAAGTTTCTCAGTTTCAAAAATGTTGGTGACCCCTGTCCTAGACTAAAAGGATATATTTTTTTATTTTAAAGTTTAAAAGAAAAAGGATTCACAACCCCTCACCCCAACCTAACTCCACATACATAGTGTTCCTAATGATGGCATGCAATGTGTTCCAATTTCCATAAGAGGTGAAAGAATAACAGCATTATTGTATAGTATATGTAAATTTGAAATCTGCATAGGTTCCAAATAGTAGCAGCTGAATAGTATATTTATTATATAGTGTGAATATTTGTGGTGAGAATAAACAAATGGTTGATGGTTCCGGGTCAGTGGTTCATAATATTAATTTTTAACAATCTATTTGTTCTATAATTGGGGCAGTGGTGGTCTAGTGGAATAGGGCGCTGGATCGCTGATCCAAAGGTTGGGGGTTCGAGTCCCACTCTCCACAAGGTTGTCACTGCCCCCCCCCCCCAGTGCAGCTAACTGGGTTATCAAAGGCGGGCCATGTCTGTCACTGTCTATGGTGAGAGGAATGTAAAAGAACCATTGCTGACTTTCGTAAAGAGTAGCTGCAAAGTCGTCAGCGTGTTTCTGTCCCTTGCTAAAAAGGGTTGTGACAGGAAGGGCATCCGCTGTAAAAACCTCTGCCAAATCAAACGTGCGAATCAGATGATTCGCTGTGGCGACTCCTGAGTAAAAAAAAAAAAAAAAAAAAAAAAAAGGGAAAAAGCCGAAAGGAAGAAAGACTATTTGTTCTATAATTATCATAAATCACGGGGTTTTTCATTAAACATTTCCCGTTCATAATATTTTTCGTTTTAGGATTGTAGAATGAAGGGTTAAAAATAAAGAAAGAAAGAATTTAAAGTATCCAAAATAAATAAAGATGATCAATCTGTAAGAACATTATAATGTCATTTATGTTCATAGTACACCATTAAAATTATCCTGATTTATTATTATTAACAAACACCACATGCTCGCTCTCAAGTCCAAATCCTTATCTTCCTAAACCTGGTTATTTCCCAACACTGCCCTTGTAATTAACCCCACAGTGAACATTTTCTGTGGGGAATGAAGAACTAAACCACGTCCGTTATAGCTGAGAACCAACCACAAATCTCTCAAACAAAGAATGTGACTGTCTCTGACTGTCGCTGGGGTCTTACATGAACATCAGGAGATGATGTGATGGAAGGATTGATGTAAGTGAAGCTCCATCCCAAGAAACACATGAAGACTGATGTATGTAAGAGATGAAAGCAATCTGTTATAACAGTGCCATGATCAAGTCAGGGGGGAATTATTATTATTATTATTATTATTATTATTATTATTATTATTATAGTCATCACAACAAAGTATTTTGGCAGTCGTGGGTAGTTGATATCAATTGACCTGAAAGAAGGAAAATTTTTGGACCCTAAAGAGAATTTTTTTTTTTTCTACATTTTTCCCTTTATTGAATATTCGAGGAGCTTGAATGAAACCACAGGCTTGAGATTTATCCAGAACCACTGAGAAGTTATTATCCGTTCAGCATCATCTTCTTCTTCTTCTGTAAACAATCCTAAATAGGGTCATGGGGAGGCTGGCACCCATCCCAGCTGACTCCGGGTCAGGGCAGACTACACCCTGGACAGCTCACCAGTCACCAGGCCATCACAGGGCAGAAACACACTGATGGCTTTGCAGCTACTCTTGTTCAAAAGTCAGCAATGGTTCTTTTACATGAAGCTCACATTATAGACAGTGAGAGACATGCTTGGCCTTTGATAACCCAGAACCCAGTTGGCTGCACTGGGGGGGGCGGGGCTTGAACCCTCAGCCTTGGGATCAGTGATCCAGCACCTTTACCACCAGGCCACCACTGCCCATCCAGAACTTATAATAACATGCACAAATAAAACCATTTTTAAAAGCAGATATAACGAAAGAGGGCAAATCTGGGATAAATTGCTTCGTTCTCAAACACACAACAACAACAACAACAACAACAAAGTTTAATCAAGGAGCTATAAAGATTTTTTTTTCTGTTTTGCGCGTTTTAATTAATCAGGATTTGGAAACTGTAGTATTCCTCCGAGATTGTCCATGGTTCTTAGAACTAAGTGAAAGCCTGCATGTCAGCTGTTTCCCCCATGAACTTACCTACCAGTAAATAAACAAATAAACAAATAAATAAATAAATAGATCCACTCCCGTTACCTGGTGTTCCGCACAGCGCCAGGAGCAGCAGGTGAAGGAAAGGCGCGCCGCGCGGCTCACTCTGGACCATCGCGCAAACTCGAGCCTCCTCTTACAGGATGGAAAAGAAAACCAAAAAAAAAAAATGACAAGAATTGAGGATGAAACTCGAGAGATCCTGTGAACGAGACAGCACGGACACTGATGACTGAGCCGATCTGCTACAGGTGCTTTTTCCAGGATGCGTAAAAGTGCTCGCCCCTCCTTAGTGCGCACGAAAGACACCGTGGAAACGCCCCAAAGCGCACGCCGCTGACCAGCATTCTCAAGCACCACATCCTACCTTATCCGAAACAACTTGCAGTGTAGTGCGCATGTGTGCGGTTTGGGACCGAGCCACCCAGCTCAGTGTCATTCTTCCCGCTAATCCGGATTGTTGAGCGCCCAGATTGTTCACCATCATCCCCAGAGATGGCCTCGTGTAAACAAATCAACCTAAATAATGCTTCGACCTGAATGGGATTGTCTGTTTGCTACACAGAGTTTCCATTTCTCTGCTAAATTTGTCAGTGGTGCATTTTTAAATAAACATTTATAAGTTTATTTAGAAAATAAATCGGTAGTGGTGGCCTGGTGGTAAAGGTGCTGGATCACTGATCCTAAGGTTGGGGGTTCAAGTCCCACTCTCCACAAGGTTGCCTTTGCACACACACACACACACACACATACCCCACCCCACCCCAGTGCAGCTACCTGGCCAATCAAAGGTCAGCCATGTCTCTCACTGTCTATGGAGTGATGTTCATGTAAAGGAACCATTGCTGACTTTCGTAAAGAGCAGCTGCCTAGGTGTCAGCGTGTTTCTGACAAATGATGGCCTGGTAAGCTGTTCCTTCTTCTTTTCTTTCGTGGTAAACCGAGCAACTTCAATACTGAAGACTGATGTAGGTGTAAGACTTGGGCTGATTTGGCCTGGTGGAGCCCATCCCTCTCCAGGTCGTAGAAACACGCTAACGGCTTTGCAGTTCCTCTTTACGAAAGTCAGCAATGGTTCTTCTACATGCCTCTCACCATAGACAGTGAGAGACATGGCCCGCCTTTGATAACCCAGTTAGCTGCACTGGGGGGGGGGGGGGGGGGGGTGACAGTGACAACCTTATGGGGACTCGAACCCCCAACCTTAGGATCAGCGATCCTGCGCCCTAACCACTAGACCACCACTGCCCACTTTTTTGTTCAGGATGTACTCTGCCCTCGCCCGGATTTGGCTGGGATGGACACCAGCCTTCCTGCGATACTCAGGATGATCAGGATGATCAGGATGATTAGGATAATTAGGATAATTAGGATCCCCCAATTAGGATTAAGTGGTTACAGAAAATGAACAAAGATTTCTACTTAGACAATAAACTAAAAATAATTTGTTATTTATTCATTCAAAGTTGGACTTTGTCTCAGCCGAATCAGGGCAAAGGTAGAGTACATCCAGAAGAGCTCTCCAGTCCGTCGCAGGACCAACATACGCAACAGTTCACATTCACATTCACTTTCACACCTTGGGGCAATCCAAAATATCCATGTGGTCTATTTAATAGACTGTATTATGCAGTACGTATCTTTGGATTGTGGGATAGAACATGCATAGTACACTTTTTCTGTGAGGCGGACGTGCTGAACAAGTCATCACTTTGCTGAAAAGATAATGCAGCGTCTCCTGACAGAAACCCTTTAAAGGCCTTTTTTGCCCATTTGTTTATGGAAAGTGTTTCCAGGAAAGCACTAACTTCAACTGCTACTGTTCAACCTGCTGCTGTTTAGATTTAATCAACATTTCCTTACAAGTTTTAAAATGCACAACTCACAGGGAGGCTGGTGTCTATCTCAGCCGACACTGGAACAGCTTGCAAGAACTCACATTCATATGCAACCATTCACATCCACACTCACAAGTAGAGGCAATTCAGAACAGCAATTTGTCTTAATATGCATGTCTTTGGCCTGTGAGAGGAAACCAGAGTACATTGTAATCCATGCAAGAATGAGGCGAACATTCAAATTTAATACCGAAACTCCCGAGCTTGGGACTCGACCCCAGGACCTTCTTGCTTTGAGGTGAACATGCCTGTTATACTGTTAAAATGGGAAAAGTCTTTTGTACTGATTATACTCACCTGTTCAGCCAATGAGTGTTTTCTTCGACTCATCTGGGTCATATCCACCTTTATGAATCTCTGTGATGGTCCTACTCACCGCAGAAGCTGCATCACCTGAATTCTACTTCTGCTGTGGACTTTTACATTTCAACAGATGAAGAGAACATTATATACAATCGTTTCATTAAAGACTACCTATAGCCAAAAAAACATAATTAGCAAGGCAGCAATAAATAAGCTTGAAATCAGACCCGACAAGCCCAACAGTGAAATGTGCGAAGTCTATTAGTTTCATGACAATAAACCCGTTAAACAAGCGCTCAAGTTTCAGTCGCCTTGTAGCAAAAATTTTATAGCGGCATGATTAATTCACGTGAACGGTCTGAATATATCTGAGCATTACACACCTTTTGGAACAAGTGTCAGTATTCTGACAAGCTTGGCACAATGAGTTATTTATCATATTATTGTGTAATCCAGTTTAGACCACAGCTGAAGTTTCAGGCCTAAAAAAAACCTATGACAGATTTACATAGGATTTACATCTACTGACACAACAGCAGGTTTAAAACAGACTTTAGATAACATTTATAACATAACATAGTTGTTGAAAGGTGGCGTTTCCTATGAAGAAAAATATTAATTAATTAATTCATTCATTCATTCATTTTCTAAGTCGCATAATCCTAATTAGGGTTGCAGGGGGACTGGTGCCGCAAGCACGGGGAGAACATGCAAACTCCACGTCGTCTTGCTGTGAGGTGGACGGGCTAACCACTGCGCCACTGTGCTGTTCTATGAAGAGATAGTTACTTCATTTAATGACACTGTCAGAAGTAGTTTCCTGTACCATCACTATAAAAAAACCCCATCATGCTTACAGTTAAATATGGCGGTGGTTGTGTCATGGTGTGGGAATGTCTTGATGCTTCAGAACCTGGGCAGCTTACCATAATCAGAGTAAGGATGTATTTAGTTTTCTACCAAAATGACTAAAGGAGAATGTGTCATTGTTGTCGTCTTCCCCCACAAGGTTTGTTTTTTTTAAGTACGTATATTTGTAATTTTCAAACTGCACTGGAATTAGCTAGTACTCATTCTCATGTTGAGTGTTGAGGTTCTCTTTGGGAGTACCGAGGACGAATAGGATCAGGAATGAGTACATCAGAGGGACAGCACATTTAAGACGTTTTGGAGACAAAGTCAGACAGGCTAGATTGAGATGGTTTGGACATGTACCGAGGAGGGATAGTGAATATATTGGCGGTAGGATGCTGAGGTTGGAACTATCAGGCAGAAGGCCCAGAGCAGGGGTGTCAAACTCATGCCACAAAGGCCCATGTGGCTGCAGGTTTTTGTTTCAACCTAGCAGGAGCACGCCTGAGGTGGTGCATTTAATCAACTCATCTGAGTCTTCAGGCAGCTGATTGGTCAATCTGTGTGCTCTGTACAGAGACTGACCAATCAACTGCTTGAACACTCAGATCAGGTGATTAACTGAGCCAAGTCAGGTGTGTTGCTGCTTGGTTGAAACAAAAACCTGCAGCCACATGGGCCTTTGTGGCATGAGTTTGACACCCCTGGTCTAGAGGAAGACCAAAGAGAAGATCTATGGATGTGGTGAAGGAGGACATGAAGGTAGTTGGTGTAAGAACAGAAGATCCAGAGGATACGGTGAGATGGAAGCAGATGATTCGCTGTGGTGACCCCTGAAGGGAACAGCCAAAAGGAAAAGAAGAAGATTCTCACTCATATGTGGAACCACTTAATCCTATTAGGGTTGTAGGGAGGCTGAAGCCTATCTCAGCAGACACTGTGCAATGCCAGCACACACCCTAAACAGCTTACCAGATCATCGTAGGTCCAACACACACACACACACACACACACACACACACACACACACACACACACACACACACATACCAAGTTGGGACAGCAAATTAACATGCACTTTTTTGGACTGTGGGAGGAAACTAGAGCACCCGAGGAAATCCATTCAGGCGTGAGGTGAACATGCACAAAGAAATGCCCTTACCAAGCCCAGGACTTGAACTCAGGAATATCTTGTTGTGAGGTGGACATGCTAACCACTACACCATGTTGCCGCATTGGAGATTTTAGATCTATAATTATTAATTAATTCATTCATTCATTTTTTAAGAGAATTAATCATAATAAGAGTCACAAGGAGGCTGGTGTTCATCTCAGCCAACTCTGGGCGTGAGTGGAGTAAACACTGTAAATTTCACTGGACCATCGCAGGGAAACACACACACACACACACACACACAAACACACACACACACACACACACACACACACAGAGAGAGAGAGAGAGCGAGAGAGAGAAAGAGAGAGAGAGAGAAAACCATTCACACTCACACCTATGGGTCATTTGGGCAGTGGTGGCCTGGTGGTATAGGGCGCTGGATCGCTGATCCTAAGGTTGGGAGTTCGGGTCCCACTCTCCACAGGGTTGTCACTGTCCCCCCAGTGCAGATAACTGGGTTATCAAAGACCAGCCATGTCTCTCACTGTCTATGGTGAGAGGTTCATGTAAAAGAACCATTGCTGACTTTCGTAAAGAGTTTGACAAGAGTAGGCTGCAAAGGCATCAACGTGTTTCTGCCCTGCGATGGCCTGCCGAGCTGTCCAGGGTGTACTCTGCCCTCGCCCGGAGTTGGCTGGGATGGGCAACAGCCTCCCAGCGACCCTAATTAGGATTAAGCGGTTACAGAAAATGAACTGAACACTGATCTGAACTGAATCAGTAGTTTGATGACTGACACAACCGGATAGCAAGTTGAACCAGACGCTCTCTTTCGGTTTACTAGTGCAAAATCTCAACTTTGTTAAGATCGAAATGCTTTCAGTGGACACTTCTTTATCAAGACAAATGGATTGTTGTATTAAAACAAAGTTTGTTTTAGTTCCGCCTGGTTTCACATAGTATATAAATATTGGGGCAAGTGGTGGACAACTTATATTAGCTGAATAGCTCTAAAACAAAACTGCTGGGAGTGCTTGATTAATGGACAGAGGAATGAATGCCTGGACTGATTGACAAATGAAGAGAGGAATGGATAGCTCAATGGACAGATTTAAAGTGTAATGGATGAAGGGAAGGATGGTTAGATGGCTGGATGTACAAGACACCTATATGGATGGATGGACAGATGGATAGGAGAAGGGGCAAAGAGGAGGATGGGGGAATGTGTGCAGGGAAGGATAGATGGACCGATAGATGTCTGGATGGATGAAAAGCTGGATGGAGAAATAGATGAAGGGAAGGATTGATGCCAGGACGGACAAATGGATGGATGGACAGATACCAAGGGAGTCAAAGATGATCTCCCAAATGTTGGCTCACACTGACAGCCACTCACAACTGGCGAGCAAGCAACAGAAGCCGTAGGTTTGTTTTCGACCTTCCCATATCTTCCCACACCACTGCTACGCCCTCTCCACTGCCTCCATGTAGCTGCTTACTAAATTACATTTAAAGCACTAATGCTCGCCTACAAAGCCAAAAAATGGACCTGCACCTCCCTACCTCAAAACACTTATCACACTTCTCACTACACCACGTTCTCGCAGATCCTCAAGCGTTGCTAGACTGGTCCCGCCCTCAACCAAGATACAAGGGGGAAATGCATCTAACGTACGGACTGCTGAGTCACCGGGTCTCTTCAAATGATGGCTGAAAGTTTACCTTTTTCTGCAGTATTAGATTAACACTGTGCTGTGTACACACACACACACACACACACACACACACACACAAAAAAAAAAAAAAAAAAAACACCTCCCAACTGACTTTGACTGACGGTATACTTCGTCTGTGTTCTAACAATCCAGTAGAAGAATATATTCACTGATAGAGACTCCTCTGTACGTCGCTCTGGATAAAAGCGTCTGCTAAATGCTGTAAACGTAAATGTTGGATAAGTAGCATAAGCAGACGTTCAGAGTGCAACTGTCCAGCGGCTATATCTGTATTAGCTGACCGATAATGGAGGCAAATCGTGACTCTCTAGATGATGATAGCAGAGGATTGTGCAACAATGAGTTTTCCCATATCTGCAAAAGTATATAAAGCAGCTTTGGCATGTGCATGCTACTTAGGGATTGACCCAACACTGAGGTCACGGCTAGAAATCAATCCGGGACAATTTTTTCATGTAGTGCCCATTTTCAATGATTACAGACTTGCTTTAGTTATTCATTTATTAATTTTCAGAACTCCTTCATCCTAATTAGGGTCACGAGGAGGCTGGCACCCATCTCAGCCGACTCTGGGCGAGGGCAGGGTACACCCTGGACAGCTCGCCAGGCCATCGTAAGCCAATACTCATACAACCAGTCATACACTCACACCTAGAGGCGATTTGGAACAGTCAAATAACATACTGTGCATGTTTTTGCATCGTGAGAGGACAACAGAATGCCCGGCGTAAACCCATACAACCACCTTCTTGCTGTGAGGCGGACGTGCTAACCACTATGCCATGGTGCTACCTTGCTTTAATTAATGATGTATGATTAAAGCTTGTCGAGATCTGGACATTTTTCGTTGGTTAACAGTCTGCAGTATAACTGGTCAAGTGCAATCCCCGACATCCACAGTCACGTCTTCGACTGTTTTAGGAAGACTAGGGCCTTGGAATAGAACGTACTTAGTAAAGAGTACTAACCAGTATGCTCCAGGCATCTAAGATGGTATGGGCATGTTTTTCGTGTTACATCTTGTATCAACTCAGTCATGTCTCTACCTATACTCACCTCCAGGGGACTTCATCTTCATTTTCTGTAACCGCTTAATCCGAATTTGGGTCGTGGGGAGGCTGGTGCCCATCCCAGCCAACTTCGGGCGAGGGCAGAGTACACCCTGGATAGCTCGCAGGCCATCGCAGGGCGGAAACATGCCGACGGCTTTGCAGCCTACTCTTGTTGAAAGTCAGCAATGGTTCTTTTACATGCCTCTCACCATAGACAGTGAGAGATATGGCCGGCCTTTGATAACCCAGTTAGCTGCACTGGGGGGACAGTGACAACCTTGTGGAGAGTGGGACTCGAACCCCCAACCTTTGGATCAGTTATCCAGTGCCCTATACCACTAGACCACCACTGCCCCTCCTCCAGGGGACATGGAAGACCAAAGAAGGCCAGGTCTGAGTCCATCAAGGCTGACATAAGCACCAGCAACCTGGACAGCGTTCTAATGAATCTAATGAATAGTGATGAGTAGACAATGGCTGTGAGACTTAGCCGCCTGCTGCGTAGTTCAGTGTCTGAGACACCCACAGAAGTAAACTACAATCTGGATCAAGCAAGCAAGCACAGTGGTGTAATGGTTAGTACAGTGGCGTAGTGGTTAGTACTGTGGCATAGTGGTTAGTATAGTGACATAGTGATTAGTACTGTGGCGTAGTGGTTAGTACAGTGGCATAATGGTTAGTACAGTGGCGTGGTGGTTAGTACTGTGGCGCAGTGGCTAGTACAGTGGCGTATTGGTTATTACTGGGGTGTAGTGGTTAGTACAGTAGCATAGTGGTTAGTACAGTGGTGTAGTGGTTAGTACTGTGGTGTAGTGGTTAGTACTGTGGCGTAGTAGTTAGTACAGTGGAGTGGTGGTTAGTACTGTGGTGTAGTGGTTAGTACTGTGGCATACTGGTTATTACAGTGGAAGTAGTTGTTAGTACTGTGGCATAGTGGTTAGTACAGTGGCGTAGTCATTAGTACAGTGGAGTAGTGGTTAGTATTGTGGCGTGGTGGTTAGTACTGTAGCATAGTGTTTAGTACAGTGGCGTAGTGGTTAGTACTGGGGCGTAGTGGTTAGTACAGTAGCATAGTGGTTAGTACAGTGGTGTAGTGGTTAGTATTGTGGTGTAGTGGTTAGTACTGTGGCGTAGTAGTTAGTACAGTGGAGTAGTGGTTAGTACTGTGGTGTAGTGGTTAGTACTGTGGCATACTGGTTATTACAGTGGAAGTAGTGGTTAGTACTGTGGCATAGTGGTTAGTACAGTGGCGTAGTCATTAGTACAGTGGAGTAGTGGTTAGTATTGTGGCGTAGTGGTTAGTACTGTAGCATAGTGTTTAGTACAGTGGCGTAGTGGTTAGTACTGTGGCATAGTAGTTAGTACAGTGGAGTAGTGGTTAGTTCTGTGGTGTAGTGGTTAGTACTGTAGCATAGTGGTTAGTACAGTGGTGTAGTGGTTAGTACTGTGGCGTAGTGGTTAGTACAGTGGCGTAGTGGTTAGTACTGTGGCATAGTAGTTAGTACAGTGGTGTAGTGGTTAGTACTGTGGCGTAGTCGTTAGTACAGTGGAGTAGTGGTTAGTACTGTGGTGTAGTGGTTAGTACAGTGGAGTAGTGGTTAGTGCAGTGGAGTAGTGGTTAGTACTGTGGTGTAGTGGTTAGTACAGTGGTGTAGTGGTTAGTACTGTGGCGTAGTGGTTAGTACAGTGGCGTAGTGGTTAGTACTGTGGCATAGTAGTTAGTACAGTGGTGTAGTGGTTAGTACTGTGGCGTAGTCGTTAGTACAGTGGAGTAGTGGTTAGTACTGTGGTGTAGTGGTTAGTACAGTGGAGTAGTGGTTAGTACTGTGGTGTAGTGGTTAGTACTGTGGTGTAGTGGTTAGTACAGTGGTGTAGTGGTTAGTACAGTGGCGTAGTGGTTAGTACTGTGGCATAGTGGTTAGTACAGTAGCATAGTGGTTAGTACAGTGGTGTAGTGGTTAGTACTGTGGTGTAGTGGTTAGTACTGTGGCGTAGTAGTTAGTACAGTGGAGTGGTGGTTAGTACTGTGGTGTAGTGGTTAGTACTGTGGCATACTGGTTATTACAGTGGAAGTAGTTGTTAGTACTGTGGCATAGTGGTTAGTACAGTGGCGTAGTCATTAGTACAGTGGAGTAGTGGTTAGTATTGTGGCGTGGTGGTTAGTACTGTAGCATAGTGTTTAGTACAGTGGCGTAGTGGTTAGTACTGGGGCGTAGTGGTTAGTACAGTAGCATAGTGGTTAGTACAGTGGTGTAGTGGTTAGTATTGTGGTGTAGTGGTTAGTACTGTGGCGTAGTAGTTAGTACAGTGGAGTAGTGGTTAGTACTGTGGTGTAGTGGTTAGTACTGTGGCATACTGGTTATTACAGTGGAAGTAGTGGTTAGTACTGTGGCATAGTGGTTAGTACAGTGGCGTAGTCATTAGTACAGTGGAGTAGTGGTTAGTACTGTGGCGTAGTGGTTAGTACTGTAGCATAGTGTTTAGTACAGTGGCGTAGTGGTTAGTACTGTGGCATAGTAGTTAGTACAGTGGAGTAGTGGTTAGTTCTGTGGTGTAGTGGTTAGTACTGTAGCATAGTGGTTAGTACAGTGGTGTAGTGGTTAGTACTGTGGCGTAGTGGTTAGTACAGTGGCGTAGTGGTTAGTACTGTGGCATAGTAGTTAGTACAGTGGTGTAGTGGTTAGTACTGTGGCGTAGTCGTTAGTACAGTGGAGTAGTGGTTAGTACTGTGGTGTAGTGGTTAGTACAGTGGAGTAGTGGTTAGTGCAGTGGAGTAGTGGTTAGTACTGTGGTGTAGTGGTTAGTACTGTGGTGTAGTGGTTAGTACAGTGGTGTAGTGGTTAGTACAGTGGAGTAGTGGTTAGTGCAGTGGAGTAGTGGTTAGTACTGTGGTGTAGTGGTTAGTACAGTGGAGTAGTGGTTAGTGCAGTGGAGTAGTGGTTAGTACTGTGGTGTAGTGGTTAGTACTGTGGTGTAGTGGTTAGTACAGTGGAGTAGTGGTTAGTGCAGTGGAGTAGTGGTTTGTATTTACATGTTCTTCCTGAGATTGCACGGGTTTCCTCCGGGTACTTTGGTTTCCTCCTACAGACCAAAGACATGTAAAGTAGTCTAACTGACCAAATAGCCCCTAGGTGTGAGAGTGAGTGTGAATGACTGTGTGAGTGATGTCCCTGCAATGGGTAACGAGCTGTCCAAGGTGTCCCCTGCCCTTGCCCAGAATCGAATGAGATGGCCGTCAGCCTCCTTGTGAGCCTAATTATAATGAGGCAGTTTAGAAAGTGAATAAATTAATGATCATTCGCTAACACTGAGCCAATGTTATCCTGGGAGCCACTTCAGCCTGCATCACATTTCACATTTAAATTTCTCTGACACTTTATTTTGTTTTACTTTTCTGAAGTATTTGTTCTGGTATCACTCCGATAACGATCCCTGACCACTGAACTGTCACCATCTCTAATGAAAAGCTATTTTTCTGGCAAACAATATTAATAAATAAATAAATAAATGAAACCCAGAGTATCTTATTTAAAAACTTTCCTGACCTTCTACCTTCTTATATTGAATCCTGAATATGCTGAATACCTCAGTGACTGTCACCTTCATGGTAAACAAAGAATTTACAGAATTTTTAAAAACCTGGGGTGCAAACCAAACCCCGATAGATTAACTCTAACTATAAACACACACTGCACAGAAAAACGTAAATCAGCTGACATGTCATCCTCATTTGAGACTTGGTTGTATTTTCTAGACTGCTGCTGTTGTGTTAATATTTACACAGCTTGACATACAGCTTTAATATTTAATAAATATTTAAGTTATAAGCATTGAAGACAAGCAGTAATTAAATTTGCACTTTTATTATTAATTATTATTCATCCTGGGCTCAACTGGTAGCCTATTCATTCAAAACACATACAATGGAGTTCTAAAGGCTGTGCACTAATTAAACATTCAGAATCGTTAATTTTCTCAACTATTTAATCCTGCTAAAATCATGGGAGGCTTGAAGCCTATCTCAACCGGCTGTTATAAAGGAGGGATACGCCCTGAGCAGCTCAACAGCCCATTGCAAAGCAAACACACATACACACAACCATTCACACCCACACCTAGGGGCAATTTGGAACCGGTAATTGGCCTAATGTGCATGTCTTTGGACTATAGGAAGAAACCAGAGTATTCAGGGAAAACATATTCAAGCATGGGGAGAACATGCAAACCTCCCAACAACCTAAAAACTCAAATTTAATTCAGTAACAACCCGTTGAACTTCCAACCTTGGAATCAGTGACCCAGGACCTCACCACCGGGCCAACCACTGCAGAGCCGAAGTCTGGTGTAAATGATGTAAGATTTTTTTATAGGCTTTCAAAGTACAATGTTTAGCTACCATGGTTCTCCAGATTATTTCTGTAACTGCCTAATCCGAATTAGGTCTCAGGGAGGCTGGCAACCATCCCAGCCGACTCTGGTCGAGGACAGTGTACACCCTGGACGGCTCACCAGGCCATCGCAGAACAGAAACACGCTGATGGGTATGCAGCTACTCTTGTTGAAAGTCAGCAATGGTTCTTTTACATGAACCTCACACCATAGACAGTCAGAGACATGGCTGCCCTTAGATAACCCAGTTAGCTGCACTGGGTCAGACAGTGGCAACCCGTTGAGAGTGGGGCTTGAACCCCCAAACTTAAGATCAGTGATCCAGCACCTTACCACCAGGCCACCACAGCCTCTTTCCAGATTTAAAATAAATAAATTACTTAATTTAAATTTAAAAAAAAAGAAGAAGTGAGCTGATACTGGACTGCTCATGCACTTAGCAATATTCTGCATTATAAATAAGATGTCCAGGAAAGTTCAGTGATTGGGACAGAAGTCATAAACAGACATCATGTAAAGCACTGTGTATGCAAGTTGAAAAGTAATCAGGTGTGATTCAAGGAGTCAATTAATAACAGCCTATAATCGGCGTAAGCACTATTATTAGAAGGGTTGAATCAGTTGCCAAAGGACTCCGTGTCTGATTCTTGTGAAATGAGTAAATTGGAACAATAGGGTGGATGAAAGGGGGTGTGTAAATATGGGATTGGGATGGGCATGACATGCTTGTTTTACTATAAACTAGTTCCAAGTCCATCACCATCCATTAAGCTATAGTTTATTAACCAGAAAAAATCCCTTCTGTATTTTTCAGTAGCAGTCAGACGTTTGCACACAAAGGTCAACACCTTCAACTGGTAATTATCCTTATAGCAGTGGTTCCTAACCTGGGTTCGATCGAACCTTAGGGGTTCGGTGAGCCAGTCTCAGGGGTTCGGCGGAGGTCAAGACACACACCTGACTCATATTCATGACGACACGCCCCGCTTGGCCATCACTGGCTGCAGGTGATCACGCTACATTGCTTGGCCAATCTGTGCTGCAGGAAATTTGGAGCGCTCAGTAGTCGAATTGTGACTGTTATGATGGTACGTCGTGTGATTTCTTTCTTAATGTTTTAATCCATACTATGTTGAGTAAAAAAAAGAAAGTGGTTGGACGAATATGTACAACATGGATTCACATATATAACGGAACGTGATATTAGTCGGCGTCCTATCTGCATGATTTGCAAAGTAGGATCAACCCTGTGCTGACTGATGTATACGTACATGTATATGTACATATAATATCAATAAATACATATTCAATACTATAAATGCTTATAATAATGATTAAACATTCAAAAATAATGCATAAGATGTAAATAAAACAAATACACACACATACAGATGCACGCGCGCGCACGCACTCAGATGCACACCGCACAAAAAAATGTAAGTAATTGTGATGGGGGAGTTTATGCATTGTATTGGTTTTGTTCTTTGAACACAGTGATGTTAATGCACGGTTCATTTTGGTGCCCCAATAAAAACATATACCTATGTCTTGAATTTGAAAAAAAAAAAATCATATTTTATTTTTCACTAAAGAAATACTACAAAAGAAGCCATCCACATAATCGAGCTTACAGTTCCCTGGGAGGATAGACTTGACATCTCACATGAACTGAAAGCGGCAAAATACCAGGACTTGGTAGATGAAGCTCGTATGAAAGGGTGGAAAGCAAGCCTGATGCCAATAGAGGTTGGATGCAGGTTTTGTTGCAACATCTACAAGAAACTTCCTGCACAAGATAGGTCTTACCCCTACCGCCACAAAGAAGGCGATAAAGACCATAGCTGCTTCAGCAGAGACATGCTCAAGGTGGCTGTGGATCAAGAGGAGAGAGAGTTGGACCACAGTCAATTACAAGCCAGGAGAGCAGTGTGTAGTGCACGTTAGAAGACCTCAACAATCAACCAGAAGCCAGCCTGCAGGTGAAGACAGTCTTTTGTCTTTGCTGCCCCACTCAGGTGAAGCGTACAGGTTTCGGGGCGAAACACTAAAGACCCTGAGATACCTGCTGATGATGCAGACTAGGCACGAAGAAACAACAACCACAAGCTGCTGATTATTAAGACGCTAATCAAGCTTTGAGTAGCGTAGCATCATGGATCGATGTTTAAAAACCTATGTTAATGACTGTGGGGAGAGTCCCATTGACCTTCGAGAAAGTTCGGATGACAGCTCGGAAAGACAGCATGCTATAGTGCTAAGGCCAGCAACCCGAAGCACTGCACATAATCACTACAAGTTCCACTACAAGAGAATACCCCCTTGCAGGCCGGGGGGTGGGGGAGGATGAACTGCAAACCCGGACGGATTCAAAGGATCACGAACCTGGCAATGAACCAAGAACTAGAAGTTTGATGCAAGCCCTCAAGCAAGCAGCACCAGAATCTAGACGGCGGTGTGGCAGCTGCGGAAGACTCTTTAAGAACGAAAAAGGCGTGAAAATACACCAAGGCAAAACCAAGTGCAAGGAGCAGTTAAGACAGTGCAAACCTACTGAAACATCAGCAGCTAATAAGACACAGGAGGATCTGAGCCCGGAAGCTCACCACAGTGCTCAGAACCCCCACATCGAGACCAATCCTGGCGCGACGGCTCAGGAAACAAGAGGTGTAGCAAGTGATGTGGCCCAGGAGAAGAAAACTAGATTACAACTTCCACCATCAACAGACAAGAGGTGGCAAGTTCTGGACAACAACCTGGACAGCATTCTTGAAAACTGTCTGAAAGGAGAAGCTTGTAAAAAGATCCAGCTCTTGAGCAAAATCATCTATGATGAATGCAAGAGTTTGTTTGGAGCTCAAACTGTGAAGTCAAGACCAACCCGAGGAGGAGCAAGTAGAAGACAAAAACAGATAGTTAAGCTGCGTCAAAACCTCCGCAGTGTCAAGAAATCATGGAAGAAAGCTCCAGAGTCCGAGAAGGAAGGTCTGCAAGAGCTGCACCACACTCTGCATAAGAGGCTGCTTCAATTCCAGTCAGCTGAGAGACTCCGCAAGAGGCAAAATGAGAAGAAGAAACAAAGAAAGGCATTCTTTAGCAACCCTTTCCAGTTTACCTTAGACCTACTGGGAAAACCCAAGAGTGGCAGACTCCAATGTTCTCAAGTAGAGGTTGAAAAGCGTGTAAAACAAGCACATAGCGACCCTGACAGAACTACACCATTAGCAGAACCCCCGTATCCAAACGAGGAGCCAGATCCTGAAACCCCCTTTGATCTCTCAGACCTGCGCTTCGAAGAAATCAAAAAGGTTGTCAAAGCTGCAAGATCAAGCTCTGCTCCAGGTCCCTCTGGAATTACATACAAGATTTACAAGAATTGCCCAAAGCTTCTCAATCGTCTCTGCAAGCTGCTTCGTACAATCTGGAAAAAGAAACAGCTACCATCAGCATGGACCCTGGCAGAAGGTTGTTTTGTACCAAATGAGCTAGATTCAAGAGGGCTGGACCAGTTCAGGGAAATTTCGCTTCTGGACGTAGAAGGAAAGATATTTTGGTCTGTAGTAGCAAAGAGAATCACCACCTTTCTCCTGATCAATCACTACATTGACACCAGCGTGCAGAAGGGAGGCATCCCAGGCCACTCAGGATGTCTAGAGCACACAGCAGCGATAAGCCAGCTGATCAAGGAGGCCAAGAAAAACAAGAGTAACTTATCAGTAGTGTGGCTGGACATTGCCAAGGCCTACCCTAGCATACCCCATCTACTAATTGAGAAAGCACTACAGCAGTACCATGTTCTAACAGAGGTTGTGCAGTTGGTCATGAATCATCTTACCAACATCAAGATGCGATTTACAGTGAACAACTTCACAACAGGCTGGCAGAACTCGAGAAGGGAATTATGGCAGGGTGTACCGTTTCAATAACACTATTCGTGGCAGCCATGAACTTGCTCCTCGAGGCAGGAATCAGTCAGTGCAGAGGTCCCAAGGCTGACGATGGCACCAGGCACCCATCTTGCAGATCCTTTATGGACGACGTCACTATCATGACAGAGTCACCAGCAGGAACCCGTTGGATTCTCTCAGCCTTTGAAAAGATGGTGAACTGGGCTAGAATGAAAATCAAGCCACCCAAGTCAAGGGAGACATAGAAAACAGCAGAGATGTCCAAAAAGCGCTCAAGAAGTGGCTTCAAACAATAGATGGAAGTTATCTTCAAGGCCGCTTCAAAGCATGGTGCTTCAAGTACGGCATTATTCCTCGACTGCAGTGGCCATTCCTGCTCTATGACATGGCCTTCTCTACAGTAGAGTCAATGGAACGACTGTGCAGCAGATTTCTGCGTAAGTGGCTGGGGATTCCACCAAGCTACAGTACTGTAAATCTTTACAGCAGGTCAACTAAGCTAAGTTTGCCTCTGTCATCTGTGATTGAAGAATTCCAGACTGCAAAAGTTAGGGCCATTTCTACCTTACGTTTGTCCAAGGACACAGTAGTGCAGCAAGCAGGGGAAACTGTGAAGACTGGTAGAAAATGGAATCCTCGCAAAGCAGTCCAAGTGGCAGAGGAGGACCTGCGTTATCAAGAGCTGGTGGGAACAGTTTGCAAAGGAAGATTAGGCCTTGGCAACTACGAGGGTAATCGATGGAGCGCAGCAGATGACAGAACAAGAAGAAATATGATTGTGCAACAAACTAGAAAAGAAGCAGAATACACCAGGTTTGTCAGAGCAGTGGGGTTAGGAAGCCAGGGCAGCTGGACCAAATGGGAATCAGCCATCCAGCATCCATTCACATGGAAGGAACTGTGGAATACTGATCAAGGACAGCTCAGTTTCCTACTACGTGCTGTGTCAGACCTGCTTCCTACGCCTTCTAACTTGCGGATTTGGGGAAAAGCGGAGGACGCCTCATGCTTTCTGTGTAAAGGAAACAACTGCTCCCTGAATCACATCCTCTCAGCATGTCCGAAGGCTCTGGGGGAGGGGAGGTACTGATGGAGGCATGATACAGTCTTAAGAGAGATTGCCATAGTGGTGGACCAGCGCAGAGTGGAAGTCAACCATCAAAGTATCCAGGATACAGGAAAACCCATCCAGTTCGTGAAAGAAGGAGAGATGAAGACCAAGCCTAACAAGCCTGCAACTAGAGGCTCAGTCCTGTCTTCAGCCTCCGACTGGCAGCTTCTTGTGGATGTGCAGAGGAAGTTGAAATTTCCAGAAGACAACTAAAATTTCCAGAAGTGACCACTAAAAATTTCAATATTCAGTGATTTTGCATTTTATAAACATGTATACTTTAAAAAGTCTTCTCCCTCCATCCATCTATACATAATTTTTCTGCTCATCCTAGGTTGGGTTGAGGACGGAAACTCAGGCATCCCTCTCCCCAGCTATACTCTCTAGCTCCTCCTAGGGGATTTCAAGGTACTCCCAGGACAAAAATAGATATAATTAATAATCAATATATTAAATTCCATAAGGTCTTGTACAAGACGGTGATGAGGCCAGCGATGTTGTATGGTTTAGAAACAGTGGCACTGAGGAAAAGACAGGAGGCAGAGCTGGAGGTAGCAGAGATGAAAATGTTGAGGTTCTCTTTGGGAGTAACGAGGATGGATAGGATCAGGAATGAGCACATCAGCGGGACAGCACATGTAAGACGTTTTGGAGACAACGTCAGAGAGGCTCGATTGAGATGGTTTGGACATGTACCGAGGAGGGATAGTGAGTATATTGGTGGTAGGATGCTGAGGTTGGAACTACCAGGCAGAAGGCCTAGAGGAAGACCAAAGAGGAGATTTATGGATGTGGTGAAGGAGGACATGAAGGTAACTGGTGTAAGAGAAGAAGATGCAGAAGATAGGGTGAGATGGAGGCAGATGATTCGCTGTGACGACCCCTGAAGGGAATAGCCAAAAGGAAAAGAAGAAGTCTAGAATGTGCTAAGAATAGCATACTGACAGCATAATAACAATAATAATCAGATTAATGACAGCACATCCACCTCAAAGCAAGAAGGTCATAGGTTTGAGCCCTGGGCTTGGCAAGGGCTTTTCTACATGAAGTTTCCATGCTCTCCATGTACCTGATTGGGTCTCTTTTCTCCTGAATACTCCAGTATCCCCTTCCAATCCAAAAGAAATACATATTAGGCTAGTCGACTGCTCCAAATTGCCCCAAAGTATGAGTGAGGGTAATTGTGATGGAGTGATGAGCTGTTTATGCCGTACCCTGCTTCATCCAGAGTCAACTGAGAAAGGCTCCAGCCTCCTCACCACCCTAACAGGATTAAGTAATTCATCTAGTGAGTGAATGATTGATTGATGATGGTCTGTTCTATTAAAGTGTACCTGTGATGATTTAGCGTCACAAACCATTTAGAACGATCATGTACATCATCAGTGATTCCTTCCAACAACATCACTTGCCTGTTGTGTACTCAAGTGATCGTGTTAGGCATGCTCAGAGACATTTTCTTTCGGATTAGCTGTTCCAGCCCAGTACTGAGAGAAGCATGTTGTCTGGGCTACGTCACTGACCCCGTGCATCACAACACACCCTCACCCAGTCCTGGGCTGCGTGAACAACAAGCACAGAGATCATGGAATATGTTTCTTTTGTGTTCCTGAACCAACCAACAACAAGAAAGCTGAGTAGGCAAAGCATTAGCTGCATAAACCGTATTGCATCACAGATGGCACGGTGCTGTAGTGATTAGCACGTCCACCTCACAGCAAGAAGGCCGGGGTTCTATTCCAGGCCTGGGTGTTTCTGTGCGGAGTTTGCATGTTCTCCCCGTGCTTGCGTGGGTTTTCTCTGGGTAGTCCAGTTTCCTCCCACGGTCCAAAAACATAAACAGTAGGCTAATTGGCTGTTCTAACCGTAAACTGTAGGTTAGCATCGTGCAGAAGGCAATGTCAAACCACTGCACTATCCTTGCCAGGAAAACCTCCATGAAGATGATAATCAAGGTGTTATCCTTCATGGCAGGTTGCCAAGAGTCGTCCTACAACTCGGAAGGTACCAGACCAGACCATTCACCATCACGCTCATCTCTGGCAATGTTCTCATCCTCAGAGTCACTAGAGTGCGACGTCTCACTGTCTCAAGAGATGTCAACGCCAGCCAAGATGTTGATGTCAGTTCTGGGGTGAAACGACTGTTAACCCAGTGACTCACCACGGGATAAAATGACCAGTTTTGTGCTTTTTATGTTAAAATAAGCATCTGTGTCACTTTAAGGTGTTGCAAACACACAATATATGCTACAAGGATTACCAGTACTCTTTTAAACAATGGGGTACCAGAGGGCCTGGGATCTGTATTGAGTGAATCTGAGACATTGAACAATGATGTTGACCACAGAAATGTAATAGCTCAGGGCATATTGGAACAATGACTTTCCAGGTCACTCAGTAGCATGAAAACCAGAAGTCGGTACACATAAAAAAGTGGCTCTTAAAATTAGGAAACAACAACAAAAACGCTTGGTTGCCATACATGCATGCAAAAATCCCCAAAGTGATTTATTAAGGTTTTGCTCTTGTACTCTGGTACTCTGTGAAAGCTTCTGAATATAATTCCACAAAATATAATTCCACAAAAAGGATCATGTGTAAGCAACCTTAAAGGACCCCCTGAAATGGGATTCCCAGTCATTCATTTTATGAAACACTTAATCCTAATTAGGGTCGCGGGGAGGCTGTCGCCCATCCCAGCCGACTCCGGGCGAGGGCAGAGTATACCCTGGACAGCTCGCCAGGCCACTGCAGGGCAGAAACACGCTGGCGGCTTTGCAGCTACTCTTATCAAAAGTCAGCAATGGTTCTTTCACATGAACCTCACACCATAGACAGTGAGAGACATGGCCAGCCTTTGATAACCTAGTTAGCTGCATTGGGTGGGGCTTCAACCTCCAACCTTAGGATCAGTGATTCAGCATCTTATCACCAGGCCACCACTGCCTGCAATCAATCAATCACATTTTCTATTTTATCTTTTGTGTTTAATGAACAACTCTGTGTCAACCAATGTCGAAATAATGATGTTGAAATCAACAGAATTTTTGTGAATCATCTTTATGTTGAGAAGCCAGGTAGTAAATTTCATGTGTCACAAAACCCTACTTTAAGAAACATATACATGTATAAACTAGTCGTCATACCCAATGTGTTATCCTGAACTTCCTCAGAAGAACAGGGCAGGACAAACCCTTTTCTGAATTGGAGAACACTAGAAATTAGATCTTCATAGCAGCCTGAATAGACACTTTATTATGGGCGGGAACATCTGGTTTCCTTGGGCTAATCTTTCGGTTTCCTTCAACAGTCTGAAGACATGCACATTAGGATTATTGGCTGCTTCAAATATCAATCACACAAGTGGTTGTGTGTGTTGGCCCTGCCATAGAATGCTGAGTTGTTCCAGGTGTACCCTGCTTTCATCCTGAATCGGGTGAGATAGGCTTCAGTCTCCTCACAACCCAAGTAAGATTAAGCAATAGATGTGTCAAAAGAATGAGGATGTATGACGGGACACCCAGAAAGTAAACAAAGATTTGACTGGACTGGGTTTCCTCTGGGTAGTCCAGTTTCCTCCCACAGTTCAAAACCATACATATTAGGCTAATTACCTGTTCCAAATTGCCCCTGAGTGTACGTGAATGGTTGTGTACGTGTGTTGGCCCTGCAGTGTACTGGCCTTATTCTATAATAAAATAAAATATACTATAGGCTTCTCCATGACCTGAAGAGGATTAAGGAAGTTGGCAAATGAATCGGAGGAAGTGCTTGCATGGGTTTTATAGAACATTTAGTAAAATAAGTCACAGATGTGTCTGAACTCCCAGTGAGTTTCTAGCTCATAGTCTGTTCATGTGCGTGCACTAATTCGAATAGCATACAGGTTTAAAAACGAGATGTAGTGAGGAACTCATCACAAACCACGGCCAGACAAGCCATAATATTTCAAATTATAACCAGGCCAATGGGAACCATGCAACACCTCCCGCCAATGGCTTTCAGTTACTCTTACAAAACTCGCAGTTATTTTTAGCTAGCGGGGGAGCATTAAACATCAGATGGAAAGGTATACCTGTACACCCACTCATTCATGTAAGTATCTAATCAGCCAATCATGTGATCGCAGCACAAAGCATTAAGTGAAGCAGATAAGCGCTAGTCTGCTGGGCTTTTTACGCCCAAACCTAGCGACTCATCAGGCCGGTGCTTATCCCCGGTTTCCGTTGCGTGAAGCGACCAGGAGTTCAACTCCTCCTGGATGGGACGCTAGTCCATCGCAGGTTACCTTCCCAGTATATTTTTACTGGCACCCATTTATACTTGATGTATATTTATATCGGGTGGGCCTGTGGCGTACTGGCCAGCATGCTGCACTCATGATCAGGAGGTTGTGTGTTCAAATCCCAGTTAGACCCCCACTGTGCTAAGACACCTGGGCATGATCTTAACCACAAGTGTGCCTCTGTTCACCCAGCAGTACAAATGGGCACCAGTAAAAATATACTGAGAAGGTAACTTGCGATGGACTAGCGTCCCATCCAGGAGGAGTTCAACTCCGAGTTGCTTCACGCTATGGAAACCGGGGATAAGTATTGGTCCGATGAACCACTATGGCTCGGGAATAAAAAGCCCAACAGACTTTACCTACCCATTTAAACTGCTGGGTGAACAAAGGCACACTTGTGGTTAAGACCGTGCCCAGGGGTCTAACTGGGATTTGAACACACAACCTCCTGATCATGAGAACAGCACCCTAACCACTACACCACCTGCGCCACAATAAGAGCTAGTGGTGTCTGATAATTTTCATATGAACCAACAATGTTTTGTTTTGGGTTTTTTTAAAGTGACCCATCTCATTTTAACCACGGTATGATGGGGCCAGATATTATGGATCGCCTGAGATTTTTACACACAGAGAACAGTCTGGTTAGGGGAAGTTCTCCAATGGGAAATACCCGGCTAACAATAAAAGAATAATAATAATAAAAATGTCAGGCTGCTTTCACGCTGACAGAAAAACAACAAGCCGACACTTGTGATGAGCAGAAATGCAACAAGTAGAAATATCAGGGTGACTTTAAAAGGGCTCGTGTACAGCATCTGATCCCCATGGCATCATAAAATAAATTTGAGAAACATGACAACATTCATTTGTGTCCAGATGTTGTAATGTCACCGACATGTTGAAGTGATGATGAGAAGAGTGAACCACTCCAAAAAGTCTTCTCCTGCACTTTGGGACTCTAGAAAACTGGAAAGGATTCAAGAAAAACTAGGGCATAGTCTGATAAAGTCAGAATTTGGCACCAATGGTACGAATCCAAAGGACAACTTTTAGGATGGTGATGGCATTGTGATGACATGAGGAATGTTTTTCTGTCAGTAATTTCCTTCAGAACCAATAAGGCCTTTTTCCTGTTATTCTATTGCCCTCTCAGCACGCTTTGGACCTGTTTATAGAAATCAACCACAGCAGCCTATTTGAATAGTACTGCCAATCATAGAGGGGCGTGCACATGTTTGAAAGTACGAGCCCGGTTAAATCGTTTTAAAATTCGTCGTAAAATTATGGAAATTACACAAATCGTATACTATGGCCTTCACAGTTGCGGGATCTCGTCCCAATTGAGATTTTTGCAGGTTATGCTACACAGCACTGTACATTACACTGATCATTAAAAAAAAAAAAAAAAAAAAAAAACCCTAGGACTACATTTTGGAAGAATAATACTCATGACCTCTGGTACCATTCAAGCAACTTTTCAAATCTGTGGAAACACACGTGTTCTGTCGCGAGCAGTACAGAGGAAGTAGAAGCGAGTTATTTTAAACTGCATTAAAATATATCACAACTGTTCAAAAATGGATAAATTAATACGTATCAGACTAGTATTTGACCAAAAATTGAAAAAAACATGCAACGTACTGTAAAAACAAATGTTTAAAAAATGCAATTCACTAAAAAAACACTTCAAATTATGACCTGGGATTCATTATCAACTTTGACTCCATTATTTAAATAAATATTAAACATGCTCTTTCATTGTGATGGCTAAATAACTGGGCATGGTCTCCCCATGCCTGCATGAGATTCCTCCAGGGACTTCAGTTTTCTCCTTCAGTCCAAAGATATGCACATTAGGCTACATGGTTGTTCCAGATTGCCCATGAGTGGGAATGGTTGCGTGTGTTGGCCTTGTAGTGGTTTGATGAGTTGTTCAGGGTGTAACCGGTCTTTGCACAATGTCAGCTGAGGAGTAAATGGTTTTGCAAATGATAGTGAAGGACAGAGAGAGAGAGAGAGAGAGAGAGAGAGAGAGAAACACCTCAATTTCACAATGCATGACCCTTCCCACAAATGGGATGATGCTAATTCCTTGTGAACTGAGCTGTTTATAGGTTTTATGACAACATTAAATGTTAATGGGATACACAGGTAAGACTAAATAAATATTTATTCTTGAATCAACACTGTGTGAGGACTTTAACCCTATTGATAACAGGAAGTAGCCTATGGGAAGTCCCCAGTCAAAAAAAAAAAAAAGGTAGGAGTGCCCATTCATGAGTGAATAGGTGATGTGTTTTATCTTTCATTATCAGTTCGTTATGGCTATTATGGGCAGTGGTGGTATAGGGCGCTGGATCGATGATCCTAAGGTTGGGGGTTCGAGTCCCCCCCCCCGAGAGCAGCTAACGGGGTTATCAAAGGCCGGCCATGCCTCTGACTGTTTATGGTGAGAGGCATGTACAAGAACCATTGCTGGCTTTCATAAAAGAGGAGCTGCAAAGCCGTCAGCATGTTTCTGCCTCTTGCTAAAGGGTTGTGTCAGGATGATCATCCGACATAAAAACCTATGCGAAATCAAATGTGCGAATTATTCGCTGTGGCAACCCCTGATAAAGGGGAAAAAACGAAAGGAAATCTCAAATCTCTCTGGCTATATATATATATATATATATATATATATATATATTCAAGTAGAAAGGTTTCCAGGTGAAACCACCCCAGATTACAAAGTAAAGTACAGTACCTTGTATTCGCATCATGATTTGGTTCTCTCTATGTTAGCATTAACAATAATTATAACATGACATGACATGAGAAACACTCATGTGCATGAAAGATAACTTAGCAGCACAACACCCTTTCTTAGACTGGTGTCCTTCCACAACCCAAAGACATTCCCAGTAGGCTGTTTTAGCCCCTAGGTATGAGTGGGAATACTTTTGAATGCTTGTGTTTTCACCCTGTAATGGACTGGCTAGCTGTTCGGGATGTACCCTGACTCTGCCCAGACCATGCCTCTATGTGACCCTAACAAGATTACACAAGTCACCAAATAAATAAATGAATGATACAATTTCGTGGAGAACCTTCTGTTGTACACCATTGGCTCCAGAAGCAAGGTTTGCCCTTTTGCAAACTAGCGTCTTCTAGATATTTTTTGTTCATAATCATCCCATAGTCTATACAATCTGCTCATTAAAATGTTTATATTTGTTTAGGTTCTTGGAGACTTTGGATCAGATGGTCTACTCCTGAGACCTGAGATTAATGTGTGTGTGTGTGTGTGTGTGTGTGTGTGTGTGGGGGGGGGGGGGTCTGTAAGCAGTCGAACACTATAGATTTTATCCAAAGATCACCAAAGCCTAGATGTTAGGTTTAAGTAAGACCAAATCCATCGGCAGGTGGGCCCAAGTACTGGCACCTTATTTGGAACATCTACCATTTACATTTACAGAATATGGTAGACACTCTTATCCTGAAAATGTTGAGGTTCTCTTTGGGAGTAATGAGGATGGATAGGATCAGGAATGAGTACATCAGAGGGACAGCACATGTTTTGGAGACAAAGTCAGAGAGGACAGATTGAGATGGTTTGGACGTGCACAGAGCAGGGGTAGTGAGTATATTGGTAGTAGAATGCTGAGGTTGGAACTACCAGGCATAAGGTCTAGAGGAAGGCCAAAGAGAAGATTTATGGATGTGGGGAAGGAGGACATGTAGGTAGTTGGAGTGAGAAGATACAGAGGATAGGGTGAGATGGAGGCAGATGATTCGCTGTGGTGACCCCTGAAGGGAGCAGCTGAAAGGAAAAGATGATGATGAAGAGGTAGACACTCAGCCAGTGACTTGACTCATTTTCAACTGAACATTAAAGGCCTTGCTCAAGGGCCCAACAGTGGCAGTTTGGTAGTACTGGGGCTTGAACCCCAACCTTTGGATCAGTAACGTAAGCCTTAACACCACTGAGCCAGTGGCCAGCGTTTTGTGTTTGTTTGAATGAAAATGATTGCAAAGTATCAACAATTTGTGTTTAAAACATGAAACAAAAAACTATTCGTTTAAATGATCGGCCCTTATTTTTTTCACGAGTATATAAAAATGCTCTCTAAACTGTTCCTCGATGTTTGAAGTACACAATTGTACAGGATATCTTATGGCGTAACACTGCAGACACACAGTCAAGCGTCCAGTAACGACATCACAGTGTAAAAACTAAACTGATATGGGAGATGGAGCGTGCCAAGGTTGAAATGGAAAAACTTGATTGATATGCTTCGGGCCTTAATGTCAACAGCATTAAACATCCGTGTGATCAACTAGAACGTAGACGCCGAACACGACATCAATGCCTGACTTCACCAAGGCTTGTGGTTAAATCACATCCTCATATGCATGCGTCAAAATCTAGGGGAAGCCTTCCCAGAAGAGTGGAGGGAAGGTAAAAGCAAACCGTTAGCATTGCTTCCCTTTATTTTAATGTATTACAAACGCTATGAATCTTTGCACTAGTGTCAAAACACATTTTTTTAAAAAGGCTCCTCTTCCATGTTACTAGAAATTACACATTTCTCCAGGACGATATTGACGGGTTTATTCCTGCTATGGCAAACCTGTGCAGAAACGCTTCAAACCTGGTTGACGTGTGTTGTTCCAGAAGGGCAGGGAGCAGGAATTCAGTGCTTACAGAAACTCGTGTTGTAAAAATTTATCTTCCATCAAGCATGCAATGAAGTCAACAACAATAGCCTTGACCTTCCTTTTTAAAAAAAAAACCTTTCACAACAGAGAATAAAGCATGAATGTCAACAAATCTTCAGCCAACAGGCCAATAATTATTGGACTTTGATACTATCAGTCTCTCACACACAGGACTCAAAGCATACCGATACTGAATACCTCACTCCCTCGCAGAGAGAGAGGAACTTGGCTGTTCCGTCTTGCCTGAGGAACCCTGGGGAACTGTGGATATCACATCCTCATCTACCAATAAGTGCATTCACCATGAAGGACTCTGACGGAGAAAAAGAATCATAAGAGAAGCTACAAAGTTTACTGACTCTGGGCGGAGTACACACTGACCGGGTCGCCAGACCATCGCATGCTAACACACACCTTGTGGCGATTTGGACCACCCAATTAACCTACAGTGTATGTCTTTGGACTGTGGGAGGAAGCCCACATAAGTATAGGCAGAACATGCAAACGCCACACAAAAAAGGGCCTCGACAAGCCCGAGACTCGGACCAGCAACCTGGTTGCAATGTCCTTACTAATGTACATCATTGATCATTAAAATTAATTGCCTGCATTAGTGGTTATTTATTTCCACTTGGCTTGATCACCCACAGAACTGGTCACCACCTTCGTCAACGCTCGGCTGGTCCCATCAGGAGTCGCCACAGCACGCGCATGGCAGATTCCCTTATACCCCCATTTCACTGGACTACGGCATGCAAGGATCGTAGCGGAAAGGTGCAGAATGCAGTCTATGGAAGAGCTTCGGCATTTTTACATGGAAAATGGGTGAAAATCCTACGGAAAAGTGGAAATTCTTACACTCTCGGAACGGTCACAGCATGTGTGGAACAGATACGCCAAAGTGACCCCACGGAACACTCTCAGAATTTTTTTCCGTGAATGTACTTTTGAACATGTTCAAAAGCACATTCACGGAATATTTTGGCCTGCCGGAAGCATACGGAAGTGGAGGAAAACTTGAGGAATATCTACGGAATCACACGGAAGATGAAGGAATAATTGCGGAACGTTTAATAATAATAATAATAACTCTTCATTGTCAAAGTACATTACATACATTGAAATTTGATTTGTGCTCTGGGCACCTGTCGCCACTGTGCAGCGCCAGTTATTGCGTTGTTCTATCCTTTGATGCTGAGCACCAACAACTGCCAAATTTTAACGTCTTATGGCATGACACAGCCGGGATCCGAACTCCGACCTTTCGGAGGATAAAGCGGACGCTCTACCAACTGAGCTAAATCCCCTGTTGCAGATGACATTTTTGCTTCCATAAGTCTGCCGTGCTCCAGTGAAATGGGGGTATTATCCAGAGTGGCTTACATTTATGTCATTGACACAACTGAGCAGTTGAGGGTGAAGGGTCTTGTTCGAGGACCCAATAATGGAAACTTGATGGCACTGGGGCTTGAACCACCAACCTTCTGATCAATAACCCAAAGCATTAACCACCAAGCCACCACTGCCCACCACGACATGTTCAGCTGTAAAGGATTAAGTCGGACTCCAAGCTCAGCTGGACCCAGTGAAATGGGATACGGTGAGCTACACACAAGAGCAGTAGTTTGAATAAACAAATAAGCCAATCCACCATATCCCAGGATTAAATAACAGAAAAGTCAAAGAAATATACTGTGGCGAGAGGTCATTTCCTTACAAGTATAATAAAATCAAGACATTACAAAATGTTCCAATCTTGAGCTTGAGAAACGTCTTGATGCGTCAGTAAATACATCTCTTGAAGCATGATAAGGTTTAAAGCTATTTATGACTTTTTATGTGCTTTGGGTATTTCAGGCAATCTCGGCAAATGACTTCAACTGACCACTTCACAATGGTCATAAAATAATGATGCCGGGGGAAAAAAAAAAAAAAAAACTGCATGGAAACACTCCCACTGATAACAGCATTTTATTTCTCAAACCCCTAATCAAGAATAAAGTCAAAGGGACAGGTATAGCCCTGTGAGTCAGATCACAAGAATCTGGAATAAAATAAGACAGGAGGAACATTAGCTACATATTTTGGTGTGGTGACCCAAAAAAAAAAAAAAAACCCCAAACAATAAACAAAAGAAACATTAGTGTTCTTGTATGTCGTATGTAAACAATAAAAATACATCATTTTGGTTTTGTAAGGAGTGAAAAATGGTCACATTAAGGAGATTCATAAAATAAAAATGAACACTAGGGATGTTTCTCAGTCTGAATAAGAGGCCAAGAGTGTTTCGAACAGGATTCGGGCAAAACTATGCACAGATTTCATTCAATCTCCAAATCAGAGCTTGAGCATCAGCAAGCCGGTGGGTGTAAAAGTTCTCAGTCATCCACATCATGCATTAGCTGGCAGGGATTATTTAAAAAGGTGATGTATCACAATTCTGGGTGAAATGATTCATGAATCCCCAGACTCAGAAATCAACTTGTAATGGACTTTTGATTCATCTGTTTGGATTTAAGGTGGCAAAATATTGCATTTCCTCTTCAGTCCTGCGGGCGGGGCACTCTAAACTATTCACACACCAGCAGGCAGCACAGCATCCAATGGGGTAGCAGCCAATTGTTTGCTAACTTTGTGTAGAAACAGTAATTAAGAAACTTTATTACCTGATTGGTTTAAGGTCTTTAAAGTAGAAAAAATAAAAACACAGAAAATAAATTGAAATATTTATCGGACCATGATGCTTACAGAATTGCCATACAAATCAAATTGGCACGCAGGCATCGTGATATCGTATCAGGGCTGTCCCTGGTGATCCAGATACCAAGTTACTATATTTTTAGCAGCAGATCTGACTAGTTTCTAATACAAGAAAACTGGTGAAATTCACTTCTGTGAAAGATGGGACAGACAGCGCAGAGGGGGAGATAAAAGTGTGTGTGTGGGGGGCAACCATGACTTCCTAGGAATGCTAAATTAAGATGAAAGAGTATTCTCTCAGAAATAAAATAAAATGAAATGAGCCACAAAGCCTTTCTGAAACCATTTGCTTCCTCTAGTACATGTGCGTCAATGACCCCTACACCGGGCGCCACCATCATAAAGATTTCTTTTGAAATTGTATTGCCTTCCTTTCTTTCTTCACACTTTGATCACAGACCTTCTGCCAATCAGTGTTGTACTGCTAAGATATCTATCAAACAGCCTTGTCATAGTTAATGTAAACAGACACAGAACCAAAACATGACGTAAAACAGACAAATTTAAAAAGACGTGATCTCGGGTTTTCCACCAGAAAACGTTTGTATTGGGCCAAAAATAAACTGCGAATGGAAGATAAAACAGACTATTCACTAGTAAATGGGCATCTTTATCAATGAAATTCGATTCTTTCATTTTGTACAGCATGTTTGAACCCAATGTGTTTCGGAAACTGTTAAAAAGACAAAGTTTCCGCCACACTACTATGGAAACAGATGTTTACGTGGTGCATTATCATTTACACGCCATATCATTACACAAAATTTTCCACCTGAGAAATTCACAAAATACCAATTTAAGATTTAAAAAACAAACAAACAAACAAAACCTGTCAAAAATCGCCACTGTTGTTAAAAAAATGGAGGCAAAACCAGCTTGAGTCCCAGTGCCACGCTAGCAACTAATCCTCCACCCTGAAACACAAATTTCTCTGCATCACACTTACACATGACAGCTTTAATGACTACACTGTTCATGTGTTGCTTGGTTGGCACTGCGCTTCCATTCCTATCATTCCTGGGAGCAGCAAATGGTTGCGTGTTGCGCTGTCGTCACGGGTGGACATTACTAGCACAGTTAATAAGCAGATTGTACATATGAAGTACTCGCCCCGTCTCGAAAATTACACATCGACACCAGGATTTGGCTGTTCACCGTTTTAAAAAAAAAAAAAAAAAAAAAAAAGCAGCAGCAAGAGCCGATTGGTTCACTTGCCATTTCGCTACCAAAGTTCAGTGTCATCTGAGCAAAAAATTCGAGCACAGAAGCAAATGGTGGTCCCAGAATGCAATGCAGCTCTTATTTCAGAGATGCAGCTAGCTTTGTTCCGACATCCCCAATAAGATTTGAGCTCTTTCTTGAAACACAAACTTGTTAAAACTGCACCTAGTATTGAGTGTGCAGAGGGCCGAATCAGAATTGGGACAGTTTTGTACACGTCACTTCCTCAAAAGTCACGTTGAGTGTCAGCGAACCACAGTGTCAGGTCATATTTGATACATCACTGTCAACTGCGAAACCAAAACACGTTTAAAAGAAATCTTCTAACTGCTTGTTGCTCTTTAGTTTCTCTCAGTGCAGCCCAACACCCCCCCCAACAAAATAATTTAAAAATACTTTGCTATTAGTAGCAATTTTTAAACATCATCCCACTACAGGGATTCTGGGTAACCGCCTTCAGTCTGACGCTTGTTGTGCATTAAGAGTGGCCTTAGAGAACGTTACAAAATTGGTATAATCTAGAGCGAGGGTCTCACTCATTTTCAACTGAGAGCCACATCAATAAATTTAAAATGATGGAAAAGACGACAAATGCTTAACCTTCAATCATTTGGATTTTCTGGCAATGCTTAATTGTGACAAGTTGGCATGCTTTCTATTTTCAGTCATGATTGGCAAGCTGTTCAGTTGAAATAGGCTGCCATCACCTTGTGGGAAGATCAATTAGATTTCATGGTACTGTTTGAGGCAGAGAATGTACAATAGTCATGTGCTGTGAGAGCTCCAACAAGCCACAAAACAATGGGTCAGCAAGCCGCATCTGGTCCGCGGGCCTCAAGTTTGTCACCTGTGAGACAGATTCTTGCAAGAATGCGCAACTGAGGGATGTCCGGGCACAAGTGGAGATTCTGAAATCAGGGGTTAGTGCCTGCATTGCTGGAGGTGTAATCATGAAGGTATTGAAAAATAAAAAAAATAAAATAACCAGATACCGACTTTAGGACTAACACTCTGCTACATCAGTTCTTTTGGTAGTCAAACGGCATTATGGGTAACATCAAAGTGATCAAATTTTAATTGCAAAGTCATGGATACTAACGAAAATAATATCTTATTTAAAAAAAGTCAATATGCAAATCATTCAAAGTGGATCCCTATCAGAAAAATCTATTTTAAGACTCGAGTGGTCAGGAGGGCCACCTCGAGTAGGGATCCCGTGGTGAATTGGGACCGAGATCCCCCAGTGACCACCAAATTCCGCGAATTAGGATCAACCCCCTAACCCCCCTGACTGCCGTATACGTACATGTATATGTGTATATAATATCAATAAATACATATTGAATTCTATAAATGCTTATAAAAATTAAACATTAAAAAATAATGCATAACATGTAAATAAAATCTAAATACACACACATACAGATGCGGTGCATGCACTCAGACGCGCACCTCAAAAATGCAAGTAGTTTTGATGGGAGGTTTTGGGTTTTTCGGGTTTTTTTTTGCATAATGGGCCTTGTTTTTATGACATTCTCCTTAACATTTTCCCTATTCTTCCTTATTTTATTAATTCACTGAATATATATGCGTTGAACCAAAGCTGCCTCAATTGAAGCGTGAAGTAGTTAGGGATCCCTGTATACCTAAAGTAACAGAAATAAAAGTGTAGGTGGGATAAACAGGTGAGGATTTTCTCTACTAGACTCATAGTCCTTGCTACATGCATGCCGCGTTCCGTGGGTATCCGGTATCAGTGATATGAGGTAAAAATCATACGAGTACCCTAGATTGCTACAGACACAGTACTTGGTTCTAGTGGTCACTTTTTGTTCCCTGTGATATCTGCCGCGGTCTGAAAATCAGTAGGTGCTTATGAGATAATGATGCTGGGGTGTGGGGGGGGGACACACGTTAACAGACAGAGCCAGCAGCAGTGGCGGAAGACAATGCACTTAAGAAAAAAAATACAAAACGAATAATACTTAAAGTTTTCAGTACAAAAGAAAAAGATGAAATGTAGTTGAAGATAATACTTCACCCTGCATGCTCACACAGTTGCAGCACTTTGAAATGGTCACACTCTTGTACTGATTCTTTTTAATTAATATTTTGGATCGGTTGCCCAGTGGGGAGTTGGGGGGAGGGGGGTATCACAGCATCTTCAGAAGGGGGTGTAAATTCAAATCAGCACTATCATTAGAATGGAACCTTGTGCCCTCACAAGGCTGCCCCTACATACATCCAAAAGTCCAGAAAGAAAGAAAAGAAAAAGAAAAAAAAAACAACATCACAACAACAACCCCATACACAGATTACAATATTCCCACCCTGGATTTTACCCATTATGCCAATGCCATGCTAGAAATGTAAGACCTCGTCATATTCAGATCAACCCCCCCACCCACATGCGCATACACACAAACCCACGTTTTTAAAACCCCCTCCTGGCCTTTCTCCCCTTCCCGGCCTTCCAAAGATGGACTTAAGATGACTAAGCTTTTAAAAATATAACATGTCCACAATTACAAAGGGAACGTGCTGCTTGATCAGACCGGGCTGCTTCATCCTTTATCAAAAAGGAACATGATCAAAAGGTACTTTACTCTTTTTCGAGCTGGAGAATAACAGGGGAGGGGACAAAGAAAGGAAAGAGGCACAGCAGAGTCTGATGAGCTGGTGTGTGTTGGGAGGCACTCGCGCATATACGCATGGCGCCCTCTTGTGAGCAACGCTTGGCGATTGTTTCCAAAAGTGAAAGGGGTGACTTTTTTTAAAGGGGTGGGTGATATGGCATTGGACGAGTAAGGGGGTAAAGGGGTAAATAAACTTGCCCCAACACGTCCCCCTTTCTCCCATACTCCATACTGTGTACCCGCCATTCCCCCGGTAAAGGTTACATATGGTACTGTGTGTATATATAGACATTCTTATAAATATATATGGCCCTTACTGAAGGAGAATGTGAGCATTTCACATTGACATAAAAGTACCATAATCTCTATACAGCTAAGTGGAAAGTGATACCAGTGAAACACAGCCGGCAGCAGGTTCGTTTCCGTGTTGCACAAGGAAAGAATAAGGAAAAAAAAAAAAAAAAAAAGCTTTTCCGTATTTCCAAAATGTCCTCCTCCAACGCATTATTGCTGCCCCTCTAGATAAAATTCTCCTGTACACCTTTACACATTTTACCTGAGTAATACTTTAAATCTTGTAACAGACAATGTTTTGGGTCCCCCCAGGTACTTATTCCCTACTATTTCTATCTCAAGGTTATCTTACACTGTTAAAACATGATCATTGGGTAGAGAGGGGTATAAAAAAAAATAAAAATAAAAAAAAATTACTGCTACTCTATTTTTTTTTTTTTTTTTTGCTTCGTGATGTTCTATCAGAGAACAGCGCCATCTCTACATTACTATGAAAGAGGAAAAATAATTACTCCATGCAAATTTCCTTCTAAAAAAAGGAAATTAATTTAAAAATACTTTAAAAAAAAAAAAAAAAAAAAAAAAAATTTTTTTTTTTTTTTTTTTTTTGCATTTTGTTTTGGCCTGATCGGCCAGCAGGGGTGAACTTCCATATTTTCATACATAGCATCGAGATCATTATTATGAAAACACAAATAAGCATAAAAAAATAATAAAATAGAACTAAATAATAATTAATAACAATAACAACACCACCACAAAAGACAACGCATATAAGCAGAAGCTTTGCAGCCGGATCAGTTGTAGCTTTGGCTTTGTGGGCTTTTGGTGTCGCTCACACTGGCCAGAAGGCTGCTGTACCCTGAGAATTGCTCCATGTCTGCGCCCGAATCTGTACCGTACACCAAAGGCCTACGCCCGGCTTTAAACTGCCCCCCAAACGCCTGAGCAAAGTTCTCAATCTGATACGAGCCTTTGGCCGGGGGCATCGAGAAGCCAGTGGCATCGTTTTTGGAGCCGTGGCCGTCTTTCAGGCCGCTGAGGTCAGTGGTTGGAGTCGGGAGCTGGTAGACCCTTGTGTTGGGGGTGTGGGGAGGAGCAGGAGGAGAGTCGGTGTGTTGTTTCTCCAGCTGGTCTGTTAGCTCCTGGGATGGGGTGAGTTGTTGCTGCTGTTGTTGCTGCGGTTGGGGCTGCTGGGAATGCCCTGTGGGTTCCAGGCCACTAAGATGGAATCCCTGTGAAGGCGACAAGCTCCCCAGCAAGCCGAAGTGGGGTTTTGGCACAGATGAATTGAGTGTTGGAGAGGAGGAGGCCGGGAGGCCGAAGGAGAATTCCAGGGGGGAGGTGGTGTACATGGAGAAAGAAGCTACAGCGCTGGATGAGGAACAGGGGGAGGAGGAGGAGGGCGTCGGTCCGAGTACAAAGCCGCCACTGTGACTCGTCCTCTCAAGAGCCTGCAGGAGGTAGCGGGAGTACTCGGTCATCAAGGACGTCTTGTCTCCACCCCCCAGGTTACCCTCAGTACCCATTGGGTCAACGCCCTCGGCCGTACCCTGCTCCAATTCCACAGGATGTGGGTCAGATATATCAAAGGTCCCATCGGGCTTGTGGCCATAGTGATCTAGCAGGGTTTGCAGCATGTCATCTGCGATTCCTGACTTGTCCGGTTTGATGTCAGCCAGAGGTGACGAGTCAAGGAGTCCCAACGAGGAGTCTCCATCCATCACTCCAGGCACGATGCTCTGAACAACAACCGAATGAGGCTGCAGTTGACCAACACCCACATCATAGCCAGAAGCTACGCCCTCTATCCCTCCATTGCTGGCTGCATGCAGGTAGCGTCGCTTCTTCAGAAACTGCATGGCATCATCATAGTTGGCGCTGTTATTATTACTGCTGCTGCTTTGTCCTGCTTTGTGGCTCTGGAGGAGGCCCAATTCATTCATCCCAGCATTATTGGTCAACTCCATGCTGCCAGGCTTGGACTGGGCGTTCTTCTCCAGCCCTTTCCTCTGGCCTTTTTTAATAGGCATTTTGGGCGCTGCCATGGGTTCTATGTGCATGCTGCTCTCTAGATGGGATGCTGATGTTGAAGATGGTAGTGAGAGTACATGGTTATCCACAGTGTTAAAATCGTGCAGGCCGTACTCCTCTGTCCCCTGACTGTGCGAGGGCACTGACGATCTCTTGCGTTTGCCACCCTCGCCACTGGTCTTGGACTTGCCTCGTTTGCGGCCTGGCATGGTCACGGTTCCCTGAGTGATTGCGTAGCTGCCATGCCCGCAGTGGGCCTCCCTACCCAGCTCGAGCTCAACCCCATCTAGATCCTTCTTTATGCCGTCTCCACATGTCCGCTTGTGCTTCAACAATCGGTCAGTCCTGGAAAAATACTGCGAGGAACATGAAGCTATTAAGAAATGTGAATAAATACATCACCACCACCACCCCCCCCCCTTTTATCTATTTGTGAATGGCACTTTCTGACCAAACAAGAATACATTTTGGCTAACAAAGCTGAATAGTATTTAGGGAAGAGGAGTCTACCTGTTGGCAGGTGTCACACTTGTATGGCTTTTCTCCACTGTGTGTTCGTTTATGTCTCTCCATGTGGTATTTCTGAATGAAGCGCATGTTACACTGGTCACAGCTAAATGGCTTCTCTCCTGGACAGGAAACGAGAAAGGAAGTACTGTAATTAGGACAAGATTTTTTTTTTTTTTTTTTGTAAAGTAAGAGTCCACAAGAAGGTGGCATATTTACCGCTGTGTATTTTCTCGTGTCTCTGCAGGAGGTATTTCTGAATGAAGCTCATGTTACACTGATTACACCGGAATGGCCTTTCACCTGGAGTAAACAGAACAGATATGTGTGGCATCGTGTTAAACACATGTGGTTACAATTCAGAGAAGGACATCCATATGATTTAAACATTTATTTCACCGCCACAGTATAAGTCATACCCACTCTGTCTTCATTCATTCATTATTATCTGTAAAGCTTGAATTTTATTAGGTGGGGGACGACCCCCCACCACCACATTCACACTTAGGAGCAGTCTAAACCTGACACAGCCGAGCAGGAAGGCAATGTGTCTCTGAGCATGCCCAGCGTCACGCCACTTGCATGGACTTTGACAGCAAGCAAGGACTGATGTCACTGAAAGAAACCTCGAATTTATACGTGATCATACCAAAGAGATAATGACACTTATTCACCACAGGGACCCTTTAATTAAAATGTGTACATTTTAATTCAGTCAAAATTATCAATAGTTACAACACTGCAATAATGCACTGAATCCTCTACAGGTTTCACCACACAAGTGGAAAATGCCTGTAAAAATCGCCTTTTCCTGTTTAACCAGTGCTACGAGCATTAAACACATGCATACACTTGAGCAGAACAATTCACTCATAGTTGCTTGTCACATACTTGACATAGTTTTACAAGAACTTCAGCTCATTTTTTAAACGAAACCAAGGTCAGGGTGAAAAAATTTAAATACCAGAACGGCCCATGCCCCATTACAGGCTCATTTCTTTCTGCAAATTATGTGTTATTGTGTATGAAAGTAAATAATGAAGGCATGAGAACAGGTGGAAGTAAAAAAAAAAAAAGGGGGGGGGGGGCAAAAGGGCTCTGCCAAGGCCAAGGGTATTGGGGGCCGCTTAGGGGTTGGGGTTTTTGTGGGTTGAGGGGCAACACCCCATGGAATTCTATGGTGCGAAGCCCCCAGCATTGAGGAGTCATTCTGAAAAGGTAGAAGCTATAGAATTTTTGACCTTTACAAGTTTATACTTAACTATTTGTTCAGGGGAAATGAACAAAGTAATCATATTTGAGCGTATTAAAAACAACTTAATAAAGGAATCTTAAGTTACCTTTAAGAGCAAATATATTAGATTTTCTGCAATGTGTTCGCTCTCTATGTAACTGCAGAGCTACCAGAGTTTTAATGTTGTAATACCAGTTGTTAGGGGTGTCATTGAAAACCTATTATTGGTATCGATACATTGGAATATTGCTGTACAGTTCCATAAATGCATTGTATTCAATGCATTATACAAACTACTGTAACATATCTTAGTCGTTTGTATAATGCATTGAATACAGTGGGTCGTCGACTTACGACCTATGCGAGTTTCGTCTGATCGACTTGACGACCGCAAAAGTGGTGAAGCATGATGCATGGCAGTGCAGTGCGAGTGATGTGTACGATGGTTGTTTGTGCTGCCGGCAGTGCCAGCATCTTAAAAGGCCAAGCAGGAGATGATGCAGATTCACTTTCGAACTGCTCAGAGCAAATCTATTCATCTACTTTCAATGCCACGTCACTGTGGCGCGAAGCTGAGAACCAATCCTTTCTGTGTGGGCGAGTCCGATACCTTGAAGCTCAAATTTTATTGGACTCACGCTGCAGTGTTTATGTGACAGGAAGCGTGTCCCGAGTTTTGGCAATCAGCTGCTCTGCGGGTTAAAGTTTTTCCATGTCTGTCCTTTTGTGTTTGCTTGCCAGCTGTGCTTGGCTTCGTGGAAATGAGCCGATCAAAACGAGGGAAACTTATCTCTTTACTCAAACAACACACGCAGTCTGTGGCTGTTGTTATAATCCAATAAAATTGGAGTTTGAAGCTATCGAACCCGCCCACACAGTGGAGTACAGAAAGGATTGGCTCTCCGCTGCATGTCAGTGACGTGGAATCAAAAATAGATGTATAGATTCAGAAGATGCACATATCTGCATTATCCGGTGATAATTGTCTCTTCTTGTTCAAAATGTTCCGTGCTGTTGAGAACACACGCTCTGACGGCACACTAGAAGCAGGGACATATCATTTACCATACAGAGAGGTGGGACGTTCCATTTACTTGGGGTGTCATTAAAATGGCATACAGACGCCGTCATGAACACAGAAAAGCTATAACGTTAGAAGTATCGATATCCCTTTTATAGGTATTGATTATTGATCGACATAATTATATCAGTGATATTCCGACATACATACATACATACACATATATACACACACACATTATATATATACATACATATATATATATATATATATATATATATATATATATATATATATATATATATATATATATATATATATGTGTGTGTGTGGGTGTGTGTGTATGTATGTATGTATGTATATATATATGTATGTATGGATCCCTCACCTTCCACGCCCCCCCGACCACCAAAATCCGCAAAGTAGAATCAGCCCCCAACTGACGTATACAAACATGTATCTGTGTATATATCAATAAATACATATTCAATGCTATAAATGCTTATAATAACAATTAAACATTAAAAAAATAATGCATGAGTTGTAAATAAAATATAAATACACACACATACAGGCGCGCATGCACGCACGCAGATACGTGTGCACGCACTTAGATGTGCACCTCAGAAAACTAACTAGTCTTGATGGGAGGATTTGGGTTGTTTTTTTGTTTTGTGTTTGGAGTTTTTGTTTTTTTGCATAATTGGCCTTGTGTTGCGGGGTTTTCCTTAAATTTTTCCCCCAATTCTTCCTTAATTTCCTTATTTATTAATTCAAGGAATATTTAAAAAAAGAAAAAAACATGCACTGAAGCACAAACGAGAACACTGTATGTATGTACTAGTACTTCTCAAAAAATTAGCATATTGTGATAAAATTCATTATTTTCTGTAAAGTACTGATAAAAATTAGGCTCGCAGCCTGGTTCATTACTCAAAACTGCAATCATGGGTAAGACTGCCCACCTGACTGCTGTCCAGAAGGCCATCATTGACACCCTCAAGCAAGAGGGTAAGACACAGAAAGAAATCTCTGAGCAAATAGGCTGTTCCCAGAGTGCTGTATCAAGCCACCTCAGTGGGAAGGAAAAAGTGTGGTAGAAAAAGCTGCACAACCAGAAGAGGTGACCGGACCCTGAGGAAGATTGTGGAGAAGGGCCGATTCCAGACCTTGAGGAACCTGTGGAAGCAGTGGACTGGGCTACAGGTGCCGCATTCCCCAGGTCAAGCCACTTTTGAGCCAGAAACAGCGGCAGAAGGGCCTGACCTGGGCTACAGAGAAGCAGCACTGGACTGTTGCTCAGTGGTTCAAAGTACTTTTTTCGGATGAAAGCAAATTTTGCATGTCATTCGGAAATCAAGGTGCCAGAGTCTGGAGGAAGACTGGGGAGAAGGAAATGCCAAAATGCCTGAAGTCCAGTGTGAAATACCAACAGTCAGTGATGGTCTGGGGTGCCATGTCAGCTGCTGGTGTTGGTCCACTGTGTTTTATCAAGGGCAGGGTCAATGCAGCTAGCTATCAGGAGATTTTGGAGCACTTCATGCTTCCATCTGCTGAAAAGCTTTATGGAGATGAAGATTTCATTTTTCAGTACGACCTGGCACCTGCTCACAGTGCCAAAACCACTGCTAAATGGTTTACTGACCATGGTATTACTGTGCTCAATTGGCCTGCCAACTCTCTTGACCTGAACCCCATAGAGAATCTGTGGGATATTGTGAAGAGAAAGTTGAGAGACACCAGACCCAACACTGTGGATGAGCTTAAGGCCGCTGTCGAAGCATCCTGGGCCTCCATAACACCTCAGCAGTGCCACAGGCTGATTGCCTCCATGCCACACCGCATCGAACCAGTCATTTCTGCAAAAGGATTCCCGACCAATTATTGAGTGCATAACTGAACATAATTATTTGAAGGTTGACCTTTTTTGTATTAAAAAACACTTTTTTTATTGGTCGGATGAAATATGTTAATTTTTTGAGATAGGGATTTTTGGTTTTTCTTTACTTTTTTGCCAAAATTATCAATATTAGAACAATAAAAGGCTTGAACTACATCAGGTGTGTGTAATCAATCTAAAATATATGAAAGTCTAATGTTTATCAGTACATTACAGAAAATAATGAACTTTATGACAATATGCTAATTTTGCAGAAGGACTAGTATACAGAGTGGTACCTCACTTTACGAAATTAATCCATTCCAGAGTCTTTTTCGTAGCCTGCATTTTACATAAATTGAACCACATTTCACATGTAAAACGCGTGATTCGTTCCAAGGCTCCTAATACTACCCCATAAACCCTTTAAAAATTATAAAAGCATACCTTTTAAAACCTCCTTCTGCTTCAAGATCGTACCAATGGTAGATGGGTTTGGCCATATTCCTTTGCGATATCACTCGAGCCCATTTCTTCTCACTCGCACCGGAAATCACACAGTGTGCGTGTGTGTGTGCGTATGCGCGCGTGTTGACCATGTCTTCTTAGCAGAGTTATAATCTTCCAAATGTTTATGGAAGGTTAAAAGCCTGAGTCAAGAAATAAAACATGAAACAAGGTAACACAGTCCTTTACACGCAAAGCATTATGGTAGCTGGGAAGTATCTGCGTCATCCCTCCCAGCCAATGGGAGGCCAGCAGGGTGGGATGTTGGGAGATAGCCAATAAGCGGTAGCTGCGCCATCCCTCATAGCCAATAGGAGGCCAGCGGAGCGAGATGTTTGAAAGTCATTGATGGGAGAGCAGCTCGTGCATTGTTTGAATGGCGCGTTTTAAGGTTTGAATGGCACATTAGAATTTTTAAGATGGCGCTTTCGTAAAATGAACTTGTTTCGTGTCCAGAGACAAAAATTTTAGGAAACTGCATTTCGTAACCTGCATTTTTCGTTTGGTGAGACTTTCGTAAAGTGAGGTACCACTGTATATACAGTCGGCCCTCTTCATACAAAATCCCCAGAATACGAAAAATCCAGTATACGAAAAACATTTTCCTTCTGTATACGAAACAAATTCTTCTTACAAAAAGCACCAAACGCGCCATTCAAACAATAGGTGGGGGGGGGGGACGTGAGCTGTAATGTTGGATGCACTTTGATCCATACTGTGTGTGATAAAGAGTAAGGTAAAGCGATATCTGCACCTCCACCTAAATTTAGACATGCTGTTCCATTGACAACATGTCTCAACATTCCCGCTCCGCTGGCCTCCCATTGGTTCGGAGGGATGACACTGTCATTTCAACTTTGTTTGTGTGAACTTTGTTCATCTTTGTTTGTGTGTCATTCCAACTGTATTTTATGGCTCAGGCTTTTAACCTCGCATAAACATTTGTAAGATCTCAGAACTCTGCTCAGAAGACATGGTGAACACACGCATGTGTGACTCCCAGTGAAAGTGATTCCCGGTGCCATGGTCAACACGAAGTAAGTACTGTACCTTAAAAGGTATGCTTTTATCATTTTTAAAAGGTAGTCTTGGGAGACTTGGAACGAATCATGCGTTTTACATGTAAAATACGCCTCTATTTATGAAAATACCAAATTTCGAAAAAGGCTCTGCTCCGGATTAATTTCGTTGGAAGAGGGCCGACTGTATGTATATACACACATACATAATACACTATACATGTTAATTTAGCTTCCTACTCAAAACATGTGCAACAAAACCTCTCTTTCAATCCTTCATAGAACTCCCTTGCCTTCGCCTCATCCCCAATTGTTAGAACATTCATAACTGTATTAATTTTCTGTCTTAACGAAAATAAAGCAGGAAACTTTAACATCTTAATAGAAATACACGTGAGATGTTACTAGATACTCTGACCTACAGAGAAAGTCTTGCCATGCTTTAACTTGGGGAATCCTGTATGCAAAAGTACCTGCTATTGAACAGAAGCGTGAATTTCTCCAGTGAATAAGCGATACAAAGACACTCATTCTCATTTGCAATAGCAACTACATGATCAAGGCCAGGTGAACGTTTCTCTTACAGTCACACAAAGCAGCTGCGTGATTGGACTGACATATATGAATAGAAATTAAAATGTTCAGAAAAGCACACTGCACGTGTGCACTACTATATAGAGAGAGATCTATATTATCAATATATATATATATATATATACACATACATACACACATACACATATATACAAATATACACACACACGCCAGGACCCATACGGCAATCGATCGGCCTGCTTGGGATCCAGGGCGCACACTTCAAACTGCTTTGAGGCAGTAAAAAAAAAAAAACCCCCGAGTGGGAATAAAACCTAAGGAATCTGAAGAATTAGGTGTTCACTGTGGCACAGTTCTGTGCGAGTGATCAGGTCAAGAGTTCCAACAGATTTAATATCGGAATTATCAGGTTTTCTTTTTTCGAATCATAGTACCACTGACTGCAATGTAAAAATGATTGTATCTGCATTAAAATGTGCACTTCACCTTGGTGTAAAACACAATGCTTATGTTGAAAAACAGCGCCTGTATAAGAAGAATAAACACTACACCATTATGTAATTCCTAAAACTGGGACCAATATGGCGCACTAACCTGTGTGTATAAGGACATGTCTGCGGAGATGGTAGGAGCTGCGAAAGGCTGCGCTGCAGTGCTCGCAGATGTGTGGTTTGGAGCTAGGAGACACAGTCCCTCCATCAGGATCCAGCATCATAGACTAAGAGAGGCAGAAGACAGTTCATCAGCAACATACACCGCTCACAACGGAAACATAAACCTACAGGATGAATCGATGGGCTTAATTCTCGAGGAAAACTTTTAGGGATTTATTTTCTGTAGAAATCACATCAGGGTAACAACAACAACAAAAAAAACAGCAGAAGAAAGAACAGAATCAGTTCTGGGGAATAAGCTTTAAATTCAAAAAAAGAAAATGGAAAACAGGGTATAGTAAGGGGGCACAAAATAAAGAGAAAAAGAAACAAAGGGAGAGTAAAAATTAAAAGAAAGAATCAGAGGGGGGATGTACAGGACTAAAAAGCAGCAAATAAAATTGACATGAGGAAAAAACTGAAAGAAAAACAAACAAAAAAAAAACGATATGAAAGAATAAACAGAAGCCTAAATGGAAAAAGAGAAAGAAGAGGTAAAAAGGGGAAAAGTAAAAATGGGATTGAAGAATGTGAATGAGTGAAAATAAAAGAAAAGACACGGAGAGAAAGTCGTGTTCAAAACAATCGCCATGGGTTTAAAACTACATCCTGGATTTCTTCTCTTCTGATAAGGCCAGATTTTGACGTTAGTGTAGCTGTCGAGTTGCTTCAGTTGGACTTGGTTGTTGTCACTAATATTTTCTAGTATAAGATTCTTAACTGGTTCTGTAGTGCTTAATCAGCTGTAGTTTCGGGTTTCCTTAAGGTGTTAATTGGGGGCAGGACCCAGAAAATAAATAGCAAAGGTATCCCCCTGCTAGAAATGTCAGGATGTAGTGGGATAGGAACACAGACCATTTAGACCACAAGTCCTCTGAATAGAGGTGATGCACTCATCATCTTGGCTTTGTTGAAGTAGAACTATCAAGCCTAAGGGCCGTGGGCAGGTCTTCAGGACCTGCGATGGGGTTCGGTGTCCCAACCATCATGGGTCTCCACTGTCATGTGTGCATGCCACTAGACAGTCGATAAGAGTAGAACCTGTCTACCTACGCATGCGAAGACTGAGTCCGGCTGATTGTGCGGAAGAAACCACAAAATTGGTTCAGCGGACAAGAAAGCGAACCCAGCAAAGCGTCGTGGAGTGCAACCAAGGCACAGTGAGACACACAGGACACTGCCGGCCATGCACCACATCTTGACCTATCTCCGGCCGTCTCGACTATGTCGTGCCACCGAACTCCGATAGACCAGGACGAGAGAATGAGTCCGACAATCTGCACAACCCTCTCTCACCTAAAGCCACGTCAAGCGCAAGTCATGAATTCACCCATACCTCAGATAATCGATCTGATATGAAATCACTTTAACATACATACATACGCACGCACGCACTGAAAACACGACACATTCTGTTCTAAATCAGAATGTGAAAAAAAAATATCAAATTTGTGTTTTTCTCTTCAAGAAATTTGAATATTCGACTGTTAAAATAGCAGCAGTGTCTGCTTTCTTCTTTACAAATTCAATTATTCACTGTATAAACCGAAAAAAAAAGTTTCAGACTTTGAATCACTGAACTGATATTTATTTTAATAATCACTATTTCTGAGAACTGTGGGCGGTGGTGGCCTGGTGGTGAAGGGTGCTGGATCGCTAATCCTAAGGTTGTGGGTTCGAGTCCCACTCTCCACAGAGTTGTCAATCTCCCCCCAGTGCAGCTAACTGGGTTATCAAAGGCCGGCCATGTCTCTCACGGTCGATGATGTGAGGTTCATATAAATGAATCATTGCTGACTTTCATAAAGACAGGGATCTCAGTGAGGTTGAGGAAAAAAAATAGAGGAAACAGGTTTAGAAATAGAGGAAATGAAACATTTCAGCTGGGGGTCAAGGGGGCCACAGGGCCCCTTGCAGGGTACAGGGGTAGAGCATGTCATATAAAAAAAAATCCTGCAAACAAGTTAATCTTTGATTTGTAACAAACACTAAACAAAACAGCTTAAATAATGTAAAAAATACTAAAAGGTTATTTCAGTGTAGATAAACACACATAATTCAAGTAGCATAGCGCTATGGCTCGTCATTCATGTGTAATATAATTATCAAATAATTTGTAGAATGATCACATGACAATATCACAACAAACATTTGTGTTCCATCTGCTACAAGTTAGTATGTTAATAGTATAACACCATTATTCAGTTACAGTTTTGTTTTCTCAATGTTTTTCTTTTTCACACGTTTACTCGCCTCACAATGCTGTTTCAATGCGAACCAACCGTTACCCTCATAATTGATCACTTTCCCGTCGCACAGACCGCAAAGTGCTTTCCCGTATCTTTGTTTGTAAATGAATTCTGATAGCGAGCATCCGTTTGCTACTTTTTCCAGCCACGACCAGTTCCATGAATTTTTGATTCCAGCATCTAACCCTGATAACCGCTCCATTATCTCTCTTATGGAGAATGTCTCTTTTCCACAACATGTTGAAACTAAACAAAAATCCGGCAAGAAATTGACCGGAAATCCGGCAAGGAAGCCACCATGTTTTCTCATTATTTCGGGTACATTCTCGTGGTACTTTACTTCCAAGTGCTGTCGAATGTCAACGGGAACAACCGACATCAACCAGAACATATCTAAAGCAAGCCAACTCGATTGGCACACATACCGCTAATCTGTTCACTATCCACGCAAAGTTTGTCGCAAAATTATGTACGAATAAAAATAATTATCACTTTAGCAAGTAAAAATACAGAATTCCACTAAATAGTGGAGATCTGGAATCTGGCAAGCAAGAAGAAGACTGTTTCTGAGAACTGATGCACATCTGTGCTGTGGAGTCGTCCCAACTTCCATCCCAGGATGACTGGACCACATTCCACAGATCTTCAGGATTTCTTGGTTTTGACTCGCATTAAATACTGCATCACAAAAGCAGTTTCTATCAGTGCTGGAGGAACCCGAGGAAGAACACAACAGATGATGGTCTTCAGCCTGGTCATCAGTGCTGTCCTTCCTTCTCCAGATACAGGACGTCAATCATCACTGGCTCCAGAAGGTGAATGATCCATTGTTACTTACAGAACGAATGTGGAATGTAATTTAGAAACACACAGGGATCTGATTGCATTTCTTTGTTGGAATTGATTTTATAATCCTAATTCTGTTTGCAGTGTAAGTTTTCAGATCAGTGTGGATGCTGGGAACAGAAAAGTGCCACATGGTCTCATGCCTGCATCTCATGGAGCGGAAATTGTGGATAAAACTAGAGAATTCAAGATTCTCAGATTTTTCCGAGGAATGTTGGCATTTATGGACAATTAGCAAAAGGAAAAGGGAAGAAAGATAAGCGGAGAGACAGACAGGCAGAGGTAGGCAGACAGATCGGTAGCGGAAGTGTTCGTGAACATTAGCGACTGTTTGCAATGATAAGCCAAGCCAACACACTGCTGCCCTTGAGAAAGAATTGTTTTGTCAATTAAAGAAAATGGGGGGGGGGGGGGGGGTTTAATATACCCAACCCTAAAAAAAGGCAAACTCTCCCTTGGAATTGAGTTCACAACCAAATATGACCCATTTTACAACAGTGTGAAAACACATACAATTGTTTTACAAACATTGTGGAAAAAGAAATTCAAAAAGAAATTCGAAGCATGTTTAAAATTACACTGCGACCCGTAAAACTGCTGGCGAACTGATCAGCATTCTTTAACGAAAACTGACAAAACCAGAAATCCGCTACCGCCGTCAGCATTCGCGGCTCCGTGAGATATTCTCGTAGTACTGACCATGTAACGTTTTATTATTTAAATATTTATCCATGGGGAGATCAATTGCAATCAATCCTGAGATGAAATGCAAATAAAGTTGTGTGGCCAGGGAGACAGGTGGACTGACAGATTTGTGAGAGAAGCTCTGTGTGTGTGTGTGTGTGTGTGTGTGTGTGTGAGTGAAGGGGGGCGGTTTAACATTGGCAGGAAATCAGACAAAACCCTAAATTAATTATTCTCTGCCTTAATGATATTGATCTAAACTCTTCAACAACAAACAGTAGAATACCTGTATATCAAAAGAAATTGTGCACATCTGGATTAAGTATAAATAAAGCAAAGCTAAGATCTGGATGATCCCAACATATTTGGTCTTCCTTTGAATTTCAAAACAAACAAACAAACAAAAAAGCTCGAGTGCACGTGAACCTTTGATTCTCCTCGTTTCCGTCGCCTCTTGCCCTCCTGTCCGTCACCATTTGACCTCCGACCTTTCCTCCCTGAGGAGTCCTTTCCTAGCCTCCCCGACAGCTGCAGGATAACAAAAGAGAAGAAGAGAGCAAAAAGAAAAGATTAACATACATCATGGTGTAGGGAAAAAAAAGACATCTGTTTACAAGTGAAGTGGTGCTGGAGCAGTTTGTTTATTTACCAAAAAAAAAAACCCTGACATGCACCAACACTGCGCTTCTGTTCATCTCGCACACATTACTATTCGCAGAAAACCTAACTGACATCAAGAAAATTAGTGTGTGTGTGTGAAAAGGGGGGGAGGCAGAAGCCTGGGTAATAAACTTTTATTTACAACCCCGAATCCCCTGAGAACACGTGATGTCCCGGAGCCTGGCCACCATGTATGGAGAAGGGTCGTCTGGATTATTCAGCAGCTGCGAGCAGAAGGAGGTGGCTTCCATCTCCGACACTGAATAATCACATGGCTCATCCCGAATAACAAAGGCACAGAACTTAATGATGCTCATCTCAGTCTGCCCTTTACAGCACTGATCTGTAATATACTCTCATTCACAGGCTTCAGCCAGCAGCGTCTCGGACCTATCGTGCGCGCGCACATACACGCAGACACGAAAAACAAAAGCATGGAGACAGACCTACAGACACTTGCATGGATACTCAAGCGCAGATCATGTGTGAAGGGGCAGAAAATAATGAAGAAAATTAAGATGAAAAAAAAGAAACCGAAGAAAGAAAAGGGCAAGAGAAACAAAAGTGAGAAAGAGGAAATTAAAAATGAGTGAGTGAGATTAAAAAAAAAAAACCACCAGGGGAAAAAATAAAAAAATAAAAAAAAATAGCGGACAGGGGGAAAAAGAGCTTTGTGAAAAAAGTGGATGAGAAAAAAGAAAATGAAAAAAGCAGCACGAGTAAAACCATTCAAAAAGTGGAAAACATGCACAAAAAAAAAAAAAAAAAAAGCATGAACAAAAGACCAGGGGAAAGGTTGCGCAAAATAAGTCACAAACATGAGAATGAATTGAATGAAAAAAAGAAAAAAGAGAAAAGGCTGAAATTAAGTAAGAATAAATGAAAGTGAGAGAAAGAAAAATTAAAAGGAGGAAAATAAAGGAGCAAAAAGTAGGTAAAAGAAAAAAATTAAGATAGAAAGGAGGGAGAGGGAAAAAACAAAGGGCAAAAGAAGAAAGACAAGAGAGGTGGAAGAAAAGGAGGAATCGTTAGATATAAAAACAAGTAAAAAAGATAAAATTGAATAGAAACAGAGAAAGATGGAAAGAAAAAAGTGAAGGAGTGAGGAGAAAGAGGAAGCTGGAGGAATTTCTGGATTAACATAAAGGAGCCAAAACAAAGCCTGCTTCATTCATTTCCTCCTCAACTACAGTGTGAGCACCACACACACACACACACACACACACACACACACCTCAGAAACAAAACCAGATGAGGAACTTTGGGATAGTAGGATTTCAGAATGGAAGTGTTCAGAGCAGACAGATGATCCCATCCTCCTCTTCCTGTACAGCAGCATCGGACTGAAGCGTGAGTGTGCTGAACAAACGCGTTTTTTTTTTTTTTTTATTAGTTTGAGTTTTATTTGAGGAATGTAAAGTGACTCAGCTGCCAGAGGCTGCAGCACAAAGAAGCAGATGCTGAGAGATTCTGCGCCTCATTTCCCCCCCAGCCATCTACAGATGACTCGAGTCCCTCAGCACTGAACACGTCATCGCTCAATTTGTTTTCTCATGAGCTTGCCAAGATCTTTGCTCTCCCACTATCTGTATGTATGTATATACACACACACACACACACACACACACACACACACACCTCTACATGTCATTGCCAGTTTGGCCAAACCTTCTCATTGATGCGCGCGGAAGCTTGGTGACATCACTCTTCCCAGAGAAAGGGGTTTATATTTAACAGCTCCGGATCCTCTCTCAGGATTTATTGCTTTGTAGGGCTCAAAGCTGCAGAGATAATACCAGACTAATTCAGCTCTTCCTTTTACTTCATGTGCACACTCAAGCGCTGTGAAATTACAACACACCGACCGGAACAGAAATATTAAATACAAAACACCTTTTTAAAATTACAGATATTACTAGCAGTAGAAAAATCATTAACCACAAATAAGGCCTGCAGGTACAAATCCTTAGAAGTACGAGCCAATACACACACAATAATTGACATACTCTATATAGCAGGGGTTCCCAACCAGGGGTGCGAGACATCATTCCAGGGGGTGCGAGAAGCAGGGCTGTAACTTTTGAAATAAATATCTTCTTTTGATAAAACTTAGTATGATTCCACATCCTTTATCCTTGAACAAAGTATAAAATGTAGGGGATGCGAGGTCAGAGCAAAATCTTTTTAGGGGTGCAGGAGTAAAAAAAAAAAGAAAAAAAAAAAAAGGTTAGGAAGCACTGCACTATACTGACACATATGAGCATCTACATGTGCTACAAGGACATATACGAGCCCTTACACGCACGACAAAGACACGTACAATAATTTATACACTCCGGTCTATACGAGCGCATAGAAACCCTTACACAGACTGTATAGAAGCGTACGTGCTCTTTCTCACCAAGTGTACAAACCCTCATACTCACACTACATGGACTCGTACAAGCCCGTACACGATATATAATTACACACATGATAATTTATACACACTATAGAAACACATATGAGCCTATACACACTATTTAGACACCTACAAGCCCCTACACACACACACACACACACACTATAAGGACGCATACGAGCCCTCACACACAGTGTATGGACACATACAGGCCTTTAAACACAGTCTATATTGAACACATACGGGCCCTTTTATATACACTATATGTGCATGTGCTGACGCACACTATACGAACATGGTCAAGATCTTACACACAATGCGGACATATGCAAACCTTTGCATGGTCTATACGGTCAAGTATGAGCCCTTACACGGCCTACACAAGCATATCCAAGCCCTTACACACTGTACAGAGACATGTCCAAGCCCTCAGTTAGGCAGTATACAAATGTATGCGCATTATGTGCGCTATACTGACCCGCAGAAGCATTCTACTTTCGTACACACTATACAACTGCAAGTAAAACAGAGCGAAAGATTATTAAAATAAAAGCATCAACTAAAAATAGCAATGGAGAAACAGAAAACTAATAAACGAAAGAACAAAAAAAAAGCTAAAGAAAAAAAGAATGTAGGAACATGCTCTACACCTGTCACTGTTACTATGGTAACAATTCATCATTAGAAAGAGCGGGTCTGCATCTACACTATGGTCAGAACTGCTGTTGAAGAAAACTAACCAGCCCTTTCCGAATGAAAAGAAGCGGTAGAATACTAACACTCAGGGCTGCACTACCAGTTAGCTCCACCGCTGTGTGTGACCACACCCAAAACCTTGCAGATTACTTCGTCCTGTCTTGGATATGTGGATTTTCATGTAAACCAGTGTAATAAATGTTGAACTTACAGGTGTTTCAGTACATCAAGCTCCGCCCTACTAGACCTGATTGACAGTTGGCAGCCACACCTTTTATAAGGCTCAATGCAGGGGTGTCAAACTCGTGCCAGAAAGGGCCATGTGGCTGCAGGTTTTTGTTTCAACCAAGCAGCAGCACACCTGACTTTGCTCATTTAATCAACTGAGTTGAGTGTTCAGGCAGTTGATTGGTCAGTCTCTGTACAGAGCACACAGATTGACCAATCAGCGGCCTGAAGACTCAGATGAGTTGATTAAATGAGCAAAGTCAGGTGTGCTGCTGCTTGGTTGAAACAAAAACCTGCAGCCACATGGCCCTTTCTGACACCAGTTTGACACCCCTGGCTCAATGTGTTTCATAATGAGAGGTTCAGGTGTTCCATTGCTGACTTTCATAAAGAGTAGGTTGCATAGCTGTCAGTGTGTTTCCGCCATGTGATGGCCTGGCTAGCTGTCCTGGGTGTACTCTGACCTCTTCCAGAGTCAGCTGGGACAGTGCCAGCCTCCACACAACCCTAAGTAGGATTAGATGTTTCAGAAAGATGAATGAATGAAAAAAGTTTAGCTGTCATGGAGTAGTGTGACAAGTTTTATAAAGAAACCACAAATATCCCTGTGTAACAAATGTTCTCATTCATTCATCGTCTTCCGCTTCTTCCGGGATCGGGTCGTGGGGGCAGCAACCTAAGCTAAGAGGCCCAGACATCCCTCTCTCCAGCCACTTTCTCCAGCTCTTCCGGGGGAACACCGTGACGTTCCCAGACAAGCCGAGAGACATAGTCCTACTTTTAACTCCTGCAAATGCTGAGGATCTAAGTGGACAGAGCGTAAAGGTACAAACTACAGAGTTGTTTCAAACTCGCCACAGAATCAGAAGGCGGGAAATAACTGTTATAGTGCCACCATCAGGCTGATTCGGTGCAAGTCTTGCTTCCTGACTGACAGGACGGAGTGCTACCTGTTTCAGTTTCACTGTTATGTTCTTTACGATCCATTTTAAAGCAGATAAAGAATAATAAAGTGTTTCCACTCTTAAATGTGCATGAAAATCAATTTTAAACAAAATGGACCTGATATTTCTGGAGCCAAAGGACTGGGGGGGGTTATTACAGATTCACATTTAGCACTGATATTAATAGTCGACATGGTGCGAACACTACTGTGGTCGGTGTCACACCACTGCTAATTACTGACAGCTTCAGCCCATCATTGTCTCGCTCGCATACTCGCTTCGTGTGTGTTTTTCTACCTCTGAGATTTTCGAAACATCACCTCTAAGAGTCATGATTCTTGTTGGTGTACACACTCACATTTCCCATGCTGAGGTCATGCACCAGCAGGTTCTGATGGTTGCTAAGGGTCATCTCCAGCAACTCGGTGCCACTGCGCCCCCCGTCGCCCGGATACATGGGCTGGCTGTAGTCCAGCTCTGAAACTTTCTCCTGCTTAATGTCCATAGCAGGCATGTAGTCGCCTGTCAATGGCATCATCCCCACTCCGGACACCAGTCCCCCTCCATCTCCTCCTCCTCCGCCCCCTGAAGCATTGTAGTCGGGAGAGTGGCGCTCCTTCTTCAAGATGAGCTCGTGTGACTGCAGCTCGGCCATGACGCTCTGTCCGGTGAGGCGGGTGAAGCTGGTGACGGGCGGCAGGTGGCTGAACATCAGCATGCCCGAACTGAATCCCGCCTCCATGCCCCCGCCCGGCCGCAGGAAATCGCTTCCCAGCTTGTCCTGGATGAGGCTCATGGTGGAGGCGATTGGACAGAGCGAAGTGACGCTGAAACGATGGGGACTTTAGAAGAAGGCCAGCGCTCTCATCCTAAAGGAGTATAAAGAATTTTTTTTTTTTTAAAGAATATTTACATTCTATTCAGAATAACCAAACATACACAAAGTCTAAGCTAAAAAAAACTGATGCAGATATTCAACCATGTACAAATTTTCAACATGCGTTAAAAAAATCCCTTCTCAAAAAAAGTGCTTCAATTTTTGCTTTTAAACAAAAATATTTGACTGATCTGAAGCCTCAAGCGCAATGATTCCAATGCATATTCTTTCCAGAGCTCCCAAGCAGAACTCTATAGTCAAGGAATACGGTTTAGATGGTTGTCCCATGTCTGGAGCCTGTGCATGCCCTCAACAGGAAGCCAAATAAGGCTGCTACATCACTCCAATTATGCCAATTGGTTATACATCACTGAATTTCATAATGGACAACAATAATTTTAAAAGAATAAATAAATAAAAGACTCATACATCACTGTTCAGAATAAAATAAAATAAAATAAAAATACAGGCTTGCGGCTAAATAAATGTTTTTTAAAACATGAGCCGAGACATGTCTAAAATGAAAGAAAAAAAACACAAACCCATACATTCATTAATTTTTTTTTGAACCGCTTAATCCTAATTACAGCCAGGCAGGTGCAAATCTCAGCCAAATCTATGCCGGGTCAAGGTATATCCTGGACAGCTTGTCAGGCCAGCACAGGGTCACACAACCATTCACACACGCACATAGGGGTGTTTCGGAACAGCCAATTAGCCTACTGTGCATATTGTTTGACTGTGGAAGAAAACCGGAGTACCCGTAGGAAACCCACCCAAGCACAAGGAGACCATGCAAACTCCATACAAACACCCAAGCTAAAACCAACTCATGTAGACACCATTCTACATAAAATTTGCATCGATTTTGCGAAGAGAACCAGAACCACAACTTTAGCATAAATAGTTTATTTTATACCAGGTTGCAAACCTGAGTGGTGAACACTTAGGATGTATGTTTGCGATTGTAATTATCTTTTAGCTGAAATCTGAATAAGACATGCCCCCTCTGAATGACACCCCATGTTTAAATATATAATCCTAAATATAAATTATTTTGGATTTATTCTTACAAGAGTCTGAAGGTCTGACTGCACAACAATTTAATTTATACATTTCAATTCAAAATGGTTGCTCTTCGTCTACCACCCTACATGTGTCACACTGTGATCAGTTTTCAAAGTGACAGGCAGCACAGTATTCCATGTGGTAGAAGCCAATTATTTGCTAACTTGGTTTAAAAATATAACAATTCCCAATCTTTTACCGACTTCAATTTTTTTTATTGTAGCCAAAAAGTGGTCAAAAACCTTATAATGATTCAGGAAACCTATAGAATTGTGATATGTATAGAAATTCGTGCAAGACAAATTGAGCCCAGATACTATATTAGCAGGAGGCGGAGTTAGCAGAGATCACCTAACTACGAGGTTTCTGTTACAATCTGCGATTTCACAAATTTATGGTTTATTCCTATGGAACATGTCCAGAGTTGAACTACACAGAATTCTGCAGTACTTGTTACATGCCAACTTCAAAAAAGAAAAATTTAAACATGAATTCAGGGCAGTGGTGGCCTGGTGGCAAAGGTGCTGGATCATTGATCCTAAGGTTGGGGGTTCAAACTCCACTCTCCACAGGTTGTCACTGTCCCTTCAGTGCAGATAAACTGTGTTATCAAAGGCCGATCATGTCTCTCACTGTCTGTTGTGTGAGGTTCATGTAAAAAGAACCAGTGGTGAGAGGGCTGCATAGCCATCAGCATGTTTCTTACCTGCGATGGCCTGACGAGCTGTCCAGAGTGTACTCTGTGCTTGCCTAGAGTCGGCTGAAACGGACACCTGCCTCCCCAGAACCCGAATTAGGATGAAGCCATTAAAAAAAAATGAATGAATGAACAAAAATTCTTTTTGCTTCCAACAATGACCTGCTGCACATTCTGAGAAACTGTCTGTTCACCAGATCACGGAATACCGTTGCTGACCAATGAAGACCAAGTATTTTTAAACAGGCCACAAAATAAAACTTTACTTAATTTGGACTCACTCACTCACCAAACCATTTAATCCTATAAGGGTTAGCATCCTTCTCAGCCGACACACTGAACAGCTCACCAGACTATAGCCAGGCTAACACGTGCACGCACGCACACACACACACACAGAGGCAATTTTAAACAGCTATTCAGTATAATGTGCGTATCTGTGGACTGTACTGGGGGGAAACCCATGCAAGCTTCATACAGAAATGCTCGACCCTTTTTGCTGTGAAGCGGACATGGTAACTACTACGCTGCTGTTCCAACGTGTATATATCCCTTCCATGTTATTTAAAAATACATTTTTAAAATTACAGCACTTTGGATTAGACTTAAATAAAGTGCAGTACTTTATACTGTTCACACTATAGAAACATAATTCAAATAATATCAAATCAAATACAATCAATCAACATTAATCATCAGTCAAAAAAGCATTTACAAACTTCTCTCCCTATTTAATATGATACATCGGCGTTATATTTAAAAAGGTAATACAGCAATCATTCAGAAACTGAATCCCTCACAACGATCATCGAGCTTTTATTGGCTTTAGGACCCGTGAACTTCTAATAAAGGAGCTGAATAATTAGAACGAGTATTAGAAATGGTTTGCGTGTTTGCGAGAACAGATTGCATGATGGGGCTGTGCTGCTAATTGAGACGACAGGCATGAGCTCTTTGATCCAGCCATTAAATACTTAGCTGCATTAATCACACCATCTGATGGGTCGGCTCGAGAAAGAGCGTGTCTGTTCACCATCGTCTCATCTGCACTTAAAAAAAATAAATAAATAAACACACCCTTCTGCTTTACAATACTATTGTGTGAACCTCAGACCGACGAGACGTAATCACGCTCACTCCAGCATGAAGTAACTGGAAGTATTCATAGTAAATATACAAAATACTATTAAAATCAATCAAGTAACAATGCAGATGGTTCAGAAGCAAAACAAGCACAACTTTACATTACAAATCAGTCTTTAAGAAAATATGCAAATGTATTGCTCCGGAAAGCACACAGACTCAATACACCAGCATTGGATTATCAGATAATATCCTCTGCTGGAGAATTATTAGGACCCGTGCTACAAATGAGATGAAATTCACGAGAAAAATCATCATAATTACATCTCACCTGGATAAGAGCAAAATCTCATCTTAAACCAAAAAAAAATTAATTCAAATAAAATGGGAATTTGAAATTTTAATGATTTTTTTAATTGCAAATTAAAACTATACAACAGAATATTAAAGCTACAATATTATGTCTCAATTATCACATTTCATGCAAATCTTTAATCAAAAAGCTGAGTGATTGAGGTTTTCTTTGTATTTTACTGAATTAAAAGGTACAATAAGAGACTTTTCACTTGTAATGGGCATGAATAACAATTGTTTGTTTCAAATGACCCCTCGGTGGGAGTGCAAATGGTTGTGTGACTGTTAGGCAAATGACGGCCTGGTGAGCTGTCCAGGGTGTACCCCGCCCTGACACAGAATCAGCTGAGATGGGCTCCAGCCTACCCGTGACCTAAGATTAAGCAGTTCAGAAAATGAATGAATGAATCTGTATGAATACCCCAGAAGATTTTTACACATTGGAAGAGGGGATATATATACTGTATATATGTAAGTAAAGGCCTTTGGGCTTTTTACACCCGAGCCTTGTGGCTCATCAGGCCGGTGCTTATCCCCGGTTTCCATAGCGTGAAGTGACTAGGAGTTCAACTCCTCCTGGATGGGACGCTAGTCCATCGCAGGCTACCTTCCCTGTATATTTTTACTGGTACCCATTTATACTGCTGGGTGAACAGAGGCACACTTGTGGGAAGACCTTGCCCAGGGGTCTTAGCACAGTGGGGGTCTAACTGGGATTTGAAAACACAGCCACCCTGATCATGAGCCCAGCACCCAAACCACTACACCACTGGCCCCACTACAGTATATGTACCCGCCATTTTTTATATACAGTCCTTGTTTCTTTGTATTTTTTAATAGGAAAACGACAAAAATTACAGCTTTGCAAAATGTGCTTACTGTGTGTTACATATTGACAGCATTCAAAGGAGTGTTCGTATTTCTATCTGCTCACAATCCTTTGAAAATTACAAACCAATAACTCGGGTGGGCTCAATAACGTGCTCAACCACCACAAACTCGAGCAGGCTGTACACGATTAATTCCCAACTCTAGCGTTGGGCTGGTGATGTGGGGTTGCTTCGCCTCAAAACGTCTTGGAAACTGCGATACACGACATCATGAATTATTTTGGAATGGTAACACTGGTTGCCTCTGCAAAGACGTTATGGATGGACTGTGATCAGATCTTTCAACAAGACAAAGAAAACTACAATATCCCACACCTCAAGACTTCTGCACGCATTTCTGGAGAAGACTCGGTGCTGTCGTGCTGACAGAGACGGCCTGCTTTTAACGATGGAACTAATCATTCTTATTCAGCCTAGTTTGCAATTACAAAATCACTATAAAAAGTATAAATCCTCAAACATGCATCTCATCTGAGGTCTTCATCTTGTACCCAGAGTTCCTGGGATATTCTCTGGATCCATACCAATGCTGAGCTGCACAAAGCAGTTAGTGAAGCGGAAGCAAACATCTACAGAGGTGGAATCCTCTTGTGGTTCAAGTCCTTCATCATTGAACCTCCTCTTTCAATTTCACAGTCAACACGACGATCCGCGAACTCTCTGGATGCCTGGACCTCGTTTCTAATCCTGTAAATATATCTGCTCATATAAAGCTGATGGAGTCTTGGTATAAAGTTGGTATCTTTACGAGGCTGGAAATTCCTGGCAGGTTTTCATCAGTTACTCCAACACTAGCAGCATGCTATGAAAAATTGGTATCATTTTAAATCTTAGAATATCTGCGACAAAAATAATACCAATAACTCAAAATTAATCATCTTTGACTTAAAAACCCACTTTGCTGTAATGGGTCGAGTTTAGCGGATGCTGCTGTCCAGAGTTATTCATGCAACTGAGCAGTTGAAAATTATGGGCCTTACTCAAGGGCCCAATAGTGGCAGATTGGTGATAATTGGGTTTGAACTCCACCTTTCTATACAGTAACCTGGAGACACAACCTCTGTGCCACCACTACATGTAGATGTAAAGTGAATTTCTCCATTGTGAGATTAATAAAGCTGTATCTTATCTTAAACCTGGAATCTTAGCCAGTCCGGTCCATCACTTCAAATCTTCCGGATTACTTTTTTTTTTTTTAATGCAAATGATATTTACACAATTTCCATGAGTTTGGAATTGTGTATATTCCTGATTTTCCGGTTTAATTCACAACCAAAAAACTATTTGCAATTCTTTCGAGAGACACTAATTTATTAAGCTTTGATTATAAATACAGAGTACCGTATATACTAAATGGGAACGGCTCAGTTGAGTCAGTCTGCTATCAGGGAACCAGAGCATGTTATACTGAGTGGATAATCGAATAATTCTTAAATCAGTATTACAGACAAACGTGATTTGTCACGGTCACTTTGTTTCGGTGTGATTTGTGTTAAACTCTAAATAAGCACATTACAAAAAGGCACTTGGGTACACAGTACTCTGTAATGGATAAAGTATATAAAAACTCTAGTTTTAGTTTGCTTTTCTTTGTTTTTATGTCATGTATCCTAAATCTCCACAAGAGCTTTCAAGACACACCTTGTTCAGGTGTGCTCTCGAAGCTAATGCAGCAGGCATGATTTTAAAAATAAACCATGAAAGCGGTGTGTTAGTGTGCTTATTGGCTCAAGTTCTCGTGTAGTATGCAATAACCTATCACCTAGCACTTTTAGTTTTGAATTCAATCTGAATGGATTGTTCAACTGCTGCCATCCACCTCACTTCTAATTAAATATAACTGTTAATTACGTAGTTTGCATCTGATCCATCAGAAAAACAATGGGTTTTACATGTCAACAGCAAGAAAGGACTGAAATGTGATCAAAATCTATTCAATAGTCCCACCCTCTAAATTTCTGTCTATCTGACCTGTAAAGACTGAGATACAGCACAATACAGATGTTTATTCCATTTAGAATATGCTAACAATAAGCTGAGAGCTGATTACCCACAAGCACTCAGAGCTGCTGTTCTAACAAACTGAAGCGTGGCGGCGTGATGTGTGAGAAGCGGCTTCCCGTGTATCAGTGCGATCAATGGTGGATTATGCGTGCCGGATTTGGCTTTTCTCAATACCAATTTAATTATTCATGCGGCTGCACGCAGGCCCGGCATGCTTTGTTTACTACAACGGCCGGGCACGGTACTTTCACCTATGCAAATTTAACCAGGCGCACGTCTGGGAGCTCAGCTGTGAGATCTGACCTACACTCCTTTCATTAACCGCAGAAAACTCAAAGGATTTCCATAGAAAACATTCCAGGCATTTCAGCAAAATAATAATAATAATAATAATAATAATAATAATACTTGAAGTACTCGAAAAATGACCCGGGCTTTTAAAGGCACGCAGTCGAAAAATTGCTTAAGAGTAAAATTCAAAGCAGTGACGTGCAAACGTGGACTGAAAAGATCTGCATAATAACCACAATCTGCCACATTCTCCTCATTCAAAACACCTCAATGTGCTTTCATTTGTGCTTTGGGATACACAGTGACTCAGAATTGTAATGACTGAGGATCAGAAAGCGCTATTAAAAGACGTCCTAGGAAAAGTATTACTCATGAGTATTTCATTATTTATTATAAAAGAAATAAGGTTAGCCAAAATACATAAAAAAATAAGCTAATACAAAAAAATACATAACACTTTTCCTAAAACTGTAAAGATAATCGGCTTATTTTCATTCAATAAATAATAGTTAAATATTATTTTATATCAAATCAAGTTATTTTCACCTCTTGTTTCTGTACACTTTTAACAGCTTTACAGGAAAATATAAACATTGTCATGCGTCATCTCTCAATGCATAGATATATACATTTTGCCCTGAATGGTCCGCGGGGGGAGGGGGTGGTGGCTCTGAGGGGAGGTCCGGTCCGAGGGCTGGGGGTCCGGTCGGAGGCTGGGGGTCCGGTCCGAGGGCTGGGGGGGGGGGGGGGTCCGGTCCGGGGGGGGGCACTGAACAATTCTGTAACTCCTACATGTTAGTGCGGTGTTTAACTCCGATACATACAGCTGTTCATAATAACAACACTAATTACAGTTAAATTAGTCAAATCTCTCTTTTTCTTAAGAAAATTTAACGGAATAGATTTCATGAAAGGTGACTTTTATATTTAAGTTTTTTTTAAAAGCAAAGGCACCACGAAAAAAGGAGTTGAGATAAAGCTATTGTAATTGTTTGTAAAGGTTATGGTGATTCATGGGGTTTATCGAACGTCGATTGCATCGTGGTGGTGGTGATCATGATGGTCGGTAATGTGGATATCGCGGCTAACATCAATCATACATAAAATCACACGGCAAAAAGTCAAGAGTGGAGTTAAACCTCATAAATATGAGCTCACAAAGAAGCAAAGGCCTTTAATGGTAGGCCCTAAAGGAGCCTCTGCTCCATTGCTTGTTATTGATCTCACTATACCGGGGATAATTACAGTTTAACTCTCACAACAAAACAAAACAAACAAATACCACTGTCTGTAAGCAATGGAAAACACATAATACAGACAGACACACAAATATGAGGTGCGTTCACTTACAAATAAATAATATTTAAATTATCCAAAATTATCCAAACCTCGTTTTATTAAAGCTCCTCATAATAAACCAGCCCACGCGCCTGCCTGCCTGCCTGCCTCTCTCTCTCGCTCGCTCTCTCTCGCAGTCGCTGAGTGAACAATTGATGCTCCGCGCGCATGCTAAGCTAGCCGATGCTAACGCTAGCTAGCATAGCCAGAGTCGTTCTGTGCTTTGTTGTCTGACCCCGCACCGCTTCTTCACCTCCTTCAGTCATTACTTCATAAAAAACAACAACAACACAGATTTCACTCACCTCTCCTTTAGCTTACCAGTTCATCCCCACCGCAGGCTCTGGCCGTGCTCGCTTTACCTCCCAGGTCGGTAGTTTGGATGTTTTCAGCGTCTAAACATTGTTCTCCCGCGGCCGCTGGGCTCCTCCATCTTGACTCAGCGCGAGGCATTGTGGGCAAAAGGGGAGGGGGTGGACGGGTCCCGCGAGGAGACAGGCAAGCGCACGGTAGAATGCGTTGCCATAGTGAGAGCTGAGGCATGATGGGTAGAGGAGGTGGTGTGATTATTTTCAATTCATTGCTAATGCTAATATGTTATAAAGTACACATTTACTTCATTAAATAGTGTATTTTTAAACAATAATTGACTCCGTTCACTACTAGACACAATTGTGAAGCCCGGTCAATTTTCTTTCCACTTTTCTTTCTCTAACATTTGTAGCAAAAAAGCGTTTTCATCATGAAGTTGCTTTTAGAACAAACCTTTTGTGTATGTCCATCAGTCCCTCTTGCCCAAAATGTACTCATGAAAACTCTGTGTTCTTTCATTCATTCATTCATTTTCTTAAACATAGAATCTTAATGAGGGAAGCTGGAACCCATCTCAACTGTCCTTGGACTGGATAGCCTGCAGGCCATTACAGAGTGAAACCTTGTGTTATTCTTTGAAAATCTTATTAGGCAGTAGTGATACTAAAAATAACCCTTCAGGGGTCGCCACAGCAAATCATCTGCCTCCATCTCACCCTATCCTCTGCATCGTCTTCTCTTACGTCAACGACCTTCATGTCGTCTTTCACCACATCCATAAATCTCTTCTTTGGTCTTCCTCTAGGCCTTTTGCCTGGCAGTTCAAACCTCTGTATCCTACTACCAATATATTCACGATCCCTCCTCTGTACATGTCCAAACCATCTCAATCTGGCCTCTCTGACTTTGTCTCCAAAACCTCTTACATGTGCTGTCCCTCTGATGTACTCATTTCTGATCCTATCCATTCTCGTTACTCCCAAAGAGAACCTCAACATTTTCATCTCTGCTACCTCCAGCTCTGCCTCCTGTCTTTTCCTCAGTGCCACTGTTTCTAAACCATATAACATCGCTGGCCTCAGCACTGTCTTGTAAACTTTTCCTTTCATTCTTGCCGATACCCTCCTATCACACATCACACCGGACACTTTTCTCCAACCATTCCAACCTGCCTGCACACGCTTCTTCACCTCTTTTCCACACTCGCCATTGCTCTGGATTGTTGAGCCTAAGTACTTAAAATCCTCCACCTTCTTTATCTCTGCTCCCTTTAACCTCACCGGAATTCAATTAAATTCAATTCAATTCAATTCAAATGCTTCATAATAGTTTCTAATATTCTTCTGATGTTCTTTTCATGAGTCTTCCTCAATTTTACTGAATTTGCTCAAAACAATGCACGCGCGGCCTATAATGTGAACATTTTTAATTATTAAAGCATCTCTACTCATCAGATTTTAAATCTCAAAAAAGGAAATGTAAGACAATGTTTCTGGGAGCGAGTAATATAGAAAACAGGAGGCATATGATTGGTCACATTATGTGACATCATCATCATCATCATCATCATCATCATCATCATCATCATCAATGATGTAAAATAAATAAATAATGATATTATTGCGTGTGTCAAATGGGTGTTGTGATGCCAAAGTGTGGTAGTTGTGGTTGTAGTAGTAGTGCTTGTCACCTCTCGTTTTCAACTAACACCGCTGCCTAGCAGCTTGCCTCTGAAAAGGGGAGCCGAGTGAGTAAGTCTCTCCCTGCCAGTACATAGCCTCTCCACCATCAAGCCCCATGTAGTGCCTCCTCGCGACGACACATGGTAACTGAGTACCTTGCGGACTCAGGCTGAACTATAGGGGACTTGGAGGAGGTTTGGCCCCCAGACATGCGGCATGCAGGCCCACCGGCGCGTGGACACACCCTGTTGCCCATGACACAAATCCCCAACTATGGGTTAAATAGTTCTACTGCCTTGTGGATTCCCTTGGTTGGGAGAAGGCTAAGGAGTAAACCCTACAGAAATCCGGAGTGGAGCCCCTAAGGCAGTTGGTCTGAGGATTCCCCTACCTTCTGGTAATTCCTGCAGCTGCACTGGTACTTAATTGTACTGGATCTTCCTTTCCTTTGGATGCTATCAGCAAGGCCGAGAGGGGGGACTTGACGTCTGGGCAGCCCAAGTTCTCCATATTTTCCACCCAGGCTCGTAGCGCACTGGAGAGGACACTCCAGCATTGACGCAAGACTTCGGCTCAACACGGGAAGTAGCAGTTACAGGTTAAAGGCTCATTCCGGTTGGTGTAGGATACGGGCACCTGGGGCTACTTTCGACAGTGAGAGAGACCATCGTGTCTCACTGGACAGCTACCGCCCGCTCCAAGCTGGGCAGCCTCCAGCCAGTGAGGTGCTGTCCCGCCACAGCTCGCCTGCCTTGCTGGGTGTGTAGGGCTTAGGGACTGACCATCCCAACAAGCAAGCTGTAAATTCCACACAAGGCAGACAGAAACAGATAAATACGAAGACTCCAGCTCTTCGAAGAGCAAACTGGAACGTACAGACTATGTGTCCTGGACTGACAAGTGATCTTCAGCAAATTGACGATGCCCGCAAGACTGCAATCATCGACCATGAACTGACACGTCTGAATATCGACATTGCTTGTCTACAGGAAACACGTCTGGCTGACAATGGTACTATCATAGAGGTCAACAACACCTTCTACTGGCAGGGCCTGCCACAAGATGACCCGAGACTGCATGGTGTAGGTTTCGCTGTGAAGAACTCTCTGACTATGGCCATTGAACCTCCTACCAGTGGATCAGAGAGAATCCTCGCTTTACGCCTCTCTACAACTGCAGGCTTTGTAAACCTCCTCAGCATCTATGCACCAACACTCAGTTCCACCCCAGAGGCCAAGACTCAGTTTTACGAGGCTTTGGATGATGCAATTTCCAGGATCCCCAGCACTGAAGCACTTTACCTACTAGGAGGCTTCAATGCTAGAGTGGGCACCGACTGTGGCACCTGGCCATCCTGCCTTGGTCACCACGGCATAGGCAGGATGAATGAGAATGGACAGAGTTTGTTGGAACTGTACTGCCATCATAGCCTGTGTGTAACAAATACATACTTCAAGTGCAAAGACCGTCACAAAGTATCTTGGAGACACCCCGGATCTTGCCACTGGCACCAGCTGGACCTTATCTTCACCAGGCACACGGATCTGAGCAGCGTTCTCCACACTAGAAGTTTCCATAGCGCAGACTGCGACACAGACCACACCCTCGTTGGAAGCAGTATACTGCTGACGACAAAGAGGATTCATCACTCCAAAACTAAAGGCCTCCCACACATCAACACCTGGTCCTCAAGGAATCCCCAGCAAAGCCAACTGTTTCATGACACAGTCAAGGAGAAGTTGGCTTCGCAGACTCCTGGCAAAGACATCAACAGCAAGTGGAGCTTCCTGAGAGATACTATCTACACAACAGCCCTCACCGCATTTGGGGAAAAGAAGCATCGGAGTGTAGACTGGTACGAGGCTCACTGGGAGGAGATGCAGCCTGTGACAAAAGCCAAGAGGGAAGCCCTCCTAGCCTACAAGCAAAACCCCAGCCCCAGTACTCGCGACACCCTCAAAGCTGCACAAAACAAGGCCCAACAGACAGCCCGTCGCTGTGCTAACGACTTCTGGCTGAACCTCTGCAGCAAGATCCAGATGGCAGCTGACACTGGCAACGCAATGGCCATGTACAATGGCATCAAGACAGCGACTGGCCCAACCACAATTAGGACTGCGCCCCTCAAGAGCAAGACTGGGGAGGTGATCATGGACCAAGGCAAGCAGCTTGAACGCTGGGTGGAACATTACCTGGAGCTGTACGAAACCAAGAATGTGGTGACCGATGCAGCATTAAATGCCCTGCCAAACTTACCTGTCATGGAGGATCTGTCTTACCTGCCTTCAGTGGATGAGCTGGGCAAAGCCATTGATTGTCTATCCTGTGGAAAAGCCCCTGGAAAGGATGGCATCCCCCCTGAAGCCCCCCTTAACAAGCTGTTCCAAATCGCCTCTAGGTGTGAGTAGGAGTATGAATGGTTGTGTGAGTATTGGCTCTCATCCAGAGACGGTTGAGATGGGTGCCAGCCTTCTCAAGACCCTAATTAAGATTAAGTGGTTCAGAAAATGAATGAATATATGTAGGATATGCATATGGGATTTGATAGTTCCCGGCAAAAATTGTCAGGTGAGGGGAAAGCATATGGGAGCTTTACTTATAGGTCATGCCTGAATCTACATCTTATTCCTTACTCATCCACTCACTTCTACTTAATCCTGCTGTTACTGACACTGAGCAAAGGCGGTGTACACCCTAAGCAGCCTGCCTGACCAACACAGGGAAGCACACAACCATTCACATTCACATCCTTATCCACTCTGTATCCACATTCCCGACATTTATATTTCCTTTGATGTATAAAAAGAAATTTTATTTAGTCCTCTATTCATAATTTATGTTAAAATGAATCAGTAATATCATACATAACTGTGTCATAAGTTATTAAATAACATTACAAATTTACTAAATTATTAATAATATAATTGAAATAAAAATCAATTCATTGTCATCATTAAAGCACAATAGAGGTGTGATTTAAAAGAAAGCCACTGATGTGATTTGATTTATTTTCAATTTTCAATTTTTTTGTTTTTTGCTAATGTTGATATCCATGTCAAGATGTTTCTACATGCAAGTGGATATTTTGTGGGTTAAATGTGTATCCATCACAAGAAAGTCGAAAGACAGCTCTTTGTGACTGATTTGCGAGTAATTTGTGATTAGTTTGCAGATGTTTGGTGTGAAAATAGTGAATCTACTGTCATAAATTAGCCTCAAACTATTCATTTTTTTATTTGCACTTTATTAATGAGAACAAAATGCATATTTTTTGCTGGATGTCTCCTTCCCTTGTCAATGAAAATCCAATAATTTGTAAGTAAAAATGTCAACTGCAACCTTTTCACAACATGTGAGGACTGTTTGAGAAGAGTTTGAGACTACTCTGCATATCAGAGCTTTGCCTTCCGACATTCACAGAAATTTCAAACATGTTGAAAAAAAAATTACGATGAGTTCCCAAACCAGATGACCAAAATGCGATGGCGTGAAGGTCTCAAGATAAAATTGAGAACATTTTGAGAATGAAAAACAAAAGTTGCAAATGGCCATTGCCATCAGTCGATTTTCTGACACACTTCACACGCAGACCATTGCAGGGCCAACACACATCAGCAATTGTACTCACAGTCAGAGCTAAAGGCCAATCTGACAACCGGTTATGAGGAAAGCACAGAAACGACCTCACCAACTAGGGGACTTGACCCCAGAACCTTCTTGCTGTAAGGTGGGCATGCTAATCACTACACACACACACACACACACACACACACAAGCACACACCAAAGCCATTCACACTCACCTTGATGCCTTGGGGTAATTTGGAACAGGCAGTTAGTCTAATGTGCATGTATTTGAACTGTGGGAGGTAACTGGATTATCTAGAGAAAAGATACACATTCTACACAGAAAAGCCTGGGCCCGGGACTCGAACCCATGACCTGCTTGCTGTGAAGCATATGTTCTCAGTCAACTTACTTAAATCAGTTTGAAATGTCTGTTACCCCTAATTGGGTTATCAAAGGCTGGCCATGTCTCTCATTGTCTATGGTGAGAGGTTCATGTAAGCGAACCATTGCTGACTTTCGTCAAGAGTAGCTGCATAGCCCTTAGCGTGTTTCTGCCCTGCGATGGCCTGGCGAGCTGTCCAGGGCGTCCAGCCTCCCTGCAGCGGTTCAGAAAATGAATGAATGTCTGCTACAGGTACACGGTGAATACCAGACTGGATTTATGCATAGATCTACTTTAAAAAGGAACAGTCCCATCTTTCAGATGCAGTTGGCTTTTCTTAATTGCCTGACTAATGACCCAATTAATTCAGGCTAAAGGGGCTGTGAAAAGACTTGCAGAAGCTGGTTTTAATCATGGGATGTCCGTTGGGCATGCAGGGTGAGCTGGGTTTTGATCTTCGCCGTTCTCCTTTCTGTGGCGTTGTCTTGTTGAGAACACCAGTCTCCCCTCCTTTCTTCCCCAGCAGCAGGAACACCCCACACACACACACACACACACACACACACACACACACACACACACACAGTCGTCACATTCATCAAATCTTTTTCACAGACAGAGCGCTTTAATATGGATTAGGATCATCTTCATCAAATCCACCGCCCCGATAGTGGTTGCCGAGGCTACTGTGAACAAATTTCAGTGATTATCAGGATCCATGGGGTGTATTTGTAAATATTGGTGTACAAGCTGTGAGAAAACAGAGACTGAGAAAAACAGAATGATACTTAAATTCTGATTTCTTTATGGATGGGCCCATCTGATTCAGTAAGGGGGGATCTTTTATGCTCCCTTTCATGTGTATCCCTCCTCTCTGGGAGAGGCATTTGGTGACATCTTAGAGAAAAATTCAACTGTAATTTGTATAAAAATACTGAGGAAGGAATCCAGTCCTCATTTTTGTGTATCGGTTTATAATACACTGTTGCTACTATAACAGCAACATCACTAGCACTACAGCTTATGTTTATGCCTGAGCACTAATATTTATGATGATGTGATGTTCGGTTCACGGCGAGAAGGCTCTCGCTGCGAGTCGTGTGCTCAGTTGATGGAATTTTATTGTGTGAAATGTGTATTTTCTTCCTGCGTTTGAGTGTGTTTCCTCTGGAGACTCCATTTTCTTCCTAAAATCCAAAGGCACAATAGGTTGATTGTTCCAAATAGCCCCTAGGTACGAACTGAATGTGAATGGTTGTGTGTGTGTGTGTGTGTGTGTGTGTGTGTGTGTGTGTGTGTGTGTGTGTGTGTGTGTGTGTGTGTGTGTGTGTGGTGGTTAGCATGTCCATCTCACAGCAAGAAGGTCCTAGGTTTGAGTCTCTTACTAAGCAAGGATGTTTCTGTGTGCAGTTTGCATGTTCTCTCTGTGTTTGCATGGGTTTCTTCAGCGGACTCCGGTTTCCTCTCATAGTCTAAAGGCACTTTAGGCTAATTGGCTGTTCCAAATAGCCGCTTGGTATAAAGGTGACTATGAATGGTAGTGTGTGTGTGTGTGTGTGTGTAGGCTGCAAAGCCGTCGGTGTGTTTCTGTCCCTTGCTAAAAAGGGTTGTGACAGGAAGGGCATCCGACATAAAAACCTCTGCCAAATCAAACGTGCGAATCAGATGATTCGCTATGGCGACTCCCGAGTAAAAAAGGGAAAAAGCCGAAAGGAAGACAGACATGAATGGTAGTGTGTGTGTGTGTGTGTGTGTGTGTGTGTGTGTGTGTGTGTGTGTGTGTGTGTGTGTGTGTGTTGTAGTTAGCACGCCTACCTCACAGCAAGAAGTTTCTGGTTCTAGCCCCTTGCTTAGTAGTGGCGTTTTTGTGTGTTGTTTGCGTGTTCTCCCTGAGTTTGTTTGGGTTTCCTCCAGGGACTTCGGGTTCCTCCTCCAGTCCAAAGGCACAGAAGGATAATTGCGGTTTCAAACAGCCCCTTGGTATGAAGGTGATGTGTGTGTGTGTGTGTGTGTGTGTGTGTGTGTGTGTGTGTGTGTGTGTGTGTGTGTGTGGTGGTTAACACATCCACCTCACAGCAAGAATGTCATGGGTTTGAGTCCCTTGCTCGATGAGGGCATTTCTGTGTGAAGATTGCATGTTCTTCCTTTGCTGAGCGTATATGCATGGTTGTGTGTTTGTTGGCCCTGCCATGGACTGCAATGGCAAGCTCTTCAGGTTGTACCCTGCCTTCACCCAGAGTCATCTGAGATAGGCTCCAGCTATCCACCAGACATTTTGATTTCGCCGTGCTACCACAAGGAGACCATGAAAACTCCACACAGAACCGCCTTAGCCCGGCACTTGAACCCATGACCTTGTTGTGAGGATGTGCTAACCATTATGCCACCATGCTGCCCAGTTTGAAATTAATAAATAACCAGAAAAAATATTTAAAACCTTACTCAGTGTGTAAACTGTGTGTATGATCATCGTACAGATGAAATCACATGACGGCTCACACATGCTTAACAACCATGAAAGAGCCGCTTTAATAACCATTTAATCATCTGAAAATCTTCTCATATGCAGTGAAAGACATGATAAGCAAACACCACAGGAGGCTTTAATTTCTAGAAAGTTCCCCTATTGGTTCTCATCTCAGATTTTTTACACACTCACACAAATCATCTTGAAGAATTCCTCAGCGCTCAACATTTTATCATTTCAATAATCGCCTCAGGCTGTTCCTCCTGATGGATGCATGCAATTTAATTTAAAATGGTGCCGCCCATACAGAAAGCTCTTTCAACCGTAAAGATACTTCATTTTATTGACGTGATTTGCTCATAATCATCCAGCCAAGTCTCTCAGGGAAAGGAAGTAAAAGCAGTGTGGGAAAAAAAGTGTGTTTACCAGTAAACAGGTTGAATCACAGAGTAATGAAACTAAAAAATCCATAGAGGTTAAGAAGAGATTTGACCACAGAAGAGCGGTGGATGTAGGTCGGGTGCACATATCTCATTGTTTTTGGGTTAGCTTCAGAAGTGAGGTTAAAGTTCAGGATCAGGTGCATAGAAGATGCAAACTAGCCATTTTTATAATCTGACAAGCAGCCAGGCTTTAAAATCTACAAGTGCAGTGAGAAGAGATGTTCAAGTAATTAAAGTACAGCGGCACGGAATGAGATCTTTACTCAAAATGCTTCACCTTCAGGATATGAAGCTTTTAATGGCTAGAGGTGAAAACAAACAGAATGGTTGATTGGAAAAAATATATTCATTTATTCGTTCATTAATTTGCCGAACAACTTTATCCCACTCAGGTAATGTGGGAGGCTGGAACCAACACATACAACCATTTACATGCACACTCAGGCCACAACAACCAGTTTGCTTCATGTGTATGTCCCTGAACTGTTGTGGAAACTGGAGTACCTGGAGGAAATTGTCATTGTTGGGCATGGGTCTTAAACCAAATACAGGGATCCCTTGCTACTTCGCACTTCAATTCATGCGGCTTCAGTGCATCGTGGTTTTTAAAAAACAAATAAATAAATATTCATCAAATTAAAAAATAAGGAAATTATTGAAGAATATGGGGGAAAGTTATGGAAAATGCCACAAAACAAGGCAAATTATGCAAAGAAAAAAAAAAAACCTGAATTAAACACAAAACAAAAAACAACCCAAAACCTCCCATCAAAACTACTGACATTGTTGCATCTGTGTTTGTCTGAGCGTATGTATATGTGTCATCTTCTTCTCATGCAATACTAACTGTATGTGTGTGTATTTATATTTTATTTAGATCTAATATTATTATTTTTTTATTAATTTGTAGTATAAGCATTTATAGCATTGAATATGTATTTATTGATAGTATATACACATAAACATATACTTATATGTCAGTCATGGGGGTGATCCTACCTCGCGGATTTCAATGGTCACTTGAGGATCACGGTCCCAATTAACCTTGGAAAGTGAGGGATCCCTGTACCTTCTTGCTCCTGGGAAGCACACAACTGTATGGGTTCACAAGTGGGTGACATTCGCTTCACACACACACACACACACACACACACACACACACACACACACATACAATCTATATATATATATATATATATATATATATATATATATATATATATATATATATATATATATATATCTTCTTCTTTTCCTTTCGGCTTTTCCCTTCAGGGGTCGCCACAGCGAATCATCTGCCTCCATCTCACCCTATCCTTTGCATCTTCTTCTCTTACACCAACGACCTTCATGTCCTCCTTCACCACATCCATGAATCGTCTCTTTGGTCTTCCTCTAGGCCTTTTGCCTGGTAGTTCCAGCCTCAGCATCCTATTACCAATATACTCACTATCCCTCCTCTGTACATGTCCAAACCATCTCAATCTAGCCTCTCTGACTTTGTCTCCAAAACGTCTTACATGTGCTGTCCCTCTGATGTGCTCATTCCTAATCCTATCTATCCTCGTTACTCCCAAAGAGAACCTCAACATTTTCATCTCTGCTACCTCCAACTCTGACTCCTGTCTTTTCCCCAGGGCCAATGTTTCTAACCCATACAACATCGTTGGCCTCAACACCGTCTTGTACACTTTTCCTTTCATTCGTTCCGATACCCTCCTATCACACATCACACCGGACACTTTTCTCCAACCATTCCAACCTGCCTGCACACGCTTCTTGACCTCTTTTCCACACTCTCCATTGCTCTGGATTGTTGAGCCTAAGTACTTAAAATCCTCCACCTTCCTTATCTCTGCTCCCTGTAATCTCACCGTTCCTCTTTGGTCCTTGTCATTCATGCACATGTATTCTGTCTTACTGAGGCTAATCTTCATTCCCCTCCTTTCCAGGGCATACCTCCACCTCTCTAGATTTTCCTGCACTTGTTCTCTGCTATCACTACAGATCACTATGTCATCTGCAAACATCATAGTCCATGGGGAATCTTGTCTAACCTCATCTGTCAGCCTGTCCATCACCATAGCAAACAAGAAGGGGCTGAGGCTGACCCTTGATGCAGTCCCACCTCCACCTTGAACTCTTGTGTCACACCGACAGCACACCTCACCACTGTCTTACATCTCTCATACATGTCCTGCACCACTCTAACATACTTCTCTGCCACTCCAGACTTCCTCATGCAATACCACAGTTCTTCTCTTGGCACCCTGTCATATGCTTTCTCCAGATCCACAAAGGCACAATGCAGCTCCCTCTGACCTTCTCTGTACTTCTCCATTAACATCCTCAAAGCAAACACTGCATCTGTGGTGCTCTTTCTTGGCATGAAACCAAACTGTTGTTCACAAATGCTGACTTCTGCCCTTAGTCTAGCTTCCACTATTCTTTCCCATAACTTCATCGTATGGCTCATCAACTTTATCCCTCTGTAGTTGCCACGTCTCCCTTGTTCTTAAAAATGGGCACCAGCACACTTCTCCTCCATTCCTCTGGCATCCTCTCACTCTCTAAGACCTTGTTAAATGTTCTTGTCAGAAAATCTACTGCTACCTCTCCTAGACACTTCCATACCTCCACTGGTATGTCATCAGGACCAACTGCCTTTCCATTCTTCATCCTTTTCAATGCCCTCCTCACTTCACCCTTACTAATCTTTGCTACTTCCTGGTCCTCAACAGTCACCTCTTCTACTCTTTTTTCTCTCTCATTTTCCTCATTCATCAGCTCTTCAAAGTACTCTTTCCATCTTCCCAGCACACTTCTGTCATCAGTCAATACATTTCCCTCTCTGTCCTTTATCAATCTAACTTGCTGCACGTCCTTGCCATCTCTATTTCTCTGCTGTGCCAACCTGTATAAATCATTTTCTCCCTCCTTACTTTCCAACCGAGCATACAAGTCATATATATATATATATATATATATATATATATATATATATATATATATATATATATATATATATATTATACATACTGTATATAGTGATCCCTCGCAACTTCGTGCTTCAGTTTCTGCAGCTTCAGTGCATCACAGGTTTTTCAAAAATATTAATCGAAAAATAAAAAAATAAGGAAATTAAGGAAAAACAGTAAAGGAAAATGCCACATAACAAGGCCAATTATGCAAAAAAAAAAAACCCCAAAACAAATAAAAACAACAAAAAAAAAAACCAACCCAACAAAACTACTTACATTTTTATTTGAGGCACACATCTGTATGTGTGTATTTATATTTTATTTACATCTTATGCATTATTTTTGAATGTTTGTTATTATAAGCATTTATAGCGTTGAATATGCATTTATTGATATTATATACACATATACATGTACGTGTACATTAGTCAGGAGCGTCGATCATCATACTTTGCAGGAATCGGTGGTCGCGCGGGGGGGGGGGGGGGGGGGGGGGGGGTTCTTGGTCCCAATTAACCGCGGAAAGTGAGGGATCCCTGTATGTATATGTGTGTGTGTGTGTTTGTGTGTGTGTGTGTGTGTGTGTGTGTGTGTGTATGATGTGTTAACATGTTCATCTCACAGCAAGAAGGTATTGGGTTAAAGTCCTGAGGTCACTGAAGCTGTTTCTGTATGGAGTTCACATGTTCTCTCTGTGCCTGGACACTCCAGTTTCCTCCAACTGTCCAAACTCATGCATTATTGGCTAAATAGTCATGTGTGCTGCCTGAAATGGACTGGCGATCTGTTCAGGGTATACGCCACCTTTGCTCAGAGTCAACTGAAATAGGTTCCTGCTTCTAACCTGGCAATTACTCACTACTCATAATAATACTGGCACGGTATTTCACTTGCGGATGTGTAATATACACTCCAGCTGCATCTCTACAGATGTATTGCTTGATGTAATATCCTCCAGGGATCCATTTTGTGTATTAATGTGAAGAGTGTGTTCACAACTAGAAATTTAAAAGGTTGTAGGGAACTTACAATACCTGGGTGATACTGGTTCTATGACCACTAAAATCATGTGGTCATCCCCTGCTCTGCTCTCCATCAACAATGGAGAACGCTACGGTTTACATTTGGTTAAAAGGTCAAACTTTATGGATTAGTAATGGGAACAGCACTGTTAATGAGTCAGCTCATTTGACTCAGCTCATTTGACTCAGCTGACTCCCAAATGACCCAGTGACAACCCTCAACCCATGGCTAAATAAATAAATAATATTAAGAATAATTATTCATTCGCTGAACCAATTAATCCTAATTAGGCTCACTGGGAGGCTGGTGCCCATCTCAGCCAACTCCAGGCAAGGGCAAAGTACATCCTGCACATCTCACCAGGCCCGAAACATGCTGACTGTTATGTCATGTTGAAAGCAGCAATAGTTCTTTTACATGACAGTGAGAGACATGACCGGTCTTTGATAACCCAGTTAGGTGCACTGGGGGGACAGTGACAACATGTTGAGAGTCGGACTTGAAACCCCAACCTTAAGGTCAGTGATCCAGCACCTCTACCACTGGGCCAGCACTGTCCTGAGAGAGTTATACATTTCTAAGCAGTCTCATAAAAAGTGCGCTTGCGCGTCCTGTCCGGGAGATGGCGCTCATTCATTTTCTCAACACGCGCCCACGGGCGGGAGAGAGAGAGAGAGAGAGAGAGAGAGAGTGTGTGTTCATTTCTGGTGGCTGATAATTGCAAAAAATAATGCATCCTTATCGACTCATTATCTTTTGTTATCTTTATTTTTTATAACAGCAGGCTGAATTCAACTAATTATAATAATGAAGAACAGACAGCGAGAGGTCTAACACTAAATGATATCCTAACAGTCAGGGTTAGGTCCTCCTGGCTTAGAGACTGTGAAAAACATTACCCAGAATTCAATGCAATTATGTAGTGTACTTTCGCAAATAGACCTGCTGGTTTTTGATGCTCTCACTGCCAAATCCTGTTGTTCAGGGCGAAGAAGAGATCACGAAGGAAAAAGAGAGACAGACAGAGAGGTAGTATTCATTCATCAGTTTATTGAACAAACTAATTAAAGGGTTCTTTAATACTATGAAAAGCATCGAGTTCATTCATTCATTCATTCATTTATTTGACAAACCACTTAATCATTTTAGGGTCACAGAGAGGCCGACTATGGACGAAGGTGCGTACCCACCCTGGACAGTTTGCCACACCAGCAA
>CM045738.1:28727296-28754796 GCA_024760905.1 Plotosus lineatus
GTATTGTAATTAAAGAAATAAACTGTACTGTATAATAAAGTCGTTTTATTTACCTTTGTGATGGTAGTTGATGGCTTGATGGAATGGAGGAGGAGGAGGGAGGGAGGGAGGGAGGGAGGGAGGGAGGAGGGGAGTTATTGTTTGCCTGAGACCGTTGCTTAGACAACACAGAAACACCATTAGCCACACACGCCCCCTTAATAGCTTCCTTGTTCTTAAGGATTGTAGCAATGGTAGACTTAGCGTACTGGTACTGGGACGCTAAGTCACACAAACGCACACCGATCGTAATTTTCTTTAATGTCTTCTTAGGCTTAACACTAGCCTGTGGTGGGGTCTTTTTCGGTCCCATAATAGCAAAAGTACACTCAATATGGTCCAAAATGTCTATCAAACACAACGCACGTCAGCACTCAAAGAAAGGGGGTGACAAACTGGGACGCCGTGAGTGTGCGTCAGCTTCTTGTGGCCGCCACCATGGCGCTGTTCGACCGCATGGTTTGGTTCGTCCGCCGAAAACTAGTTCGTCAGCAGAGACTATATGCTCGCGAATTTAATGTTCTTGAGGCGAAAAGTTCGTGAGCTTAAGCGTTCGTCAGCGGAGGTTTTACTGTACTTCGGAAAAACTGACTCGAAAAAGCAGGTACCCCACTCAGGTATTATTGTTTAGGTTGTAATCATGTACAATAATGCGAGCTCAAGGGTGAAGGCTCCGGATTACTGAGTTGAAGTTTGGGGGTTCAGGTCTCAGTACCACCATGGTGCAGCTGTAGACCCTTGAGCAAGGCCCTTAACCCTCAATTGCTCAGTTGTATATGTCAGTCACTCTGGATAAGGGTGTCTGCCGAATGTAAACGTGTTGTTAACCCATCGAGGTTTGAACTCGGAAAGACCTTGGAAGGTGTGCTATGCTATTTGGCACCTATAGTTCCCAGAAATTCTTTCAGTTACTAAGTTGAAAGGTGGTGCCTCCATGGTTTGGACTTGTTGGTCCAATATATCCCATAGTCAAGGAATTTAAAGTCCAATTTTCCTATTCTAGGCATTGTCTAGTTAATAACTGAGGTTAACAATGTGATGGCATAGTGACAGTAACAATGACTCAACACCAGCAAGTGTTCTGATATCTATCTCAGATTGTGCCACTGCTCAGTGTCTTTGTTTGGGATCAAATGGTAACTACAAAGGCTGCACAGTGGTATATTGGTTAGCATATCCACCTCATGGCATGAAGGCTCTGGGTCTGAGCTACGGGCTAAGTTTGCATGTTCTCGCCGTGCTTGAGTGGGTTTCATTCGGGTACATGACTTTCCTCCCACAGTCCAAAAACATGCACATTAGGCTAACTGAATGTCCCAAAATTGCCCCTAAGTGTGATTGTAATTGTGAATGGCTGAAATAGGCACCAGCAAGTAATATGAATGAATAAATATATAATCTATAATGTACATAGGTATTGTCAGTGGGATGAGGGTTGTATTATAGTATATTTGTGTCGGTGAAAGCAGCGAAACATGAAATATACAGACGCAGAATCTTTTGTATGTGTCTCTGCATTGCTGTGTGTGTGTGTGTGTGTGTGTGTGCACGCATTTCCAGATGATCGGAGTACATTAAGCAAACAGAGATATAGCTTAATGACACATAGCACATTCCATACGGATGAAGACATCAATCGGACACACACAGTGCTGAACACGTGCGTAGACTGAACCCCACCTCTCATCAAGCACTGAATAGGGAAGAAGAATCTAGAATTTACTGAAACAGACTCATGTGAGACAACACGGCTGAGATTAATGCTTTAAGCATATACCAGATGTGAATGAATGATGACTCTCCCTGGGAAGATGATATGATCTCCCATAGATCAGACTGATGCATTTAGCGTTCACTTCAGACACAGTGACAGCAGCAGGTTAACAAGGAGTGTGTGTGTGTGTGTGTGTGTGTGTGTGTGCGGCAGTGAGGGTCATGAGCGCTGAAATTAATTCATTAGGACTGTTAGAAATCACCAAAGAAAGAAAGAGAGAGAGAGAAAGAGAGAGAGAGAGAGAGAGAGAGAGAGAGGGGAGAAGATTACTGTATAATAAGTGCCAGGGAGCTTTCTATAAACATGTGAAACAAGTATATGTACGCATGCCCTGTGATGATCTGGTGAGCTGTTCAGGATACCTTGCCTTCACCTAGTGTTGTTGGTTGAGATAGGCTTATCAAATGAACGAGGGGGTTACAGATGATAAATAATAAACCCTTCGATGTAACTTCTAAAAAGGAAGAGACAAGGTGTGTGACTATCCACCTGAGGATCGCAAGTTTGAATCAAACTGATGCTACAGCTATCCGCGATCGGAAGTCCATGGGAGCTGATTGGCCCAAGCTTTCATGGGAGAGAAGGATGGCATACGTGCCACTGTCACTCACAGCGATCACCAGCAAGTCCATGGGCTTCTGTGAGTTCAATCGTACAGTGGTGCGGATATCGCTTTCCCTTGGACTGTGATAGACCGCCTCCAAATATGCATGCTCAGCAGTTCGTAAAGAGATGGATGGCAACATGGCATGTCGCAGCGAAGGCATGTGCATACTTACGTTACGCCTCTCTTTGATTGGTAGTGTTTGAACGGGAATAGGAAGGAACAGTCGATGGGTGGGAATTGGATACAACTAAAATTAGTGGAGCCAAAACAGAGGGAAAATGGAAGAAAAAAGAAGAGAAGTAATTGGATGACAGAAAAGCGAGCGAGAGAGAGAGAGAGAGAGAGAGAGAATAAGAAACAAAGAGAGAGAGAAAGAAAGAGAGAATGAGTAACAGAAAAGGAGAGAGAGAGAAAAGATACAGAGAGAATGAGAAACAAAAAGAGAGAGAAGAGAGAGAAAGATTAAAAAGAGAGAATTAAAAAAAGAAAGAGAGAGAGAGAAAAGAGAGAGAGAGAAAAATAGAGAGAGAATGAGAAACAGAAGGAGAGAGAGAGAGAGAGAAAGAAGAGAGAGAGGAGATAAAGAGAGCAAAAAGAGAAATAAATATAGAGAAATGCAGAGTGAGAGATAGAGAGAGAAAGTACACAAAACAGAAGAAGAAAAATATTTTTAAACAATCTTATATAAAATCTAGACAGTAAGACAACTCTCTCTCTCTCCCTCACTCTCTCTCTCTCTCCCTCCCTCTCTCTCTCCCTCACTTCTCTCTCTCTCTCCCCCTCACTTTCTCCCCTCTCTCACTCACTCTACCCTCTCTCTCTCTCTCTCTCTCTCTCTCTCTCTCTCTCGCTCATTCTCTCTCCCTTACTCCCCCTCTCTCTCTCCCACCCCCATCTCTCTCTCTCTCTCTCTCTCTCTCTCTCTCTCTCTCTCTCCCCCTCACTCCCCCTCACTCTCTCTCTCTTCCTCACCCCCTCTCCCTGCCTGCCTACACTCTAGTCTCTGTAGTATTTTGTTGTGCTTTCGGGCTTTTGAATATGCCAGGGGTTTTGAGTTGAAAGACCCTCCGCATGCTGAACAGTTCATCCGATCAGCGATTCTAAAATAACTAACACATCGGAACAATTGGACGAAGAGAATCTGTGACTCACGTTATTTGGGTTATATAACACAAATGAAATAGTTTTCCATGTCCGCGAAAGAAAGATGCTTTAAATGAGGGATGATAACTTATCGCTCATCAGTGGAGTCCTGAATTGTTGATCAGACACTCACGGGTCTTTATGAACAGGAAATAAGACTGAATGTGAACTTCCTTCAATCCCAACAGATTCAGACTTGGTGCAACGATAGCCGTCCTAAAGCTCTGGGATTTCCGATAACCGGTATCAGGATACGCTACAGTACTTGGGAACGATGCAATCTGATTGGTCCACTATCTCAGAATAATTCAATAACTCCCTCACACGCATTCATCGAACCTGTGATTAATTTCACAGGATGGCTGGAGCCTATCTCGGCTTAAACTGAGTGAAGGCAGGGTTCACCCTGAACTGTTCACTAGGATGGCCAATTAGCTTACTATGTCTTTAGACTGTTGAGGAAACCCGAATACCCCGAGGAAACCCACATTAGCATGACAAGACCATTTCAAACTCCACACAGAAACACCCAAGCTTGGCATTTGATTTCAGGACCTTCTTGCTGTGAGGTGGTGGTTTCTAACCACTACACCACCATTCCCGCAAGGGAAATTTGGGCTTTGTATTTAACCCATCCAGACACACACACACACACACACACACACACACACACGTAAACAGTGGGCATCCTCACACTCAGAGTAGCCAAACATTATAGTGCGTGAGAGCAGTTAGGGGATAGGAACCTTGCTCAAGAGCACTTAACCAATGAAGGCGAGGTCATTCCACAACCCCCCTTCCCCCCACGCACACACATTTTATTCTGGCTCGGGAATAAAACTAGAAACTTTTTGAATTCCAAAACTGCTTCTTTAGCCATTAGGCTATGGTTGCCCCCAATAAATATACATTAAAACAATTATTCATCTTTTCCCATTCTATTTCAGTGACTTTTCAGCCATATCTGCTGAGCCTGAAATGAGAGAGACAGATTTTCTTTCGGCTTTTTCCCTTTTTCAGCGGTCGCGACAACAAATGATTCGCACGTTTGATTTGGTATAGGTTTTTACGTCGGATGCCCTTCCTGACACACCCCTTTTAGGAAGGGAGAGAAACACACCTACGGCTTTGCAGCTCCTCTTTACGAAAGTCAGCAATGGTTCTTTTACATGCCTCTCACCATAAACAGTGAGAGATATGGCCCGCCTTTGATAACCCTGAAATGAATAATTCTCATTTATCACCTGTCAGTCCTTGCAATAAAAAAGTAGAAATGTAAATAAAATTAAATAAAATAAAATATTATAAACAGTGCATATACAGTAGGCCCTTGACTATTCACGGTTTTGCACCCACGGTTTGAGTATTCGCTGACTGCCGAGCAACCGGCACATGATTCAAATTCAGCCAATGGCTGCCCTCCTTTCTCCTGATTGGTTGAGCTGATGTCCTGCCCCCTTTTCCTCATTCGCGCACAAGTTGTCGATGAGCCTCTTTTTTGTGTGTGTTTTAATTACCAGTTAAGCTTTATGATACCACTCAAACGCTGTGCGTCTTCTCTGGCTAAGCGATAGAAAACGCTGGATGTATCTTCTGAAGAAATAAGACTTTCTACTGAGAAATGACGGTTTTTCTCTGAACTGTTGTATTAAAATCTTTTTCAATTATTATTCCAGTACAGTTCCTAAGTTCATGTTTATGCGTGAGATTTTATGTACTGTAGCATGTTGAACAAACGATACCAAAAGGATAAACTTTATTACAGTACTCTTCATGTCCTTTTACATTGAAATTGGAGTGACGTCTCCAAGATGCCACTGCCCAGAGGGCAACGTCGCGGAGTTCCCAGGTCAAATTGTTTCTTTGTTCGTTTTATTTGTTGTTTTGTTTGTTCATGTTTTGCACTATGCTCATCTACGACCGGTCGACTGTACTACAGCGATAAGATAGGGGTATTTTCGGGCGTGTATAACTAAGCAGAGCTAGCATGCTATTAGCAGAGCTAGCATGATATTAGCAGAGCTAGCATGCTATTGTTCGTTTTAATTTGTTTTATTTGTTGTTTTGATTGTTCATCTTATCGGGTGTACTCTCCTCGAGCCATGTTTCACAGAAACACAGTCCTGTAGATCCCTCTGCGCTGCAATCTGAGCATGAAGCTCGTCCATCTTGTTTCGCAGGGATTGAACGGTTAGCTAACCAAGCGCCGAAGAATCTGAGAACTCCGCCTGGGCTTAATGATAGCATAGCATAGCAGCTCACGATAGGAGTTGTTGCGTGCTTAGTTGCCCGAAGCTGAAGCTGCTAATAGCTGTAGTAGGGTCGACCGATCATAGACGAGCATAGTGCAAAACATGAACAAACAATTAAACAAATTAAAACGAACAAAAACAATTTGACTCTAAGAACTCCGCGTCGTTGCCCTCTAGGCAGTGCCATCTTGACGACGTCACTCCAAGTTCAATGTAAAAGGACATAAAGCGTAATAAAGTTTATCCTTTTGGTATCATTTGTTAAACATGCTACAGAACATAAAATCTCACGTACAAACATTCTCAGAATTCACTTAAGTACTGTACTGGAATAATAATTGAAAAAGACTTTAAAACAAGTGCTTTACAACAGTATGTTTTGTATAATGTTTATATATTTTATTACTAAATATCACAGTACAAAATTGAAAAGTTTTTCTTAATCATTACTATATTTTACTACATTAATGCTGTATTAATGAGTAAGACTGTCTGTAGAATGTGTTTAAGAAGCATATTTTAGCACATGTAATAGATTCATAGTATTTTACTGCCGGCTGCTCATTCACGTATGTGATGTCATACATGGGGTTTTACTTCCACGTACAGAACTCGAGGATTATCTCGATTCCTGGGAGGTCTCGGAACCATACCCCCGCGAAAGTTAAGGGACTAATGTAATACTGTAGTTTAAAATAGACCGAAGCCACATATAAAGCAATCATCATGAACTATGTACAGAACAGTATCATTTGAATAAAGTCAATACAAACGTATGCAGAAGAAGGTCCTGGGTTTGAGTGATGGGGTGAGGACGTTTTTTGAGGATGTTTGTATGTTCTCCCCGTGCTTGTGTGGGTTTCCTCCGGGTACTCCAGTTTCCTCCCATAGTCCAAAAACAGACAGAATAGGCTGACTGGTGGTTCCAAATTGCCCCAAGGTGTGAGTGTGAATGTGGTTGTGTGAGTCTGAGTGTGGTTATGCGAGTGTGAGTGTGTGAGTGTGAGTGAGTGTGGATAGGAGTGTGAGTGTGGTTGTGTGAGTGTGAGTGAGTGTAGTTGTGAGTGTGAGTGTGGTGGTTGTGTGAGTGTGGTGGTTGTGTGAGTGTGTTTGTGTGAGTGTACGAGTGTGCGTGTGGTTGTGTGAGTGTGGTTGTGTGAGTGTAGTTTTGTGAGTTTGGTGTGGTAGTGCGAGTGTAAGTTTGGTTGTGTGAGTGTGAGTGCGTGTGAGTGTGGTGGTTGTGTGAGTGTGTGAGTGTGGTTGTGTGAGTGTAGTTTTGTGAGTTTGGTTGTGAGTGTGGTTGTGAGTGTAAGTGTAAGTGTGGTTGTGTGTGTGTGTGGTTGTGTGAGTGTGGTTGTGGTTGTATGAGTGTGGTTGTATGAGTGTGGTTGTGTGAGTGCGAGTGTGGTTGTGTGAGTCTGAGTGTGGTTGTGTGAGTGTGGTTGTGTGAGTGTGGTTGTGTGAGTGTGAGTGTGGTTTTGTGAGTGTGGTTGTGAGTGTAAGTGTGCGTGCGGTTGTGTGCGTGTGGTTGTGTGAGTGTGTGAGTGTGGTTGTGGTTGTATGAGTGTGGTTGTGTGAGTGCGAGTGTGGTTGTGTGAGTCTGAGTGTGGTTGTGTGAGTCTGAGTGTGGTTGTGTGAGTGTGTGAGTGCGAGTGTGTGAGTGCGAGTGTGTGAGTGCGAGTGTGTGAGTGCGAGTGTGGTTGTATGAGTGTGGTTCTGTGAGTGTGAGTGTGGCTGTGGTTGTGTGAGTGTGGTTGTGTGAGTGTGAGTGTGTGAGTGTGAGTGTGGTTGTGTGAGTGTGGTTGTGTGAGTGTGGTTGTGAGTGTGGTTGTGAGTGTAAGTGTGGTTGTGTGTGTGTGGTTGTGTGAGTGTGGTTGTGTGAGTGCGAGTGTGGTTGTGAGAGTCTGAGTGTGGTTGTGTGAATGTGGTTGTGTGGTTGTGTGAGTGTGGTTGTGTGAGTGTGGTTGTGAGTGTGGTTGTGAGTGTAAGTGTGCGTGCGGTTGTGTGCGTGTGGTTGTGTGAGTGTGGTTGTGGTTGTATGAGTGTGGTTGTGTGAGTGCGAGTGTGGCTGTGTGAGTCTGAGTGTGGTTGTGGGAGTGTGGTTGTGTGAGTGTGGTTGTGTGAGTGTGAGTGTGGCTGTGGTTGTGTGAGTGTGGTTGTGTGAGTGTGGTTGTGTGAGTGTGGTTGTGAGTGTAAGTGTAAGTGTGGTTGTGTGTGTGTGGTTGTGTGAGTGTGGTTGTGTGTGTGTGGTTGTGTGAGTGTGGTTGTGGTTGTATGAGTGTGGTTGTATGAGTGTGGTTGTGTGAGTGCGAGTGTGGTTGTGAGAGTCTGAGTGTGGTTGTGTGAGTGTGGTTGTGTGAGTGTGTGGTTGTGTGAGTGTGGTTGTGAGTGTGGTTGTGAGTGTAAGTGTGCGTGCGGTTGTGTGCGTGTGGTTGTGTGAGTGTGTGAGTGTGGTTGTGGTTGTATGAGTGTGGTTGTATGAGTGTGAGTGTGTGAGTGCGAGTGTGGTTGTGTGAGTGTGAGTGTGAGTCTGAGTGTGGTTGTGTGAGTGTGTGAGTGCGAGTGTGTGAGTGCGAGTGTGTGAGTGCGAGTGTGGTTGTGTGAGTGTGGTTGTGTGAGTGTGAGTGTGGCTGTGGTTGTGTGAGTGTGGTTGTGTGAGTGTGGTTGTGTGAGTGTGGCTGTGTGAGTGCGAGTGTGGTTGTGTGAGTGTGGTTGTGTGAGTGTGGTTGTGTGAGTGTGGCTGTGTGAGTGCAAGTGTGGTTGTGTGAGTCTGAGTGTGGTTGTGTGAGTGTGGTTGTGTGAGTCTGAGTGTGGTTGTGTGAGTGTGGTTGTGTGAGTGTGAGTGTGTGAGTGTGAGTGTGAGTGTGTGAGTGTGAGTGTATGTGTGTTGGCTCTGCGATTCGCTGATGAGCTGTCAAGGGTGTACTCTGTCTTTGCTCAGCGTTGGCTGAGATGGGCGCCAGCCTCCCCATTTCCCTAGTTAGGATTAACAAATTAAGAAAATGAATGGATGAATGAATGAAGGAAAACATATATCTCCCCCAAACAACAAACAAACAAAAAAAAAACAAACAACTCAAATGCCTTTACTGAACAACAAATACTTTTTAGTATCAGTAGTATAAATGAATGTAAACAACCAAGCAACATTTCTTTCTCTCTCTCTCTCTCTCTCTCTCTCTCTCTCTCAATTCCTCCCCAGACTCTCTCACACACACACACACACACACACACACACACACACACACACACACAGAAAACAGAAGGCTGTAGTCAGGCGAGGCACAACCCTGTCTCGACTGTCACATAGCGAACAAACATCCATCATAAAACATTCCACGCTGCTCATGCACATGTTGCCTCGAGATTCTGCCCAGGACTCTGTAAAAAAACACCCCAAGGCAACAGGGTGTGTTTATTTTTCAGTTCATCTCAGTTCATTTTCTGTAACCACTTAATCCTAATTTGGGTTGCGGGGAGACTGGCACCTATCCCAGCCGACTCCTGGCAAGAGCAGAGTACACCCTGGACAGCTCGTCAGGCCATTGCAGGGCAGAAACACCCTGACTGCTTTGCATCTACTCTCTTGTCGAAAGTCAGCAATGGTTCTTTTACATGAACCTCACACCATAGACAGTGAGAGACATGGCCGGCCTTTGATAGCCCAGTTAGCTGCACTGGGGGGACAGTGACAACTTGTGGTAAGTGGGGCTCGAACCCCCAACCTTAAGATCAGTGATGCAGCACCTTTACCACCAGGCCTTCTGTCCCTTGCTAAAGGGTTGTGTCAGGAAGGGCATCCGACGTAAAAACCTATGCCAAATCAAACATGCGAATCATTAATATGATTTCCATGAAGATGGAGGCAGATGATTCGCTGTGGCGACCCCTGAAAAGGAACAGCCGAACGGTAAAGAAGAAGAAGAAGAAGAAGAAGAAGAAGAAGAAGTAGAAATGTCTTTGGATAATTGGAGGAAACTGAACTACACTGAGGAAACCTACACAGACACAGGGAGAGCATGCGAACCACACACAGAAACACTTGAATCTAGGAGATTCTTGCTGTGAGGCGGATGTGCCATCCACCACGCCACCTGGACTGTTGTGATCAAGTGTTATTCTATAATGAAGTAGAAGCAACACTGTGGGTGAAATCATGATGGTAACATCGTGTATTACTGACGAACATCACTTTACCACCTTTCTTTCTAGCACTATGGCTGTTAACATGCATTTAAATAGTGCATAATGGAGTGTGTGTGTGCGTGTGTGTGTGTGTGTGTGTGTGTTCTGAATGGTAAATGAATCCACCCCACATGGTTATCACAATAAAAGAAAAATACAAAAAGAACAACCAAAGTACAAAGCGAGTCAGAAAAAAATGAGTGTGTTACTACATAACTGATCTCTCTCTCTCTCTCTCTCTCTCTCTCTCTCTGTGTGTGTTTGTGTGTGTGGGGGGGGGATCATGTGATTCAGAGAAAGCTTGTGATGCAGTACAAACGTCTGTGTGTGTGTCTGTGTGTGTGTGTGGGTGTATGTGTGAGAGAGAGAGAGCAAGAGCACTATGCCAGCTCGAGTCTTTTCATCTCTTCCTCTCCATTTCCTCACCCATTTGCCAGGCAAACCTCATTTTATCTTCTCCTACTCTCTCTCTCTCCCCCACCTGGAATAATACTCTGACTTTCCTTTCACGTGGCTTGTGGGTTTTCCGGTCAGTGAATATGTGTGTGTGTGTGTGTGTGTGTGTGTGTGTGTAAAGGTGATTTAGACTGAAACCCATTCCATTTACTAACGCACATTTATAGGAAGCCTGTAGGCGATGATGTACACAGAAAGTTCAGGAAGATAAAAGTTTTCTGGTACCTGAGATTTCTCTCTCTCTCTCTCTCTCTCTCTCTCTCTCTCTCACACACACACACACACACACACACACACACACACACACAGACGCACACACACACAGACACACACACGCACACACACACACACACACGCACACACATTCCTTGTACATGATGGGGTACATGATGCATCATGATTTATATATTTATATAATTTTCCATTGCTTTTTTCCAGTATAAGGTAGTAAGTACATCTGCTCTTTTGTACATTCACAAATACCAATAAACACCTATTCCATCCAGAAGGTGGCAGTAATGCACCTAAACACAATTATATAAGAATAGAACAAGACCAGAATGTCGGGCAGTGGTGGTCTATTGGTATAGGGCTCTGGATCGCTGATCCTAAGGTTGGGGGTTCGAGTCCCACTCTCCACAGGGTTGTCACTGTCCCCCAAGTGCAGCTAACTGGGTTATCAAAGGCCGGCCATGTCTCTCACTGTCTATGGTGAGAGGTTCATGTAAAAGAACCATTGCTGACTTTCGTAAAGAGTAGCTGCAAAGTTGTCAGCGTGTTTCTGTCCCTCAATAAAGGGTTGTGTCAGGAAGGGCATCCGACGTAAAAAAAAAAAAACTATGCCAAATCAAATGTGCGAATCATTCGCTGTGGCGACCCCTGATAAAGGGAAAAGGCCGAAGGGAAATCTCAGAACAAGAACAGAATGTATTTGGCATGGGTAAAATATTGTGTAGAACTCGCTCACTAATTTGCTGAACTGCTTAATCTTACCAGGGTGATGGGAAGCTGGAGCCTATCTCAGCTGACATCAGGCAAAGATAGGAACACCCTGAATAGCTCATCAATCCATCGCAATGCAACACACACGCACAACCATTCAGTCTCACATCCCCACCGGGCGGTGATTTGGAACTGTCTTATCCTAAAGGTGTGTGTTTTTGGACGGTGGGAGAAAACCGGAGTCCCCAGAGGAAACCCACACAAGCACCGGCAAAATCTGCAAGCTCCACACATAGAGACGTGATAGCCCGAAACTCGAACGCAGAACCCTCTTACTGTGAGACGGACGTACTAACCACAACACTACTGCCCATCCCTAGACAAAACTGACTACTGAGAGATTGCACACATTAAAGGAACAATTCAGAATTTTGACACTACAATAAAGATAAATAAATGAATAAATAAATGCAACTAGTATCCTGAGAACCCGCAGGACCATTGGATCAGTGCTTTTGGTTGGTCCCACGTCACGTGAGCCTGTCACTGTAGGCCATGGAGCTATGGGGAGGCAATGCTCCTCACACCTCCACACCTTCCCCCTGCTGTAAAGCAGTCATTACGCGCAAGTGTGCGCTAATTGGCCTCGCTTACAGTTTCAATGTGGTGGTGAGTACGGAGTAATTATCAATGTGCTTTTTTCCCAGTGAGCCACTTGCAGTGAGGAAGCACCTGATCTCATACACACACACACACACACACACACACACACACACACACACACACACACACACACACACACACACCTCAATAATGTTAGAGAAAGGCCAGAGGGAAGCGTTTTTGTCTTTGTTGCTGGTTTTGTGTTGTTTGTGGCTCACACAGTCACCAGGATGAAGTGATAAATCGTCTTAATTAACGCCAATTATGGACGCAAGAGGTATGAGTCAGAACTCAGTCAACACAATCTCCTTGTGTGTGTGTGTGTGTGTGTGTGTGTGTGTGTGTGTGTGTTCGTGTCTGCTCTCTGCACCGATTCATGATTATGTATGATGTCATAAGTACATCTCTTGTTTAATAATCATTCACTCCCTTCATTTGTTGCTATCTTTCGAATTGAACCCTTGTGTCAGGTAAAGAAATGTACTGCACAGGTAAAGAATTGTTTATCTTTGCCAACTCTGGGCGAAGGTGGAGGTACACCCTGATCAGCTCACCAGACCATGGCAAGGCTGCCACCACACACACACACACACACACACACACACAGAACCATTCACACTGACACCTAGGGGCAAGTTGTTATAGCCAGAGGGCCGGGTGGACACCACGTAAATTGAGTTCTATAGATTCTTAAGTATGGTGCACTACTAAAAGCATCCAGCAAGCTGCAGTTCTGTTTGGTGTGAATGCCTTCTTGATGAAAGGAAAACAATCATTAGGTTTGGAGATGGCGTGAGCATTATCGCTACTCTGATAAGCACTTTTTATAACCGTGCGGAGCAGAAAAAACGCCTCAGGTATCATTAAATTCGGCTTCCATCAGCCAAGAACCGAAACCTGAGACCACAATGAGTACAGACTCGCCGAAACTGGAACAAGACTGAAAAAAGGACCCGGTGATGTTTTTCCAGCTTTATCTTCACGTGTAATAAAAGCACAGGACAACAATGAGTCACACATGCACAGTAAATGAATTAGGAAGGACAAGAGAATAGTGCTGTATTGGCCTAGCTGGTGAGCTGTGCAGGGTGTATTTCTCTTTCGGCCAGAGTTGGCCGAGATGAGCCTTCATGTGACCCTAATAACGGTTCAGAAAATTGATGAAGAGCATAGTGTTGGACATCAGGATTGAGTCCATACAAGTGTATTTCTCTGTGGATTCCACACTATGGGGAAATTTGTTTCGAAAAACAGATGAAAAAAGTGGAGCTGGTATTTTAAAAAGTGTCTCACGGCAGCATAATAGCATTGAGAGAGTAATACTGTCAATGAGATAATGGGGTGTAATTTCCCAAGGTGCAACAGGGTTCCACAGTAATTATTGTGGGTGAAAGTAGGGGAAATTTTCTCCTCATGCTACCCGTGGTTATATTTTAGTGGCTGTTAAAGTGGCAAGTGCCATAAAGGAGAAATACAGTAGAGTAGATTATATATATAATAAATATACTGTATATAAAACTTATTGTTTGTGCATGTGACCGTGACTTCATATCAGATCGATGATCTGCGGTATGGGTGTAGTCATGACTTGCGGTTGACTTGAATTTAAGTGAGGGAGAGTTGCGCAGATCGTCAGCCTCACTCCCTCGTTCCAGTCTATTTGAGTCCGGTGGCAGGACGTAGTCGAGATGGCTGTAGACAGGTCAGGTTGCAGTGGATGGCCAGCAGGGTCCTGTGTGTCTCACTGTGCCCCGGTTGCACTCCATGATGCTTCGCCTTCTTGTCCGCTGAACCAATTTGGTGGGTTCTTCCGCACAATCAGCCGGACCCAGTCTTCGCATGCATGGGTAGAGAGGTCCTACTCTTACCGACTGTCAAGTGGCATGCACATATGTGTTGGCTGGGATGTGTATGTGTTGGCTGGGATGCTGAACCCCCATCACAGGTCCAATGGATAATAACAGAGACAGGAACTACCTAGATGGCAAATCCTTGATGTATTTTACTGCACATGAACCACACCGGTGCAATAAATACTGGCTCTGTAATGAGAGTAGAACAGTGGAGTACCTACATCAAGCACCACAAGAAATCTTTACTACCATCTGATTTCCTGATATGAGAAATCTATCCAATCTGAATGCAGAAATGCAGCCATTCATTAAATGAATTCTGATATGTTTATATAGGAGCTTAATTTACAGCTCATTAATTGATAGACACCATGTAAATATGTAAATGGAAGTGTGTGTGTGTGTACAGTATATATATATATATATATATATATATATATATATATATATATATATATATATATATATATATATATATAGAGAGAGAGAGAGAGAGAGGATTTTCTGAGTAGATCCTTCCGTAGGAGAGTGCTCAATACTTTTTGGTAGAGCAAATAACAATATATATATATATATATATATTATATAAGGCTTGGAGACAGAGGAACAGATGAGACGAAGACAGTGACAGGAAGTGCATATAATATCTTTAAAATAGTGAAAATGCTTTTCAGAAGGATCTGTAACTGTGAGTAACTTTACACTGTGTTGCGTGTTTACTCCTGCATGGGTCATGTGTTTTTATATATACAGGGATCCCTCGCTACTTTGCGCTTCAATTCATGCGGCTTCACTGCATCACGTTTTTTTTTTAAATATTCATCGAATTAAAAAACAGAGAATAATAAAGAAGAATAGGGGGAAAATTTGAGGAAAATACCATAAAACGGAGCCAATTATGCAAAAAAAAAAAAAAAAAACCCAACCCAAAACCCCCCCAACAAAACTACATACATTTTTATGTGAGGTATGTATCTGTGTGCATTTGTATGTGTGTTTATTTATATTTTATTTACATCTTATGCATTGTTTTTAAATATTTAATTGTTATAAGCATTTCGAGCATTGAATATGTATTTATTGACATTATAGACACATATACATGTACCTATACGTCAGTCAGGGCGGGTTGATCCTACTCTGCGGAATTCGGTAGTTGTGGGGGATCTTGGTCCCAATTAACCGTGGAAAGTGAGGGATCCCTGTGTGTGTGTGTGTGTGTGTGTATGTATGTGTGTGTGTGTGTGTGTATATATATATATATATATATATATATATATATATATATATATATATATATATATATATATATATATATATACTGAGAAAAGTTGGAGTCTCACACACACACACACACACACACACACACACACAGGGTCAGATTTTAAAAGGCACTTAGCCTGTCTTTGGCTGGTAGAAGGAGATCAAAGTACCTAGAGGAAAGCCATGGAAGTGTGGGGAGAAATGCGAACTCCATACTGAAATGCCCTACCCTGAGAATCAACCTCAGAATCACCTTACTGTGAGGCAGACGTGCTAATCACTACACCACCGTGTCACCATATGTATATGTATATAGATAGATGGAGAGAGAGAGAGAGAGAGAGAGAGAGAGAGAGAGAGAGAGAGATGTAGTGTAGTGAGCCATGCACACTCGCACAGACAGTGAGAGACATGACCGGCCTTTGATAAAACAGTTAGGTGCACTGGGGGGACAGCAGTAACAACCCTTGTTACATATATATATTTCCTATTTTAGCTGTTTTAGCAGGCAATTTCTTCATCTTTTAAAAGGTTACAGGATAATAGGCATATATAATAAAATAGATTGACACGGTAGCAGCACTGTGGTTACTATGTCCGCCTCATAGTGAGTGGTGAGTGCTCAGGCGTGTTTCTATGTAGAGTTCGCATGTTCTCCCTGTACCTATGGGCTTCCTTCGGGTATTCCGGTTTCCTCTCACAGTTCAAAAACATGCACGGTCGGCTAAATGGCTTTTGCAAATCACCCCTCGGTGTGAGCGTGACTGGTTTTGTGAGTGCTGGCCCTGCGATGCTCTGGTGAGCTGTACCTCGCCTTTGCCCAGAGTTGGCTGAGATGGGCACCAGCCTCCACACAACCCTAATTAGGATTAAGCAGCTTTGAAAATTAATAAATGAGTTCGACAGGATACATAGCTAAATTGTGACCTATAAAATGCAAGCAAAAGCAAAACATAAAGACAAAAGTAAAGCTACGATGTACGTGCTGGTTTGCTTTTTTCTTTGTTTTGCAGTAATATTTAGTTTAAAATTCAATAAGATCAAAAAGTCAAGTTCAAGCTCCCATCGGTAGTTTTACATGTACAGTGGTACCTTGGGTTACGAGTGTCCCTTATTATGAATTTTCCATGATACGAGCTTCGATTCCACCAAAAATCTGCCCCCATCCAACGAGCAAAATTTTGATTTATGAGCTCTGCTGGGGAAATGGCTTTTCTGGGCTGATTAGCCTTGTATTCTTCCGCATGTATTCCTCCGCACTTCAAGATGCCTTGTGCAGTGCGCCTCAATTATTTTCTGTGACGCCCCTCTAGGAAGAAACCACAACCCCCCCCAGTGCCCCGCACTTGACTATAAATAGTGTTTACTGCACTTCATATCATTTGCTTGGTGCTTTTTTCCCTGCACTATAGCGCAACAATAAGAGCACCACTGCCAACTACTGTAGTGGATGCACAATTACACGTAATTCCACTACAGTATGGCAAAAAAGCATGTTCCCCAGGGTCATACGCGCCCCCCCTGGCATCACACCCCCACTATTTGACAAGCATTGGCCTTGTGGGAGCTCACCACAAGCTTTTCCTTGCTGGCATTCGTAGCGTGCACATGCACAATACTTTCCTCCTCCTCCTCTGTTACGGACCACCTCCTGCCTGCCCACATGACATCTTCGCCACAGTCGATGATCAGAAGGGTTAGTTGACTTATTGTTTATTCTTGTTTTATTAATATTTATTATTAATTATTTTTAATGTACATGTATTATTATTATGAAATATTTATTGTTTTTACATGTTTTAATATATTAGGTAAAATATACGTATTTGTGGCAGGTTATCTGAGTTTGGGAGGGGGTTGGAACGGATTAATTGGTTTTCTGTTAGTTCTTCTGTGTTAGAACTGAGAATTTCTCCGTTGTCTAGGACGGGAAGATGCCTTTCATCTCGCAATTAGAACCCTACGTGTCAGCGAGAGCTGCTCTGGAGCGAGTGTGAAGAAAGGACCGGAACCCGTGTGGTTTCTTCTTCTTTATTCACAGATCACCGAGTGCGTTTGCTAAAAGAGACTTTATATATGCTTCAGCTGGGCAGCAAGACAGTAAATACAGATAAGGAGTGGTTTCTCAGTTCTGGTTGCTTAGCACATGATAACATTCAGTCAGCTCACGCAGTGGATACAGCATGTGGTTTCTGATATCAAAGTTCAGCAGGTTTTATACAGAGAGAAAACAATGTCTTTCCACAGGTGTGAAGCCTTAGAGAAAAAAACTTTGCACAGAATGGAAATTTAGAGAGGACTAATGCATTAACAAGAACATATACACTATATGACACAAAATAATACAAATACAGGGATCCCTCGCTACTTCGCGCTTCAATTCATGTGACTTTGGTGCATTGCTGTTATTTTTTTTTTTAAATATTCATTGAATTAAAAAATAAAGAAATTAAAGGAGAATATGGGGAAAAGTTAAGGAAAATACAACAAAAACAAGGCGAATTATGCAAAAAAACCCCTAAACAAACACAAAACAAAAACAACCCAAAATCTCCCATCTAAACTACTTACACTGTTGCATCTGCGCACATGCGCACGTATGTGTGTGTGTCATCTTCTTCTCATGCAATACCATCTGTATGTGTGTGTGTATTTATATTTTATTTACATCTTATGTTATTTTTGTAATGTTTAATTGTTGTTATAAGCATTTATAGCATTGAGTAAGTATTTATTGATATTATATACACATATACATGTACGTATACGTCAGTAGGTGGGGTTGGGGGGGTGATCCTACTTCGTGGATTTTGATGGTCACATGGGGATCTCGGTCCCAATTAACCGTGGAAAGTGAGGGATCCTTGTATTTATATTTTATTTACATCTTATGCATTATTTTTGAATATTTCATTGTTATTATACGCAGTTATAGCATTGAATATGTATTTATTGACATTATATACACATATACATGTACGTATATGTCAGTCGAGGGGGTGGAATCCTACTTTGCTGAATTCGGTGGTCGTGGGGGGATCTCGTTCCCAATTAACCGTAGAAAGTGAGGGATCCCTGTATTCTTACATTATGGGAATGATTCTTTCATCTAACAAACTTTTTGGTTTATGAGCTTGCCCTTGAAAAGAATTACGTAAATTCTTAAGACAAGGTACCACTGTACTTGTATTCACATTTGTAACAGAGGAGCATGTGCAGCAGCCATGTCGCAGTGGTCATAAAGCTGTCTTTTTACCTACACCGTTTCCTTTTTCTCTTTCCATCCACTACCTGCCCCCCCCCCATCAAACCATGAAGCCTGACAGTGTCAACTGAACAAAAACCCAGCAGGATTAAGAACAAGACACAAATCTGAAACTAGACTTCTAAGTGCTCAGTGCTCACTTACTGGTTATCCAAAAGGCTGAGTACACTTTCAAAACCTTTTAGTTTCCACATAAACCTGCACCACATTGGTGTATCATTATTGCGAGTATCCTATTTCTTGCTTTGCGTCCAATTTATTCTCTTCTACACCGATATCCATCAGTGGAATAAGCCCAACAGGACAACTGCTGGCCTGATATTTCGGTGGGTGTTACTAGAATGAGCACTGTTTGGAATTCTAAGCATTGATGGACTAAGACTCACATCCCAAAATATCCACTAAGCATCAGTGCTGTAGAGAGAAACTGATACTGCTGAGCGCTGAAGAATAAACAACCCGTGTGCAATATAGAGATGTACACCGAGGCAATGTAATATGCATCTCAATGCATTGCTCATGATCTGATAAATTCGACAAAGACATGAAGTAACCACTAATGATTCATGGCATCCTACTGTGATTCAAGGCGGCACGGTGGCGTAGTGGTTAGCACGTCCGCCTCACAGCAAGAAGGCCCGGGTTATATTCCCGGGCTGGGCGTTTCTGTGTGGAGTTTGCATGTTCTCCCCGTGCTTGTGCGGGTTTCCTCCGGGTGCTCCGGTTTCCCCCGCAATCCAAAGACGTGCACTGTAGGTTAATTGGCCGTTCTAAATTGACCGTAGTTTCTCTCCTGCAGCGGCACTGGAACCCAGTCGTATCGGCACTTGCCTTTCCATTGGATCCTTCCGGTGGCGCCGAGACAGGGGGGGACTTGCTGCTTGGGTAACAGCCTGTCCCTCATTACTCCCTACCCAGGCTCTGTGCACTGGGGGGTATCACCAGTCGGGATACTGGCCAGAGCGCAGCCATAGTCCTTCGGGACTGACGGAGGCCTACGCTACTGTGATTCAAAATGATGTGAGTTAGCATGATGCTATGCAATACAGAAGAATATGATGATGTGCAAAAATGGTGCGACATCTAGCACAGTGTGTGAAAAAAAATAAACTTGTCTTTTATAACTGCATTCAAATGTAGCATGTGGACATAGGTTTGATTCCCAGGCTCGGGCGCTGCTTCTGGGTGGAGTTTGTATGTTCTCCCCATGCTTGCGTGCGTTTCATCTGGGTATTGTGGTTTCCTGCCACAGTCCAAATACATGTACAGTATGCTAATCGATAGCTCCATATCGCCCTTAGACGTGAGTGTAAGTGTGAGTGTGAATGGTTGTGTGAGTGTCATAACTGCAATGTCCTGGGTGTACCCCGCACTCACCCAAAGTTGGCTGAGATGGGTGCCAGCCTATTGACCCTTATTAAGATTAAGCGGCTTGGAAAATTAATCAATGAATGAATGAATTATTGACAGCTAATGGTTGTGTACAGAAACTAATCTGTAATTTGTGTACCTTTCACAGTAGTCCATGTTGGGCAACGCTATATAACGGTTATTATGGAATCCTAATTATCCCCCGTTCCCCTTGAAAAAAGATGAGAAGGAATCTCATGTGTGTTCGTTTTTATTGATTCTCAAAACAAAGCACTTGAACACAAGATACTTCTGATTCTGACTTCACAAGTCAAAGTAGAACTTCCTGACTAGCACATCAAGGTAAGAGGTCATACCAGATTGAGCATCAGTACTTCAACCATCAATGGTTCTTCAAGGCTGAGGGACTTATCTGGTTTGGTTTGTGGAGTCAATTTTTATTCATTGGCTATTACAATGGAGTGCTTCGCTACTCTACTCTCACTCTCTCGAGGACTTGTTTTTTATCATTGTGCATCGTCTGTTTTGGAGAAATGGCTTTGCAGGAAGGCCCCAAGGAACAAGGTAGGATTTTTGGTTGGATGCTTTTAAAATCTACCTTCATCTTGATGGTTTTACCACAAATCACAGAGTCTGTTCTGAAGCCCGAAAAGGTTCCTTGCTAAAATCCAGAGGGAGATGCTGATTGTAATCTTTTAAGGATTATCGCTGAGAAACATTTTATCATATTTCAATAGGAAGTACTCAAACACATATGTAGGTAAGAAAGTCTGTTGGAAAGGTGCTAGATCACTGATCCTATGGTTGAGGGTTCAAGTCCCACTCTCAACACGTTGTCTCTGTCTCCCCAGTGCAGCTAACTGGGTAATCAAAGACCGGCCATGTCTCTCACTGTCTACGGCGTGAGGCATGTAAAAGAACCATTGATGATTTTTGACAAGAGTAGGCTGCAAAGCTGTCAGCGTGTTTTGACCCTGCGATGGCCTGGCGAACTGTCCAGGGCATCCAGCCTCCCTGCAGTGGCTCAGAAAATGAATGAATGTCTGATACAGGTACACTGTGAATACCAGGGTGAGCTGTCCACAGTGTACTCTTCCCTTACCCGGAGTCGGCTGGGATAGGCGCCAGCCTCTCCGCGACCCTAATTAGGATTAAGTGGTTACAGAAAATAAACTGAACTGATGAAAGTCTGTTGGGCTTTTAAACCCAAGTCTTAGTGGCTCAGGCAGTGGTGGCCTGGTGGTAGGGTGTTGGATTACTGATTTCAAGGTCTGGGGTTCAAGCCCTGCTATCACTGGGGTGTCACTGCTATGCCCCCAATGCAGCTAACTGTGTCATCAAAGGCTAGCTATGTCTTTTGCTGGCTATGTTGAGAGGTTCATGTAAAAGAACCATTGCTGACTTTTGTCAAGAGTTGCTGCAGAGCTCTCAGCAGGTTTCTGCCCAGTGTTGGCCTGGTGAGCTGTCCAGGATGTATTCTGCCCTTACCCAGAGTCGGCTGAGATGGGCGCCAGCCTTCCCGTGACCCAAATTAAGATTTAGCGGTTCAGAAAATGAATGGACTCTAACAATTCTATGTCTTCCAAAAAAGTGTCCTCTTGTGGGATCGCTGACGATCATAAATTAATTACATTTAATCTCTTTAATCTTTTTTTGAAATCTAATAACTAAAATAAATAACATTACCAAAACAATGTACCAGCATGATTACCATCATTAATCCACCTACAAACAAATGAATTTCAGTTGTTTATGCCCTATGGCTCACTGGGGAGGCCGGCGTCTATGCAAACGCCACACAGAAAGAACAAACTCCACCAAGAACTTTCTTGAGAGGCAGACATGCTAACCACTACAGCACTGCTAGGTTTAAATTACTGGAAGAGGCTAATTAGGATTCTAATTAGGATTAACCATTTCAGAAAATGGATGGATGTGTCTACTGTCTCATCATGACGATGCTCATGCCTGGTTCTATTCCATTCCAAGAAACGATATAGGCAGTGTGTAGTGGTCAAAAAATAAGTGAGTACACTATGGCAGCAAAGCGAAGCGACTGAGGTGCACGGAGAGCGGGGAGTGTGCGGGAGGGGCTATCCCCCTCCAACAAGGGGGGGGGGGGTCTGGAGGGGTCACCCCCAGAAATTTTTGAAATCTGAAAGGCTGAGAGGTGCATTTTTGAGCATTTCGACTTTAAAAGCAGTTAGTCTGAGCTATTCTAAAATTTACAGAACTTGACAATTATATCTGTAATAAGAAATAAAACAAAAACATTAGTAAATAATACTGTATGTTCATTATCATTTAAATATAGACATTTTATTGTTAAAATGTTCGTGCTGAAATCTATAATGAGTATGTCATATGTACTTAAGTGATTTACTTAATTACCTTCTTAATGTGATCTAGGAAGTTGTGTTGAAGCTGTCTAAATACCACACTGTATAGTCTATTTTCTCCACCCCTCTGTCTCGACAGTAACTGCAGGCATAATGAAATAGGAGTTGGTTTCCTGCTTATACAGTGAAGAATTTAGGTGTTTTAATGTCATATGTAATTAACTAAATACACTTAATATGTATTTTATCTAACAATTATCAAAAATTGCATAAAAAACACAAACAACTTACTGGGTACATGTATTAGAAGTACAATATGCAAACCACAAATGACAACATATTATATATACACTGCAAGACATTAGGCCATTTTCAATGTTCCATATACATATGTAATTATAAAGAAGTGTTGTTCGTGCTAATTATAATTATTCATTCCTTCAATAACTAATGGTGACTTATTAAATGAAGATATCCAAAAAAGTACAGTTGGTACCTCACTTTATGAAATTAATCCGTTCCAGAGCTTTTTTCGTCACCTGCATTTTTCGTAAATTGAACCGCATTTTACATGTAAAACGCGTGATTTGTTCCAAGGCTTCCAATACTACCTATTAAACCCTTTAAAAACTATAAAAGCATACCTTTTAAGACCTCATTCTGCTTCAATATCGTACCGATGGTAGATGGGTTTGGCCATATTCCTTTGTGATATCACTCGAGCCCGTTTCTTCTTCTCACTCGCACCAGAAATCATGCGCGTGTGTGTGTGTGTGTGTGTGTGTGTGTGTGTGTGTGTGTGTGTGTGTGTGTGTGTGCGTGCGCGTGTGTTGACCATGTCTTCTTAGCAGAGTTATACAGTAATCTTACAAATGTTTATGGAAGGTTAAAAGTCCGAGTCAAGAAATAAATAAAGAATAAAACAACAGTAACTCTGTCCTTTACACAAAAAGAATCATGGTGGATTCAGCTCCATATTAGGCTATGGGAGGTAGCTGCGTCATCCCTCTTAGCCAATGGGATCCCTCTCCAACATGGTGTCAGGTGGACCTGTCCAAGATGGCGCGCGAGTGAAGGCGACATGTACGACGGCTCAGTTGTTAGCCAATGGGAGGCCAGCGGGGCGGGATGTTTGAACATCATTAATGGGAGAGCAGCTCATGCACTGTTTGAATGTCTGAATGGCACATTTTAATGTTTGAATGGCGCATTTGAATTTTTAAGATGGCGCTTTCGTAATGTGAACTTGTTTCATATACAGAGACAAACATTTTAGGAAAATGCGTTTCATAACCTGCATTTTTCGTTTGGTGAGACTTTCCTAAAGTGAGGTACCACTGTACTTGTTCAGTATGGATAGGCATAAAATCTTTTAGTATCTTTTAGTAAGTATATAATATATTTTAGTATCTTTTTTTAATCTTTTAGTATCTTTTAGTAAGTATGTTTACTGTACCACGTTAGCTTGGATTAACCATTTGGTTATTACCAAAAAGTAAGACCTATCAACAAGGACAAACAGGGCATAAACTGACTCCAGTTTTCCATTTACTTATGTGTATTCCCTCAGGGAACTCCGGTTTTGTGCAAAGTTTGAAAATCTTTACCGACACTCCCGACTTACGTTTTTGTTTGGTTCCGGACGGACGAACGTAAGTTGAAAATGAACGTAAGTTGTTACTGTATTTTCCAGTGACGTATGACATTCATACTAAACTATACATCTATAAATACCATTACCGTATCTCATAAAACACCCCTAAATCAATTATTATAAACAACATTGTAAAGTAATATCAAATATATCAAATAATAACATTAATTTCAAATAAATTAAATTCAAGCAAAATAATTTCAAATAGATAAATTTTAATCAAATTCACTCATCAAATATCAAATACAATATCAAATATAACCTTTAACATTCTCTATGATGTGATCTTTCTGCTTGTAAATGGTTCCGATGGTCGACGGATGGTCACTTTACATGAAGCTGAGCCAAGTCACTTTACATGAAGCTTAAAACAGCCAATCAATGCTTACAATATGTGAGGCACTCAACACTGAAAGTAGTTTACTTGTTTGTGCTTGACAGAAAGCATGGGTTTCCGGACTTCCGGTCTTTCAATTGAGCAAGGGCGCCGTTGAACACTTATTTAGTACTCAGCCTGCACTGATGTGAATCACCAGCAGAGGGGAGAGTTTTCTTTCTTTTATGGATTCAGGTTTTCATTCATTTTACAACTCTGTTTGCTTAACTGAATATGCATGGTAGATTGCGCCAATCCGAGCAGATAGTTAATTCATCTCTGTGTATGAGACTTGCACCCATGCTAGTAGGCTTACACTTCTGACCAACCATATTTGCTTAGGGTTACAAAAGTCTGCAAAACAGTGTAAACACAAAGATCACAGAGACAACGTCTCAACACAAGGGTAACATGCTATATAACTGATATATATACAGTGTGTGTGTGTGTGTGTATATATTATATATATAAAACTTAACTGGGAAGAAGGAGGGGCACGTTCAGTCTCGTTTGTAAACAATGGACCCAGCGTCATTACATCATTGCATCATTACGTCAGCATACTACATAGGTACGTCTAAACACAAAATTTGACATTTAAAAAAAATAAATAAATAAAAAACGTAAAATCGAAAAAACGTAAAACGAATGAACGTAAGTCGGGGAGCATCTGTACATTAAGCTTTCATTCATTCATTTTCTATAACCGCTTAATCCTAATTAGGGTCGCGGGGAGGCTGGCGCCCATCCCAGCCAACTCTGGGCGAGGGCAGAGTACATTCTGTACAGCTCACCAGGCCATCGCAGGGCATACACACGCTGACAGCTTTTCAGCTACTCTTGTCGAAAGTCAGCAATGGTTCTTTTACATGAACCTCACACCATAGACAGTGAGAGACATGGCCGGCCTTTGATAACCCAGTTAGCTGCACTGGGGGTGACAGTGACAACCCGTGGCGAGTGGGGCTTGAACTCCCAACCTTAGGATCAGTGATCCAGCACCCTATACCATTAGACCACCACTGCCCTATACATTAAGCTAATTGCAAATTTTTAATTGCCTCTTGGTGTGAGTGGGAATGAGAGAGAGAGAGAGAGAGAGAGAGAGAGAGAGAGAGAGAGAGTGAGTGTGAGTGCGAGTGTGTGTGTGTGTGTGTGTGTGTGTGTTTGTGTTGCCCCTGCGATGGACTGGTGATCTATTCCAGGTTTACACTTCCTTCTACAAAGATGGCTCAGATACGCTCCATACATCCTGCCACTCTAGTAGGATTAAGCGGTTCAGAAAATTGGATAAATGAATAGCAGACACACAGAACTGTCAATGTACGCAATATGTAGGTAGCGTCTCAGACTGCATGTCATGCCGACCCATAAACCCCCTCTTGGTGTTTTGACACAGATACATCAACCTAAACAGAAATGCACGAGTGTAACGACCCTTGATTTTAGGGATTCTGATGCACAGATCTACTTGATAATTCGTGAACTTCATTCAGTTGCAGTTCGCTAGATATGCACGGGTTCCACTTCGAATCCCCAGAGTCATGCAGCTTTTCATTTGTCAGAAGAATGTGCAATCTCGCTACATAAGAGATCAGTGTGTATGTTTCTGTGTTATCTCTTCAGGAACTGTGTGCGAGGCATGCCATATCCTGCAGCTGTCTGGGTAAGAGGTTTTATGGGTCTCTGTCCTACAAACAGTCATCTGTTTTACTAATCTTAAGACGAACAGACAGAATTGAAACAGCGGGTTAGCCACGGGGCACTGGCAGATTAAACCCAACAGAAGAAAGCAGCATTCAGTCTCACAGAATCAGTCACTAAAGAACACAAGGGTTTTGATAATCTCCCACAGCTTCCACTGAACTTCTCCAAAATATGATTAAATCCCTGTTATGGCCTCAAGTCATCACTAAGTTTCTTAAACACACACTCAAATTGGTCTCCTACTGCAAAAATAACCAGGGAATGACAAAAGTTAAAACATGGATACAAGTGAAGTGATATCAAGGCATCTTGGCCTGTCAGCATCTACGTGGAAGGACGTGGTCTGTCACTTTCAGTGAGTTGGTGTGGCCTGTCTGTCAGTCACAGTGAAGGCATCTTTGCATGTCATTTTCTGTGAAGGTGTGGCGTCTGTATTTGTCAGTCACAATTAGGGCGGGGCGGTGGTGGCCTGGTGGTAAGGGTGCCGGCCATGTCTCTTACTGTCCATGGTGTGAGGCATGTAAAAGAATCATTGCTGACCTTTGACAAGCGTAGCTGCATAGCCATCAGCGTGTTTCTGCCCTGCAATGGCCTGGTAAGCTGTCCAGGGTGTACCCTGCCCTTGCCCGGAGTCGGCTAGGATGGGCTCCAGTCTCCCTGCAAGCCCAATTAGGATTAAGCGGTTATAAAAATGAATGGATGACAATTAAGGTGTGGTCTCTGTATCTGTCAGTTTTTGGTAAGGGGTCCTGCCCCTCAGTCACAATGAAGTAGGTATGACCTCTGTATGTGTCACTGCGTGAATCTGTCTTCCTTTCGGCTTTTTCCCTTTTACTCGGGAGTCGCCACAGCGAATCATCTTGATTCACACGTCTTGATTTGGCAGAGGTTTTTACGCCGCACTGGGGGGGGACGACAGTGACAACCTTGTGGAGAGTGGGACTCGAACCCGCAACCTTTGGATCAGCGATCCAGCGCCCTATACCAGTGTTTCCCAACCTTTTTGAGCCAAGGCACACTTTTTACATTAGAAAAATCACGAGGCACACCACGGAACAAAAATGATACTGCCCTCTAGCAGAACAGCACTGTTACTACACGTTAAGTGAAATTGGTTAATCTTCCGCGGCACACCTGATAATTTCTCACGGCACACTAATGTGCCGCGGAACAGGGGTTGGGAAACACTGCCCTATACCACTAGACCACCACTGCCCCCTGTGTGTGAATGAGGTGTGGAATTTTTGCTTGTCAGTCTGTAAATTAGGTGTGGCTTCTGTATTTGTCATTTACGCAAAGTGAGGTGTGGCCTCTGTATATTTCAGTCACAGTGAAGTAGGTATAGCCCCTGTATTGTGTGAGTGTCCGTGAAGGAGGTGCAGCATCTTAGCCTGTCAGTCACTGTGAAGGTGTGCCTTCTGTATTTGTCAGTCACTATAAGGGAGGTGTGGCCTATGTATCTGTTAGTCACATTGAAGGTGTGGCCTCTGTATCTCTCAGTCACAGTGAAGGAGGTGTGGTCTCTGTGCATGTCAGTCCTAGTATAGGTGGTGTGGCCCCTGTATTTGTCAGTATCAGTGAAGGAGGTGTGCTCCATTTGGTCTGTCAATC
>CM045738.1:28759796-28829796 GCA_024760905.1 Plotosus lineatus
TGGTCCCAATTAACTGCGGAAAGTGAGAGATCCCTATATATATATATATATGTATATATATATATATATATATACATACATACATACACACACACACACACACACACACACACACACACACACACACACAGACGCTTCCCTACTTATGACCATTCGTTTTACGAACATCCGGAGATACGAATATCTGGTCCGAGGTCGAGAGTAAAAGTGAAAGTGAAATGAAACTGAAGAACAAGTAGTAATAGAAATGGAATAAAATCTACAGAAAGATATATCATAAATATAAGTATGAAATATGATTAAACATTATCCTGAGGTACACTTAATACTAGGCTCCGGCAGAGGCTGAAACGTGCTTTACACTGGAGGTCCAGGAAGAGAAGCAGAACCGATATATTTCTGAACTCCTCCGAAAAGTTTCAAAGAAGAAACAAATTGACTCCAGTATTATAATAAACTGGATAAGAGTGAAACTCTCTGTAAATCTGATCAGATCCGCTGTGCTGTGCTTGAGAGCAACCAGGAGTTTAAACATGGTACATAATGATATTGATAATGTGATGATTATGGAGAGAGAAAGACAGGGAGAGAGAGAGAGCGAGAGAGAGAGAGAGAGAGAGAGGTTCAAAGTTTTCTAAGTGTTTAATTTCATGTCCCCCACTAGTATGATCTTGCCACCTGTGAGCCGGTAATGTGCGTGCGCTGCTCTCAGAGGTTAGCACGTCTGGCACTGTTCTAGCGATGCGCAGCCTGAAGCACACACATGGCCGCTGCTCACCTCCAGATCCCACACAAACAACTTCTTTATCCAGGACCGGTGGGTTAAATGGTGTGCCTTGACAATGCCAAGTGGTTTTGAAGTGCAGGATGATGTTTACTGAGGTGTCACAGGAGGAATGGTGTCATTAACAATGTGATCAATGAAAAATGTGATGGTCATGATTTAACACCATAAAGACTTTAAAGCTTCAAGCACGTGGGCAGTGGGTTGAGTCAAATCGGGTCACCGTGGGGCTGAGTGAGACACAAACTATGATTCATATTGGGAAATGATTCACAAATAATCCACCAATCAAACGGAATTATCTAGATAGCATTACTCACACTTCAGGTAAACAAATAAATAAATCAGATAATCTTCATGTCGAAGTTCAATTATAGGTGCTCCTTCCAAGGACAACCTATATAAATACACACACACACACACACACACACACACACACACACACACACATATATATACATACATCATACACAATAATACACAGATGCAGGCATGCATTTTGATTGGATAGCTAGTGATTTCACCCCATGTTCCTCAGAACATTATTAGCTACGTCACAAAAAAAAATGTGTTTGATAATTGGAATGTGTTTGTTTTTTATTTTCAACCATTCGATTGTTTTTCACCCTCTGTGACAGCCTCCGGCCTTTGGCACTGCTGAGTCTTGATGATGATAACAATGCACCTTTTTATAAATCTCATTAATAGCAGCATGGTGGAATTGTGGTTAGCACATCCGCCTCACAGCACGAAGGTCCTGGGTTTGAGTCCCGGCTCAACAAGGGCGTTCTGTTTAGAGATTGCTCCGGGTATTACAGTTTCCAAAGACTTGCACATTGGGCTAATTGGTGAAGTATTCCTCCGAGATTGTAAATGCGATGGTCTGGCAAGCTCTTCATGGTGACACCCACCTTATCCCAATGTCGGCCGATATAGAATCCAGTGTCAATGTGACCCTAATAGTAGGACAATACGGGTCAGCAAATGAGTGAGTAATTAGAAAGAATTAAAAAAGCTTAATTTTGGGTAATACACTGAGGCATTATTGAATAAAATAATTCTTCCACTTGCTCTCATCGGATTTGCTGATCGCTGATAGGCTATTCATGCATATTCAACTCAGACCCTGTGAATAACTGTTAATATGCAGTTTGTAAATTGTTATTGCATGAAATTTCTCAATATATTTTGTAAATGCTGCATTTAAATAATTCTAAATGTATTTTATACAAAATAAATGACAATCAGATTATAAAAACATTGCGTTATTTGAATATTATTGTTTATCCACCTTGTTTTTTTTTTTAAGATAATGCTTCTGATTTAAATGTATCCCTCCTACTTCACTCGTGCACTTAATTAGTTCCTATGAGATATCTTTTTTTGATTAACATCTTAAATTTCCTGTTGATTATTCAGTTATTCATCTTAAAGCACATTATTCGGTTAGTCTGATGAATTATTCAGTGCGTGGAATTTAAATGAAGGGATGGGGTTGTAGTAATGAGAGTAAGAAACGATGTAAACTTCGTCATCCTGATGAATCCTTTGAGCTGAAAAGGAAAAGGCCTGACATCGTGCAGTGTGTTCATGGCGTATTGTTTTATATCTGACCCTTAAATGATGTGCATGTCATGGAGCGAAGGGTTTTAAAGGTTGAAGATGAAAAGCGATGGTGTAAATTTATTTCTCATTATTTGTTTTCTTTCTCTTTCCATCTGCAAATGCATTTATGGTCTGTGTGCACACATGATGTCATGAGGGCAGAATAGATTTAATCACACCAGCCTGCTCTCAGCATCCACTTATTCGGCCTACACTATTCTAAACATGTGGTAATAATAATAATAATAATAATAATAATAATAATAATAGCAATTATTATTACTCTATTATAAAAGTTGTCTCATGCTTGAAATCATAATGATGACGGGCAGCACGTGACGTAGTGGTTAGCACATCCGCCTCACAGCAATAAGGCCTGGGTTCGATTCCAGGCCTTGACGTTTCTGTGTAGGGTTTGCATGTTCTCCCAGTGCTTGAATGGGTTTCCTCTGGGTACTCCGGTTTCCTCCCACAGTCCAAAAACTTGCACAGTAGGTTAAATGGCTGTTCCAAATTGCCCATAGGTGTGAGTGAGTCCGTATGTGGCCTGGCGAACCATACGGTAGATCATTGTGATCACAGCCATGACAATCCCTGTATGAGCATCATTCAAGCTTCAGGGATCGACGTCCATTCCTCGTGATTGGATATTGATGTAGAGAGATGATGATGATTATGAGGAGGAGGAAGAGGATGAATAAACAAATACAACTCCCTGAATGGGTGGCATGTTGGTGTAGTCGTCGGAACATCTGCCTCACAGCATAAGGCTCTGAATCCAATGCCCAGGCTCTGTCATTTCTCTCTTTGGATTTTGCATGTTCTCCCTGTGTTTTGGTTTCCTCCGGGTATTCTTATTTCCTCCCACAATCCAAAGACTATTAGGCTAATTGGCTGTTCCAAATCACCCCAGGTGTGTATATATATATATATATATATATATATATATATATATATATATATATATATATATATATATATATATATATAAGTGTATGTGTATATGTGTTGCCCTGCGATGGACTGGTGAGCCTTTGTGGGTGTACCCAGCCTTTTCAAAAAAAAAAAACCTAAGTCATGGATCTAAACAAACGTGTGTGTGTGAGTGGGAGTGTGTGTGCGTGCGTGTGTGTGTGTGAGTGCGTGTTTATAGTCGGCCCTCTACTTACGAAAACCTCTGAATACGAAAAATCCAGGTTACGAAAAACATTTTCTTAAATTTTCACCCTCTGTATACGAAACAACCACTTCTTACGACAAACGCACCATTCAAAAATTCAAACAATGCGCGAGTTGCTTTCTCATTGGTTGTCTCCCAACATCCCACCCCGCTGGCCTCCCATTGGCCTCCCATTGGCCAGGAGGGAGCTGAATCTCCATAGTACTGTACCCATAAGCCTGTTTGCCACACACGTAAAGGAGATATGTACTGTTGGTTCTTGACTTTCGTGAGTTTTGAGAGTTTTCAGAGTACTATACTCATTGTAGCTTATTTGAGGAGGTCCAGATGAGCCACGCTCCGTCTCAAAAGCTTTGCATTCGGCCACGAAGCATTTTTGTGCACGGAAGTGGGCAGCGCCACAAGACCTCCGATCTCGTAAGGAAGCAAGTTAATATTGAACCTCAGATCTTTCAAACAGGTAATTCCGCTTTAAATACAACACCCCATCAGCTGCACGCTGCGCAGACAGAGAGAGATAGAGAGAGACAGTGTTGTGTGTGTATGTGTGTTAATAAAAAAGGTTAATAATGGTTTAATTAATAAATGTTAATAAAATGGTTTAATATGTTAATAAAATGTTTAAATGGTTTAATAAATAATTTTCTTTTACTTTTAACACATATTTCATACAAAATTGGTGTTATCATTTTTAAAGGGTTTATGGGGTAGTCTTGGGAGCCTTGGAACGAATCACGCATTTTACATGTAAAATGCGCCTCAATTTACGAAAACTCCAGGTTCCGAAAAAGACTCTGGAACGGATTAATTTTGTTAGTAGAGGGCTGACTGTATTTGTGCGTGTCATGGAAGACATTAATGATGATCCCCTTCTCGGTTTGTCTCAGTCTCGTCAGACCCCTGAGGGAGAGTTCTTGCCGTTGGACCAGTGTGAGCTGGACGTAGGATTTGGGACGGGAGCTGATCAGCTCTTCCTGGTTTCTCCTCTGACCATATGCCACGAGATCAATCCCAAGAGCCCCTTCTTTGACCTCTCGCAGAGGTCGCTCATGAACGAACAGTTTGAGATCGTCGTCATTTTAGAGGGCATTGTTGAGACCACTGGTAAGATCTCGTATGCTTTTTATATCCTTTTTTTCTTCTCTTCTTTCTTTCTTCATTCCTTTCATCCCCTCTTGCTTCCATTTTCTTCCTTCCTTTCATTTGTGACTTTCTTCCTTCCTTTAATTTTTTCTTTCTTTCTTTCCTGAAGATATATGAGAGGGACAGGAATTGCTACCCAACCAACCAACCAACCACTCAATCAATCAATCAAATCAATCAATCAGTCAGTCAATCTGTCAATAAAAAAATGACCAAAAGAAACATCTGTACACTTTATTTCATCTCTGAAAAGATGCAACGTTTTAATAACAGTTTAATTAGAATTAAATCTCTCTCTCTCTCTCTCTCTCTCTCTCTCTCCCTCTCTGTGTCTGTGTATCTGTCTATCTCTCTTGATCTCTCAGAATATCTTAATATTCTAGTCTACTTCTCTTTGTCTGTCTGTCTGTCAGTCTCTCTCAGTATTTCCTCAGTATGTCTCTTTCTCATCCACACTCTCTCTCTCTCTCTCTCTCTCTCTCTCTCACACACACACACACACACACACACACACACACACACACACACACACACACACATACACACCCTCTCACTCTTCCTGCTGAACATCCCCTCTGATGGGTCCCTTAACTAGAGCCAAGCGTTGTCAGGGACTCATAAGTGATTATTGATCAGCAGGTGGCCCTGAAATAGAAATGTCACACTGACTATTGTACAATCCCAGCTCAGCCAGTCTGATTTCCTCGGATCATCCCTTCAAGACCCGGTCTTTATATATCGGAACATCATCTTAGGGTTATTATAATTGTTTTTAAATGAATAAAACATTATTACTTAAGAAAGTCAAATTTGAATTCTGAATCCATGGCTTGAATGCCAGAAATACTTATATTCACTGTTTATAAGAAAGTATTTTCAGAGATTTTGAATTATTTGTTTTTATTTAATAATACAAATTTGGGGGGCTCAGTAAGGGCTGATAGTGCTTTGATACCCAGGCTCGGGTCATATTTCTCCTCTGAGAACTTTGGTCTCCTTCCACAGTCTAAGGACATGTGCGTTAGGCGAATTGCCCCGAGGTGTGAGTACAGTGATACCTCTGCTCACAAACATAATTGGTTCCCAGAAAGTGTGTGTAAGGCGAAAAGTTCGTCTTCCGAACATTTATTTCCCATAAGAAACCATTAAAATGAGAATAATCCATTCCCAGGTCCCCATAAAACATAATTTTCTACTAAATAAGCCTTAAAACTACACAAAAATATACCTTATTTTATGTATAATAAATGTGCTATTGTAATTAAAGAAATAAACTGTACTGTATAATAAAGTGGTTTTATTTACCTTTGTGATGGTAGTTGATGGCTTGATGGAATGGAGTGGGAGGAGGAGGGAGGGAGGGACTTACTGTTTGGAAGGAGTGTTTGGAAACGCCTACTGTTTGGAAACACCCTTAGCCACACACGCACCCTTAATGGCTTCCTTGTTCTTAAGGATGGTGGTAGACTTAGCGTACTGGTACTGGGACGCTGAGTCACACAAACGCACACCTCGTTCGTGTTTTTCAATGATCTCCGCCTGTGGTGGGGTCTTTTTCGGTCCCATAATAGCAAAAGTACACTCAATATGGTCCAAAATGTCTAGCAAACACAAACCACGTCCGCACTCAAAGAAAGGGGGTGACGAACTGTGACGCCATAAGCGCAAGGCCAGCTTCTCGTGGCCGCCACCGTGGCGCTGTTCGACCGCGTGGTTTGATTCGTCCGCCGAAAACTAGTTCGTCAGCAGAGACTATATGTTCGCAAATTTAATGTTCTTGAGGCGAAAAGTTCGTGATCTTAAGCGTTCGTCAGCGGAGGTTTTACTGTATATGGGTATGCGGTCTGATGAAGCTGTTCAGGGTGTACCCCGCCCTCACCCAGTGTTGACTGTGATAAGCTTCAGCCTCCATGCGACCCTTATAGAAGTAAGCAGTTCAATAAGTGCATGAGGGAGTAATCAGTCATCTTTTTTTACACACTCTTGAACTACCGGGATCCCTCACTTTCTGCGGTGAATTGGGACCGAGATCCCTATGTGACCATCAAAATCCGCAAAGTAGGATCACCCCCCCAACCCCCCATGACTGACGTATACGTACATATAATATCAATAAATACATATTCAATGCTATAAATGCTTATAATAACAAATAAACATTCAAAAATAATGCATAAGATGTAAATAAAATATAAATACACACACATACAGACACGCGCACACGCAGTTGCTCGCCTCACAACAATGTAAGTAGTTTTGATGGGTGGTTTTGGGTTGTTTTTTGTTTTTGTTCGTTTTGGGGAGTTTTGTCTAATTGGCCTTGTTTTGTGTCATTTTCCTTAACTTTTCCCCTATTCTTCCTTAATTTCCTTATTTTTTTAATTCGATGAATATTTAAAAAAAAACATGCGATGCACTGAAGCTGCAGGAATTGAAGCGTGAAGTAGCGAGAGATCCCTGTATACATAAAGACACATGACCCATGCAGGAGTAAACACGCAACACAGTGTAAAGTTACTCACAGTTACAGATCCTTCTGAAAAGCATTTTCACTATTTTAAAGATATTATATGCATTTCCTCTCACTGTCTTCGTCTCATCTGTCCCTCTGTCTCCAAGCCTTTCCTTCTGAAATGCCTCCTTTTTATTCATTCATTTATTTCTTTGCAAGGACAGATGTAATAATTTCCTTTCAACAGCCTGACAGACTTCCTCTTAGTTTCCAAAGACAAACAAAGTCTGGACTAATCGGTTTATTGATCAAATTAAATCGTAAGATTAATAGGTAAAATGTGATAAATTGGATTTTGTGCTTTGTCTCTGCTCGTGTTCATCTGAGGAGATAAAGCACACTGGCAGAGCTGAGTAACGATCAGCTTGGCTCGTTTTATGAACCAGTGAATGTCTCGCTTAGCTACTGGCTGAAGAATCACTCACACACACACACACACACACACACACACACTACTTTCAAAGAGTGTAAATTAGTCTCCCAGCAATGGAGGCAACAGAAGAGTGCAATAAACACAGAGACAAATCATTATTTTGTCGCTTCGAACATTTCTGCCTCATTCTTTTTGGGTTTTATTTATTTATTTGTTTGTTTATTTGATTTTATTTAAAATTGTACTTAAAATACTTCCGGGTAGTCTGGTTTCCTCCCACAGTTCAAAGACATGCACATTAGGCGAGTTGACTTCCAAATTGCCCCCTCAGGGTGAGTGTAAATGTCTGAATGAGTGTATGTGTCCTGCAATGGTCTGGAGAGCTGCTCAGGGTGCATTCATCCAGTGATGGCTGCGATAGGTACCGGCCTCTTCATGACCCTAATAGGATTGAGCAGTTCAGCAAATGAGTGAGTGTTGAGTGACATGAATAACTTGTACAATTGATTGTAGAGGTGTACAAACCTCTGTGTTCAAATATACTATGCACCTTACAACTTCCTGGCGATTAACATATTAAATATTACTTTATGCATCAGTGTGCAGACGTTTTCACAGAATTTTCCTTCTCTGTTTATCTGTGTGCTTTAGGTATGACATGCCAGGCGCGCACCTCCTACACCGAGGACGAGGTGTTGTGGGGTCACCGCTTCTTGCCCGTCATGTCTCTAGAGGAGGGCTTTTTCCGCGTGGACTACTCACAGTTTCACAGTACGTTTGAAGTTCCTACACCACCCTACAGCGTCAAAGAGCATGAGGAAAAGGATTCGATTCCTTCTCCACTCGCCGTGCCACACCGCGGCCGCGTCTTCTCTGTTAACTGCTTAGAGCTGGAGGACGAGCGACCCAGCCTAGTAGGTAGCACTTCCTGCAGGCTGCCCAGCAAGCTCCAGAGGATGAGCTCATCCGGGAGAGAGGAGCTACCCAAGAAGGTTCTGCGTTTGAGCTCCCAATCCTCGGAGAAGGCATCCAGCACGGGCGACTTGCCTCTCAAACTGCAGCGAATGGGCTCCGGTCCTGGCCAATCAGACGACTTCCATCTCAAAGCTCTTCGAGTGGGCTTTGAACCCATGACCATGTCCACCGGAGACCTCCAGCAGAGAAGCCTTACCCCGATGCCATCACCCATTGTCCTTCCACACAGTCACGCCCCTCCACACACTCCTCTGCCCTCAGCTGGATCCAGAATGGAGGATAAGCTGCCTGCCAAGCTGAGGAGGATGAACGCTGACCGCTGAGGTCATAGGGATTTTATTGTTCATTGTTGCTGAGCTGGGATTTAATCAAATTTGGGTCCTGTATCAGCATGAAAGCATATCATCTAACATCATATATAGCATATATAAAACAGGTCACAGGTCACGGATAAACTGCGAATACAATCCTGACGAGAGATGAAGGAGAGAAGGACGAGAAGAGGGACTGATTCATGCATGAACAGTTGGATGTGTTCAGTCTTTTGGATCCGTGTTTCTTTGTATCTATTTCACACAATACAGGACTTTAAATGGTACTCTATGGTTCATTCTGGTCTGTGTGCACCAACAGGTAATGACCAATAAAATAAAAAAAAACCCGATAGATTAGGTGTTACTCCTGTGAAATCACCCTTGAAAAGCAACAAAAGAAAATATTTCTTTTATATCTCAGTTCTAAAATTCTGAATACATCACTACTGGATGCTATATGAAGCAGATAAATAATGCATGCAGAAAAATAGCTTGGGGAGAAGACAGACGCTCCTAAAACGAAAACATTTTCTCTTCTGTTTTCACACACACACACACGTTTGTTGTTGTTTCCAGAAAAGAAATTGGGAAGATTTTTTTATTCGTTCATGTCTTAATTTGCCGAATAGATTAAGCAGCTGTGCCTATCACAGGCAACACTGGGCAAAAGTACAGTACTATAAATTCTAAACAGCTCACACTTCCCTCCACACCTGGAGGGGGCAATGTCAGCCAGCCAAGCAAGCAGAAAATGAAATACCTGGAGGAAACCCATAAAAACACAGTGAAAAAGATGTGCGCAAAACAAAGTGCGTGACTATCAATCAGGAGATCGCAAGTTCAAATCCGGGTTGATGCCCAGTGGGAGATAATTGCTCGGAGGGAGGGATGGCATTCGCTCACTTTCCTGTCACTCATAGCCAATCATAGGTGTCTGTAAGGACATTCGGACAAGGGGCGGATAGTGCTTTCCCTGCAAATGTGTTCGACCATATGCATGCACAGCAGTTCAAAAAGAGGCGGGTGGTAGCATTACATGTCACAAAGGGGGCATGTTTTTGCTTGAGCCCCTCCCTCATTGGTGGTGGTTGTATGATAGGGAAGATTTCACAGGAAGAAGGTCCTGAGTTCAAGTCCCGGGTTCAGGTATTTCTCTGTGGAGTTTTTCCTCCTATACTTTTGTGGGATTCCTCCGGGAAATCCAGTTTCCTTCCACAGTCTAAAAACATGCATTTTTGATTTAATGGCTGTTCCGAATTGTCCATACGTGTGGATGTGAGTGCGAGTGGATGTCTGTGTTGTCCCTGTGTTCGTCTAGTGAGCTGTTTAGGGTGCTTAGTGACAGTTGAGATTGGAACAGCCTCCCTGTGTTATAGGATTAAGCGGTTCATCAAATAAGTGATGAGTGAGTTACAATAGGCTAAATAAGCATTATAGAAGCGTCCTGAGAAACTCATGGGCAGCTCATTGGAAAATCTTGGGGTTAACCGGCTATGAATAGAAGTCATACAGGAACCAGGAGCAAAGTGCACATCATTAAAAGCATTCTCTGTGAAAATGGCACACCAGTGTTATTTACGGCTATGTTTATAAATTATTATAATAAACAAAATGACTGTGACTCCTCGTCCGATCCAATTAAATGGCATATTATTGACACTAGATTGGACAAAGCTCGCGTAATAGCCATTTACCACACACCAAACACCATTGAAGTTACTCGCTACTTAAAACTGCAACTACGTATAGTGAGAAGCTCATGTTCTGTTCATGGGGGCATTTCAGGCTGTGTGAGTGCTGTTCTTATTGGGTCTGAGGTAAATTTCACATACGTACTGTATAAAGTCCACTTTACCTTCATCACCACACGCATGAAGGATTTTCATCACTATCATAAGTTAATCAATGATTTATTATTTTCTTCTTCCTGTGTTGTGCTGCTTCTGTGTAATAAGTCTGTAGTCCTAACGCAGGTGGTAGGAATGATTGCAAAGCCCCGAGTGTTTGTGCAGTGAGAAAACAAAAACAAGCCAGAATTATTTTCATGGTCTCCGAGTTGATTGTTTTTGTTGTTCTATAGTGTTAGTTTTATTGGATATTGATTCCCATACAACTGAAACAAAAAATAAATAGCGGTTACCATGGCATCAGCTTATAGTTTGATATTACTTTTATTTGCGGTTAAAAATATGAACTTTATAACAAGCAAGAAAGGCATCCAGAGAGCACAGGACCCTTCCACTGGGCACAAATACCCGTAGTAGCTTGGCATAGTTATAATGAAATGTCTCCCCCTCGTGTTGATGGACATTTTGATGCATATTAATGGTACTAAACTCTACTAAAGAATTTTTTCCCCTTTCAAATCAAAGCATATATTTTTGAGTTATATTGCTCAGAAATAAATAAACTAAGAGAGGTGAAATCATTACTAAGGCCTACCAAGTGGTGCATCAACAAGGTGCGTGACTATTAACCCAGCGATCACAAGCTTGAATGTCACAGCCATCCGTGGCCAGGAGTCCTTAGGAGCTAATTGGTCCAGCTCTCACTGGAAGGCGGGATGTCATACGCTCACTTCCCTGTCACTCACAGCAATTGTTAGCCAATCATGGGCATCTGTGAGCTCATTCACATGATGGGGCAGACAACGCTTTCCCTCCAAGTGTCTTAGACCGCCCCCAGATACGCATGCACTGCAGTTTAAAAAGTGGCAGGTGACTAGTATTGCATGTCACAGAGGGGAGAATGTGCATGATTTCGCCCCCTCCGTGGTCAATGATGTTTGTGTGATAGGGAAGGCAATACCTGATGGGTGGGAATTGGATACGACCAAATTAAGGAGAAAAAAAATCCAATAAAAAAAAATCATTACATCCTGGCACAGGTAAAAACAATATATAACATGCCATAATTAAATATAAAACAGGAGGCTGGTTGGTGCTGCCAATATAATTTTAATGAAGAAAGTTATTTACTTGTTGGTGCAATGGACCCCGAGCACTCTAGCACACACACATGCTAACATATACAACACGCTACCCGCCTTGTGTGCATGCAATTCCACTTCAGCGTCTCTGTGTAGGACTGTCTCACATCCTAGTCAATTAGTTTGGAAATGAATAAAATTATATTTAAGAGGCTTGGTTTGGTTTGTGCTTCTTATTCTGAGCTCGTAACTCAGCATCGGCTCACCGGTTAGAAAGTTGATGTGGTAACTTTAAGAAATAAAACACAATATCACACAATGCTGCCACAGAAAATTAATCAACATCAATCCAGATTCATCATTCATTAATTTTCTGTAACCGCTTAATCCTTATTAGGGACATGGAGAGAGCTGGCGCCCATGGACACCCTGGACAGAACAGGAACATGCCAATGGCTATGCAGCTTTTCTCGTCCAAAGTCAGCAATGGTTCTTTTACATCAACCTCACACCATAACCCAGTTGGCTGCATAGTTGGCGATGACATCCTCAAACTTATTAATGAACAACACCTCCTACTTTTTTAATGGTATCATAGCATAGGTGGGGAAACACATGGAGTGCAAACCCCAGCCAAGCCCTAAAAATAAGTAGACAGCACCCCCTGCTGGGCTTACTGTACTCTTTAAAAACCCACTTGGGCCTCAAAGCTAAAACTCCAATTTGTTTTTTTATTAATGAAAAGATGTACAGTAATTATAAATAAATTTTGACATGGCATGTTACTTGTGATGGGCAGTGGTGGCCTTGTGGTAAAGGGCACTGAATCGCTGATCCTAAGGTTGGGGGTTCAGTCCCACTCCCCACAGGTTGTTACTGTCCCCCCAGTTCAGTTAACAGGGTTATCAAAGATCGGCCTATGGTATGAGGTTCATGTAAAAGAACCATTGCTGACTTTCAAAATGAGTAGCTGCATAGCCATCAGCATGTTTCTGCCCTGCGATGGCCTGGCAAGCCGCCCAGGGTGTACTCTGCCCTGGAATCCCCTCTACCAATCCAGAGTACAGGTCTGAAAACCATTGATGCTTTAAGATATTATTTCACGCATTTACAGTGCCATAGCTGTCAATGGCAGTGATAATAGATTAAAAATTTAAATAAGCTAGGAAACATTACTGATCACCTGGTGAACTCCTCGCCTTTCCAGAATTCACACCCGAAAATGTAATTTTCGGATTTGGATGAAACTTTGCCTGAAAAACTTTGTGGTTAATACGTCTGCCTCACAGAAAGAAGGTCCTGGATTTGAGTCCCAGAGCCAACAAGGTGTGAAGTTTGTATATTCTTCCTGCACTTTCATGATTTTCAGTGTTTACAGTGAACAAACCTCAGCCTACGGTTTCCAAACCACTGATAAAGTGTGTAAGAGCTGAGCGTTCAATACAAGCAGAAGACTAACGAAAGGAACAAGTTATTATCTGACTGATTTTACTTTTTCTGACAGCAAATACTGTACTAAAAGTTCGAACCCTGGACCTTCCTGCTGTGTGGTGAACGTGCTAACCACTTTACCACCATGCCTGTCATCCTGAGCTGCTGTTATAGAAAATGAATAAAGACCTTCTGACCAATCAGAATCAAGTATTCAACAGGGCTGTGGTACAAGGACATATTGAATACTGTGAATTATTCATTATTTGCAGCAGGGTGTAGTAACGAGTGTGAGGAATGTAAATGTGGATTCGTCTGCCTCGTGGGATTTTAAGGGGTTAATACTCTGTAATGACTCTGATATTGTGATCCAAATGATCATGCTGCCACACTTTTGATGTGCAGGTGCATTATCCGTCGATGCAGGGTTGCATTCAATATCATTTGCTTTCACTATTTATTCATGGACAGCTTATGTTTTATTCATGTAATATCAAGACTGAGCTGATGTTGCATGAATAAAACAATGTCATCAAACAATTATTTGGAACCAGCAATTAGAAAAGATATGAGATCCAAATGTCCATGGAAATAATTGCGACAATGCTCAGAAAAATAATGGCACCGCACATCATGTCAAACTCAGTAAGACTATAAGGACTATAAATTAGCAAATGAACATTATGGTAGAGCAACTGTAATTACCATCACCACAAAGATCGGTTTTACACATGGGTTGGTTTTTTTTTCTGTCTGTTTGTTTGCAATGTATCTCAAAAAGTCATGCACAGATTTTATGAAAAAAAAAATTAGTAGAAGATGCTGTATAGTTTAGTGTGCTGTAAGTAACAAACATTTAGTACATGGGACGATTCATTTTCTGAACCGCGTAATTCTAATTAGGGTCGCGGGGAAGCTGGCGTCCATCTCAACCGACTCCGGACGAGGGCAGAGTACACCCTGGACAGCTCCCGAGGCCATCACAGGGCAGAAACATGCTGACGGGTATGCAGCTCCTCTTGTTGAAAGTCAGCAATGGTTCTTTTACATGAACCTCACACCATAGACAGTGAGAGACATGGCCGGCCTTTGATAACCCAGTTAGCTACACTGGGGGGACAGTGACAACCTGTTGAGAGTGGGGATTGAACACCCAACCTTAGGCTCAGTGAACCAGTGCCCTTTACCACCAGGCCACCAATCTCGAAAGATCATGAGGGGGTTTTGTGCCGTGGGTCTTCGGTCAGGAAGCTGCAGCGTCAGGCATGGCTGTAGAGGCCGATACAGGATCTGTAGATCCTGCCGCAGCCGCTGCAGATGAAGTCCTTGCAGTGTGGTGGGGGTGGGGCCAGTCCGTTGACGGTGGAGTCTGTTCTCCCCCCAGCGGGTGTCTCTTCTCTCCTCTGCTGTCCTGTTGACATCCTGGGTGGTGGTCTGCCAATCGAAGAGATCGAAGGCGGCTGACTCCAGGTCGAAGGGGTTGAGGCCTCTAGCCTTGAGGTCGTGCTTGAAGACATCCTTGAACCTGAGAGCTGGGCATCCCTTTGGCCTGGTTCCAGTAACTATCTCCCCATACAGTAAGGCTTTGGGGATGCAGCCGTCATCCATTCAGGTGACGTGGCCAAGCCATCTCTGGGTCAGGATGGTAAACATACTGGGCACATCTGTTCTGGCCAGGACGTCGATGTTGAAGACATGGTGCTGCCAAGTGATGCCCAGTAGTCTGCGAGGGCAGCGTTGGTGGAAGGCGTTCAGCCGGCGTTCCTGGCGGTAGTAGAGGGTCCATGCTTCACTGCCATAAAGGAGAGTACTCAGTACGCAGGTCTTGTAGACTCTTATGTTGGTGTTGGTGGTTAGCTTCGCCAGACGGGCCATCACTGTTGATATCTTGCCGATACAGGCATTCAGTTTGGCGTCTAGAGAGAGGTTGCTGGAGATGATCGATCCGAGGTAGGTGAACTTTTCCACCACCTCAAAAGGTGTGGTCACCAATGTTGATACTAGGAGCACTGCTGACATCCTGGCCCATGACCTCGGTCTTATTAAGGCTGATGGTGAGGCTAAACTCAGAGCAGGCACCAGCAAAGCAGTTGATGAGACGCTGGAGCACTTCCTCAGTGTGGGCAGCAAGACCAGCATCCTCAGCAAAGAGCAGCTCCCTGATGAGAGCGCTCCGCACCTTGGTCTTTGCTCTGAGGCGTGTCAGGTTAAAGAGGCCTCCGTCACTCCTGGCATGGAGGAAGATGCCGTCTTCAGAGTTCCGGAAGGCGTAGCACAGGAGGAGGTAGAAAAAGATTCCAAAAAGGGTTGGAGCGAGGACATAACCCTGCTTCACACCGTTCTTGATTGGAAAAGGGTCTGAGGATGATCCATCAAACTGGATGATGCCATTCCTGTCCTAGTGGAACAACTTGATCATGCTAAAAAGCATGTGGGGAAACTTCCAATTCGCTGGAGAAGGGCAAACAGTCCATCCCTGCTGACCAAGTCAAAAGCCTTGGTAAAGTCGATGAAGACCAAATAGTGGAGTTGTCTCTGCTCCCGGCATTTCTCTTGCAGCTGCCTCACAGAGAAGACCATATCTATGGTTGACCTTGCTGCCCTGAATCAACACTGCACCTCTGGATACACACATTCGACAAGTAGTTGGAACCTGTTGAGGACGACATGGACAAAGGCTTTGCCAATTATGCTTAGGAGTGAGATGCCATGATAGTTATTGCAATCACTTTGCTCACCCCTGTTCTTGTAGATGTGATGATTTTGGCATCATGCATGTCTTGGGGAACAGCCCCTTCCTCCCAGCATTGCAGTAGGAGCTGATGGAGGCATTTCAAGAGTGAGCTCTCCTTTGCGGTTTTGACGATTTCAGGCGAGATGTTGTCACTGCTTGGAGCCTTGCCGCTTGAGATGGAGTCTATTGCCTTGCTGAGCTCCTCGATGGTGGGTGAAGTATCAAGCTCATCCATAACAGACAGTGGAGAGATGTTCTCAAGGGCTGTGTTCAAGGCAGTGGTTTCTCTCGAGTAGAGCTCTAGGTAGTGCTCAGCCCATCTCTCCATTTGTTTACCACGATCCTTGATGATGTTGCCTGCAGCTGATTTGAGTGGGGTGCTCTTGATGGCACTGGGACCGAAAGCCTTCTTCATGCCTTCATACATTTTGTGCTTGTTTCCAAGATCTGCAGAAAGCTGTATGTCCTGGCAGAGGTTAAGCCAGTAGTTGTTGGCACAACACCATGCAATCTTTTGTGCATTATTTCTTGCAGTGCAGCAAGCGTTTGCACAGAGGGCTCCTTCTTGTAGGTGATTAGGGCTGCACATTTGGTGGCAATGGCAGGTTCCATCTCAGCCGCTTCAAACCAATCCACACTCCTCCCCACCTTCTTCCCAAAGGTGCCTATTGCAATCTCAAACATAGCCTCACGGATGTGGTGCCATCTTGCAGTAGCACAGTCAGTGGAGTAGTCCACCAAGGCTACATTTATGGCTTCAGCATAGTGTTCCTGCAGTTCAGGCACTGCTGTCATAGCAGTGTTGATGTGGGGCCGAGGTTTCTGCTTGGAGCAGTTGACACGTTTGAGGCAGAGACGTACCTTGGTGGCGACCAAGGAATGGTCGGTGTCACAGTCAGCGCTGTGGAAACTGTGTGTGACCAGCACTTGGTTCAGCAGGGATCTCCTGGTAATGACGAAGTCCAGCTGACGCCAGTGGCGAGAACTTGGGTGTCTTCAGGACACTTGGTGGCAGGACTTGGTGGAGAAGAATGTGTTGGTCAGACAGAGGTCATGAAAGGAGCAAAGTTCAAGAAGGCATTGGTCGTTCTCATTAAGCTTGCCAATGCCAAAGCGGCCAATACAGCAGGGCCAGGAGTCGTGATCTGCCCCTGTCCTTTCATTAAAGTCACTGAGCAGAAACAGGTGCGCCTTGGCAGAGATCTGCTGGATTCTGGCTTCAAGTGCATCGTAGAATGCACCTTCACTTCAACTGGAGAGCAAAGAATCGGAGCATAGGCACTAATGATGGTAGGTGGTCCAGAGGAGGTTGTGAGATGGAGAGAGAGGACTCGCGGCATGCCTGGGGACGGCGGTTCAACAAAGGACAGAAAGGAGTTTCGCACAGCGAATTCAACACCATATAGGCCATGCTCGTCAGGCTCCTGTCCCTGCCAGAAGAACGTATAGGCCTTCTCTTTCAGGCTGCCACTGCCCAGGAGTCACATCCCTTGCAGTGCTGCAATGACAATGTTGAGCCTCCTCAGCTCATGGTCGAGGATGACAGCTTTCCTGGCATCGTTGATTTGCTGGAGAAAGTCAGAGAGGCCAGGAAACATTGTTCTGATGTTCCAGGTTGCCAGACTCCGCATTGGCTGCTTTGGTTTCTTGTTGTTGCCTGGTGCAGTGTTTACAGTCCGTGCTTCGGCTTTTGGTCTACACTTCAAGCACCCATTGAAGTAAGCGGACTGTGGCGGGCCAGCACCTTACTGGCTGGGGCAGCCCAGCTAAAGGCGGGTGGTAGCTGGCCAGTGAGACTCAATGATCCCTCCCACCATCGGGAGATAGCCCTACGCGCCCGAGCTTACGCCAATTAGCCCTGGGCTTTTAACCAGTTAACCAGTAACTGCATTTTCCCCTTGTTGAGCTGCCGCAGAAGGCGGCACTGGAGTGACCTCTCCAGGGCACAGACCAGGGCAAAGTTGTGGAGGAACTGAGATGCCCAGTTGACAGATCACCCTTCAATGGAATTGGCTAGCCGATACAGTTGGTACCAACTTGGCCAGGACGTGCCGCTATGCGGGGACCAGCTGCCTTCGGGGCTCCAATCCGAATTTTCTGTAGGGGGTGTAAAGGTCTTAGCCTTTGTCAGTCCCATGATGACCACAAGGCAGTGGTGCTATTTACCCATAGTGGGGGCTTGTAAGTCAGAGTTGTTCTTCTCTTCGCCTTTACCTCAAGGGCTTTATCTGCAAGGCAGCAGATGGTTGACTAGTGAGTACCAGGGCATGTCCACACGCCGATGGGCCTGCATACTGCACCTCTGGGGCTCAACCTGCTCCAAGATCCCTCACATATTTAGCCTGGGGCCGTAAGGTGCCCAGTTACCAGGGTGTGCTGTGAGGAGTCAATGTGAGGGTCTTGACTTAGCATAAGCTTTGTACCATCAGGAAGGATTTACGCACTTGGCCTTCTTTTCACTCAATGAGCTCCATGGCAGCTGCAGATGAAGCTGTAAGCGAGAAGTCTAAGCAACTACACTACAGCTGCTCTACAGCACTAGGCACGATACTAAGTCCTGTGCAATGCACACCATATATATATATATATATATATATATATATATATATATATATATATATACACAGTAGGCCCTCGTTATTCGAGGTGGTTTGGTTCCGGCCCCTCCAGCGAATGAAGATAATCCGCGACTTCTGTACCCAGAAGTAAAACCGCATGTATCATATTACATGCGTGAATGATCAAGTGGAAGTAAAATACTACGTATCTATTACATGTGCGAAAAGATGCTTCTTAAACACATTCTATAGACAGTCTTACTCATTAATACAGTATTAATGTAGTGAAATGTAGTAATGATTCAGAAAAACTTAATTTTGCACTGATATTTATTGATAATAAAATATAAACATTTGTCAGCATATATATATATATATATATATATATATATATATATATATATATAAAAGAACACCTTTAAATGTAGTTTTCTTGAAACATACAGCACTGTAGTTTTCAAAAATGCCCACTAGAGGGATATATTGCATTACTATGTGTGAGGTGCATTTCCAAGGCAGCTTGAGATGGCAGAGTGCATTTATTATTCAAAGGGGAAGCACTTAAGCAGCGTGCTTCAACTGAGGTGAGCGTGCGGTTTGTGTTTATAGGGATGCTGATTGGTTGAGATGATGTAACGCCCACCTTTTACTCATTCGCGGACAAGTTTTCAATGAGCCTTTTTTTTTTTTTTTGTGTGTTTTAATTACCAGTTAGTCTCCATGATGCCACTCAAACGCCGGCTAAGTGCCAGAAAAAGGTAATAACGTTGGATGTTTCTTCTGAAGAAATAAGACTTTCTTCTGAAGAAACGACAGTTTCCTCTGAAGTGCCTGAAGAGGAATAATCATCTGAACTGTTGGAAAACACCCCACTATTAAAGTCTTTTTCAATTATTATTCCAGGTACTGTACTTGATACAAGAGAATTATCACCCTTCTTGAATAAAGGCATAACATTTGCATGTTTCCATTGTCGGGGTATACTGATGAATTGATAGACATGTTAAATAGTATGCACAGGCTTATGGACTCAATGGTATTTCTGAGTAGTTGATTACTTATTTGGTCTGGTGCAACAGCTTTCTTGAGAGGTAGACACATGATTATGCCAGAGATCTCATTGACTTTGACCTCAATGTCATCTATAACTGCGTCAGTTCGCCTGTCAAAAGGGGTAGAGACTCGTTTTCAACACCAGTCAGATTAGCTACAGATTCGAAATATTTGTTTAACATATTAGCTTTATCTGTAGATAAATCTTCGTAAATCTGTGGATTTATCGGAACCCGATGTCTTAAACTGCGTAAAATTTTCCAATATGATGATTTGTTTTCTCCATAAAGTTCAAATAAAAATTTATCAAGATTAGAATAGAAATTTTTTTTAGCATAACACTTCATGTTGTTTGACCTTTTTACGCTGTTTGTTGTATTTCTTAATATCGGAATCGGTGTTTGTTCGCTTAGCTTTTTTCCTCAGTCAGTCCCGCCTCCTACTTTCACGTCAAATATTTGAATCATACCAAGGTTTATCATTAGTTCTTATCATCACAGTCAAAGATGGAATACATTGTCTGGCATAATCAATAAATCTTTCATAAAATATACAAAAAGCATCATCAACATTAGAACAGTTACCAAACAACTGCAACCAATCCATATTATTCATAAGTGTGTTCAGTTTATCATAATCACCATCTTTATAGCACCAGACCTTCCAAGGGTATGCAACCTTGTTGACACATGTACATCTAAACTGATACAAGTGCCCTTATGAATTACTTATACTAGTCCTTCTCAAAAAATTAGCATATTGTGATCAAGTTCATTATTTTCTGTAATGTACTGATAAAAATTTAACTTTCATATATTTTAGATTCATTGCACACCAACTAAAATATTTCAGGTCTTTTATTGGTTTAATACTGATGATTTTGGCATACAGCTCATGAAAACCCAAAATTCCTATCTCAAAAAATTAGCATACCATGAAAAGGTAGTCTAAACGAGCTATTAACCTAATCATCTGAATCAACCAATTAACTCTAAAACACCTGCAAAAGATTCCTGAGGCTTTTAAAAATTCCCAGCCAAGTTCATTACTCAAAACCACAATCATGGGTAAGACTGCCGACCTGACTGCTGTACAGAAGGCCATCATTGACACCCTCAAGCAAGAGAATAAGACACAGAAAGAAATCTCTGAGCAAATAGGCTGTTCCCAGAGTGCTGTATCAAGGCACCTCAGTGGGACGTCTGTGGGAAGGAAAAAGTGTGGCCGAAAACGTTGCACAACCAGAAGAGGTGACCGGACCCTGAGGAAGATTGTGGAGAAAGGCCGATTCCAGACCTTGGGGGACCTGTGGAAGCAGTGGACTGGGCTACAGATGCCACATTCCCCAGGTCAAGCCACTTTTGAACCAGAAACAGCGGCAGAAGCGCCTGACCTGGGCTACAGAGAAGCAGCACTGGACTGTTGCTCAGTGGTCCAAAGTACTTTTTTCGGCTGAAAGCAAATTTTGCAGGTCATTTGGAAATCAAGGTGCCAGAGTCTGGAGGAAGACTGGGGAGAAGGAAATGCCAAAATGCCTGAAGTCCAGTGTCAAGTACCCACAGTCAGTGATGGTCTGGGGTGCCATGTCAGCTGTTGGTCCACTGTGTTTTATCAAGGACAGGGTCAATGCAGCTAGCTATCAGGAGATTTTGGAGCACTTCATGCTTCCATCTGCTGAAAAGCTTTATGGAGATGAAGATTTTCATTTTTCAGCACGACCTGGCACCTGCTCACAGTGCCAAAACCACTGGTAAATGGTTTACTGACCATGGTATTATTGTGCTCAATTGGCCTGCCAACTCTGCTGACCTGAACCCCATAGAGAATCTGTGGGATATTGTGAAGAGAAAGTTGAGAGACACCAGACCCAACACTGTGGATGAGCTTAAGGCCTCCATAACACCTCAGCAGTGCCACAGGCTGATTGCCTCCATGCCACGCCGCATTGAAGCAGTCGTTTCTGCAAAAGGATTCCCGACCAAGTATTGAGTGCATAACTGAACATAATTATTTGAAGGTTGACTTCTTTTGTATTAAAAACACTTTTTTATTGGTCGGATGAAATATGCTACTTTTTTGAGATAGGGATTTTGGGCTTTTCTTTACTTTTTTGCCAAAATTATCAATATTAAAACAATAAAAGACTTGAACTACTTCAGTTGTGTGTAATGAATCTAAAATATATGAAAGTCTAATGTTTATCAGTACATTACAGAAAACAATGAACTTTATCACAATATGCTAATTTTTTGAGAAGGACTAGTCGTTTTATCAAATCCAATCACACCACATTCTGCCACACCAACATCATCACGAACAATTATTGGATCTAATAGTGTGCTTGTTGTTCTCGTTACTCTAGTAGGTTCTATTATGATGTTACTTTTGTTGTTTCTGTTGCGAATTTCTGTGAAGTTACATTTATTTGGATAGTAGATTTTCGTTCAAATCTCCAACAACAATAATTTTATTTGAGATATCTAAAGCACCTTCAATGCTATTATCAAATATTTCCCCAAAATTAGCTATATTACTTTCTGGTCTGTAAACTGTACAAAAAAATAAGTGGTTTACTTCCTGAAACAATGTTGATATAATCGAGTGGGGGGGGGGGCATCTTAACAGCAAAATAGAAGATTTTGCTAGGATAAGTACATTGGCTGAGTTAAGGAATAAAATAAAAATCAAGGCGAGTTCAAATGTATTGCTATTTCTGTCATATGTGCAGAACATGGAAGAGATTAAAATATAATTTCTCCCAGAGTCACAAGGTAAACATAAGTACTGCAATTTTTGGGCCACAGGGTGCACCGGATTATAAGGAGCAATATCAACGAACGATGACCAATTGGCCTATTTTCAAACACAAGGCATCGGATTATAAGGCGCATTAAGCAAAACAAAAGTGAGATAAGTCAAACTTGATTCAACTCTCAACATTTTTTAATTATAACAACATAAAACAATAAACTCACTCTGTCAGTTCATTCCTCTTCCAGAAATGCATCAAATTCTTCATCTTCAGTGTCCAAGTTTAACAGTTGAGTGAGTCGGATATAAACCCCAGATCCCTCCAACTTACGACCTGTTGACACCAGTGTCTAGAGCTTGGAGTTCTGTGGTTAATCCTCCGGAATGATGGTAAACTCTTAATTCGTTTGCTTCACTTGGGTTCTGACGGTATCAGTGAGATGTGCGCACATGGAGTCGCAGATCAATAGAGATGGAGTTTAGGTGGAAAAAGTCTTCTGATCTCATGACATAAACTTCTCTCAACCACTCATGTATTACTCAGCGAGTCACCTGACTATGATAGCCGGATCTGGAATGATGGTAAGCTCTGAATTAGTTTGCTTCACTTGGGTTTTGACAGTATCAATGAGATGGAGTTGCGCGACGGCATCCACATATAACGCGCTCCAGTTTATAAGGCGCACTGACAATTTTTCGAAGATTAAAGGATTTTAAGTGCGTCCAAAAATACGGTACACGAGGAAAAAAATGGTCATAGCTAAACAAGGTGAATAGTGAAATCAACATCACATATGTGGCAGTAGGTGCAATGAGCAATTTGCAAAGTAATGCTTCATCCACAGGATGAGTAATGAGCAGATGTAGTGAAATGATATAAAATGGCAAGTGTCTGCTTACGAAAAGCTTCTGATGAATTGCGGTCACAGTCAGTATTATTTTGCAGGTGGGAGAGAAAGTGAGTTCAGCTTCCTGTCAGCTTGGTGTATAAGGCTATTTGCGAGTTTGGTGGAGCTCGCTCAGTGGCTCAGGTACCTCGTGGTGTGAATGGTTTTGTGTGTATTGGCCCTGCGATGGTCTGTGGAGCTGTTCAGGGTGTACTTCGCCTTAGCTTAGTGTCGACTAAGATAGGCTCCCGCATCCCCAAGACCCTGGCAGGATTAAGTGGTTCATTCATGTCTCCCTCTAGTGGGCATCCGATGAACACTTGGAGCTCACCCAGTCATTTGCCCAACCAGTTTATCTTATTAAATCCCATATCAGGAAACAGAGGGAAAAGACTCTTGAACAGCTCATCAGACCGTCACAGACCAAACACACTGTAACATGGGTTAACCAGCATTACAGATGTACCCTATTACAACATATACATATATACACAACTATTTAAACGCACACATAGGGGCAATTTCAAGATGCCAATTCACCTCATCTTTATGTCTTTGGATTGTGGGAGGAAACCAAAGTACCCACAGGAAACCTATGCCAGCACTGGGAGAACAGGCAGAATTCATAGAGGAATGCTCTCACCAAGCATGCGATTCGAGCCCAAGACCTTCTTGCCTTGAGGCAGATTTGCCTACACTACTCAACCTTATCTTTCTGAGTATCTTTTAGGATTTGGGAATGTTTTTCAACATGTTTCTAGATACACATTAAAAAAACATTAGATTTTGAATGTAATGTGTACCATACCCCATTGTCGGAAAAAAAAAATGCTAATCTGTACAAATAAAGGTTAGAACTCTATAATGGTGTTCTCCTACGAGAGAGGGAAAGAACTCTGTACTCAGCATTAAGCCCTGAGGAAGATAAGATAAGATAAGATACAGCTTTATTAATCTCACAATGGAGAAATTCACTGTTACAGGCTCTTGAGGTACCATCAGTAGGGGGTGCAAAAATAGATACAAGTACAAACATACACACATACATATATATTATATAAGTAAATAACAACAAACAAACAAACAAACAATTCTTTATTGTCAAAGTACTTTTACATACATTGAAATTTGGTTTTGTGCTCTGGGCACCTGTCGCCACTGTGCAGCGCCAGTTATTGCGTTGTTCTATCCTTTTGATGCTGAGCGCCAAGCAGGAAGCAACAACTGCCAAATTTTAACGTCTTATGGTATGACGCAGCCAGATTCGAACTCCGACCTTCCGGAGGATAAAGCGGACGCTCTACCAACTGAGCTAAATCCCCGGTAAATAAATAGATACATAAATAGTATAAATTAATAAACAATAAAAGAAAAGAAGGGAACGACTTTATAGACTGGCCTATATTAAAGTGTAATGTATCTGAGTGCAGAGTAGATGGGTTGATGTTCACAGTCAGTGGGGTAGATGTGGTTGATTAAAGTGCGTGGGGTTTTTATTGCACATAACCGGTATTTTCACAGACAGTTACAAAGTGGCGTTGTACAGTCTGACAGCGGTGGGAATGAACGACCTGCGGTAGCGCTCCTTCCTGCACTGAGGATGTCTCAGTCGTCCACTGAAGGAGCTACTCAGCTTCTCTACAGTCTGGTGAAGTGGGTGAGAGCTGTTGTTCATGATGGATGTGAGCTTTGCTACCATCCTCCTCTCACTCACCTCCTCCACAGAGTCCAGTGGGCAGCCGAGGACAGAGCTGGCCCTCCTGACCAGCTTGTTCAGTCTTTTTCTGTCCCGCTCTATGCTGCCCGGGGCCCAGCAGATGGCAGCGTAGAGGATTGCAGAGGCTACCACAGAGTCATAAAATGTCCTGAGCAGAGGTCTGCATACTCCGAAGGACTTGAGTCTCCTCAGGAGGTGGAGGCGACTCTGGCCCTTCTTGTACAGGGCGTTGGTGTTGTGGGACCAGCCCAGTTTATTGTTAAGGTGAACGCCCAGGTATTTGAAACTGTTCACTATCTCAATGTCCTGTCCCTGGACGTTCACTAGTGATTGTGTGTGTGTGTGTGCTAGTGTGCCTCTTCTGAAGTCGACCACCATCTCCTTCGTCTTCCTGGTGTTCAAGCACAAGTGGTTGCGCTCACACCAGTCCACGAAGTCAACGATGACCGACCGGTACTCCAGCTCGTTCCCCTCTGACACACGGCCCACGATGGTGGAGTCGTCCGAAAACTTCTGGAGGTGGCAGCTGTCTGTGCTATAGCTAAAGTCCGAGGTATAAATGCTGAAAAGGAAGGGTGAGAGGACGGTGCCCTGCGGTGCCCCCGTGCTGCAGACTGCCACCTTTGACTTACAGCCGCCAGAGCCGCACGTACTGTGGACGGTTAGTAAGGTAGTCAGTGATCCAGGCAGCAAGATGCCCGTCCACTCCCACGTCCTCCAGCTTTCCCCGCAGAAGCGCTGGCCTGATGGTGTTGAAGGTGCTGGAGAAGTCAAAGAACATGACCCTCACAGCGTTGCCAGCGATCTCCAGGTGGGTGAGTGCCCGCTGCAGAAGGTAGTTGACGGCGTCTTCTACTCCGATGTTGGGCCTGTAGGCAAACTGCAGCGGATCTAGGGTGGGGCTCACCATAGAGCGGAGGTGTATGAGGAGGAGCCTTTCCATGGTCTTCATAAGGTGGGAGGTCAGGGCAACAGGTCTGTAATGGGCCGGTTCCTTCGCTTGTGCTGTTTTGGGAACCGGAACCACACAGGAGGTCTTCCACAGGACGGGAACCTTCTCCAGGCTGAGGCTCAGGTTGTACAGGTAGCATAGTACCTCACAGAGCTGGTCTGCGCAGGTCCTCAGCAGCCTGGGGCTGATGCCATCTGGTCCTTCAGATTTCCTCTGATTTAGTCGCCTCAGCTGTCTCCTCACCTGGTCTGATGTGAGGGAGAGGGGGGCTGGGGTGGGCTGCAGAGGGAGGGGGATGTGTCTGTCGGGCTGTAGCAGTCAAGTGAAGTTGGCCTGGGGAGGGGGGAGGTGTCTGCTGGTCTAGAGACCTGTGAAGAGAGGGGGGAACGGGGAGGGGGGCAGAGGGGGAGGGGGGAGAATCAAACCTGTTGAAGTAACAGTTTAGTTCATCCGCCCAGCGCTGGTCACCATCAGCTGTCCCTCTGACACCCTGCCCAAATCCAAATCCTCTCCTTTATCTCTTTTAAGTATTTGTATATAGTAAACATTATTTGATTTCCTAAACATCTCTGGTAATTGCAGATCCAGTGCAGGAACGGAGAAGGAGGAAATTTCGATATTATTCACGACAGAATATGAATTCAGGGATCAGGGGAAGTAATATTATTTTAATCTACATGATCCAGTAGTTCATCGAATTTCCTGGTGTGCCAAGGACAACATCAACAGTTTCCATTATTCACAAATGATACACAATCTGGTTTATCTCATTTATTAAAATGCATTTTCAAAGCTAGGAAAATGCGGGTGATCTAATCATCACCCCCTGAAAAATAGAGCACATTTTCCTTCTTATCTTAGGTCACAACCAGCCACAAAGACGGTGCAGTTGGACTGGTTCAGATTTTAATACATGTGTGGTCTGGTTGGTAATTCAGAGGTTCTGACTAGGGAGTAAAAATATGCTGATTACTGCTCAGGGAAGTATTATAAGGTTAGAGGGTGGAAAAGGTGCAGCTGATGCTATTACAGTCATTATACCAGGAAAAAGGGGAGAAGCTATCAATGAAAGAGCACACTTTAACAAAATACAATCTAAAATATCAGCGGAAGGGAACCTGGATAAAGATAAAATCAGAAGAATAACAAAATGAAAGTCAGTGATTACATTTATTCATGATTATGGATCATTCATTCATTTTCTGTACCACTTATTCCAAATTAGGTTCACAGGAATGCTGGTGCCCATCTCAGCCGACTCTGTGCGAGGGAAGAGTACATCATGGATAGCTCTATTGTAGGGCAGAAACATGCAGATGGAAACTTAATTGCCTACTCTTAAAAAAAAAAAAAAAAAAAAAAACAGCAATGGTTCTTTTACATGCCTCGCACCATAAACGTCTTTGATATCTCAGTTAGCTGCACTGAGGGGTAACAGTGACAACTTGATGACAGTGTGGCTTGAACCCCCGACTTTTGGATCAGTAAGCCATCACCCTACCACCAGGCCCCCACTGCAAAGTTCATTTATCTGGAAACTGATTTATGTAAAGTAGCTTAAAGGGGCCTGAGGTGAATTAGTGTGAGTGTTAAGAGTGAGCTATTTAAAACAATCACGCATGGCATCAGCAGTTCCTTCTGGCAACATCAGTCCTTGCCCGATTTTAAAGTACATGCTAAGAAACATGTCACCATCTTGACTGGCTGTTCCAGCCTGGTAGTGACACAAAGTCATTGGATTGGGTGGGCTGTGTCACTGACCCCATACATTATAACACATTATCAGCCACACAGAACACAAGAACAGAAATAGTGGAAAAGATTTCTTTCATGTTCCTAAATTGACTGACAACAGGAAAGCCTACTTGGCCAAAAGTTGGCTGCATAAGCTTTTTTGGATTTACAGTCACGCTAATTTCTGGCACCATTATCGTCCTAAGAGTCACTAGAATGCAAAGTCCCACTGTCTCCGTAAGATACTCCTCCCCTTGTAATTCAAACAGGTAACCATTAAAATTCATTTCCTCCCAATTGCTGGCCATAGTTGCTTCTTGAGCATCTTTTTGTCACCTAAAATATCACTCGTTGAATAGATCAGCTTGTTTACTTAGACTGGACAACCCCACCCACTATATTGACATCACTTCCAAGGAAAAAATGTACCTAACCATTGGTTCAGAACCATGCTAGTAATCCACGGAATAAAATTTCCCAGTTTTATGCTTTTTGTGGTCATTATATTAAAATATTTATATCTTCTTTTCCTTTTGGCTGTTCCCTTCAGGGCTCGCCACAGCGAATCATCTGCCTCCATCTCACCTTATCCTCTGCATATTCATTCTTCTCTTACACCAACTACCTTCATGTCCTCCCTCACCACATCCATAAATCTTCTCTTTGGTTTTCCTCTAGGCCTTCTGCATGGCAATTATACCAATATACTAACGATCCCTCCTCTGTACATGTTCAAATATTTATGTATTTTAATATATATATATATATATATATATATATATATATATATACATACAAGTATACCTCGACTTAAGTCGTTTCGAGTTAAGTTGTTCTCAATTATACGTCGGTTTTCAAAAAATAGATGTAAAAATAAAAGAAATAAAATAAAGCTTATGTCCTAATTATATACACAGGTGGTCCTCGAGTTATGTGGTTCTCGACTTATGATGTTTCAACTTTACGACGCTACTTAATATATGTACGTAAGAAACTAGAGAAGGATTCCAAGTTACGCCATACTGTTCGTAAGCTCCTATGACGCGTACTAGTTTTTGGCACGGAGTGCGTATGAATACACAGCTATGCAGTGCTACGCGATGCTACATGGTCATCAGGATCATCCATTTTGTCTCGAGGCACATCATAGTGTACATTGTCTGTGTTTTTGCTAACCCTACCACCTCATCGGATAACCCTGATTCCCCAGCAGCTCTCACAGCCTCCCCTCCTTTGTCTTCAGCCCCTTCTCAGTAATCACTCTGCCCTTTTGTCACCTACACCCATTTCAGTAAGCAAGACAAGGACATCATTGATGGTGAGTACAGTATCTTATTTTTTATTTTACTGTATTTTATTACATTAAATATTTATTTTATTTTAATTGAAATGTCTATTCTATTTGTCTGTACTGTTTTCCCATGAAGTATTATATATATATATATATATATATATATATATATATATATATATATATATATACACACACACACACACACACACACACACACACACATTATTATACAAATAATTTTGGACTTTGGTGTAGCCTAGCCTAGGCTAGCCTAGAGACAAGCTAATTCGATTCAAGTTGTTTTTCGACTTAAGTTGTCTCTCCTGGAACCAATTAACAACGTAAGCTGAGGTATACCTAATATATATTTCTTTCTTCCTTTCGGCTTTTTCCCCTTTTTACTTGGGAGTCGCCACAGCGAATCATCTGATTTGCATGTTTGATTTGGCAGAGGTTTTTACGTCGGATGCACTTCCTGTCACAACCCCTTTAGCAAAGGACAGAAACACGCTGACGGCTTTGCAGCCTACTCTTTTTATGAAAGTCAGCAATGGTTCTTTTACATGCCTCTCACCATAGGCAGTGAGAGACATGGCCCGCCTTTGATAACTCAGTTAGCTGCACTGGGGGGGACAGTGACAACCTTGTGGAGAGTGGGACTGGAACCCCCAACCTTTGGATCAGCGATCCAGCGCCCTATACCACCACATATACATATATATATATATATATATATATATATATATATATATATATATATATATATATATATATATATACACACACACACACACACACACACACACATATACATATACACATCTATATCCTGACACAAGAACACACACAAAAAAACCCAATGACTGATAAAGAGTTATAAAATTAAAAGTTAATTTTCATTTTCACCTCTCTGCTGGTGTTTTAACCTTTTTTCATGTTGCACTTTTTCCTGTCATTCTCTATCTTATCGAAGACATCAGATGCAAATCGCGACCAGGCCAGAGAGTCACCTGCGATGGCTCTCCCGTATTCAGTACATTCTCATGCCTGAAGGTATCCTTTATTGTGTCCTTATACCTAAGAAGAGGATGACCGACTCTTCTTGAACACTCTGTCAGCTCCCATAGAGAGCTGCCTTTACTGGTAAATAGGATCTTGATATCTGTAGATTTAGTATAATCCAATAGCTCATTGTGATGTGGTGATCTCATCTGATCTTAAGAATAGACCTCAAGTGCCTTTGCTGGACTGTTCTTAAAAGTTTGATATGACGACGATATAGTATCCAGGTCTCACTTCCATACATCATTAGCGGAATTTTGCTGGATTATATACCTTGAGTTTTGTATCTACTGTCAGGTCTCTGCAGTTGCAAACCCTATCCCTGGGTCTTCCTAGCTCACATGATGCAGCCTGAATCCATGTGGTTATTTATCCATCTAAATTCAGTCTCTGGAGACGTAACTTCCAAGATACTTAAAACATCCTGCCCTCTTCAGCTTGTTCCTCTCAATGAAGAAATAAACCTCTTCATCTGCACTCATAGTTTCTGTTTTCTTGATGTTGATTCTGAAAATTATTTTCTTTGACAAAGTGCTATATGCAGATAACAGATGTTGTAGTGCCGTGCCATCATTGGTAGAAATGGCAATATCATCTGCATACTGGGCTTCTCGTATGTATGTAGTAATTGTCTTGATCTTTGATTTCAAAGGTCACAGTCATGTCTAATATGAACCATGATACTATAATATGGACTGATATTCTTGAATGCAAGGTGGAGCATAATTGCAGCATATATCCCAAAACAGAGTGGCAGATAGCTTGCACCCTTGCTTGACTCCACTGTTTTACTCTATTGGTTTAGAGACTTCACCGTCTATACACAGTCTAGCATGCACTCGAGAATACAGTGACTTGATAACTTTGACAAAGTGGTCGGTACATCCAAGCTTTCCCAAGATCGTGAAAAAAAGCTATTGATTTACACAATCAAAAGTCTTGATGAAGTCCATGTGCAAGTTCTGCCATTGTTCCCTACACTTCTCCATCAGCTGATGCAAGATGAGGATGCGATCCACAGTGCTTCTGCCACTTCTGCAGCCAGACTGAAATTCATAATAAATTGACTCTGCTAGCCACTGGAGGCGTAGCGGTGCAATGTTAGCAAAAATCTTCCCAACCACACCAAGCAGCGTAATCCTGTGGTAGTTGCCACAGTGACTGTGGTAATAATTTTTGAGTAGGAAGCAGATGATGGGGTCAATCAGGTCAGATGGCACCTTTGCTGATATCCAAAACAGAGTAATGTTGTTGAGCAGGAATGATGGTAGCTTACTTCCAATATAAACAAGAACCTCAGGAAGTATACCATCTGGACCTGGACTGTTTCTGAACTTAGTATTCTTAAATACCGTATCCGACTTGATAAATGCCCAGGGCGCTTAAAAAATTACAGTGAATGGGCGCTTATTACCAGCGGAGTGGAACGATAAGTGCTTATTATCATAGAGGTGGAAAACAAATAATAACAGAACAATAAAGGAGTTTTATTGGTATTTGGTATTTGTGTTATTCATTTTGTGGTAGCAACCAAACTACTTAGATGAAAGCTGAAAATAAACGAAAAACAGCATAATTAAAAAAAAAGACCCTTTAATTTTCCCTCCCGGTGTTGTTCCTTTAAATATTTTCCCCCCATGTAAAATCGATCCAATCAACATGAATGTCAACTGTAGCACATGTCACTTGAACCAATCAACACAAAGGTCAACTTTAGCACATGGCACAAAAGCACATGGCCAGGAATGTCTTTAAATTTATCAAGTCTGGGTGAAAAATACTCATCATCACTTTCTGAGCCAGATATGGAACAATCAAATGTGTTGTTACATTATAGACATTCCCCATTGGCAGGGGGTCTTGAAATACCGTGTAAACTCACATTTACAGGCAGTGAATGCCTCATTTTACCATTACAGAGGCTGATCAAATAAAATAGGTAAGTGTTCATCAAGTATGCGAAAATCATCATCATTGGGCAGATTTAAGAGTTCTTCTGGAGATGAAAGAAGAACAACACTCTTTGCCCTCACAGGATAGAGGCCTTTGGATTTTGGGCCATCGACTGCGTTGATTGCTGTATAAAACTCTCTGAGGTTTGTGTCCTTTGCATACTGTTCTGCTTCATCAAGCTTTCTGCTGGACCCATTTGTTTTTAAGCTTCCTGATCTCTTCACGGTGTGCTCTGCAGTCACCATGAAGTTTTCTATCTTTGAGATGATGTTGGATCTTTCCATCGTGATCTTCAAACCAGTCTTGGCTCCTCCACTGTTTCTTGCCACAGACATGTTTGATGGCACATTGTAGCACCTCTTTCAGATCACCCCATGAGTCTTTGCTAAAATCTTGGAGTTGCTTATCCAGAAACCTCTCAAACATCTTTCTTTTCATCATAGGATCTCGTTCATGTGGTGGCTTCATCCCTCTTCTTCCTAACGATGATAGAACATTTGCATATAAGATATTTGTGATCCGTGAAGCAGTCTGCATTAGGATTGATCTTTGTTATGTTGATTAACTTCCCAGCTTCTTTATCAGCAAGCACATGGTCTATTTGATGCTAGTGTTTTGATGGCAAGTGCTGGCAGGTGTTCTTGAGGTGTTTTTTGAGTTGGAACGTGGTAATTATAGTGAGTTCCTATTACAGGCATAGAATTCTAGCAGCAATAATCCATTGGAATTCATTTTTCCTACTCCATACTTTCCAATGACAGTCAGCCAAGACTGCCCATCTTTTCCAACGCTAGTGTTGAAATCACCGAGAAAAATAATACTGTCTCTTTTAGCTTTGACAATACATTCACAGAGCTTCCCATAAAAACTCTCTTTTTTGAATGATGATCACTGAATGGTGGAGCATAGATGCATATTAAGGTAAGATTAGTATTATTTTTGAGTAGAACTCAGGCCATCATTAATCAATCATTCACCGGGACTGGGTTTAAGTGGAGAAATTCAGTGGAGATGGCAAAGCCAACACTAGCCATCCTGTCTTCGCCAAAGCTCCAAAAAATGGTATGACTTCTCTCCTTGATGTTGCCCGTACCCGAGCATCTAACTTCACTCAAAGCACATACATCTATGGCTGAAATCTCAAGTTCTCTGCAGGTGATTGCTATGAAACGTTCTGGTCTAGTGCTTGAATTTTTGTTGCAATCATTGGTGGTGTGGACTAGGGTGGAGTGAAAATTGTGAAAAATTAAATTTTTGATTATTTTTACTTGGAATAGCAATAAAAAGATGTGGAGAGGAGTCATCTAAAAGATTATAATAGTTCATCTTGATAAGTTGATATCTTAGGCTCCCCCAAGAGCAATGAAAATGACTATATTGGGCATTTTCACTGAAAATGTTTAATTCTGATATAGTGATCCAATTTGCTTCTATACAGTATTATCAAAAATATATATTTTAGTGTTAAGATATATTGTCTCAAAAACACACATATTCAGATGAGTCGTTATGACTGTAACATATTGAAGTCTCATTTTGTCTTGAAAACTGGCATTTTTGCCCTCGACTCCAGTCTTGTACGGATGAAGCCGTCTCGTCGATCGTTGCCACATACAGACTATGATGCCTCGGTCACCACCTGTGATGCACCTCTCCACAGCCTGTATGTGGCATGAGTATCTGTTGAATGTGCCATACTGTGCCATATGCCGTCACCACCTGGCGATAGTTTCCTCTACTAAACTACTGAGTCCTGACCTTTCCAGTTATACCAAATCTGTGAGCTGTGAATGTTCTAATTATTCAGTTATTCCTTTTGTCGGCAATCGCGTGCTCACATGCTCTCAAAATCGACTCGACATACCTTATTTCAAGGGAGTTGGGGGAATCAAGAATTTTTTTTACAGATTTTTAATATTCTGCATATGTTTATAACTTGCATTCTTACGTCTTTTGTACACTATTCTGAATTGATTGTGAAAAACTATATGTTTCATTTCACCCTAGTGCGGACGTTCCAAGTTACTAGACAAAACTTTTTGCTCTTGAGAGGAATTACATTTTCTCAAGATGACGTAGCACTGTCATATGGGCTTTGCATATTTTCCACCACGGTCATATATCATGAGGCATTAGGTTATCTTGGAAGCAATAGCATTACCTGTAACTCCTTGAGAGGTCATCTCATAAATTGTAAGGCTGTGCCTAATGAAGATGACACTAAACGGCACACAATAGTGTCCCTTGGCGAGTAATCCCTGTAATTTGACAGGACAGCATAGGTGATGAGGTCACAGTAAATACCCGTTGCCTTTTCACCAGAGCTGTTGCCAGATTGCAAACAGCACTGCCTAATTTCAGATATGCAGTCCAGTTGATTTATAGGACAGACAAAATCCGGATAAGATGCCAAGTTGACAAGTCAGATCCGCTGGTTGGGACACGAGGGCCTAATCCCCAGCCAAAGGAGGCTAAGGGTATGGTAATAATTGCCCAAGGTGTACACCCAGGTTAGTGGACTGGAGGAGGTGCTTTACTTTTCCATTCAAGACTGGCATTAAGCTAGGTCCAGCCAATGCCCTGTGTCGCTTAAATGTATCACATATGCACAGATTATGCTGTAAGAATGAACAGTACCAGTACTTTTTAAAGAAAAACAAATCAATCCCAGCATGTCGGGCAGTTAAAGATTAAGTGTCTCTTAGAAAGTCATGGATTCTCAGTGAAACACGATGGAGAGGAAAATAAAAGTGGGACACATTGCTTAAAATCCTACAGGTTGTACATCACAATAACAGATTAAACCTACATACGGTAGTAAGAGTAACAGGGATGCTTTCGGAAAAGTAGTATGTTTTCTGTTTTGCAGCCAGATAAAATGAAGGATGCTTTTAATAAAGGCCTCTTTTGGGGGCAGTCCTAGCCTAATGATGAGAGAAGTGGCTTTGCGACCAAAGGTTCACTGGCTCGATTCCCAAACCAGCAGGAAAAATATGTGGGTAATAGGAAAGTGAGCAGCATCTTCCATTCCTCCACGTAATGCCTGAAGTGCCTTTGAGCAAGGCACCTAACCACCTACTGCTCACCGGACACCCCCAATGTGTGTGTCAGCCCAGTAGCGCAGAGTGTTTACGTGTGTGTGTGTGTGTGTGCTCACTTTTGATGGGTTAAATGTAGAGAAAATAATTCCCCTTATGGGATTAATACAGTATTTCAAAAAAATTCTAGCTCTTGCAGGAACACTCGACACTTCTGATGTATCCGATTCCAAATATACTTTTCTCAGACATCAATCAGAACTACCTTGTAGTACACCCCTCCTTCAAAACTCGAACATGTCTCGTATCCTTCTTTGTAGTTATCAGAGTCTGAGGAATGAAAGTTCCCTCCAGTCAATCACTCTGTAATCAGTTACGTAAAAGCAACCAGAGTGGTAAAGGTGTAAAAATACCAGTGCTGTTAAAAATTCAGCAGCTTCAGCAGCAGGAGAGAGAATTCAGCACATTAAATACAAGAAATCAGAGAATAGCTACTTGGTCTTTATTTAAACGATTGTGTATCTGACAGAGACTTGCAGCACTGAAACACATTATGGTAATCAAGATGTCTCTTGTCAGAAAGGATAAGAGCCTGATTTAACCATGTGGTGTAATTAAGTTGGTGACGTGGCCCTTCCTTACAATCAAAGTTTCTGTAATTTGCCAAACTACAAACTTTTATGTCCTGAAGAAACCTTTGTTTTTGGTTAAAGGGGCATGCACATAAGAAATAATGAGCAACAAGCAGCCATGTAGAGTAAGAGGTGCGCTACCCTAGTTTTATCTCTCTTGGAATCAACTTTAAGGGCTTCAAAAGTTTGGTTTCCATGAGTATGTAATGTGATTAAAGGTAGCCCCACAGAAAAAAAAAATCACAAGTATTCCATGTAATGAGACAACCTAATTCTGAAACATTTCCCTCAGCATTTCCAACGAGCTGTTTGTGATGTAACTCCATCTTACTGAAACCACACATCAAGTTCTTTGAGCCCAAGGGGTTCAAATAGGGTTGGGCTAACAACCAAACTTAGCACGGCCTCTCCTCCCTCACAAAGTTTCATCAGTCCAAATAATAATTTAAATATCTTTATCCTTTTACTGTCGTTTACGTTTAAAATATCTGTGGGGGTTTTGGGTCACCCTGTAGTAGTTTTAGAGGAGGAAAAAGCTTTTTAATAAGGGAGAAATTATATTTATTGTAATTGAACGTTTTACTGAGCAATTCTGCTTCTGTGGAAGTAAACAAAATTGACTAACTGCTTGGGGCAAAATTAATTTTGTCAATGTTTCTTTTTCAAAATGGCATAAACATGAAGTTGTAAAGTGGTTGATGAGAAACTTTGGTGTTTGATACTTTGGGGTTTTACACCCTGAAGCCATTGCACTATTTTACAGTCTGAGTGTTTCTCTGCATTCTAGAATAAATTCAATAACTTGGCAAATTATGCTCCAGGATGGCTTTTGGCAGTTTTCCAGCATAAAAAACATCAACATTAAGAAACCTTCCAATTGCCTACAACAAAACTGACATAAAACATGCAACAAAAAAAACCCATACAAACTATATTCTTAAGATGCATACCTGAAAACATACATTTAACTTGACTGAACTGAAACATTAAATTTGAACCTTAAACTAACTGCATCAGATAAGTAATAAACTAAAGTGCATTCAACATTTCAGTACTGATCTATGTATTTTGCTTTTTGTACTGTATCATACACTATATACTGTATACAAAGGGGTATAGCATTATCTGTGTGATAAAGATTCTCACTCATAGCGTTCCCTAATAATTAGGAAATAGAAGGGAAAGTGACACTTGCTTATCTGAGATTTTTTGTGGCTCAACCTTTATACAGTATTTGGAAAACAATATCTTTGCAATAGGACCTAAAAGTTACTTTCTCTTGACGGCACAATGTATGATTACATGAATATCGGCAAGTACTCAAACTACGATTGCTGACCCTGAAGTGGCATTAAAATCCATCAGGGTGCCATACATCCGAAAAAAAGGATGAGAAAAACTTCTTTCAGCAAATCATGAAAAATATAGTCTAATTATTTCCTTCTTAGTTTGTGTCTTTTGCTTCAGTAGACCGCTCATGTTCATTTCCTCATTGTTGTTTTCATTGGAGATCATTATTTTTTGGAACCAAAAAACTTGCTCTGCATCATTTTAGCAGAAACATATAACGCAATTATTTAATAATCTGCGAGTGAAAGATTCTGCAGTATACTAAAGAGCCTCATTATGGAGATTTTTGCGTCAAGTATTGTTATTGCCTGCTTTGGATCGTTCCAGATAACCTAATGCTATAAATAAAGAGATATAAATAATATAGAGTGTCACCATGGCCCATTACAGCTGAGAGGAACAATGGGATTAATTCCGGATATGTTATTATGTAGATTTACTGTTCTCTTGAAATCATGGTGAGGTTAATGGCGGTTTCTAAAAGAAATGCTGATTCGCTTAGAATTAATCGGAATAATAAAGACTTTTTTCTTTGCGGTTTCACATAATATCCCATATTATTCAATTTATATGAACAGTTGATGATGCATTGACTGTGATTTATAAAAATGCCAGTGGAACTGCTATGTCCAGTAGTATTCCCGTATTTCTACAAACAAATAGATTGATTTCAGGTGGTACGTCTGCCTCGAAGCTAAAAAGTCCTGGGTTTGAGTCCCAGACTCGGCGAAAACATTTCTGTGTGGCGTTTGCACGTTTTCCGTGTGTTTGTGTGAGTTTTCTCTTTTTACTCCTCTTTCCTTCCACAGTTCAAAAACATGAACATCAGGTTAATTGGCTCTTTGAAATTGAATGGCTGTGTGTACTGCCCTGTGATGTTCTGGCGTGCTAATAAAGGTGTACCCCACCTTCGGGTGTCTGACCCATTGCAGATCATATAGTACTGTAGTGTCAGGCGTGGTTTTCCCATTTACTCGAATAATAAAGAAGGAAGTGTACTGTAATTGCTTATTTAAAGGGTACTTGAGTAAATTTTGTATGACGAGCTCTTTAAAACGATTACTTATGACATCAGTTGTTTCATCAGGTTAATGTCAGTCCTTGCTTCTTGTCAAGTACAGACGAGTGCTGCCACATTAATACTAATACTCAGCATGCACATTGACATGTTGCCTTACTCATTGGTCTGGTAGTTACACAAATTCCTCGTTTTGTCCTGGTGGCTGTTCTGTGAGTAGCAGACCCCAATCTACGATAACACATTACTGGCCAGTGCTGTATTGTGTTTTGCATATGGCTATACAAATAACAAGCACAGAAAATGGCAGAAACAAAATAACATAACATCGGCATAGGCCATACTCTGAAAATGTTTATTTTCAGACACAGTTCAGTAGTCTGCAAAGACCACTTCAAGCCGACCTGCGATCAGCGTGATGGCCATGCAGAACTACTCGGCAGAGACCAAGATTTTATATCTAATACTGGACGCTGTTCCTACTGAATTATTTTCTTTAAAAAAAAAAAGTTAAAGAAAGAGAATGGATGATGTTTGTTGTATGGAGTGTTGTTGGACTTGACGGAGTTCTGCACTTGTTGGACTTGGCGGAGTGCGCTTGTTTTTTTGTTTTTTTGGGGGGGGGCGGGGCGTTGGTGCAGCTTTTTCACTACATTAGGTCTCCAGAAGTTTTTTCTTCTCTCATTAGTAAAAGGAAAAAACAAACCCTTGTTTTTTATGGCTATTACGGAGTGTAAACAAAGCTTGTGTGAGAGTGCTTGCTTATTAGCATATTCAAAACTTCTCATCATAAAATGGACAATAATATTCTTTCCATTTTCACATCACAGACTATGAACAAAGTGCTTATAATAATGAGCAGTGAAAGAATGAGTAAAAAAAAACTGGCCCAACAAATGCTGAGACCTCCAAGCTGAAATTATCACTTAAAAAAGAGGCATATACAAAAGAGCCTGTTACAAAAAGCAAGAAGAAAAAAAAAAGTCTTGAAGCTTCTTTTCCAGCTTATCAGAACGAAGTACAAAAGCAGCATCTGGATGGAACAGCAGGAAAGCAGAACACTGCTTCTTGTAGCAAACATGAATATATTATTTTGCTCTTTTTTTCCGTGCCACGGGGTTCTCCATGTGATGAATGGAGGTACATCGTTTTTACGTCTCAACGTGGAGACGTCGACAACCTTAAAAATCTTTGATGTATCAGCCTTTGAAAGGGAGTAATGCTTTAAAAGTGTGTTTTTGATCTAAAGTGCAGTTTGATTAAAGAGAAAGCAGTCATTACACACAAACTCAGACATGCTCAAAGTAAAGAGATGTTGGAGCTGGAGGAAAGCTTTAACATATGCTAGATGACAAACTGTTGATTTATAGAATGGCTAAAATTCATTCATTCATTTTCTGAACCACTTAATCCTAATTAGGGTTATGGGGAGGCTGGCACCCATCTCAGCCGACTGTGGGTGACTGGGTGGACGGCTTGCCAGGCCATCACAGGTCAGAAACACACTGACAGCTATCCAGCTACTCTTGTCAAAAGTCAGCAATGGTTCCTTTACATGAACCTCACACCGTGAGAGACATGGCCGGCCTTTGATAACCCAGTTAGTTGCACGGGGAGGGGGGGGGCAGTGACAACCCATTGAGAGTGGGGCGCGAACCCCCAACCTTAGGGTCAGTGACTTTACCACCAGGCCAACACTGCCATAGAATGGCTAAAATGGCTCTTTCATTCTAATCCCTTGTATTTATTTATTTATTTATTTAGAAATCGAGAACAGAAATCATGTCAAGTCTCTAAGTGGAGGATTAACCTATTTGGAAGATACATTCACAATCTGTTTACGCTCGACTTACCACTTTCAGTGTACTGTTGCTTTTACAGTCATTGTTTGCAAAAAAGTAAGGATGTATAATCTCACTGTCAGATCGTCAATCTGCTGCTCTCGTTTGAGTCTAATTCCTTGCAAGATTCTCCTTTCATCTCAAGGGAGGGTTTTTTTTTCCTTGCTGTCGTCATTACTGGTTTGTTTATTAGAGATATAAATCTACATCCGGATTTCGCTAAAGCTGCTTAGTAACAATGTACAGTGTATTGTTAAACATGTTTCACAAATCAGAAGGAATCTAAATTAATCAAATTAAAGATGACATTAAAGATAGGCCTGATTAACAGATTTAGCTCATTACTGTTCAGTAGCGTTTAGCACACTCACCACATGGCAGGCAAGTCCTGGGTTTCAGCACTGGGGTCGACAAGGGAGATTCAATATGGCATGTGCATGTTTTGCCCATGATTGTGTAAATTTCCCCTCTTCAGGCACTCTGGTTTCCTCCCAGAGCTCATATACATTGGGATAATTGAATATTCTGGATTGCCCCATACGCTCTGCAATGTAGTGGCCCAGTAAACAGGTTATACCACACCTTTTGCATAAGGGTAGCCAGCTTTGGCAGGTCAAGTGGAAAAGAACAGGTTAAAGATAATAAATTAATTCATGTCCCAGACAAGTTAATCCTACCAGGCTCTCAAGGAGGCTGCAGCCTATCTCAGCCGATTCGTAGCACAGGCAGGGTACACCCCGAACAGCTCATCAGACTATTGCAGGGATAAAACACAGAGAACCATTCACATTATTCATGAGTATTTATGATATTTGGGTAATTAGTGGGTATCACCTAATTTCAGTCACAATTAAGTATCCCTCCCTACCACATACAACCTTCCCCAACCAGGTAGGGGTGTAAGCATGCGCGTGCCCTCGCCATGCCACGTGATCCTACCACCCACAGCATTACGAACATGCATGCACATTTGGTGTCCCAAAAACTCGGCAAGAAAGTGGGACAGTGGTAGGTTGGTGATTAAGGCTCTAAGTTACCAATCAGAAGGAAGAGGGGTCAAGTCCCAGTAAGACCAATCTGCTATTGTTGGCCCTTAATCCTCAACTGCACAGTTGTATAAATGAGATTAAAAAAGAATGGCACTTTATATAAGGGTGTCTGCCAAATGCCATAACCTTACGAATGAGCTCACAGATGCCCATGATTGGCTGAGGAAGGCTGTGACAGCTCAACTAATCAGCTCCCAGTTTGCGGAAGGCTGTGTCACCAACCTGGATTGGGACCTGTGATCTCTAGGTTGATAGTCACTTACCATGTTATGTGCCACGGGAGGGCCCACATTTGCAGTATTTCCAACCAACAATATAAAACATAGATATTTGTACATCATTGTTTAGAACCGAGTGAAACATTTGTATTGAAAGAATTTAATTAATCCACAAGCAAAATAGGCCCCAACCCAAAAGTCCCAGTACTTCTCAACACAACTGATGCATACCAATCTCGTGGTATTTCAGTGTTTCTTTAATCAGCAGTTATATACCGAGTTTGCTGTAAACACTCCAAGCCAGTCAACCACATGCACATACACTTCACACTGGGCTCTGTTTGGACATCTGGTGGTTGTCTCACTGTGCCAGCGGGACATGCAACACTTTTTTTAAAATTACTCAGCATCTCTGTTAGATGCCACTGGCTACTCCAGCACCGTCCTCTCCTCTCTCTCTCTCTCTCTCTCTCTCTCTCCATCTGTCTGTTTGCTTTTCAGATATAAAGTTTCGTCCTTCACGATGCCAATTTGCATGTAAGCGCACAGTGGGAGGTTCCTGGATTCATTTGAAATGTATCAGTGCATCACATCACATCCTGAGCATTTAGAAACTTGTGTGATTAAACTACAGGCCGTTATCAGATAGTGATATCATACAGTATACAATTCTTGAAGAATATAGGCTACAGGAAACATTGTACCTTAGCTTTACAGCATTTGGCAGACGCTCTTATCCAGAGTGACTTACAATTAGTATTATTTTTATACAATTGAAGTATGTTAGAGTGGTGCAGGACATGTATGAGAGATGTAAGACAGTGGTGAGGTGTGCTGTCAGTGTGACAGAAGAGTTCAAGGTGGAGGTAGGACTGCATCAAGGGTCAGCTCTAAGCCCCTTCTCGTTTGCTGTGGTGTTGGACAGGTTGACAGACAAGGTTAGACAAGATTTCCCATAGACTATGATGTTTGCAGATGACATTGTGATCTGTAGTGAGAGCAGAGAACAAGTGCAGTAAAATCGAGAGAGGTGGAGGTATGCCCTGAAAAGGAGGGGAATGAAGGTTAGCCTCAGTAAAACAGAATACATGTGTGTGAATGACAAGGATCCAAGAGGAACGGTGAGCTTACAGGAAACAGAGATAAAGAAGGTGGACGATTTTAACTACTTAGGCTCAACAATCCAGAGCAATGGAGAGTGTGGAAAAGAGATGAAGAAGCGTGTGCAGGCTGGTTGGAATGGTTAGAGAAAAGTTCCCGGTGTGATGTGTGATAGGAAGGTATCGGCAAGAATGAAAAGTGTACAAGGCGGTGTTGAGGCCAGCGATGTTGTATGGTTTAGAAACAGTGGCCCTGGGGAAAAGGCAGAAGGCAGAGCTGGAGGTAGCAGAGATGAAAATGTTGAGGTTCTCTTTGGGAGTAACGAGGTTGGATAGGATCAGGAATGAGCACATCAGAGGCACAGCACATGTAAGACATTTTGGAGACAAAGTCAGAGAGGCTGGATTGAGATGGTTTGGACATGTACCGAGGAGAAATAGTGAATATATTGGTAGTAGGATGCTAAGGTTGGAACTACCAGGCAGAATGCGCAGAGGAAGACCAAAGAGACGATTCATGGCTGTGTTGAAGGAGGACATGAAGACAGTTAGTGTAAGAGAAGAAGATGCAGAGGATAGGGTGAGATGGAGGAAGATGATTCACTGTGGTGACCCCTGAAGAGAACAGCCGAAAGGAAAAGAAGAAGAAGAAGAGGCTCCAGGGTGATAGTAGGGATTGGACCACTGACCTGTCAATCAGTAACCCATTGCCTTATCCACTAAGCCACCACAGACTATTTATACTGAAACCTAAGGATAGGGCAATTGGCGAAATCGTCCTTCAACAGATAGCGATGCAGATGTGGTCGTCCAGATGTTAAAATCAGGCAAAATTGGTATCTAACCATGTTACTATAACCATCAGGACCACGCATTGCCTCGGACTTCAGAAACTGTTTATAACAACGGTGGTATATTAGTTAGCACATCCACCATGCAGCAAGAATGCCCTGGGTTTGGGTCCTGGGCTCAGGTATTTCTGCATCGAATATGCATGTTCTTCCTGTGCTTAGGTGGGTTTCCTCTGGGTGTCCTCAGTTTCCTCCCACAGACCAAAGACATTCACATGATTCTAATCGGCTGTTCCAACTTATCCCAGGTGTGTGTTAATATATGTGTGTGTGTGTGTGTGTGTGTGTGTGTGTGTGTGTGTCCTGCAATGTTCTGTGTACCCCACCTTCATCCAGTGCTGGCTGAGTTAGGTCTCTCTGCCCGCCATACTTGTAAGATTAAGCGGTTTGGCAAACGAGTGAGTGATGAGCTAACTAGTAGAAGTGTGTATTTCTGTAGCATGCAGCTCTGGGGAGGTTTATAACATATACTTTTTCTTTTCAGCCTGAAATCTTATATATATTCATTCGAAGTGTAAAGCTGGAGTTGAAAGATGTGAAGGCTGGAGGTATTAAAGGGGTCAGATGAGGTGTGCTTTTGGATAATGAGAAGTAACCATAGAAAATGGGTCTCAGTGTTGAAAGAAATAACGAAACTTTCCTTTCAAATGCTTCACTTTTATAATACAATTATAGCAGTGTTTATTGGTGCTGAAATAATTCAGTCATTCATTTTTGAATTTTTCATTAGATTGGGTCTGTGGGGAAGCTGGTGGAGGTGGAGGGAATACTTTGAGGACCTCCTCAATCCCACCAACACACCCTCCGTGGAAGAGGAAGTCCCTGGGGGTTTTGGTGGGGGTCCGCCCATCACTGGAGTGGAGGTCACTGAGGTTGTCAAAAAGCTCCTCGGTGGTCGAGCTCCGGGGTTGGACGAGATCCGCCCGGAATATCTCAGGGTTCTGGATGTGGTAGGACTGTCTTGGTTGACAGGTCTCTGCAACATCACGTGGTCATTGGGGGCTGTACCTCTGGATTGGCAAACTGGGGTCGTGGTCCCAATTTTTAAGAAGGGGGACCGGAGGGTGTGTTCCAATTATCGTGGAATTACACTCCTCAGCCTACCTGGGAAAGTCTATGCAGGGGTACTGGAGAGGAGGATCCGACCGATAGTCGAACCTTGGATTCAGGAGGAACAATGTGGTTTTCGTCCTGGCCGCAGCACTCTTGACCAACTCTATACGCTCCACAGGATTCTGGAGGGCATGGGAGTTTGCCCAATCTGTCCACATGTGCTTTGTGGATTTGGAGAAGGCTTTAGACCATATCCCTCAAACGATCTTGTGGGGCGTGCTCCGAGAGTACGGCGTTCCGGATCCGTTGCTACGAGCCATTCTGTTGCTGTATCATCGGAGCAAGAGTTTGGTCCGTATTGGCAACAACAGGTCGAATTCGTTTCCGGTGGGAGTTGGAGTCCGCCAAGGCGGTCCTTTGTCACCGATTCTATTTATAATTATTTATGGACAGAATTTCTAAGCACAGTCGATGCGTTGAGGGGTTCTGGTTTGGTGGCCATCGGATCTCGTCTCTGCTTTTGGCTTCATCAAGTCGGGACCTCCAGCTCTCGTTGGAGCAATTCGCAGCCGAGTGTGAAGCAGCCGGGATGAGGATCAGTACCTCCAAGTTTGAGGCCATGGTTCTCAGTCAGACAAGGGTGGAATGCACCCTCCGGGTTGGGAATGAGGTCCTGCCCCAAGTGGAGGAGTTTATGTATCTTGGGGTCTTGTTCACGAGTGAGGGAAGGATGGAGCGAGAGATCGACAGACGGATCACTGCAGCCTCTGCTGTTAAGCGGTGCCTGTACCAGTCCGTCGTGGTGAAGAAGGAGCTGAGCTGCAAGGCGAAGCTCTCAATTTACCAGTCGATCTACGTTCCAACCCTCACATATGGTCACGAGCTTTGGGTAGTGACTGAAAGAACAAGATCACGGATACAAGAGGCTGAAATGAGCTTCCTTCGCCGGGTGGGATAAGATAAGGTGGGAAGCTCTACCATCCGTGGAGAGCTCGGAGTAGATCCGCTGCTTCTCTGCACTGAGAGGGGCCAGTTGAGGTGGCTCAGGCATTTGGTCAGAATGCCTCCCGGACGCCTCCCTGGTGTGGTGTTTCGGCATGTCCAACCGGGAAGAGACCCTGGGGTCGACCTAGAACACTCTGGAGGGACTATGTCTCTCGGCTTGTCTGGGACTGCCTCCGTGTTCCCCCCGGAAGAGTTAGAGGAAGTGGCTGGGGAGAGGAATGTCTGGGCAAGCTCCTTAACCCCCAATTGCTCATTCATTTTAGCTTAATTCTAATTAGGGTTTCTGGGAGGCTGGTGCCCATGTCTGCCAACTCCAGGCGAGGGCAGAGTACACCCTAGACAGCTCGCCAGGTCATCTCAGAGCAAAAACTCGCTGACGGCTATGCAGCTGCTCTTGACAAAGGTCGCCTCGGTGTCCCCCCCCAGGAGAGTTGGAGGAGGTGACTGGGGAGAGGGACGTCTGGACCTCTTTGCTTAGGTTGCTGCCCCCGGGACCCAACCCTGGACAATTCATCAGGCCATCACAGGGCCAACACCCAACCATTTACACTCACACTCGCAACTAAGGCTGATTTGAAACAGCCAGTTAGTTCACTGCACATGTTTTTGAACTGTTGGAGGAAACCTACGCAAGCACGGGGAGAACATCAACACCCCACGTTGAAACGCCCAAGGCCAGGGATCAAATCAAGGACTATCTTGCTGTGAGGCAAATGTGTTAACCAGTGCGCCACCGTGCTGCCCTGGTACTGAAATATGGAAGTAAATTAATGTTTCTTTTTGATTGTTCAGGGATTTTTTTTTTTAAGATTTGACTTCAGTGCAAGTTGATTTGGCAAGTGCAATATTTAAGAGAGAGTTTTTCTTTCTCGGGCTCATTAGTTAAGGTATATTGAAAGCAGATAAGTTGAAGTGTCAAGATAACTTTTAATGAGGCAGGAGAAATCAGTAAAATCTCCTGAACCTGAGGACAAACGACACTTCTCCGAAGACAACTCATTAAGGCAAATCCTACTATACAGTTCTGAAAAATCTCTCAACTATTCACAGAAATATGACACGTGAAATCACGAGTCACTTCTCATACAACTCACAGTTCCCAACTCCACATTCTTTGGTTTATATTATGACCAGGTGCCTTTGATTCGATTTGAGTGCTCACCCTATCTTGTTGTATCATTGATTGATTATCTCATACGTGTACGAATACGTTTTTCTGTTTATTAAATCACTGGCCACCACAGCCGTGGTGTTGCCAAAAGGTATTACAGGGATCCCTCACTTTCCGCGGTTAATGGGGACCAAGAACACCCCCCCCCCTCTCTTCCCACGCGCAACCGCCAATTTCCACAAAGTAGGTTTGACCCCCTTGACTTTCATATACATACATGTATATGTGTATATAATATTCATATTATCACATTAATAAATACATATTCAACACTATAAATGCTTATAATAATTAAACATTCAAAAATAATGCATAAGATGTAAATAAAATATAAATACACACACATACAGATGCAAACATATAGATGTGCACCTCACATAAAAATGTAAGTAATTTTTGGGTTGTTTTTTTTGTTTGTTTGTTTTTGTTGTTTGGGGTTTTTTTGCCTAATTGGCCTTGTTTTGTGGCATGTTCCTTAACTTTTCCCTTCTTGTTCTTTCGGCTTTTAACCCTTTTTTGGGAGTCGCCACAGCGAATCATTTGATTCGCACATTTGATTTGGCATAGGTTTTTACATCGGATGCCTTTCCTGTCACAACCCTTTTAGCAAGGGACAGAAACACGCTGACAGCTTTGCAGCTACTCTTTACGAAAGTCAGCAATGGTTCTTTTACATGCCTCTCACCATAGACAGTGAGAGACATGGCCCGCCTTTGAGAACCCAGTTAACGGCACTGGGAGGACAGTGACAACTCTGTGGGGACTCGAACCCCCAACCTTAAGATCAGCGATCCTGAGCCCTATCCACTAGACTACCACTGCCCCTGTTTTTTTTGTTTTGTTTTGTTCTTTGTTTTTTTTTTGCCTAATTGGCCTTGTTTTGCGGCATGTTCCTTAACTTTGCCCTTGTTTTCCTTAATTCATTTTTTAATGAATATTTAAAAAAAAAAAACAATGAACTGAAGCTGCAGAAACTGAAGCACGAAGTAGTGAGGGATCACTGTATTTTTTCTCTCTGCATGCAAGTCTGTGTGTGTGTGTGTGTTTGTGTCTCCATCCGGACGTACTTATGGGCACTCTATCTTTATCTTATACTTCCTTAAAGGATTTTTGCCAAACTTTCATCAATTACTCATTACCAACCACCTATAATCAGGTGAAGTTTCAAAGGTCATACAACAAAAGTCAAGGTGGTACAAGGTCATCTTAGAAAAACCTTTTGGGCACTCTAGTTTGAATGTCTGTACACATTTCTAACAAACTTTAACCATTTCACCAAGTAATATTACTTATTACTAAAGACCCATGAACTTGTACATGTTTGTATGTTATAAGTCAAAGTTCAAGAAAAAAATAAAGCCATATTAGAAAAGCCTTGTGTGCATTCTGCAGGTTGAAAGCCTGCCTAGTCTGCACCATTCTCACCAGTTATTAGCTAAATGTCCAAAAAGTATAAAAGTATAGGTTTTAAGAACACGGGTCAAAGGTCATGATCACAGTTCAAGCACACACTTAAAATGTTTACAAAGTGATGATGCATTTGCATTTGAGTACTTCTGCTTTTAATATTCTGCTGTTTTTACATTTCAGTGCGCATGTTCACAGGACAATTCTTGCCATTTGAAGGCATCAGATGATTTCTCATGGTCGTTGCTCATTTTTGATGCAAACAAAAAACATTCTACACAAATGCAATCTTACACCATTAACACAGAAGATCAAAACCATTCTATCTGCACTTTCTTGTAGTGCTTAAAAACTTCATTTTAGATGTTGAGCAAACTAAGAAAGACACTATCTTTCTAAACTAAGAAGCACACTATCACTGCCGCATCATGCAAACAGCATAATGTGATTGGTACACTTTCTTGGGATTAAAAAACATTATTCCGAAATAAAAAAGAAACAATAAAAATCTCATTTTAGTTTGTATTCCTTTTGTTTCTGTGTATTATACACCAAAAAAAAAAAAAAAAAAAAAAAAAAAAAAACACATTTACAGAGCACGGTTTACTTACTGTGTCAATGTACCAAACTCTGAACTGCTGTCATGGTTAAAATATGTAGCTATAACCACAGAAGTCTTGTTTTAGTTTACTTTTCTTTATTTTTCCATGTATATACTTAAACCCCCCCAGTGCGGCTAACTGGGTTATCAAAGGCGGGCCATGTCTCTCACTGTGTCTATGGTGAGAGGCATGTAAAAGAACCATTGCTGACTTTGGTAAAGAGTAGCTGCAACGTCGTCAGAGTGTTTCTGTCCCTTGCTAAAAGGGTTGTGACAGGAAGGGCATCCGACGTAAAAACCTCTGCCAAATCAAATGTGCGAATCAAATGATTCGCTGTGGCGACTCCCGAGTAAAAGGGAAAAAGCCGAAAGGAAGACAGACATACTTAAACACTTTAAGAGAAAGTTCAAGAGACATGGGTACACAGCTGTTTGAACCTGTTCACACTTGGGCCTGCATCAGTAAAAATAAACAATTAAAATATTGTTTCATTGTGTATTTTTTAATGTGTAGTTTCCAGTGATCGCTCACCTTCCGCAGTTAATTGGGACCGAGATGCCCGCAACTGCGACCATCGAAACCCACGAAGTAGGGTACCCCCAACCCCGACTGACGTATATGTCCATGTATGTGTGTATATAATATTAAAAAAAAAACAAATATTCAATGCTATAAATGCTTATAATAACAATTAAACATTTAAAAAAGAGCATGAGATATAAATAAAATATAAATACAGATGCTCCCCAACTTACCAACATTCGTGTCCAAGGTCAAAAGTGAAATGAAATTGAAGAACAAGTAGAAATAGAAGTGGAATAAAATCTATAGTAAGATATATCATAATACAAGTATGAAATATGATTAAACTTTACCCTGAGGCTCAGGCAGAGGGGCGTGGCATGCTGGCAAGAGAAGCAGAACCTATACATTTCTGAACTCATGCCAAAAGTTTCAAAGAAGAAACAAATTGACTCCAGTATTATAATGAACAGGATAAGAGTGAAACTTTCTGTAAATATGATCAGATCCGCTGTGCTGTGCTTGAGAGGAACCAGGAGTTTAAACACGGGATATAATGTACAGATGATTGTGGAGAGAGAGAGATCGTATACAGTACAAAGTCGTATAGATTACTTATACAAGGTTTAAACATACGTTCCCCTCTAAAGAATGCCCGGTAACGACTTACAAACCAATTCATCGAAGAACGGCCGTCCTGACCCGAACTCGTAAGGAAGCTGGGAAGCGTTTGTACACACACATACAGATGGTATGAAGAAGACGACATACAAACATATGCGCAGATACACGTGCACACACAGATGCAAAAATGTATCTAGGTTTGATATAAGATTTTGGGTTGTTTTTGGGTTTTTGCATAATTGGCCTTGTTTTTGTGACATTTTCCATAAGTTTTTCCCCCATTTTTCCTTAATTTTTTAATTCGATGAATATTTATTTATTTTTTAAAAAACTGCGATGCACTGAAGCCGCATTAATTGAAGCGCGAAGTAGCGAGGGATCCCTGTATACTACATAGCAAAATTCAAGTTTTATTGCACATAAAAATTACATTTAGATAAAATATAAAGTTAAAAATAAAAAATATAGGAATAAAAACATAAAAAGAAGTTGAAAATGTATTTATAAAGTAGGATAAATAGACAATTCTAAAAAGGAATACTGAAATGGTTGTGCTGCAGAGATAATGCTGTGTACATGAGCAATGTGTACAATGAGCATGCAGTTTCTCTAGTAGCGGCGTGTGGGAAAAACTGTCCCTGAATTTGCTGGTGCAAGTCCAGATGTTCCTGCAATGTCTTCCAAATGGCAGGAGCGTGAAGATGTGTGGCTGGGATCAGAGGGGCTCCCCTGGGCCTTCCTCCTACAGCAATGTCTGCAGAGGTCCTGGATGGCTGGCAGGTCGGTCCTGATGATGCGTTGTGCTGATCTGACCACCCTCTGTAGTGCTTTGCGGTCCAGAGCATTACAATTCCCGTACCAGGGTGTGGATACCTCAGGCTCCGTTCCTCGCCTTTGCTGCATAATTGTGCATTCGTATCTTGCCTTCAACATTTAATTGATATGCTTGTGAAAAAGAAATAGTTGCAAAGTGTTGACCAGGATGAAGCTGGATATTCGTTTCCAGGATTACATCTGTGTAACTCATACGTCCAAACTTACTGATCTACAGATTTCTTTTGAACACTGGTTGCTAAATCCAGTATCTTTCTTTGAGTTGACTCGATTTATGATCTGATTTACATATTCAATAAAATACACTAATCAGAGTTTAAATCTTGCGAACAGATCCCGAAACACAACATACACACAGACTCAGGTGTAAACATTCATTCATTTTCTGAACCGCTTAATCTTAATTAGGGTCGCGGGGAGGCTGGCGTCCATCTCAGCCGACTCTGGTTGAGGGCAGAATACACCCTGGACAGCTCGCCAGACCATCGCAGGGCAGAAACACACTAACGGCTATGTAGCTACTCTTTCTACGAAAGTCAGCAATGGGTCTTTTACATGAACCTCACACCATAGACAGTGAGAGATACGGCTGGCCTTTGATAACCCAATTCGCTGTAGTGGGGGAAGATGTAAATATTCATTCATCATTCATTTTCTAAGCCACTTAATCCTAATTAGTGTAATGGGGATCAGCTGGCACCCATCTCAGCTGACTCTGGGCAAGGACTGGGTACACCATAGAAAGCTTACCAGGCCATCACAGGGCCAACACTTCACAACCATTCACACTCACATCAAAACCTCATAATGACTTGGAACAGCCAAAGAGCCTACTGTGCACGTCTTTGTGAGGAAACCGAACTACCCAGAGGAAACCCATGCAAGCACTGGGAGATCATGCAAACTCCAGAAACGCCCGAGCTGGCAATTGGCCCCAGGCCTTCTTGCTGTGAAGTGAACATGCCAACCACTATGCCACTGTCCTACCCCAGGTGTAAACAAGGTTGAGAATTAGATTTTATATAAATGTACAATATAATGATATGCATTTTTATTATGTCCAGTTGTAGGTTATTTATTGATTGATTTGCTCATGTAGATTGTATGTTATAATCATACTTTTTGCCAAATCATCATCTGCATTGTAAGGCTATTTCAGTTGAATGCCACATAAAGCAGTGTTTCTCAATTATTTTATGTGGCGCCCCCTCTAGGGAAAAAAAAAAACACCCCCCACCCCCGCGCGAGCGACTATAAATACTTTTATCATAATTTGCCTATAAAATTGCTATTAGTACACCTCTGCATAACATTGTATGTTTATTAACATTAAAACAAAATTAAAAAGAACTATAGTTCAACTCACAATCAAGAAAAACTTCATGAACATTGTTTTTTTAATCGGTAACAGAAAAGATTTAAAGTGCACCAATGTGCCTAAAATAAAAAAAATACATCTTTTTTTAAAACTCACTCACCTTATTTATGTCTTAATATCTCCGTCTCTCTCCACCTTCTTTGTTCCTGTTAGAAATTTTTCCGTGTTGTTTCTTGAGGGCTTGTTTACTTCCCTTCATATCGTTTGCTCGTGTGAAAAACCGCTATACCATAGCGCGACAATACGAGCGCCACTGCCATATAGTGGAGTGGAGGTGCAATTACACTTAATTCTCATACACTATTCCGGAAAAGCATGTTCCCCAGGGTCATACGGACTCCCCCGGCATCACACTGCAAACCCCAAGGGGCCCCAATATGAGAAGCACTGATATAAAGGGATGAAGTGGTCATGCCTTTTTTACTTTTGTCTGAAATGGAAAGAACTGCAATCCAGTTTGTCTTGCACTGTGCTTCTTGTTATGAGGCAGACGTGACCCGCAACCCAAGTGTGATTAAGCAGATTGGTAAATGAATGAAAGAATAAAATGTATATAATTGAATTAATAAATTAATGGTTTGTGTATAGTGTGTGTCTGAAGTGATAAAGCGTGGCATGCAGCTCCACCATACAGTCACTGGTACTTTCATCAGCTGAAGTGTAAAGTGGCTCCTGCTGTCACAGTCAATTTCAAAGAATTGAAGAGCTCACAGTTTGAAGACAAATATCTGCAAACTCGAACATCACAACAACTCTCTGACCCAATAATCAACCGAGATAGAAATGACTGCAGCAGCTGAAAAATGGCAGCAGTCAGAGTTAGCGAAAGACACAATCAAGGCCGGAACTGTGCCCAGAGGGGGAACAGTGGGGACGTTGGGTGATTGGTGAATAAAATGGAAGCACTGCCTCACTCATCTGAGTTTCTGAACAGAAAGTCGTGACCAGACCAGAATGCAGTGAGACCGGTAAAGAATTTTCTGAACTGAATTTTTATGATTAAACCCCCTCCCCCCACGCAATCACCCCCAACACCACCACCACGCAACACGTTTGTTAAATTATATTGTTAGTGATCAGACAAGTGGCGAAGCTGTGAATACACAATCACAGACCCACCGGAAAAAAAAGATGAATGGAAACAGACACACAGATCTCTGGCACAACACAAACAACACATATCATACTCCAGCTCAAGAAACATCTACAACCATAAAGTCCATAATCACATTCTCTCTCTCTCTCTCTCTCTCTCTCGCTCTCTCTCGCTCTCTCTCACACACGCACACACAGTCTTGCTCTCTCTCTCTCTCTTTCTCTCCCTCTCTTACCTCTCTCTCCTCTCTCTCTCTCTCTCTCTCTCTCTCTCTCTCTGACACACACACACACACACACACACACAGTCTCTCTCTCTCTCACACACACACACACACAGTCTCACTCTCTCCCTCTCTCTTTGTCTCTCTCTCTCTCTCACACACACACATACACAGTCTCGCTCTCTCCCTCTCTCTCTCTCTCTCTCTCTCTCTCTCTCTCTCTCTCTCTCACACACACACACACACACACACACACACAGTCTCTCTGTCTTTCTCTCTCTCTCTCTCTCGCTCTCACACACACACACACACACACATATGCACACAGACAGTTCTTTCTCAAGCACACTCTCCCTCGCTCTCTCTTTCTCTCTCACACAAACAAAAACACAGTCGTTGACTCTTTCTCTATCTCTCTCACACACATTTTCTTTCACACAAACACTCTCTCTCTCTCTCTCTCTCTCTCTGTCTCTCTCAAACACAAACACAACCACACTCCATCTCTTGCTCACACACATTGTCTCTCTCGCTCCCGCACTCTCGCATACACAAGAGAATGGCAGGTGCTTTGTAGCATTGTTCCTTACGACGGGAATCCTTTCAGGACAACACACCAGCCTGAGTGCCCTCTTCAAAAACCATCTGGCTACACACTCAGCCTTTGTTCCTGTCCCCATCCCACTCCTTCTATCCATCAACTTCTATTTGTCACATTCTCTCTTTTTTCATCCACTCTATAGAACACGGAGGAAGTTTCATTCTAGAAAGTGGGTGCAAATGCAACTTGCCATCCAACCGAGCCCCAATGACAGCAACCATCACTGTGTGTTTCACACAACAATGGAAAGGAATATAGCATATGAAGACGAGAAACCTGGAAAACGAACCACATGCAGCTTTCCATTTGAGTTGAGCCAAATTTGTTTTTTCCTTACACTACTTTTTATTCCAAGCTGCATTCACCATTACCCACGGGCATCCTGTTCATAATAACCAGCATCTAATCTGAGCCTGGCCTGGACTCCAAGTGCAAATGGTTTTAGATCCAGGGCCAGTCCTCGGCTTTTTGTTAAATGAAAAATGTTGCTCGAGCAAATGAATTATGGATCAGACTGCTTTCAATGTGTTACATTTGTAGCCTTGTGTTGTAAAGCTCTGCATGGTAGAACTGTGGCTAAACTGGTAGAGTGAAGCTCAGTGCACAGGCTTCTATACACAAGACAAATTCACCTTGAAATAGAATAAAATAAAAGCACAGTTATTAAAAGGGAAGAGCATGCATGTCCCGATTTTCTCTAACGGTTAAGACCTCAGAGTCCCACTATCTTGCTTTTTACTCTCAGAAACAGGTTTAATTTGGGTAATAATAATTAATAATACAACTGAAAACAGCAATAATTAGTGTCTGAAATGAGTTTCCTTCAGAATGAGTCTGAGCTCAGTCATCCTGGGGCAGCTCAGGGTATGACCACTGCTCCTTTTCATCAAAAAGACTCAGCTGAGGAGGTTCAGGCATCTGATTAGAATGCTTCCTGGGTGCCTCCTTTTAGAGTTTTTTCAAACATGACCAACTGGGAGGGAACCCATAAGAAACTTAGAAGAAACTGCTGGAGGAAATACAGCATGTACCATGTGGCCTGGGACTGCACTTCAGCATTTTGCTGTTTTCTTCCTCGACCTGCTGCCTCCATGAACCAACGTCAGATAAGCAGAGGAAAATGAATGTTGAATGATAAACAACAACAACAACAATAATAATAATAATAATAATAATAAAATAATAATAATAATAATAATAACCAAAGAGCTCAATAGCCCACCTGCTTGCTTTCTATTATCTCAACTCAATATCATTGTAATCTTATTCATTTTCCAAACGACCCTATCCTCAATTGGGGTCACGAGGAGGCTGGAGTTTATCTCAGGCAACACTGGGCAAAAGCAGGATACACACTGAACAGCTTGCCAGACCATTGCTGGGCAACACACGCAAACATTCACACTCACACTCACAGGTAGGTACAATTTGAAACAGCCAGTTAGCCTAATATGCATTTCTTTGGACCATAGAAGGAAACCAAGCAACCCAGAAGAAACCTATGCAAGCACAGGGAGAACATGTAAGCGTTACAGAAATGCCTGAGCCTCAAGTGCAGGGGCCTTCTTTTTGTAAATTGGGCATCCTAACCATGAAACTGCTATGCTGCCCAGACTTAGTATATTTTATCAAAATTAAAAATAACACTAACTTTCAAAAATATTTTGTTAGCTGCAATAAAAAAAGGAACAATGGGCAGCACTTGCCGTGCAGTGGTTGGCATGTCCGCCTCACTGCAAGAATTGCGAGGCTTGATTCTCGGGCTCCAGTGTTTTTGTGTGGAGTTGCATGCTCATGCCAAGCTTGCATGGGTTTCTTCCATGAATTTCGCTCTCTTCCAACAGTCCAAAAACCATGTAAAGTAGGCTGACTGGTTGTTGAAAATCAGCTGCAGGTGTGAATGGTTGTGTGTGTGTTGGCCCTGCAATGGCCTGGAAAGCTGTCCAGGGTGTAACCTTTGAAAAAGCAATAAATGAAAAAGGAAGAATGCAACACAAACTTTTATGAAATAAAATTGCATGAAAAATGAACTTCATTTTCATCCCCCCTCCATTTCTGCTATTTAAATGAAGACACAATAGCCAGTTTACATGGTTCATGGTGGCTGTCTGTCTGTCTTCCTTTCGGCTTTTTCCCTTTTACTCGGGAGTCGCCACAGCGAATCATCTGATTCGCACGTTTTGATTTGGCAGAGGTTTTTTTTTACGTCGGATGCCCTTCCTGTCACAACCCTTTTCAGCAAGGGACAGAAACACGCTGACGACTTTGCAGCCTTTGCATGTTTCATGGTGGCTGTTTGACAAAAAAAAATATGGCTGAATTGAGCTGGTATTTAATCCACAGGAAATTTAAACAAGACAAAATTTGCCGGGCAGTTTTGCCTGCTGGTAAAAGGTGCTGGATCCTAAGGTTGTTGGTTCAAGCTCCATTTTCAACTGGTTGTCACTGTTCTCCAGTGCAGCTAACTGGGTTATCAAAGGCCGGCCATTTCTCTCACTGTCTATGTTGTGAGGTTCATGTAAAAGAACTATTGCCGACTTTAGAAAAGAGTAGCTGCATAGCTGTCAGTGTGTTTCTGGCCTGCAATGGCCTGGTGAGCCGTGCAGGGTGTACTTTGCCCTTGCCCGAAGTCAGCTGGGATGGGCACCAGCCTCCCCACGACCCTATTAGGATTAAGCGGTTACAGAAAATGAATGATGAACGAACCAAACTTTCCAGTAATGTAAGTCATACCTGCTTGGTTATCAAGGTAGCTACCTAGCTATCAAGTATTCCAATGGATGTGCTTACAAATTAATGCTGGTTGATCACCGGAAGCCAAAAAAGTCATCTACCTTGATGTGTCTACCATGAAGTAATTCTGGCTGTGTGGGACTGAGGCTTTACTACGAGTTTAATAACTGTTCCCACCTCTGACACTCTCTATTCCAAAACTGGTTTTCTTAACAATTGAGTTCAATGCCATGTATAACAGCTGAGTGATACATATTTATTTGCTTATTTGTTGTATTGAGAGTTGTGGGAGATGATTGCGGGCCCTGCTTTGGGTTACAATGGTACTCGCCATCAACATCAACACTTAGCCTCTGTCTTCTTTTGTATGTGCATGTACACCTCCAACCTCGCACCTGTGGTTTTCTGTGGAGGCGGCTTGTGAGACAGACTCTGATTACATCTGCATGACTGTGCATTGTAAAGCTGAGCACTCTCGAACAAAGAGATCCTGACATCTGCTTTCCACTGCAGGATCAAACATTTCTCTTCTGTGCAGGGTTTATCAGACAGTGAGATGAGAACGGCAGACAGAGATCAGCATGCGCTGCTTCAAAAAAATAATCGCCTGATTATTTTACATTGGAGGCTTTGTGGTGCGTTGAAATAAACAAAGATGAAAGCAACATCACATATACTTTCCCTCCAAACTCGCCCCCTCATTTCTCAAAACACTTAATCCTTTTAGGGTCACAGGAAGGGTCACTACGGCTGGAGGTCTCTCAGCCGACACTTGGCAAAGACAGGGTACAACCTGAACACCTTTCAAGACAATCATAGGGCCCACACACACACACATACACACACACAACTATTCATATTCACAACTAGGGGAAATTTGGAAAAAACTAATTAGCATGAAAGTGCATGTGTTTGGACTGTAGGAGGGAACTGGAGTAACCAGAAAAAAACACAAGGCATTCAAAGAACATGCAAAGTCCACACAGAAATTCCCCTGCCAAGGCCACTTTCATGCTGTGTGGCAGAAGTGCTAATCCAGGCACATCCAAACTTATTCACAATGGTCCGGTATAGGTGCAAATTTTCACTTCAATCAAGCAGTCGCCACGCCCGCTACCTGTGTCAACCACTGATCTCAGAAAATGTGGCAAAACCTGAAGCCAGACTGATACGCTCTTGGTGAGACCACTTTACTGTTGTAAGTTTTATCAAACATCATAAAAAAGATGTTGGCAATCGAACTAATTACATCAAAGGTGTCCATAAAGTTATGAAAATTTAAGCTATTGTGACAGTCAGCAGTAAATCTTTCAGGATTTTCTAGCTGCGTTGGCTTTCACGGGCTCCATTTTAAGATCTTAGTAAGCAAGGTATTCTCACAAAGTTGGCTAACAACTACCTTGTCTGAAAAAGACGTGACCTGCAAGGCAGCAGGTGGTTTGTACTCGGAGTTTTGGCGTCTTCTAGCCTTTGCCTAAAGAGGAACACCCGACAAGGCAGCACGGGGATTTGATATCCAAAGGGCCCTTGCTGGGGGAAGGTACTACGACTCTAGCTAGCCACCCTGAGATTTCCTTTTGGCTTTTCCCCTTTATCAGGGTCACCACAGCAAATGATTCGCATGTTTGAGTTGGCATAGGTTTTTACGTCGGATGCCCTTCCTGACACAACCCTTTAGCAAGGGACAAAAACACGCTGACAGCTTTGCAGCCTATTCTTGTCGAGGGACAGAAATGGTTCTTTTAAATGCCTCTCACCATAGACAGTGAGAGACATGGCCCGCCTTTGATAACCCAGTTAGCTGCACTGTGGGGACACTGACAACCTTGTGGAGGGTGGGACTCGAACCCCCAACCTTAGGATCAGCAATCCAGCGCCCTATACCACCAGACCATCACTGCCCCTCTAGCTAGCCAACCTATTCACCAAAATTTGGAACCTGGTGGGGGACCCTGTTTAGTCGCCGACCACTCGGCCATGCAACAGGTTGTACTGGCTTACACGTTACCAGTAGCAGGGCAAAATCCGACGTGACAAAAACCAGGATTAACCTCCCGAAAACTACACTCTTTAAAAATTATCCTCTGTGTGTCCTTTTACTGGACAATTCTAATCTGTCCATAAAGATGAAGAACAATATAATGATATGCCCTAAAATCAAAGGTGATGATTTTCATGCATCTAAATTTTAAACATATTATTAATAACATTATTAACATTAATATATCAATGTAGTATTAATATATAATATTGTACATTATTAGACACAGACACTGACAGAAACAGCATCATTTTAAATAAAAAGATCTCACTGATTGAAACAAACCTTCCTCCAAACTCCATCAACTTCCAAATTTGCATCTTCAGCCGTTACATGCAATGTTGGTGAAACAGCGACTAGGCATCTGTCACAAGCATGAGGAATTGGGTACAATTGCTGAGCGTTCCACACTCACACACTCAAACACACACGATGCACAAACACACTCAGAGTCTAAATACAATCCAGAAATAGTCCACTGTCAAAACCAAGAACGCTGCAGCAGAAAAGCATGTAAAGTCCCACAACTCATTCATTTTCCATACTGCTTATATCTGTACGGGTCACAAGGAAGCTGGAGCCCATCCGAATCAAGACTGAGTGAAAGCAGTGTACACCCTGAACAACTTACAGCTAAAGGCAATCTGGAACAACTAGCCTACTGTGCATGTTTTTGGGCTGTTGGAGTAAAGTGAGGCACCTGGTAGGGCAGTGGTGGCTTAGTGGTTAAAGCGATGGGTTACTGTTCCGAAGGTCAGAGTTCAGTCCCTACTATCACAACTGCTGGGCCCTTGAGAAATGCCCTCAACCCTAAATTTCTCAGTTGCATTTAAAAAAAAAAGATAATTCTAAGTTGCTCTGTGTAAGAGCATCTTTCAAATGCTGTAAATGGATTAAACGCATGCAAGCATGAGGAGCACATGCACACTCAACAACCCACTCAACTGTGCTGCCCATGGTGTGTTTTGTTTGTCTTACGGTATATCATGGAATGATCTGATTGATTAGGTTTCCTCTGGGTATTCTGGTTTCCTCCCACAGTCCAGAAACATGCACAGGAGGCTACTTGATGATTCCATGTCATATAAATGGTTGTGTGAGTGTTGGTCCTGCGATGGCCTGGCAAACAGTTCAGGATGTACCCTCCTCTCACCCGGAGTCCAGTGAGATGGGCCCGACCCTCTCTGCAACCCTAATTACGTGTAGGATTAAATACACAGAAAATCAGTGTATGAAAACATGACAGGATGAGCTGTTTGAAGAGAGTAGACAGAAAACTCTGTCAAGTTATCATTCCTTACAACTCACACACACACACACACACACACACACACACACACACACACACACACACACACACACACACACAGATATACTATCGGTTTTCACATTCAGTAATAAGTGTTTTCACACCACACTTCAAGCCATTCATCGTTGTCCTATCAGCGCTTCTCACCTCCCCAAGGACAAAGAGAGATAACCATATAGACATACTGTACTTAGTAACTCTCTTTCTCTCTCTCTCTCTCTCTCTCTCTCTCTCTCTCTCGCTCTCTCTCTCACACACACACACACACACACACACATACATACCATCTTCAAAAGAGACCTGCAGACACTTGAGACCAGAAGTGTTACAAAAGTGTTAAAGTACAAGTTACACTGTCCTGTCACTACTCACAATTTTTCTCTGTCATCAATTTACATAGATATCAAATTCAGTCCGTTATTTACAAATTTTATGGCCCAGACTTTTTCTACTTTTCATATAAAGACTGAACAAAACAAAACTGGAACAGTCCATCTCCGAATGTTCAATCAAGTCCATCTTTAAATATTTTCAAAAAATCAGTAAAATAATATTTAGATAATAAACCCGGAGAAGAGTTGAGTCTTCAATTCTATTTCCATTATTTAATAAGTGACTATCATGTAACTTTGTATTTACAAGTTGTACTTACCATTTACCATATGAAACCTTATTTATTGACTTAAATAAGCTCTTTTTCAATGTAACTTTTTTTTGTGTGTAGTTGTATGGACCCCATTGTAAATACGTTTTACCAAACTTTATAGGCTAGCCTTGATTTCAATTACACTTATCCAGGGTATTTTTATTTATTTTATTTTATTTATTTATTGATTTCATTTTATTTATTGCATTTGTTTTTCTACATTTGTATAACTCGTTGTTACCAAATCATTATCTAATATATTATCTATACTTGTTCTTATCTAATCTTGTTGTTTTATTTTATATACAGTACTGTACTTTATATATTATTTTGGTTTTCTATACTTGAAGACCTCATTTTATACAAGTAATGCAAATAATTTATCAGTTTACTTTATTCATTAGTAATGTAATATCAAAATTGCGAATATTGAAATCAAATAAAATCAATCAATCAATCAATCAATCAATCAATCAATCAATCAATCAATCAATCAACTACTTGCATTAGGTATTGTGCTCATCTTGCACTGCTTTTTGAGCCAATGAGAGTGAAGAATATTTCAATTTGACAATGCAGCAGCAAGGATGTGATCGAACACCCTCTGCTGCAAGAGTGGAGTCAGGTAGAACCAGCAAGAAACATATTGATGGGTTTCACCTGTGTGTAGTCGGCAGAACTTGTCTGTCTGTGTTCTTTTGTGTTCATGCTGAGTGAGGCTAGAAACCAAAGCTCGAGAGCTGCAAGCAAGACTGTGTGAATAATATTTAATGAATGTTTAAGTTGTTTGTGTCCAAAAATAAGACTGTATTAGAAAAAAGTAAATAAACAGAGTGAATTCTCCCCTTGTTTGTAAGTCAATGATTTCCCTAACCAAAAACTACAAACATATAAAACAATGTCCTTAGAAAGCTAAACAATGTAGGACATATTGTGCTGGAACCAGTAGCATGAAGGGAAAGGATGTCAAATGAAGAAAAATGATGTGCTGTGCAGAAGAAAAGAATGACATAGTGTGGCATGAGCAAGTGAGGAATAATGTCGAGTGGAATAGGAAAGTGAGAATGCAGCCATGAGGGGGGGGGGGGGGGGGGCACTAACCACTGTCTCTCCCCCTTATGCCAGTCCCAAGCCCGTAGAAATACTGAGGGTTGTGTCAGGAAGGGCATCCAACATAAAACCAATGCCAAATTTTTATGATGCAAATCAGAAGTATGACCCCCATACCGGATTAGTCGAGGCCCGGGTTAACAACGACTGCCATCAGTGTTGTCAATCAACAGGGAGCTAATGGAAATTGGACTACTGTTGGTCGAAGACGTCAAAGAAGGAGAGGCGGGAGGCGTGTCTGTAGGCAGAGAGAGAAAAGGAAACGCATGAGTCTAGGACTGAGAGTGGGGACTTTGAATGTTTGAACTATGCAAGGAAAAGATAGAGAGCTGGCTGACATGATGCAGAGGAGGAAGGTGGACACACTGTGTGTTCAGGAGACCAGGTGGAAAGGTAGCAAGGCTAAAAGCTTAGGAGCAGGGTTTAAGCTGTTTGATCATAGTGTGGATGGGAAGAGAAATGGAGTAGGAGTCATCTTGAAGGAGGGGATGGTCAGGAATGTTCTAGAAGTGAAAAGAGTGTCAGACAGAGTGATGAGTCTCAAGTTAGAAAATGAAGGCGTGATGTTCAATGTTGTTAGTGCTTATGCCCCACAGGCAGGATGTGAGCTCGAAGAGAAGGAGAGATTCTGGAGTGAGTTAGATGAAGTGATGCAGAGTACCCCCAGAGGTGAAAGAGTGGTCAGTGGTGCAGACTTCAATGGACATGTTGGTGCATGCAACAGAGGGGAAGAGGAAGTGATGGGCCGGTTTGGTATCCAGGACAGGAACACAGAAGGACAGATGTTGATCGATTTTGCAAAAAGGATGGAAATGGCTGTGGTGAATACTTTCTTCCAGAAGAAACCGGAGCATAGGGTGACTTATAAAAGCGGAGGTAGGAGCACACAGGTAGACTACATCTTGTGTAGGTGATGTCATTTGAAGGAAGTCAGCCTTTTCTCTTCTTGTTCTTCTTTTCCTTTCGGCTGTTCCCTTCAGGGGTCGCCACAGCAAATCATCTGTCTCCGTCTAACCCTGTCCTCTACATCTTCTCGTACATTAGCGACCTTCATGTCTTCCTTCACCACATGCATAAATCTCTTCTTTCGTCTTCCTCTAGGCCTTCTGCCTGGTAGTTCCAACCTCAGCATCCTACTACCAATATATTTACTAACCCTTCTTTGTACATGTCCAAACCATTTCAATCTAGCCTCTCTGACTTTGTCTCCAAAACCTCTTACATGTACTGCCCCTCTGATGTACTCATTCCTGATCCTATTCATCTTCGTTACTCCCAAAGAGAACCTCAATATTTTCATCTCTGCTACCTCCAGCTCTGCCTCCTGTCTTTTCCCCAGTGCCACTGTTTCTAAACCATACAACATCGCTGGCCTCATCACCATCTTGTACACTTTTCCTTTCATTCTTGCCGATACCCTCCTATCACACATCACACCGTCCACTTTTCTCCAACCATTCCAATCTGCCTGCACATGCTTTTTCACCTCTTTTCCGCACTCTCCATTGCTCTGGATTGTTGAGCCTAAGGACTTAAAATCCTCCACCTTCTTTATCTCTGCTCCCTTTAACCTCACCATTCCTACTGAGTCCTTCTCATTCACACACACGTATTCTGACTTACTGAGGCTAACCTTCATTCCTCCCCCTTTCCAGGGCATACCTCCACCTCTCTAGATTTTCCTGCACTTGTTCTCTCTACACTACAGATCACAATGTCATCTGCAAACATCATAGTCCATGGAGATTCTTGTCTAACCTTGTGTGTCAGCCTGTCCATCACCATCACAAACAAGACCATCGCAAACCATCGCAAACAAGGGGCTCAGAGCTGATCCTTGATGCAGTCCTACCTCCACCTTGAATTCTTTGGTCACACTGACAGCACACCTCACCACTCTCTTACATCTCTCATACATGTCCTACACCACTCTAACATACTTCTCTGCCACTTCAGACTTCCTCATGCAATACCGCAGTTCTTCTCTCAGCACCCTGTCATATGCTTTCTCCAGATCCACAAAGGCACAATAAAGCACATTCTGACCTTCTCTGTACTTCTCTATTAACATCCTCAAAGCAAACACTCCATCCGTGGTGCTCTTTCTTGGCATGAAACCAAACTGTTGTTCACAAATGCTGACCTCTGCCCTTAGTCTAGCTTCCACTATTCTTTCCCATAACTTCATCGTATGCCTCATAAACTTTATCCCTCTGTAGTTGCCACAACTCTGCATGTCTCGCTTGTTCTTAAAAATGGGCACCAGCACACTTCTCCTCCATTCCTCTGGCATCCTCTCACTCTCTAAGACCTTGTTGAATGTTCTTATCATAAAATCTACTGCTACCTCTCCTAGACACTTTCATACCTCCACAGGTATGTCATCAGGACCAACTGCCTTTCCATTCTTCATCCTGCTCAATGCCTTCCTCACTTCACCCTTACTAATCTTTGCTACTTCTTGGTCCTCAACGGTCACCTCTTCTATTATTTTTTCTACCTCATTTTCCTCATTCATCAGCTTCTCAAAGTACTCTTTCCATCTTCCCAGCACACTTCTGTCATCAGTCAATACATTTTCCACTCTGTCCTTTATCACTCTAACTTGCTGCATGTCCATCCCATCTCTATTTCTCGGCTGTGCCAACCTGTATAAGTCATTTTCTCCCTCCTTACTGTCCAACCTAGCATACAAGTCATCATATGCCCTCTGTTTGGCCTTTGGCATCGCTACCTTCACCTTACGCTGTCTCCCTGTACTCCTATTTACTCTCTTCAGTCCACTCAATGTCCCACTTATTCTTAGCTAACCTCTTCCATTGTACACGCTCCTGCACTTCCTCATTCCACCACCAGGTCTCCTTATCTACTTTCCTTCCAGAGGACACACCAAGAACTCTCCTACCTGTCTCCCTGATCACATTTGCTGTGGTTGTCCAGTCATGCCCTATGCTCCGGTTTCTTCTGGAAGAACGTATTCACCACAGCCATTTCCATCCTTTTTGCAAAATTGATCAACATCTGTCCTTCTGTGTTCCTGTCCTGGATACCAAACCTGCCCATCACTTCCTCGTCCCCTCTATTGCCTGCACCAACATGTCCATTGAAGTCTGCACCACTGACCACTCTTTCACCTCTGGGGGTACTCTGTACCACTTCATCTAAATCACTCCAGAATCTCTCATTCTCTTTTAGCTCACATCCTGCCTGTGGGGCATAAGCACTCACAACATTGAACATCACGCCTTCATTTTCTAACTTGAGACTCATCACTCTGTCTGACACTCTTTTCACTTCTAGAACATTCCTGACCATCCCCTCCTTCAAGATGACTCCTACTCCATTTCTCTTCCCATCCACACCATGATAAAACAGCTTAAACCCTGCTCCTAAACTTTTAGCTTTGCTACCTTTCCACCTGGTCTCCTGAACACACAGTGTGTCCACCTTCCTCCTCTGCATCATGTCAGCCAGCTCTCTATCTTTTCCTTGCATAGTTCCAACATTCAAAGTCCGTATTCTCAGTCCTAGACTCATGCTTTTCCTTTTCTCTCTCTGCCTACAGACACGCCTCCCGCCTCTCTATCTTCGACCAACAGTAGTCCAATTTTCATCACCACCCTGTTGGTTAACAGCACTGATGGCAGTTGTTGTTAACCCGGGCCTCGACCGATCCGGTACGGAGGTAATATTTGTGATTTGCATGATAAAGTTTGGCATTGGTTTTTACGCCGGATGCCCTTACTGACACAACCCTCTGTATTTCTCCGAGCTTGGGACCGACGTAAGGGGGAGAGACAGTGGTTAGTGCCACCCCCCCCCCCACGGCAGCATTGTTGCTAATGTACCTCATTAGCGGTAATTGGTCTTCCAGCTATCCGTTATAAGTGCCATTGACTTTTCCAGCCTCTTATTGCTACCTGTCCCAACTTTTTTGAGATTTGTTGACACCATGAAATTTGAAATCAACAAATTTTTCCCATAAAATTATACATTTTCTCAGTTTAAACCTTTGTCCCTTTCATCTATGTTCTATTCGGGGAAAAAATATTGAAATTTGGCACTTCCATATCATTGCATTCAGTTTTTATTCACAATTTGTGTAGTGTCCCAATTTTTTTGAATCTGGTTTGTAGACTGGAATGAAGAAGTAAGAAATGGTGTGTTATGGAATGAGGAAGAGAGGATTGAAGTACTGTGGAATGAGGACGTGAGGAACAATGTGAAAAGTAAAAAGTAAGAGAGGATTAACATGGTGTAGATTTAGGGAGTGAGGAATAATGTAGATTGGAATGAGGAAGTGAGGATTGATGTGGTGTAGAATGAGGAAGTGAAGATTGACATGGTGCAGAATGAGTAATTGAGGATTGATGTGATGTGGAATGAGGACTCGAGGACTAACGTGAAATGTAATAAGGATGTGAGGAATGACGTGTTGTGGAATTGGAAGAAAGATACCAAGTGGTATTAAATAGACTAGCAGCAAGCTGGTGCATAGCCATAAAACCATGCTTCAGCTGTGCCCTGGGTTTTCTGATTAGATTAGAGTTAAATAAGAGACAGTGAATGGTTGTATACACAATACATTATGTACACGCAAAGTGCGAAAAATAAAATCCCCCATCTTGCTCTGTAAACCATATACATCTGGCTTTGTAAACATATTTTGGCAAGGCAATGCATTTACATGAGTTATTCTGCATGAGTAAATTCCGCGAGCAGGCATTTATGGGAGTCTGGGTAACAGCTTTAGATTAGACCCATCAACTACAAGCGTCACCCACAAGCACGTATACACACACACACACACACACACACACACACACACACACGCACACACACACACACGCACACGCACACACACACACACACACACACACACACACACACAAAATTCTCATATACTTTACATTTGCAAGCTCATTTAAAAAAACAACAACAACACAGCTGTCAGTTCATGGCTCCGGCCTGAGATTCATCCACCTGTGTTTATAAAATGGGATAATTATTCTGATGGATGCAAAAGCGAGTGCTCATATTTCACTGTAGCAAATCTCAAGTGCTAATCTTCAGCATGTGTTCATGCACTCAGGATCGTCAGCGCTGCATAATATGCACCTCGACTATAAACGGTTAATGTAATACTACAAAAGCAGATCATAAATCGTTGAATGAGAGCTCCAGTACTTCATCAGCTGGCGTCTCAATATCCCTCAGCTCAAAATGTAGGTAGCTGATAAGTAGTTTCAAGGAAGAAACAAATAAAAAATATATTATTATGATTTGATTGGCCTGTTTATCACCTCAGCAGCCAATAGTAAATAAGATATGATAAAACAAATTAAGACACATAGTTTATTAGATGGCAGTGAGGTGGCATAATGGGGCAGTTGTGGTCTGGTGGTAACAGGCACTGGATCGCTGACACTAAGGTTGGGGGTTCGAGTCCCACTCTCCACAAGGTTGTCACTGTCCCCCCAGTGCAGCCAACCAGGTTATCAAAGGCCGGCCATGTCTCTCACTGTCTATGGTGTGAGGCATGTAAAGGAACCAAGCTGACTTTCGTAACGAGTAAGCTGCAAAGCCGACAGTGTGTTTCTGCCCTGCGATGGCCTGGTGAGCTGTCCAGGGTGTACTCTGCCCTTGCCTGTATGCGGCTGGGATGGGCACAAATCATTTATTCATTTTCTGTAACTGCTTAATCTTAATTAGGGTCATGGGGAGACTGGGGCCCATCCCAGCCAACTCCAGGCAAGGGCAGAATACACTCTGTACATCGCAGAGTAGAAACACGCTGATGGCTAAGCAGCTACTCTTGTGGAAAGTCAGCAATGCTCTTTTACATGAACCTCTCACCATAGACAGTGAGAGACGTGGCCGGCCTTTGATAACCCAGGTAGCTGCACTGGGGGGGGGGGCAGTGACAACCCATTGGGAGTTGGGCTTGAACCTCCAACCTTGGGATCAGTGATCCAGCGCTTTACCACCAGGCCATCACTGCTCCTTCCACTAATCATATAACACTAAACCAATGAGAGGCCTCAAAACAGAGGTGTCTCCATGTAAATAGAACTCCTCTGTTGCTAGGAAGATGCTAGTACGAGGGTACTGATTGGTGGAGAGTCGGATTCATTGAGCATATGATTGATATGGAGTTTTAAATGTGGACATTCTGAAACTGGTTTTGTAACTGTAATTACTATTTTCCCAAAAGTAAACTTTTCCTGATTAGCACCATACAAAGTGATGTAACTCAGTCCATTTTCAGGCAATAATCATGTTTTATACCTAATTTTAAAGCAAATTCAATTCTTTTCCCTAATATATCAATTTTTTAATCTGTCAAAGTTCTACTTAGTCCGTAATATTCTGGAGATGATCACGTATGGGTTTTCAGTGCTTTAACTTGTATTTTTGGATGGTTCCATGGACTGAGTTGTGCAACCATGTAATGGTTACCTCAGGCTGAGCCACTTTGCAGATGCTTGTTTTGCCGCTTGCTGCTGTCAGTAAAATCATGCTAATGCATCAGAAAATGGATGCTCACTTGGCGTTTTGTCTCTTGATGGGTGCATCGAGGGTTATTGGAAGAAGTGTTTACAGATCTGCGCCTAAACAACACATTTCCTATTGAAGACAGTCCAGATTTCTCAGCTGGGGGAAGGGTATTTCTCTTTGTTTTTTTTTTATCTTGAAAACTACTAGGCACTTAAAATGTGCAGGGGTGTCTATCATTTATCTGTCCAATTCACGCCTGAGGAAGGTGAGAAAGGGAAAAGAATATGTGTCACCAGGGAAAAAAATGATGGACTTGCAAGCTGACACATGCTTGGGCCCCTGATGAACCTCTTGCGACAATTGGAGAGGAAGAGCAGACGGTCTTATTATCCTCATGGGAACATCAGGGAGGGAGAGAGAGAGCGAGAGAGAGACATTCTTCCAAATGGCTGCTATATATGCTATCTCTGCACTTGTCTATGAAGAGGCTGTGTGATGATGACTGTTTGTATTTTAGTGGCTCTTAAACCCTGCGGCAAGGCCATCTGTCCGAGCACGTCACACCACCCTTAATTAGCCAGCTTAAAGGTCAGCTTTGCACTTTTGCGATCAGGAATGCCCTTGGCAGCCCCTGGGGCTTCTTGGGGAGCCAAGAACCTGAGGGTGATGTGCTGTTAGGGAGAGAAAATGGCACGTTACAGTGTGTTAGGATGCCGGAGGTGTGCTTATGTAGCCATGCCGAATTCATATCAGGAAGTCCTGTAGGGTCGGGTTAGCAGATTCTAACCCGGGAATGGGAGAATTACACAGTTAAATTATGCGCATGTGGCTTGTGTAGTGATGAGGATGCTTGAAAGACTATATTCTTGCTGTGCATCATAGTCACCAGAGTCACACTCGGTGGATTAAAGCTATACGGCAACAAACCATTTCAGAAAAACCCATTAAACTGCGACAACTTCTCCCTTCGAGTCTTTTACACTCTGTGTATCTTTTTTTCTCTCTTTCTCGCCCAGCTATATTGAGTAATTAAGTGTGTGTGTACGTGGCCTAAATCAGCAGGTCCCTCTGTAAAAGCCCGGGAGACATCACTGCTGAAGTTCTTTCACCCCCAAAAATAAATAAATAAATAAATAAGTAAATGCTTCTGCACCGTCACCGGGGCAAATTGAATTCTAACAGTTATTAATCTGCAATTAAAAGCAGGCAAGTCTAAAGGTCTATCACTCTCAGACTTTGAAACAGAGAGCAAAATTTAGGTTTGCCTTATCCCTTCTCCAATGTTACACTCCCCCCCACGTATGAAGAAAGAAAGAAAGAAAGAAAGAAAGAAAGAAAGAAAGAAAAATAAGAATGGCCCGTATTGGGTGGTGCAGTGGTTACCACGTTCGCTTCACAACAAGAAGGTCCTAGGTTTGATTCCCATGCTCAGGGCATTTCTGTGCAGAGTCTGCATGTTTTCCATGTGCTTCAGTGGGTTTCCTCCTTGTAATCCAGTTTAATCCCGCAGTCCAAAAATATGCACAGTAGGCTGATTGTTTGAAATTACCCCAAGGTGTGAATGGTTCATCAGTTCAGTTCATTTTCTGTAACCGCTTAATTCTAATTAGGGTCGCGGGGAGGCTGGTGCCCATCCCAGCCTACTCCGGGCGAGGGCAGATTACACCCTGGACAGCTCGCCAGGCCATCGTGGAGCAGAAACACGCTGATGGCTTTACAGCTACTCTTGTCGAAAGTCAGCAATGGTTCTTTTACATGAACCTCACACCATAGACAGTGAGAGACATGGCCAGCCTTTGATAACCTGGTTGGCTGCACTGTGGGGACAGTGACAACCTTATGGAGAGTGGGACTCGAACCCCCAACCTTAGGATCAGTGATCCAGCGCCCTATACTACTAAGCCACCACTGCCAGGTGTGAATAGGTGTATGTGTATTGGCCCTGCAATATCAATGTACCCCATTACTATTTTCTCAGAAGTTGTGACCCTGCAAAATAGTCTGTCTTTGCCCAGAGTCGGCTGGGATGAACACCAGCCTACAGTGACCCTAATTACTATTGCCTTCAAAATTTAATAAATGAATGATGGTCCATTTTCTTTCGTCTCT
>CM045738.1:28832296-28862296 GCA_024760905.1 Plotosus lineatus
CAGAGGCCCAGCTTTTAAGCTAAGTGTTTATATTTTGGATTGCTTTTCCTGTTTAAAATATGATAATGTTAACACCGCCTTCTCCGCGAAACTGTCACAGACCAAGAGTGTCCAGAATTTTGATTAAAGCATTATCCACTCAAGATAAGGTCTTTTAATCCCTGGATAGCTGACTAATCAGTTAATTACCATGTATACTAATAGACACACACCAAAGTAACTCAGAATAATACTGAAATCAATCGGGCATGCAAAAATAAAACATAAAATCACATTTTAGGTCACTATTCTTATGAAGTAGATATTTAAACAATTAGTCACCTTTTCTGTTTGTAGGGAAGTGTATGCAATGTGGTTAAGGGTCTGGATTACTGATGCGAGGGTTAGGAATTCAAGCCCCCAATGCCACCAAGCTGCCACTGTTGGGCCCCATGGTATGGTGCTGGCTTACTGATCCAAAGGTTAAGGGTTCAAGCCCCACTGTCACCAATTTGTCACGGATGTCCACCCACTGCAGCTAACTATGTTATCAATGGTCAGCCATGCCTCTCAATGTGTGTAGTGCGAGGCATGAAAAGAACAATTGCTGCTGTTCAGTAACGAGTAGGCCATTGAGTTGCTGTCAGTGTTTTGTTTTGGGGTTTTTTTGCCCTGCAATGGACTGGTGAGCTGTGCAGTGTGTACTCGGTGTACTCTAATCTTAGAGCCAGCTAAGACTGGCGCCAGCCTTCCCATGACCCTAATAAGGATTATACAGTTCAGAAAATGAATGACGAACGAATTTGCTTTCACACCACGAGGTCTTGCATGCACCATGTTTCCGTTCGAGAATATGCCAGAGGGTGGCCTGAACTATACTGGAAGAAGAAGAAGGAACATTTCTGTGGCAAAAATCCAGTTTTTTTTTCATGCATCATTATATACTATTTCTACAACCATGTGAATAATTCTGACGTCTTAATATTGTTATGTTCTACATGTTAATGCCTCACTTATGTCTAAAAGCACTGATTGTTCATAATATAGTCACAACAGCAAGAGAGTTCATGATCATTCAGGATATACTTTTACACCAGCATGTCTTCCTCTTTTTCAAAAACAAAAAACAACTACAACAAAAAAAAACAGGCCACTCAATTGGTTGTATCTCCCATCGCCTCTATTAGAAACACGTATGGAACAAGCAATGGAGCAAATGCGACCAATATTTGGAAAATCACTGAATACCAGGCTTGGATTCTGTAGCACATCAGGCTCATTAGATTAAACTGGCAGATGTTTGTATCATATAATTACATACCATTGTGCCAGTAAAGCTAATTGAAAATGAGGAGATGCAGTGAGCAAGATGACGGTTGAATAATGCACAGAAAGATGGCGTATGAGAAAAAGAAGAGATGCCACTCGAGGACAGATGCGTACACAGCCCCTGAATGCATAATCTCATCATTGACCTCATGGCCGCCATCACTTGTTTAAACAACCAAACCCCAGAGCAAAAGGCTAAATGTTAGCATTAGCATATTGGCATTTCAGATGTATGTGCTTTTGGTACACGGTCATGCAGTGTCATTTTCATTCCCTTTCCATTCCACACCCTCTGAAGAAAAGCTTGAGGGTGTGAAGGCGAGACCTGTTGGCAGGACTGAGGTTTGAATCCCATCAGTGTCACAAGCAGCCCGTGGCCAGGGGATGCTGGAAAGCAATTGGCTGAAGCTTCTCTCAGTGCTGAGTGAATCAGCCAATGTGGCTGTCATCTAACACAGACAGCGACTCATTTATAGAGACAGCCGGATAAAACTTAGATTCAGAAAAACACGTTTCAGGCACATACAGGTCCAGTGGTTATTTTTTAGTGTGCAGAGCAAAAGGAACCAGCGGGAACATCTAGATTTTCATTAATTTAACAGATAACAACAGTAATTTCAAAATAGTGCCCCCTTGTGGGATCGCTGACGACATTTAATTTCTATATTAAACATTAAAATACATTTAATCTCTTTAATCGAATAACTAAAATAAATAACATCACCAAAAACAATGTTCCAACATGATTATTCGCATTAATCCATCTACAAACAAATGAAATTTCAGTTGCCTATTACATCCTATGGCTCACTGGGGAGGTTGGAGTCCATGCAAACTCCACACAGAGAGGCCTGGGCCTCAAACAAAGAACTTTTTTGTGAGGTGGACATGCTAACCACTACACCAATGTCAGGTTTAACTGTTATGTTTTCTTTGTAATGTGCAGATGCAACATGCTACACATATATATATATATATATATATATATATATATATATATGTTGTTTTTTTTTTTTTATCTTTTTTTTTTTTTTCACAACAGCCAATCAAATTGACCATAACATTTACTAGTCTTTCTTTTTCCTTGGAAAAATTTATAAGGTGAGGTTGATTCTAACCAATCTACAGCTGTTTGTTATGCTATGTATGGAAAGACACGACTACGGCTTGCCGCATTTCTCGCATATGTACAGCAGAGCCACGACCACGGCTCACAGCATTTCTCGACTACAATGTCATGAGTCGGTATAGCAGCTCCCCGCAGCATAACAGTTAAATTAATGGAAGAGGCGTGGTCATCAGAGCTGGCTCAGGTTTAAATTAGTGAAAGCGGTGGTGTCATCAGAGTTTATTTAGGTTTAAATAAGCTGAAGAGGCAGGGTCATTACAAGTCACAAAAATGTAAAAGTGTAAAAGTGGTGGAGTCAGTTCCGGGGTAATTTGAAGTTATGCAATAGTAAAAATAATAAACTTGCTTTTTAAAAATTTTGTTATACTGTATCTGAAGTTCGAAATTTTTTTAAGTAAAATAATTTCCATGCTCTATAAACACACGGTCATATACTAGTCCCAAGTTGATACCTCCATACCCGTATTGTCTAGATCCACTGGTAGAGTGAAATAGATTCTTGAACTGCCCACTTGTGGTTGTTATTGTACAACCAGATTCCAAAAAAGTTGGGACACTATACAAATTGTGAATAAAAACTGAATGCAATGATGTAGAAGTGCCAAATTTCAATATTTTATTCCGAATAGAACATAGATGACAGTGTCAAAAGTTTAAACTGAGAAAATGTATAATTTTCAGGGAAAATATGTTGATTTTAAATTTCATGGTGTCACCACATCTCAAAAAAGTTGGGACAAGACCATCTTTACCACTGTGGGGCTTCCTGTCTTCTTCTTAAAACAGTCTGCAAACGTCTGGTGACCGAGGAGACAAGTTTCTCAACTTAAGAAATAGGAATGCTGTCCCATTCTTGTCTAATACAGTTCTCGAACTGTTCAACTGTCTTGGGCCTTCTTTGTTGCACCTTCCTCTTTATGATCCGCCAAATGCTCTCTATAGGTGAAAGTTCTGGACTGCAGACTGGCCAGTTCAATACCGAGATCCTTTTCCTACGCAGCCATGATGTTGTAATTAATGCTGTCTGCGGTCTGGCATTATCATGTTGAAAAATGCAAAGTCTTCTCTGAAAGAGACGATGTCTGGATGAGAGCATATGCTGTTCTAAAGCCTGAATACTGTATACCTTTCTGCATTGATGGTGCCTTTGCAGATGTGCAAGCTGCCCATGCCACACACACTCATGCAAGCCCATACCATCACAGATGCAGGCTTCTCAACTGAGCACTGATAACAACTTGGGTTGCCCTTGTCCTCTTTAGTCCGGATGACATGGCGTCCCAGTTTTCCATAAAGAACTTTAAATTGTGATTCGTCTGACCAAAGACTTTCCATTTTGTCATACTCCATTTTAAATGACCCCTGCCCAGAGAAAATGTCTGCGCTTCTGAGTCCTGTTTAGAAATGGCTTCTTCTTTGTACTGTAGAGTTTCAGCTGGCAACGGCAGATGGACTGTGTTCACTGACAATGGTTTCTGTAAGTATTGCTGAGTCCATTCTGTGATTTCCTTTACAGTAGCATTCCTTCAGGCTGAACTACGAGGACTCAGAGATGGTCTGCCCCTAGACATGCGGAATGCATGGCCCACCGGTGTGTGGACATGCCCTGGTGCCCATGAACAGACCCCCTGCTATTGGGCAAATAGCCCCTGTGCTCCCAGGGTTGGTCTTCTGGCCAGGAGCTAAGGGTGAGGTATACATGACAGAAACTTCTTGGTACTGCTCACCACAAACAAGTCTACTCTGGCAGACTGGGCAGATGACATCATCAATAATTACTAGAGTCAACGGTCAGGAAGGCAGAGTAGCAAGGCACTGTAGAGTGCTTACAGCATGTCAGAGCACAAGTGAAGAGCATGGTCAACTTCTGCAGCCAATGTTGTCCGCAGACGTAACGAGTCTTCGTGCCACTGGATCAGGACCTTGGAGGCCAAGAGAGTGGGATAGTTGCAGTGCAACAGCTCTTCCACTGAAATAACCTTCACGTACAGGTCTAAGTTGTGCACACAAACAAAACCTACAGCGATGGGGTGCTGGTGAAGAAATAGATGGAAATGACCACTGGCAGTTGTAATCATGAACCTACATGTAGGCTGTTTTGGACATTGGTTGTACGTCTTTGAACCAGGGGCAGCAAAGAAGTCCGGCAGCATCATAGCAACTGAGCAGCCCTCTTCAGGACAGCACTGCTCACCCAAGTATGGGAAGGGCCTAGAAAAGGTGGGCTGAAAATTGTCTGCCCTACCAAGTCTGGCCAGCCCGCCACAACTGGCAGATCATACCCCTAAGCGGTCGAAACAATAAAAAAACGAAGAAAGAAGCTCATACTAGGGGCATGGAACATCCGTACCTTAATGGACAGAGACAAAGTTGACAGAACACAAAGAAGAACAGCCATGGTTGCCAAGGAATTGTCTCGCTATAACATAGACATAGCCGCTCTTAGTGAGACAAAACTAGCAGATGAAGGATCGCTTGTTGAACCATCTGATGGCTACACTTTCTTCTGGAAAGGCAAACCAGAAAACGAAGACAGGATCCATGGAATCAGCTTAGCCATAAAGTCATGTGGCATGGGTGTGTAAATAAATGTATAAATGTAAATATAAATATAATGAATGTATAAAGGTATGTAATTATATTCAGTTGGTGTTATGTGGATGGTGGCGCATGGTATTACTCAGCTGTTTCGGGTCGCAGTTGTTTTGCCTTCATGGTCTAATTGTATCTGGAACTTTCCTGCATACTCGGGAAACTTCAAGATGGACCAAGTTGAGCATGCCCTCTGTGATGGGTCAGGTGATTCGAATTTTTGAGAACGGGAACTTCTCCGAACTTTAGAGAATCTATATAAGGACCCGTTTCCGACCGGCTCGGTGGAATCATCTAAAGGCAGAATCATCTAAGAGGAACCATCTAGGCGAATCATTCAATGCGCTTCATCCAAAAGTCAGCATTCAAAATTTCATCACCCAAGTTCATCATCCGCGTTCATCCACAGCCAACACGAGTTTTCATCATTTGTTTCTTTGATACGCAGGATTCCAAGCTTTCGACCGCCAGAACGCCGTCTCTAAATTTACCATAACAGCAGCTTCTTGGTGACTATCTTTATATTTATTCAAGAAAAGTAGGTTGTGACCACTATCGATGGGAAGATGTACTTGGCAGACACGATGTGGGCAAGATGAACAACAACGGTCTTCTTGTGCTGAGCAAATGTGCGGAGCACAATCTAGCTATTAGTAACACCACAGTCAGGATGGCTGATAAGTACAAGACCACATGGATGCACCCATACTCTAGACAATGACAACTCGTTGATTATGTTATTCTTTGACTATGTTATTCTTATAAGACGTCCTAATAACAAGAGTAATGAGGGGTGCAGAATGTTGGACGGATCATCGGCTTGTGCGCACAATCTTTCTATTGCACATAGCTCGCCACTTCCCGAGGAGGCCAAAACAAATTCATGCAGCTTTCACCACAGCCAGACTCCAGGACCCCTCCGACCTTGATACGTTCAAGGACAGTCTGGACCAAAAGCTGTCCACTACAGGACCACTGACTGGAGACCCAACTCACAAATGTGAAGCACTCAGGGGTATGATAAAGGAGACAGCTAAGACTGTGCTTGGCCCTAAATGCCGACATCACCAAGACTGGTTTGATCAGAAAAACACTGCCATAGAGGACCTCTTGGCCAAGAACAACAAGGCATTCATGGAGTGGCAAAACAACCCAGATTTAGTGCCAAAGAAAAACAGATTCAAGTCCTTGCAGAGTGACGCTCAGAGGGAGATAAGGAAAATGCAGGATAAGTGGTGGGATGAGAAAGCTGAAGAAATTCAACGGGTTGCTGACTCAAACAACTCAAAACAGTTTTTCAGTTCCATCAAGACAGTGTTTGGTCCTTCCAAATCTGGCTTCACTCCTCTGCTTTCCCCAGATGGAACACCACTGATCAAGGACAAAACTATCATCAACAACAGATGGAAAAAACATTTCAGCCAACTTCTCGATCGCCTTCCACAGTTGACCAGTGCACACTTGATCAGATAAAACAACAAGCAGAACACACTGAATTAGATGAACCACTCTCCATGGATGAAATCAAGAAAGCCATTAAACAGATGGGCTGCAGAAAAGCTCCTGGCAAGGATGGCATTCTTGTGGAAGATTACAAAGCACTAAGTGGCATAGCCCTGGAAACCTTTTGCAGTGTGCTAGTCAGCATCTGGGTAGAGAAAAAACTGCTTGCAGACTTTCGCAATGCGTCAATAGTTACCATCTTCAAGAACAAGGGATCAAGAGCAGACCGTGGAAATTACAGGGGCATATCTCTCCTCTCCACAGCTGGCAAAATACTGGCCTGAGTGCTACTCAACAGACTTGTCCCAACGGTGGTTGAAAGCAATCTCCTGGACTCACAGTGCAGCTTTCGCCCAAACCGCAGCACTGTAGACATGGTCTTTGCCTTCAGACAGGTCCAAGAAAAGTGTATGGAACAGAACATGAACCTGTACTTGGTATTTATAGACCTCACCAAGGCATTTGACACAGTCAACAGGGAAGCTCTCTGGACTATTCTCAGAAAGCTTGGCTGCCCTCCAAAATTCACTGTTAGTCAAGCTGTTCCACCAGGATATGACGGGAGAAATACTCTCAAATAGCGAACCATCAGACTGCTTCGAAATCTCCAATGGAGTAAAGCAAGGTTGTGTCCTGGCTCCTGTGCTGTTCAATCTCTTTTTTTACTCAAGTACTCAACCATGCTATCAGTGACTTTGACCTTGGAGTGTACATCAAATACCGGCTTGGTGGGTCAGTGTTCGACCTGAGGCACCTAAAGGCAAAAACAAGGACACTTCTCAGGTTAGTATTGGAGGCCCTGTTTGCTGATGACTGTGCTCTCATGGCCCATGAAGAGAACCACCTGCAAACTATAATTGACAAATTCTCTGAAGCGGCCAAGCTATTCAGACTCACAATTATTCTTGGAAAAACTCTAGTATAGTACTCATACAGCTAGCACAAAATATGACCCTCTAGCCACCATGCATCACTATCGATGGCACACAGTTAAAAAATGCCCAGACATTCAAGTACTTGGGATGCACTATCTACAGTGATGGTTCTCTTGATGGAGAAATATCAGCAAGGATCCAGAAAGCTAGTCAGGCACTAGGCAGACTTCACACCAAAGTCTTGAAGCACAAAAGCATTTGTCTCACCCCAAAACTCAAGGTCTACAATGCTGTGGTCATAATTTCCTTGTTGTATGGTTGCGAGACATGGACTGTGTACTGAAGACACATCAAAAAGCTTGAGCAGTTTCACCAATGCTCCCTCCGCTCCATCATGAAGATATGGTGGCAGGACCATGTCACAAACCAGGAGGTATTAGACAGAGCCAACACCACCAGCATCGAAGCCAAGCTCATCAAAGCCCAAGTTTGGTGGACAGGACATGTATGTATGTCCAGTATGGAGAAGTCTAGAATCCCATGCCAACTATTTTATGGAGAACTGGTTAAAGGAAACCGCAACCAAGCTCAACCAAAGAAGAGATACAAAGACAGCCTCAAGGCAAACCTCAAATGGGCAGATATCAAGCCTTGCCAACTCGAGCTGACAACGAATGACAGACAGCTCTGGATCTCCTTGACCCAAGGCACAGCTGTAGCCTTTGAGGATGACCGCCGCTTGCGCCTTGAAGCAGCCCGCCAACGGAGACACGGAATGTCGTCGACTGTCATCTCTACAACAAGCGTGCCTTGCCCAACCTGCAACAGAGTGTGCGCTTTGGCCTTTGGACTCCAAAGTCACATGCATACTCACTGATGAGAGCACAACCAATCGTCTTCCTCGATTCAAGAGACAATCAAGAAAAAACATTCCTGTTTGTGGTGCAGTGCCGTTTAAGGGCCTGAAGATCATGGGCATTCAGTATGGTTTTTCGGCCTTGATCCTTAGGCACAGAGATTGTTCCAGATTCTCTGAATCTTTGAATGATGTGATGCACTGTATATGATGATAACTTCAAAGTCTTTGCAATTTTTCACTGGGAAACACCATTCTGATATTGCTGCACTATTTTTCTGCATATCATTGGGGGAATTGGTGATCCTCTACCCATTTTCCCTTCTGAGAGACACTGCCACTCTGAGAAGCTCTTTTTATACTCAGTCATGTTGCCAATGCACTTCATTAGTGGTAATTGGTCTTCCAGCTGTTGCCAACATTTTTGAGATTTGTTGACACCATGAAATTTGAAATCAACATATTTTTCCCTTAAAACGATACATTTTCTCAGTTTGAACATAGATGACAGGTCAAATGTTTTTGGCACCTCCACATCATTGCATTCAGTTTTTATTCACAATTTGTATGGTGTCCCAACTTTCTTGGAATCTGATTTGTTGTTAGAGTGGAGGTGCTTGCATGTAATGACAGCTGTTGTGATCCAACTTCTAAATGTAATTAAACTCTGCTTTTCCTTCCATCTTTCCTGCTAGCTTCTCCAAAACCTGACACCTGGGACAATAAAGTCTAGGATAATTTTTCTGAACGATGTTGATTCTAAAGAAACAGCATCAAGGCAAGACAAAGTAAGAATCTGACTCTTGTCAGACAGCCAGGAATTCCAGACGGTTGTCGGGTTGTGTCGTGCACAGTGTGTATTGTTGTATGTTTCCGCTTTCGTGTCCACTCATTACCCATAAGCATATGTGTCTGTGCGTGTCTTCATGAATCTGTTTTATGTGCCAGCTGTCAGGACGATGGTGGCCAAGCTGAAGCCTTTTGAAGTGTGAAGCACACTATGCCGCCTTCAATTATGTGTGAAAAGCTTTACAAACACGCAGACGCACAGCGATGTATTGTGTTCAGCGGAGAGCGTTCATACTCAATAAAGCTTGCAGATTCACCATTAAACTGAGAATGAGGCTAAAGGGCAAAAATTGCAAGCGGACAAAATCAATTTTCATCCTATTTTTTTCTCTGTGACTCTGGATTACACAGCATAGGTCTCATTCAGCAGAGCACATAATTTAACTCAATCTTGAAGATAATTACACTAATTGGTGAATATTGTAGAGGGTGGCATAATGGTGTAATAACTTTGCATGTCTGCTTCACAGCAAGAAGGTTCTGGGATTGTCCAGCATGGGGAGTTTGCATGTTCTCACCATGCTGGAGTGGGTTTCCGCCCTGTACTCTGGTTTCCTCCCAAAGTACAAAAGATATCCACACTAAACTGATTGGCTATTTCAAATTGACTATAGATATTACTGTGAGTAATTATAATGTGTGTTGGTACTAAGTGGTTTGGTCAACTGATCAGGCTGTACCCCGCCTTCACCCAGTGTAGCCTTCTCTCTATCCTAGTTGAGAGTGTGAAATGGCCCTGCAGTGGTCTGATGAGATGGTCAGAGTGTATCCCGCCTTCACCCAGTGTGCAAAAATAAGCTGAGATAAGCACCAGTCTCCCAGAAACATAAGGTTAGGTGGTTTGTCAGTGAGTGAGTGAAAGAATTTTATATTGAAAAGAACAACCACTGTGACAAGTATTGCAATATATATTATACAATAAAATTAGGTATTAAATATATATATATATATATACATATACATACTGGTCCTTCTCAAAAATTAGCATGTTGTGATAAAGTTCATTATTTTCTGTAATGTACTGATAAACATTAGATTTTCATATATTTTAGATTCATTGCACACAACTGAAGTAGTCCAAGCCTTTTATTGTTTTAATATTGATAATTTTGGCAAAAAAGTAAAGAAAAACCAAAAATCCCTATCTCAAAAAATTAGCATATTTCATCTGACCAATAAAAAAGTTCTTTTAATACAAAAAAGTCAACCATCAAATAATTATGTTCAGTTATGCACTCAATACTTGGTCGGGAATCCTTTTGCAGAAATGACTGCTTCAATGCGGCATGGCATGGAGGCAATCAGCCTGTGGCACTGCTGAGGTGTTATGGAGGCCCAGGATGCTTCGATAGCGGCCTTAAGCTCATCCACAGTGTTGGGTCTGGTGTCTCTCAACTTTCTCTTCACAATATCCCACAGATTCTCTATGGGGTTCAGGTCAGGAGAGTTGGCAGGCCAATTGAGCACAGTAATACCATCATCATCTTCTTCCGCTTAGTCCAGGGTCGGGTCGCGGGGGCAGCAATGCAAACGCAAACGCAAACGCAAAACTCTCAATGCGGAGGAGCAGCGGATCTACTCCGAGCTCACCGGATGGCGGAGCTTCTCACCCTATCTCTAAGGGAGAACCCCGCCACCCGGCGAAGAAAGTTCATTTCAGCCGCTTGTATCCGTGATCTTGTTCTTTCGGTCATTACCCAAAGCTCGTGACCATAGGTGAGGGTTGGAACGTAGATCGACTGGTAAATTGAGAGCTTCGCCTTGCGGCTCAGCTCCTTTTTCACCACAACGGACCGGTACAGGCACCGCTTAACAGCAGAGGCTGCAGCGATCCGTCTGTCAATCTCTCGCTCCATCCTTCCCTCACTCGTAAACAAGACCCCAAGATACTTGAACTCCTCCACTTGGGGCAGGACCTCATTCCCAACCCGGAGGGTGCATTCCACCATTGTCCGACTGAGAACCATGGCCTCGGACTTGGAGGTACTGATCTTCATCCCGGCTTCTTCGCACTCAGCCGCGAATCGCTCCAATGAGAGCTGGAGGGCCCGACTTGATGAAGCCAAAAGGACAACATCATCCGCAAAAAGCAGAGACGATATCCGATGGCCACCAAACCAGAACCCCTCATCGCCTCGACTGCGCCTAGAAATTCTGTCCATAAAAATTATGAACAGAATCGGTGACAAAGGACAGCCTTGGCGGACTCCAACTCCCACTGGAAACGAATCCGACCTGCTGTTACCAATACGGACCAAACTCTGGCTCCAGTGATACAGCGACCGAATAGCTCGTAGCAACGGATCCGGAACGCCGTATTCTCGAAGCACGCCCCACAAGACCTTTCGAGGGACACGGTCGAAAGCCTTCTCCAAATCCACAGAGCACATGTGGACAGATTGGGCAAACTCCCATGCCCCCTCCAGAATCCTGTGGAGCGTATAGAGTTGGTCAAGAGTGCTGCGGCCAGGACGAAAACCATATTGTTCCTCCTGAATCCGAGGTTCGACTATCGGTCGGATCCTCCTCTCTAGTACCCCTGCATAGACTTTACCAGGTAGGCTGAGGAGTGTAATTCCCCGATAATTGGAACACACCCTCCGGTCCCCCTTCTTAAAAATTGGGACCACCACCCCAGTTTGCCAATCCAGAGGTACAGCCCCCGATGACCACGCGATGTTGCAGAGACGTGTCAACCAAGACAGTCCTACAACATCCACAGCCCTCAGATATTCCGGGCGGATCTCGTCCAACCCCGGAGCTCGACCACCGAGGAGCTTTTTGACAAGCTTTTTGTCAAAAACCACAGTAATACCATGATCCGTAAACCATTTACCAGTGGTTTTGGCACTGTGAGCAGGTGCCAGGTAGTAGTGAAAAATGAAAATCTTCATCTCCATAAAGCTTTTCAGCAGATGGAAGCATGAAGTGCTCCAAAATCTCCTGATAGCTAGCTGCATTGACCCTGCCCTTGATAAAACACAGTGGACCAACACCAGTAGCTGACATGGCACCTCAGATCATCACTGACTGTGGGTACTTGACACTGGACTTCAGGCATTTTGGCATTTTCTTCTCCCCAGTCTTCCTCCAGACTCTGGCACCTTGATTTCCGAATGACATGCAAAATTTGCTTTCATCCGAAAAAAAGTACTTTCTTCTGCCACTGTTTCTGGTTCAAAAGTGGCTTGACCTAGGGAATGCGGCACCTGTAGCCCATTTCCTGCACACGCCTGTACACGGTGGCTCTGGATGTTTCTACTCCAGGCTCAGTCCACTGCTTCCACAGGTCCTCCAAGGTCTGGAATCAGCCCTTCTCCACAATCTTCCTCAGAGTCCGGTCACCTCTTCTGGTTGTGCAGTATTTTCTGCCACACTTTTCCCTTCCCACAGACGTCCCACTGAGGTGTCTTGGTACAGCACTCTGGGAACAGCCTATTCGCTCAAAGATTTCTTTCTGTGTCTTACCCTCTTGCTTGAGGGTGTCAATGATGGCCTTCTGGACAGCAGTCAGGCCGGCAGTCTTACCCATGATTGCGGTTTTGAATAATGAACCAGGCTGGGAGTTTTTAAAAACCTCAGGAATCTTTTGCAGGTGTTTAGAGTTAATTGGTTGATTCAGATGATTAGGTTAATAGCTCGTTTAGAGTACCTTCTCATGATATGCTAATTTTTTGAGATAGGAATTTTGGGTTTTCATGAGCTGTATGCCAAAATCATCAGTATTAAAACAATAAAAGACCTGAAATATTTCAGTTGGTGTGGAATGAATCTAAAATATATGAAAGTTTAATTTTTATCAGTACATTACAGAAAAGAATGAACTTTATCACAATACTGTATGCTAATTTTTTGAGAAGCACCAATATATATATATATATATATATATACTACACACAGACGCTCCCCCAATTATGAACAGTTATTTTACGAACATCTGGTCTGAGGTCGATAGTGAAAGAGAAAGTGAAATGAAATTGAAGAACAAGTAGTAATAGAAATGGAATAAAATCTATAGAAAGATATATCATAAATATAAGTATGAGGTACACTTAATACGAAGGGGCGTGGCTGAGACGTGCTTTATACCAGAGATTCGATACATTTCTGAACTCGTGCCAAAAGTTTCAAAGAAGAAACAAATTGACTCCAGTATTATAATGAACTGGATAAGAGTGAAACTTTCTGTAAATCTGATCAGATCCGCTGTGCTGTGCTTGAGAGGAACCAGGAGTTTAAACACAGGACATAATGATATTGATGATTATGGAGAGAGAGAGAGAGAGAGAGAGAGAGAGAGAGAGAGAGAGAGAGAGAGAGAGAGAGAGAGAGGTTAATAGTTTTCTAAGTGTTTAATTTCATGTCCCCCACTATTATGAACTTTCCACATGTGAGCTGGTAATGTGCACTCACTGCTCTCAGAGGTCAGCACGTCTTGTGAAACCACTTCTAGAACGGATTAATTTCGTAAGGTGAGGTACCACTAAATTAAAGATATATCAGCCTATACCACTAAATTAAGGATATATTAGCCTATACTGTATTTATTTTATTCTACTAAGACCTCCCTTTTAATTATTGTAACTGGCAGATAGCAAATCAATGCTCATTCACAAATAGATTTTAGACTACTGATGAATTAAGGACTTGTTATATGTAAATATAAATAACAAAGTAAAAGAAAGAATGGCATATCTATCATCTTGCTACTCATGAACATCTTTTTAAATGCATTTTCTCATCAGCAAACCACAATCATTAGCATATGAAAAGAGACAACAGTGGTAATGGCAGTACTTTGCGTCTGAGAGGAAATGAAAGGGGGTTAGCGGTCAACCAGGTAAATTACACACTGTGAGTGACAGCAAACTTGCACTTAGACAGGGATGCATCCATCACTGATCGCAGGGTGCATATGGAACAAAGTGTGGCTTCACATTATCGTCTGTATGCAAAATCAGAACAAGGAGAAGATTAGGTCATTGGTCTGACTTTTTAGTCTTTGATTCAAATGTGCACCAAAAATATGCATAAACACTATCTCACAGAGACTGAGAGTAATGATCAAAATCCATCATGATGAGAAAGTAGACTTTGAAAGGTGCACATTCACAAGTGAATATGTTTTCTGGTGAAACCACCCCAGCTTATGGGTTGAGTATTTCTCATTCACCTGTTTTACATCTTGTTTTGGTTCTGTGTCCATTTCCAATCACAGTAAAAAAGACTGTGTGATCATGTCTATGATTTTGCACGTACATTTTTACTTGCACTGCAGCACCGTAGGAAGTGGAAAAGATCAAGAGCTCTCAGTCGCCTCAAGATACCAATGTTTTCTAATATCATGCTGCGCAATGCAGGGGTTATTGATAATTGCATACAGGAGTACAACTTAGTGCTATTAGGATCGAAAGAAGGCGACGATGGGTGAAGGCAGGGTACAGCCTGAACAGCTCTTGTAGTCCTTGATTATGTATTATATTGTATGTCTGTGTTTCAAAGTTATTCACAAAGTTTAGAAGCTCTTAAAAGCATGTGACCTCGATTTTGCCCTTGCAAAATTGTGCAAGGTCAAAAGGGATAATACCATATAAAAGCATGTGTATGATTTTCGATATGTCCCTCATTGAATGTATGGATTCATGTATCTTGTGAGATATAAGCAATTTGAATTGCACGGTGGGAAATGCCATTCTCCAATATTGTGTGATCTTACACTGACCTTGAACTTTGACCTTTCTAAAACAAGTCATTTCTGGGACTCTGTAAGGGTAATGTCTCCACCAAGTTTGGTTAAAATCCTTGCATGAGTGTGTGCCGAATTTTTAATTCTGTGAAGTCTGTGGACAGGCAAATTGAAACAACTAGGAATGAAATGCCGATTTGTTGTTGTTGTTTTTTTAATAGATGAAGGTCCCCAGTACAGCTAACTGGGTTATCAACGGCCGGCCATGTCTTTCACTGTCTATGGTGTGCGGCTGTATAAGAACCATTGCTGACTTTTGACAAGAGGAGCTGCACAGCCGTCAGTGTATTTCTGCCCTGCAATGGCCTGGCGAGCTGTCCAGGATGTACTTTGCCCTCACCCAGAATCGGTTGAGATGGCACCAGCCTCCCTGCAACCCTAATTAGGATTAATTGGTTCAGAAAATGAATGAATCAATAGATTAAGGTTAAAAATACTATTGCATTCAAGTTCTTTTAAGCATGATTCATTCAAACTGTCCCGTTTTCAAATGTTTTCATGCTTGATTTTTCTCAGGAACATCGCAGGGACCATAAATGCCTCATTAGTGTTGGCCAAATGATGCTGGCAGATAAATGATGAGTGCTTTGTCATGCTAGCAAAGAAACATCAACAAAAGCATGAAATGCTTTCAGAGCTGTGTACAAGCTGATGTGTGAATGTATAAAGAGTAACACCCACGCACACACACACACACACACACACACACACACACACTCAAAGCAAGAGAAAAAAGGAGCTAATCACTAGCTATCATTGCGCACACTGTAGGTAATTGTGAATGCAGCAGCTTCAAGGTGTTGATTTAATTAAGCTGTTTGTCAATGCCAAAAAAATATGAACTCCAAAGACTTGTTAAGTAGTGATAAAACAAGAGCCATTCACACACTCGAAGAGTCGCATGTACAAAAAAAAGCATGCACACGAAAACACACACAAAATTAGCATTAAATCAGTGCTCCAAATGAAGAGCTAAATGATTAATATTTAATCAGAACCGCAATGAAGGAGGGCACGGGCTTTTGTGTATCGTTTAGCACTAAAGGGAAGCATTGATTCACTAATTAAGAGGGCTTGTTTGTGATTTTCTGATGTGTAAGAGACCTTAATCAGCACAACTCCATATAACCTTCATTATGTGAAGAGAACAGTCCAGTGATATTCAGAAAACAAATTCTAGACAGGTCAAACTGAATGAAATTAAATCAGGTTTACAGTCTGTGTGTGGGTTGGGGTAGAGGGAGGTGGAAGTACAAGTTAAGGAAGCTTGGCTGAAGATTGGTCAGACCACAGGTTCTATTGCCTGGAAACGGAGTACCACCTGTCTGGTCAGCTGACTCTGGGCAAGGTCAGGGTACACCCAGCACCACACTGATGGCATCCCATTTGCCTACTCTTTTCAAATGATAGCAGTGGTTCTTTTACATCCCTATCGCCACACACAGCAAGAGACATGTCTGACCTTTGATAATGTAGTTAGCTGCAAGTGGGGGGGTGGCAGTGACAGCCTAGTAATAGTGAGGCCTGACCTTCGGACCCAACCTTTGGATAAGTAAGCCAGCACCTTAACCACCAAGCCACCATTGACCCCACTTTCTGTGTGTGTGCAAAAGTTAAATACTATGAGAAAGTGTCAATGGGAGAAGAAAAAAAATGAGAGTGAGCTTTGTGTCCAGAGAGTAGTAGTATTTCTGTGGGTATCTGAATCAAATATATTACTTGCATCTCTATTATGTGTACGATTTGTGACTCATCATCTGTTAATTTGGCCCGTTTACATTTCTCCTTCACTACCCCACACCATTACCAACATGAACAGATTTTATATTGGCTGCTCTGAAATGCCCAGCTGCAAAATGGCTATTTTGAAATCTGGACCCAAATGGTGGCGCGGCGAGTGTCTGAGGTCAGGACCAATAGCAAGGAGTTTTCACATGTCTGAAACCCTCACATTATCTTTCTGGCCTGTTTTACACAGCCTGGGAATTTAACACAAATAATAATATAACCTTTATTTCACCACAGATTTTTGAATAAAATATCCCAGAACTGTGTGTCATTGAATTCCAGTAATACAACTGGAACAGTTTGTAATAACAGAGCTGGGATCCAAGTCTGTGTAAAAGGTATAGCCAGGATTGAAATGAAGGGACATCGTGTTTTACACTGATAGTCTTCTGTCCAAGACAAACAGGTTACAAGCCCTTATCCAGAGCAACTTACATTTATCATCAGTATACAACTGAGCAATTGGGACGAGGCAGTTGTGGCCCGGTGGTAAGGTGCTGGATTACCGATCCTAAGGTTGGGGTTCAAGCCCCACTGTCCCCTGAGTGCAGCTAACTGGGTTATCAAAGGTTGGCCATGTCTCTCACTGTCTATGGTGAGAGGCTGTAAAAGAACCATTGCTAACCTTTGTCAAGAGCAGCTGCATAGCCGTCAGTGAGTTTTTGCTCTGAGATGACCTGGCGAGCTGTCTAGGGTGTACTCTGCCCTCGCGTGGAGTTGGCAGAGATGGGCACCAGCCTCCCAGCAACCCTAATTAGAATTAAGCTAAAATGAATGAGCAATTGGGGGTTAAGGAGCTTGCCCAGACATTCCTCTCCCCAGCCACTTCCTCTAACTCTTCCGGGGGGGGGACACGGAGGCAGTCCCAGACAAGCCGAGAGACATAGTCCCTCCAGCGTGTTCTAGGTCGACCCCAGGGTCTCTTCCCGGTTGGACATGCCCGAAACACCACACCAGGGAGGCATTCTGACCAGATGCCCGAGCCACCTCAACTGGCCCCTCTCAATGCGGAGGAGCAGCGGATCTACTCCAAGTTCTCCCCGGATGGTAGAGCTACTCACCTTATCTCTAAGGGAGAACCCCGTCACTTGGCGAAGGAAGTTCATTTCAACCGCTTGTATCTGCGATCTTGTTCTTTCAGTCACTACCCAAAGTTCGTGACCATAGGTGAGGGTTGGAACGTAGATTGACTGGTAAATTGAGAGCTTCGCCTTGCGGCTCAGCTCCTTCTTCACCACAACGGACCAGAACAGGCTTCATTTAACAGCAGAGGCTGCAGGGATCTGTCTGTCGATCTCCCGCTCCATTCTTCCCTCACTCATGAACAAGACCCCAAGATACTTATCGCGGGGGTTACCGCCACGACAAGCACCGACACCTTCCGGCCACAGCTATGGGCTGCCGCCTCAGCAATGGAGGCACGAAACATGGCCCATTCGGATTCCATTTCACTGCCTCCTCCAGGACGTGGTTGTAGCTCTTCCGGAGGTGGGAGTTAAATGCCTCTTGGACAGGGGACTCCGCCAAACGTTCCCAGCAGACCCTGATTACATGCTTGGGCCTGCCAGGTCTGGAAGGCAGCCTCCCCCACCACCAAAGCCAACTCACCACCAGGTGGTGATCGGTAGACAGCTCAGCTCCTCTCTTCACCCAAGTGTCCAGAACATACGGCCGCAAGACCGATGACACGACAACAAAGTCAATCATCCTGTACAAAGTCAAGGGTGTCCTGGTGCCAAGTGCATTTATGGGCACACTTATGTTCGAACATGGTGTTCGTGATAGACAAACTGTGACGAGCACAGAAGTCCAACAACGAAACACCATTCGGCTTCAGACTGGAGAGGCCGTACCTACCGATCACACCCTTCCAGGTCACACTATCATTGCCCACATGGGCGTTCAAGTCTCCCAAGACAACGAGTGAGTCTCCCGAGGGAGCATTCTCCAACACACCCATCAAAGACTCCAAGAAGGCTGGATACTCTGAACTGTCATTTGGTGCATATGTACAAATAACAGTCAGGGCCCGTCCCCCCCAAAGACAGAGGGAAGCTACCCTTTCGTCAACCGAGGAGAACCCCAACATTTGTGGCCCGAGACGGGGGGCAACAAGAATGTCCACACTGGCTCCCGCCTCTCCCCATGAGCAACTCCAGAATGGAATAAGGTCCAGCCTCTCTCAAGATGGGTGGTTCCAGAGCCCAAGCTATGCGTTGAGGTGAGCCCGACTATATCTAGTCGGTATCTCTCCACCTCACACCAGATCAGGCTCCTTCACCGCCAAAGAGGTGACATTCCATTTCCCGAAGGTCAGAGTGAGTAGCCGAGGATCGGTCCGACAGAACCCATGCCTTCGGCTGCCACCCAACTCACATTGCACCCGAACCCTAAAACTCCTCCCACGGGTGGTGGGTCCATGGGAGGGCGGACCCATGTCTCCTTTTCGGGCTAGGCTCGCCCAGGCTCCATGGGCAGAAACCCAACCCCCAGGCACTCGCCTTCAAGCTCTTCACCCGGGCCTGGCTCCCGGTGACTCTCGTCCGGGCAAGGGAGACTGTTTCCTTGTATGTCTCTCAGTCATAAGGGTCTTCTGAATCGCACTTTGTCTGGACCTTCACCCAGGACCTGTTTGCCTTGGGTGACCCTACCAGGGGCATTATGCCCCCGACAACATAGCTCCTAGGATCATTAGGTCACGCAAACCCCTCCACCATGATAAGGTGGCGATTCAGGAAGGGTGTATATATATATATATATATATATATATATATATATATATATATATATATATATATATATATATATATATATATATATATATATATATATATATATATATTAGCCTCAGTAAGTTCAGATTTTGGACTTGATTAGGTCGTCTTTGGAGCCCAAAGACCTAATGAAGGCCAAACACACATAAGGATTCTGTAAACGATCCAAGACAGTGCCAAATAATGCTACAGCAGCAGATGTTTGGAAGAAGCTGTACACTGTACCTCCTGTACACTCAATGCAGATAGAAATGTTAATAAGATGCTTCATACTTTATGTACTTTTCTATCCTTACTGTCCTATTAACATTTCAAAATACAGTACACATCACTGCATCACTTCTATATCCTCGAACATTGTATTTAAAAGTGTTTTATGAAGGCTAAGAGTTCTTCAGATAGATGATACAAGTACTTGTTGGTACAGTAAAGTCAACGACTTGGACTTAGAAAATCAAAAACCAGAAAGTTCTTCCACAAGAGCAGACTGATAGCAAATAATGGACGCAGTCGAGCAAAAGATCCATATGTTTTACAGTTTGTTTAACAGAATGATTGTACAGTACTCTCTCTCTCTCTCTCTCTCTCTCTCACACACACACACACACACACACACACACACACACACACACACACTCAGTGTGTCATCTCTCTTTCCTTCTCACTCCAGGAGAGCAGCTGCAGGAAATGAAGTGGGTGAGGTGATAGGACTGGACGTTTATCTGATATGGTTTCTAAGCAACAGGGCACAGACTGGCATCAATAAAAGGTAAAGAACACAAGGTGTGAAAGGCAAGCTGGTTTGAAGAGTCGGTAAGTAAACACACATCAGCACACATACAAACAAAAACTGCTAGGTTGCATTGCATCATGAGCAGTCCATTGTGGTACGTACAGTGTCTCTACCACACTTTCTAACCCACAAGTTCAATTTAAAAATTATTCACTATCCAATCACTGCTTGGACTCAGGGACACTTCCAAAAATCATTTACTATGAACACAGTCCGCCACGCCATACACAAATAGTAATAGCCAAACCTTTTAGTTATTAGGATTGTTCTATTATATCTGCTACGGTATTATGTTTTCACCTGTGGTGGTAAGTTATTTATGTAGATAACACACACACACACACACACACACACACACACACACACACACACACATATATATATATATATATATATATATATATATATATATATATATATATATATATATATATATATATATATATATATATGTGTGTGTCAAATGGGTGTTGTGATGCACAAAGTGTGGTAGTTGTGGTCATAGTAGTAGTGCTTGTCACCTCTCGCTTTCAACTAACACCGCTGGCTAGCAGCTTGCCTGTGAAAAGGGGAGCCGAGTGAGTAAGTCTCTCCCTGTCAGTACATAGCCTCTCCACCATCAAGCCCCATGTAGTGCCTCCTCGCGGCGACACATGGTAACTGAGTACCTTGTGGACTCAGGCTGAACTCCAGGGGACTCGGAGGAGGTTTGGCCCCCAGACATGCGGCATGCAGGCCCACCGGAGTGTGGACATGCCCTGATGCCCGCAAGACTGCAGTCATCGGCCATGAACTGACACGTCTGAATATCGACATTGCTTGTCTACAGGAAACACGCCTGGCTGACAGTGGTACTATCAAAGAGGCCAACAACACCTTCTACTGGCAGGGCCTGCCACAAGACAACCCGAGACTGCATGGTGTAGGGTTCGCTGTGAAGAACTCGTTGACTACGGCGATTGAACCTCCTACCAGTGGATCAGAGAGAATCCTCACTTTACACCTCTCTACAACTGCAGGTTTTGTAAATCTCCTCAGCATCTATGCACCAACACTCAGTTCCACCCCAGAGGCCAAGAACCAGTTTTATGAGGCTCTGGGTGATACAATTTCCAGGATCCCCAGCACTGAAGGACTTTACCTACTCGGAGACTTCAATGCTAGAGTGGGTGCCGACTGTGACACCTGGAGCACTGAAGGACTTTACCTACTAGGAGACTTCAATGCTAGAGTGGGTGCTGACTGTGACACCTGGCCTTCCTGCCTTGGTCACCACGGTATAGGCAGGATGAATGAGAATGGACAGAGGTTGTTGGAACTGTGCTGCCATCATGGTCTGTGTGTAACAAATACATACTTCAAGTGCAAAGACCGCCACACAGTTTCCTGGAGACATCCCAGCTCTTGCCACTGGAACCAGCTAGACCTTATCCTCACCAGGCGCACGGATCTGAGAAGCATTCTCCACACTAGAAGTTTCCATAGCGCAGACTGCGACACAGACTACACCCTCGTTGGAAGCAGGATAAGGCTGACAACAAAGAGGATCCATCACTCTAAAACTGAAGGCCTCCCACGCATCAACACCTGCTCCTCAAGGGATCCCCAGCAAATCCAACTGTTTCATGACACAGTCAAGGAGAAGTTGGCACAGTCAAGGAGAAGCAGTACTGGTGCTGGGGTTTTGCTTGTATGCTAGGAGGGCTTCCCTCTTGGCTTCTGTCACAGGCTGCATCTCCTCCCAGTGAGCCTCGTACCAGTCTACACTCCGACGCTCCTTTTTCCCAAAAGCGGTGAGGGCTGTTGTGTAGCTAGTATCTCTTAGGAAGCTCCTAGCTACACAACAGCCCTCACCGCTTTTGGGAAAAAGGAGCGTCGGAGTGTAGACTGGTACGAGGCTCACTGGGAGGAGATGCAGCCTGTGACAGAAGCCAAGAGGGAAGCCCTCCTAGCATACAAGCAAAACCCCAGCACCAGTACTCGAGACACCCTCAAAGCTGCACGAAACAAGGCCCAGCAGACAGCCCGTCGCTGTGCAAACGACTTCTGGCTGAACCTCTGCAGCAAGATCCAAATGGAAGCTGACACTGGCAACGCTATGGCCATGTACAATGGCATCAAGACAGCTACTGGCCCAACCACAATTAAGACTGCACCCCTTAAGACCAAGACCGGGGAGGTGATCACGGACCAAGGCAAGCAGCTTGAATGCTGGGTGGAACATTACCTGGAGCTGTACGCAACCAAGAATGTGGTGACTGATGCAGCATTAAATGCCCTGCCAAACTTACCTGTCATGGAGGATCTGGCTTACCTGCCTTCAGTGGACGAACTGGGCAAAGCCATTGATTGTCTGGCCTGTGGAAAAGCCCCTGGAAAGGATGGCATCCCCCCTGAAGTCTTGAACAGTGGCAAGCCAGCACTCCTGCAGCACCTCCATGAGCTACTGTGCTTATGCTGGAAGGAAGGGTTCATCCCCCAGGATATGCGCGATGCAAACATTGTAACCCTCTACAAAAACAAGGGTTACCACAGTGACTGTAACAGCTACCGTGGCATCTCCCTCCTTAGCATCATAGGGAAAGTCTTTGCTCGTGTTTTCCTTACTCGCCTTTAGATTTTTGCTTCCCGGGTGTACCCAGAATCGCAGTGTGGTTTCAGGGCAGGCCGATCCACAGTCGATATGATCTTCTCACTTCGCCAACTGCAAGAGAAGTGTCGGAAGCAGCAGAAGCCCCTGTACACTGCTTTCATAGACCTGACTAAAGCATTCGACCTGATCAGCAGAAGCGGACTCTTCAGCCTCCTGCAGAAGATTGAATGTCCTCAAAGGTTACTTCAAATCGTGACCTCCTTTCACGAGGACATGCACAGCACAGTCTGTTTCAATGGTGGGACTTCTGCAGCTTTCCCAGTGAGCAGTGGTGTGAAGCAAGGCTGCATCCTAGCGCTGACACTCTTTGGGATATTCTTCTTGATGCTTCTTCAGTATGCCTTCTCTGACAGTGAGGAAGGAATCCATATCCACAACAGGTCAGATGGAAAATTATTTAACATAGCTCGACTGTGCGCTAAGACGAAGGTGAGGCAGGTCCTCATCCGCGAGATGCTGTTCGCAGATGACGCTGCACTGACGTCCCACACTGAGGCTGGTCTTCAAGAGCTAGTCAATCGCTTGTCCCACGCCTGTAATGAATTCGGACTGACCATCAGCCTGAAGAAGACAAACATCCTGGCCCAGGGCACAAACACAGTCCCAAACATAAACATAGATAACACGCAACTTGAGATCGTGGACTCCTTCACCTACCTGGGATCCACTATCACCAACACTCTCTCTCTCTTGACATAGAGATCTCATGCAGAATCGGGAAAGCCGCCGCAGTGATGTCCAAACTGAACAAGCGTGTATGGAGTAACACCCAGCTAACGGAGAACACCAAGCTACGTGTCTACCAGGCCTGTGTACTCAGCACACTCCTTTATGGCAGTGAGGCCTGGTCCACGTACGCTGGTCAGGAAAAGCGGCTCAACAGCTTCCACCTCCGCTGTCTCAGGCGTCTGCTCCATATAAAATGGCAAGACAGAGTAACCAACACTGAGGTACTACAGCGTGCTGGCATGCCAAGTCTGCTCGCACTGCTGAGCCAGAGACGACTTAGGTGGTTGGGTCATGTATGGCGAATGGACGAGGGGCGTATCCCGAAAGACATGTTGTATGGAGAGCTGAGTGAGGGCTCCCGCCGCACAGGAAGACCACAGCTTCGGTACAAGGACGTGTGCAAGCTTGACATGAAATTATCTGGCATCGACAAACACCTGGGAAGGCACTGCTGAAACACGCCAGCTCTGGAAGACCACTGTCAACGAGGGGATCAACAAAGCTGAAACTAACAGAATAAACAAGCTATCTGAGAAAAGAGCAAAGAGGAACGAAAGGGCAGCCCCCATGGCTCCTCAAATCCCTTTCGTATGCAATGATTGTTTAAGAAACTGTCACTCTCGGGTGGGCCTTTACAGTCACTACCGCAAATGCCTACCATAGCGTTACACCATCATCTCTCGAGACGTACAACTGCCGACGACGACGATGAATATATATATATATATATATATATATATATATATATATATATATATATATATATATATATATATATATGTATGTATGCATGTATATCATCCAGTATATTTAAAAAAAATAATAATAAATTAGCAAAACCAGCCTTCTGGTAGACTTGACCCAGATGCATAAGTGTGCTTCACGTCACACCTCTGGCTCCTGGACCCCAAAACCCATAGACAGCTTTAGTCCAGTTTTGTTTACTTCAGTGTAAACAACTCAGTTTGACATAATAAGTAGCCTGCATTATAGCGCTGTCATGGGATCTCAGTTAAAAATGGGGTTATACCAGGACACCCTCCCGTCCCGGAATTCTTGATTATGGAAATGAAAGGTGATCATTTTTCAAAACAGCAGTGGTGATGGCTGTCATAGTAATAAAAGAGATCGTACAATTTGCAATACATTATTGTTTCCATAGAAACAGCTTGTGTGTAGATGTGGTAATGGTAAAGTAGTTTAGTGGTCATGTAAAATAGTTTTCTGTAAGGAAGCAATATCACAGGAGGCTCCAGTGCTCATTTATTATAGTTTACATTTTTATTTAATCTTTGATTTATTGATTTATTTATTTTAATTTAAGTTTTACAAGTACACAAGATTTTTTTAGGACTGTACTAGTTGTTGTTTAGTTTTTATTCATTTACTGCACATTACTGCCACCTTCTCTAAATAGTCAGTTTCTGTCTCATCTTCATCTTCAAAGTGGTGCAGCAACCACAGTGTACACTGCTCTTCTTAAACAGGGTTTGGTTTTTGTTTCAGTTTGCACTGTTAGTTTCAGTTTTTGCTATATATTAAATCTGTAAAGTTGTAAAATAAATTAATTAATAAGACGTTTTGGGGAAACGATGAAAAGCCTGGATTTTGCAAAGGTTAAACCATTATTTAAATTTTTTATTAATCCAATCCGTCAGTTCTATTCTTCTACTCATCCTGTCTTCTGTTACACAGGTGCTCAGTTTTTACATCAAAGGAACAAGCATATCTAAATGCTCAACACAATGTGTCTCTCTCTCTCTCTCTGTGTGTGTGTGTGTGTGTGTGTGTGTGTGTGTGTGTGTGTGTGACAGAGAGGGGGGGAGCAGATACAAGCCTGTGCTTGCTGTGAATCCTTGTTTGTGCAGTAATGGATCAGACAGGCTTGGATGGTCTCGAGAAGCCCAGTGGAGTCTAAACCGAAAGGTCATACGGCGAGTTATAAAAAAATCGAATGTGACGATGTTCAAAAAGAGGGTGCTGAGTGTATACATACTGTGCCTACGATGGCCAGCTCTGTCTATGCCTGTGAGGTTTGTTTACAGGTTTATGCACTTTTAGTCGACCTTTTCCTACTCTACCCAGAGTCTCAAGACATATTAACTACTTCCCAAATGCATTTTTATGTCAAAATTATTAATTCAAGGAAAACTACCCTTCCAGCATTTATACCCAACTGGGTACAAAACACACTGCTAAAATGGGCCGGATTGCCCATGGGTTCGATAGTGGATCCATATCAACTGCCTGTATGTGTGTGTGTGTGTCCCACCTGGGGCCACTGCGAGACCTTTGTGTCTTTGTCCTGTGACTCACAGACAGTGACAGAGTAAACAAGACTCACTCATTTGCCAAACTGATTACTCTTATTAGGGTTGCGGAGAGGCTCAGCCAACACGTTGCAAAGTTGGGGTACACACTGAACAGCTCACCAGATCATTGCCTTGCCAAAATACACACCCAGGGGAGCAGCTAATTAGTTTGATGTCATTTTTATGGACTGTGAAAGGAAACCATTGTACTCAAAGAAAACCCACACAAGCAATAAAGAATTGTTTACTGACTGCTACATTTAATCAGGGACCAGCCAAAAGGATAAATATATAAAGTTCTTATGAAGAGATTAAAACATCACATAATCATGCACTCATACTCTCTCTCTCTCTCTCTCACACACACACACACACACACACACACACACACAAAGAGAGAGGGGTGTGTGTGTGTGTGTGAGAGAGAGAGAGAGAGAGAGAGAGAGAGAGAGAGAGAGAGATGTCACATGGAACCAAACACAACTAATCCATCTGACACCTCTGAGGCTCTGTGTGTGTGTGTGTGTGTGTGTGTGTGTGTGTGTGTGTGTGTGTGTGTGTGTGTGTGTGTGTGTGTGTGTGTGCTCTAGAGATATTTGGATTTAAACTCCAAGTGGATGGTTACTTTTTTCTAAATGTCTTTTTGTTCTTTTCTTCCTTCACCCAGGTGCCATATGAATCTTTCTGGCAGGCGTTTAAACTCTTCAGTGTTCTGATACTTACAGTAGATGATGGAATGAACTTCCCCTTGACATCTGAACAGCTCAGTCACTGGGTGTCTTCAAACAACTAAAGACTTGACTCTTACCGAAGTACAGTACTTGGATTTGCAGTTTCAGAAATTTAGTCTAATATTTATAGGGCGCTGGATCGCTGATCCAAAGGTTGGGAGTTCGAGTCCCACTCTCCACAAGGTTGTCACTGTCCCCCCCTAGTGCAGCTAACTGGGTTATCAAAGGCGGGCCGTGTCTCCCACTGTCTATGGTGAGAGGCATGTAAAAGAACCATTGCTGACATTCGTAAAGAGTAGGCTGCAAAGTCGTCAGCATGTTTCTGTCCCTTGCTATAAAGGGTTGTGACAGGAAGGGTATCCGGCATAAAAACTTCTGCCAAATCAAACGTGCGAATCAAATGATTCGCTGTGGCGACTCCCGAGTAAGAGGGAAAAAGCCGAAAGGAAGACAGACAGTCTAATATTTATTCAATTATTTTTTAAAAACCTCCCAACTGAAATTTTAAACTGATGTTATTTTTAGCCTGGTTAACCAGTATCAAAGTGTAATCACTGGATAAAGGCATTTTCTAGATGCCGTGACTGTAAATGTATGCTATGGTGTTATTCATCGCTGTATTTGTGCACTGCGAATAATGTATTAGTATTCCGTTTTAATCGATCTGACCTGAGGCGGCACAGTGGTGTAGTGCTATCATGTCTACCCCACAGCAAAAAGAACACGGATTCGATTCCTGGGCTTGAGTGCATCTGTGTGGAGTTTCCATGCTTGTGTGGGTTTCCTCTGGGTACTCCAGTTTGCTCCCACAGTTCAAAAACATGCACAGTATGATAACTGGTTGTTCCAATTCGCCCCTTGGTGTGAGTGTGGTTGTGAATTGTTGTATGTGTTGAAATGCGACGGTCTTGCGAGCAGGTCGGTGTCGGTGGAGATAGGTTCCAGCCTCCCTACAACCCTTGTAGGATCAAGCGGTTTGGCAAATCAGTGAGCGAGCACAATCAGGAATTATACTCAGAATCTTAAAAGATAATAGTGTTAATTGTTTTCATTGATTCTGAAAGCAAAGCTCTCCGTTTACCAGGCAAGCTATGTTCCAACCCTCACCTATGGTCACGAGCTTTGGGTAGTGACCGAAAGAACAAGGTCGCGGATACAAGCGGCTGTAATGAGCTTCCTTCGCCGAGTGGCGGGGCTCTCCCTTAGAGATAAGGTGAGAAGCTCTACCATCCAGGAATCCTCTAGATCCGCTGCTCCTCCACATTGACAGGGGCCAGTTGAGGTGGCTCGGGCATCTGGTCAGGATGCCTCCCGAATGCATCCCTGGTGTGGTGTTTCGGGCATGTCCAACTGGGAAGAGACCCCGGGGTCGACCTAGAACATGCTGGAGGGACTATGTCTCTCGGCTTGTCTGAGAACGCCTCGGTGTCCCCCCGGAAGAGCTGGAGGAAGTGGCTGGGGAGAGGGATGTCTGGGCTTCTATGCTTAGGTTGCTGCCCCCGCGACCCGACCACTGAAGAAGCAGAAGACGATGAATGAATGAATGATTCTGATCATGTTAGGTCCTTACTCATATGCCGGTAAGCTGTGAGGTCGCTAAATATTGGCAACGACCCCCTATGCTGGACCACTCAACATCATGAGCTAACCACGACGCCCCACAATGTTTCATTGTCTTTTACACACTATTCAATTCAATGTTGTCCATCCAACTATTTTAGTAGATACACAGGAACAATAGAAGAAAAAAGAACACCAAGACAGGATTTTTAGAGTGTTTTCATTTAGTGAAGACTCGGTCGCTAGCCTAAAAGCTAACCATAGCTTAAACTTTGATGGTAAGATTTTTTTTCCTCCAACTATGACTTTATTACTCTGCCCAAAGTCAATGGGGACTCCTTCTGCTGATAAATGGGAAGAATCCATCATACACCAAGCAGAACGACATCTAAAGGTTGAGAGTCCCTTCTAACCCAGACCCGGCTGCAATCAGAACTAGCATTATTATGCAGCTTTCTAATAGGAGTAAAGGATTTAAAGCCTGACTGACTTAAAGATAATAAAGGAACGACTACACAGCCATGCAGGATTTTGGTAATGAATTCTCTTGAACTGAAAACCTCACAAGGCTAATGAGGTATTGGGAAAACTAGAGCATAATGTTCCAGGACCCATCTGCTGTCTTTACATCACATGCCTTCCAGTCATGTGACTTAATAAATCATAACAGATGCAGCACCTAGTACTGTTGGTTGCATTTTTGTTCATAGTGTCTTATTTTTAAATGGTTTTGCATCTTCAAGCACAGCATCAGTGCAACGATGTAATTAATCAGCTTATTGAGAATTCATCGTGACTTTGACCAGGATAAAGCGGTTAGTGAAAGTAAATGGGGCGGCACAGTGGCAAAGTGGTTAGCGTGTCCTCTTCACAGCAAAAAGGTCCTGGGTTCAAGTCCTGGGCTCAGCTTGTGTGTCTCTGAGTGGAGTTTGCATGTTCCCCTGTGTCTGTGAGGGTTTCCTCCAGGTACTCCTGTTTCTCCCACAGTCCAGAGACCTGACCATAAGGCGAGAGGGCTGTTCCAATTTGATGCGGATGTAAATAACAATGGTTGTTGCCCTGTAATAGAGAGACATTCAGGGTGACCCTGCCTTCACCCTGTGTTTTCTGAGATTGGCTCCAACTGGCCCACAACCCTGATAATAGGCTAAAGGGTTACAGCAAATGAGTGAGTGGCTGAGACGTGGGTGTATCTCAGATTTGTTGACTGGTATCATTTCCAGTGGTGTGCAATAACAGTTAGTGGGAATAAACCAAGCCTATAATCTCACATGATCCACAGAGGGCGTATTGGTATCAATAAAGGAAAACAAGGGTCAGGTTTTATTTCTTGATTGACAAGTTATAATAAAGTAGCTGAAATAGAGCAAGCAGGACTCCACAATCAAATCAGATTGTATAAAAAAAAAAATCTCACCAAGCTAATTAGTTATGCTAAATAAAATCATTTTGTACCAGTCATGTGACTCACACTGTGTCATTTCACCAGCAGCAGTGAGAAATTATGGTTGCATTTGCTCTCATCAATCGTGGGTAGAATGTCAGAAAGAAAAAGAAACTACATCAGTTAGAAAGTCCATAAACTCTGTTCCAGAGTAGCATGGTGGCATAGCGGTCATACTGTCCACCTCACAGCAAAGAGGTTCTGGGTAGATGCCTACAAGGTTCTCTCTGTGTACTTCAGATTCATCCCACAGTAGACTGTGTGTGTGTGTGTGTGTGTGTGTGTGTGTGTGTGTGTGTGTGTGTGTGTGTGTGTGTGTGTGTGTGTGTGTGTGTGTAGGCCCTGTGACGGACCTGTT
>CM045738.1:28864796-28867296 GCA_024760905.1 Plotosus lineatus
CCTGAAGAGAGAGGATGGTTTCACCACCCCTCGAAACAGATCTGTAGTGATAAATGGAGTTTCAATAGAAAGTCTTTGTCCTGTCCTTTTATTTTTGTAGATATATATATATATATATATATATATATATATATATATATATATATATATATATATATATATATATATATATTTATTTATTTATATATATATACTCCCCTCTCTCCCCATTCTCTCTCTCTCTCTCTCTCTCTCTCTCTCTCTCTCTCTCTCTATATATATATATATATATATATATATATATATATATATATATATATATACTTATACATATACTATATACACACCTCTCTCTCTCTCTCTCTCTCCCCCTTGCTCTCTATCGCTCTCTCATTCTGTTGTTGCATTTGGAAGAATTTAAAGCGGCCTCTGCAGGTAATCAAACTGCAAAACATGTCAAGAAAATATAAAAATAATTGAAGCCCAGTCTCATCTGAGTCCCATCAGAGGAGGGTGTCATTTTTAACCCGGGTTTTGTGCTGTCAGTAATAGGACTATTGTTTATCTGATTGGTCAAAAGCTTATGAGTTTTTTTTTTTAAATACAGGTATACCTCACCCAATGTCGTTAATTGGTTCCAGGAGAGACGACTTAAGTCGAAAAACGACTTAAATCGAATTAGCTTGTCTCTATGCTAGCCTAGACTAGGCTACCCCAAATTTACTTGTCTAGACTAAACAGAAAATAACCATTCCTGGTTCTGTACTTTATTCATGAATGCAATTTTCAATATGGTTAATAAGAATCTATTTTATTAAACTTTTTTTATTTAAACTTTATTTTATTTTTTTATTTTTCTATACTTTTTTGAAAATCAACGTATAATCGAGAACGACTTAACTCGAAATGACTTAAGCTGAGGTCTACCTGTATAGCATGTCTGCGTCACATCAATCAGATTATAAGTTCGAGTCCCGGGCTCGGCAAGGGTGTTTCTGTGTGAAGTTTGCATGTTCACCTTGTGCTTGTGTGGTTTTCCTCCAGGACATCTGGTTTCCTCCTACAGTCCAAGACATGCACACAGCACTGATTAGCTGTTCAAAATTGCCACTGTGTGCGTGTTTGTGTGTGCGCGTGCATATCTGTATGTTGGTCCTGCAATGGTCTGAAATGCTGTTCAGGGTGTACCATAACTTCACCCAGTGTTGGCTGAGATAGGCTCCAGTCCTCCCGCAACTCTAATAGGATTAAACGGTTGGTAAATTAGTGAGTGATAGAGTGATGAACTCAGCTGAAAAACATGGCTTAGATTTTTTAAAACATCTGCAAAGGTGCCTTTATTGAACAGAAAAGAAATAAGGCAGAGCCTACATATATATTATTATTATTATTGCCTTCATTCTAACATGTTACAGTTTCTATAGTAACAGATAATTCCGAGCGACTTGTAAGGTGGATGCAGCACATATTCTAAGTCTAATAATAAATGGATTTTTTATTATTTTTTTAAAGGTTGTTGTTTTCTTATTACAGTGTTTTGGGCACCAAGGATCGGGGACTTGCTAAAATGATTTTTGTGTTATAAATTTCAGAACAGAAAAACTCAAGACAGGCAGATGAAGAACTGACTGCCGAAACAAGTATAAATAAAAATCATAACAGGACCCAGGATGTTTGACAATAATTATAATTAATACATGCAACAGGAAACAGCACGATCTGCTCGGTCCTCTATTTTGGGAATAATAAAGATGATTTGGGGGGAATCGTTTGTCAAAACAACAAATCAAAACAAATCAAAGTTTTATCTTTTATCATGGTCAGTTCGAGCGATGTCATCTTTACATGCTTTAAAATGGAAAAATAAACCAAAAACTCCATGTTTTAGTTTGTTTTTCTGTTTTATTTGTGTGTACTATATACTAAGACAGCTTTTACGGCATGTGTTTAATTTGCGTGTAATATGCATGCACTTACTGTTAGGCTAAAAAGGTGCTGTTAACTACACAGCGCGGAGCTCAACCCTTTTGTTGATGTTTACATTTAGTACATACTAAAGCTTCGGAAGACACACTGCTAGACCCCATCACATGTCAGCTTGAAGCTTACAATCATCCGCATGCGTAATGGTTAGCACGGCCACTTCACAGCAAGAAGGTCCTGGGTTCGAGTTCTAGACTAGGGCACTTCTGTGTGGACTTTGCATGATCTCCCTATGACTGAGTGGGTTTACTCTGGCTCGTCTGGTTTCCTCCGACAGTCCAAAGACGTGCACTTTAGACTAATCCGCTGTTTCAAATCGCTCCTAGGTATGAGTGTGAATGTTTGTATGTATGTTTCACTACAATGGCCTGGCGAGCCTGCCTTCACCCAGTGTTTACTGAGATAGGCATCAGCCTCCCCTCGACCCTAGGATTGAGCGGCTCAGCGAATGAGAGTAATAAATGATGAAACCTCCATAGAGTGTGCTTTTTGGCTTTGTTTTCTTGTATTTCTTAGTTCCATTAAAAATACTTCTCAT
>CM045738.1:28872296-28914796 GCA_024760905.1 Plotosus lineatus
TACTTCACCAACTGTCAACCTCACCGCACGTCACTGCAACATAAGTACTCGTGGTCATGGCGGTATTACTTGTGGAGATTTTTTGATTTCTGTAGCAGTCAGTTTGTTGTTCTTCTGAACTTTCAGGCCTTCCACAGAAAGTTCAATCCAACGTCATCACCTGCCAGAGACTGACAACACATGCAGATATTGAGGTGAATGTTGCCAGAGAGAGGATTTTTAATTTTTTTAATTTAATTTTATTTTTTTAACATATCGGTCGGTTTAAAAGCAAAATATTGATAATTTGTACTGTTACTTTATTGATACTTTAAATTTAAAGTGGGAGGGACAAAACTCTTTGTGTTTATATGATCTATATGTACTGTATACGAGCCTACACACAGGACCAACACATAACACAATTTATGTGCCTATTCACAGTCAGGTCTTGTCTTGAAACAGACACTTTGCCTAATATTCATGTTTTTAGACTGTGAGACAGTTGAAAGGCTTGTTATTATATATGTTCATATTTGATCAAATATGATGCTCGGAAATTTAGGCCTATGAATGATTTACATCTCAAATGAATTTTGCTCTCTTATGTAGAATGGTCAAGTAATATTGAGGGTGTATGGCCATTAAACTTTGGCGATGTGTGGAGTTGCAACCCCATCGGTTCTATCTTTGCTTTGTAAGGTTGCACGCTATGGAAAGTAAACAAGAACAATCCTATGTAGCGCCAGGCAGGTAGCTCAGCTGCGGCCGCTATGACTGATATTACTGATTAATGATTATTAAATACTTTATTTTCTACAGTTTTTCCATTGTTAGGATTCTATTTATTTGTTTTATTACTTTGGTTACACAGTCTTGTTATTGTAGTTGTAAGCAGATACAGAACCAAAACAAGACATAAAACAATTGAATAAGAGAGTATAAGCGAGCATAATAAGAGAGTTAATAAAATATCATTGAGCTGGGTGTTTTCACCAGGAAACTTTTATATTCAGGCAAAAATAATTGATAATGGAAGATAAAGCGTATAAACAATCCACCAGTATGGACATTTGCTCATAGGACAATTGCTCATAACCTTAATGAAAAAACACGCATTTGCTCACCACATCTTTTTTTATTTGTTCTAATAAATGGATAATACAAAAAGATCACAATATGTTATAAAAATTATTTATTCTTATAAATACATAATGCTAAATTAATTCATTATACATAAGGGTTAAGGTTAGGGTTTAGGGTTAGGGTTAAAATTGAACAATTTTTTTATGTTGTGAGCAAATTTTTTCATTTAGGTTGTGAGCATTTGTCCTGTGAGGATTTGTCTTGTGAGAAAATGTCCTAGAACCGTATTCACATGTGCACCTTTAACTATGTACTATTTCTGAAACGTATCTGCCCAATCTGGCAACCAGCGTCCACCATGGCGTGCGCGCTCATTCCGGAGCTCTCCGTACTGTCTCCAACCGCGCGCGCTCACCAAGCAGCCGCATTGTTTTCAGAAGTAAAACTTGTGGGGATTGAGGAATACAGGTAGGATTTCGAGCTGGTGCGCTTTCATGAAGGTATTTATGTTTTATATACTAAGTTTAAAAATTTCAATTCAATGTAAAGTAATTCCAGTCTTTACAGGAAAACGACAATATAATGAGTTTGCACTTTTGGGTGGGGGGGGGGACAAACTAATCCGACGCACTATAGTGAACAAATATTTGCATAATAGTACATTACCATGACGTCATAATGTGAGATTCATATGGCTTATACTGACCCTACAGTGCGTTATTGCTGAATAGTGACCTAATCATTTTTGAAATATGTTTATTAATAAATCATCCCTTGCTTTAATAATACAGTGCAATTTATGTTTGCAGAATATACAGTGCAGATATCTAAACAAAATGAAATAACACTTGACCTTTAAAAAGTTAAAAATGATGCAAAACAGTGCAAATATGGTAATTGTTCAAGTTTTTATGGGCCTCGGAATTCATTAATTCATCCTGAAACTTGTCCTCCTTTGATTCTAAAACAATAGGAAGCTGAGTGTAATCTGACTTTGTTTACTGATTTGCACAGACTAAACTGAACTCCATCATCACCTCTTCTTCTTTTCCTTTCGGCTTTTCCCTTCAGGGTTCACCACAGCGAATCATCTGCCTCCATCTCACGCTATCCTTTGCATCTTCTTTTCTTACACCAACTACCTTCATGTCCTCCTTCACCACATCCATGAATCGTCTCTTTGGTCTTCCTCTAGGCCTTCTGCCTGGTAGTTCCAACCTCAGCATCCTACTACCAATATACTCACTATCCCTCCACTGTACATGTCCAAACCATCTCAATCTAGCCTCTCTGACTTTGTCTCCAAACCGTCTAACATGTGCTGTCCCTCTGATGTGCTCATTCCTGATCCTATCCATCCTCGTTACTCCCAAAGAGAACATCAACATTTTCATCTCTGCTACCTCCATCTCTGCCTCCTGTCTTTTCCCCAGGTCAACTGGTTCTAAACCACACAACATCGCTGGCCTCAACACTGTCTTGTACACTTTTCCTTTCATTCTTGCTGATACCCTCCTATCACACATCACACCGGACACTTTTCTCCAACCATTCCAACCTGCCTGCATACGCTTCTTCACCTCTTTTCCACACTCTCCATTGCTCTGGATTGTTGAGCCTAAGTACTTAAAATCCTCCACCTTCCTTATCTCTGCTCCCTGTAACCTCACCGTTCCTCTTGGGTCCTTGTCATTCATGCACATGTACTCTGTCTTACTGAGGCGAACCTTCATTCCCCTCCTTTCTAGGGCATACCTCCACCTCTCTAGATTTTCCTGCACTTGTATGATAGGTTGGACAGTAATGAGGGAGAAAATGATCTATACAGGTTGGCATAGCAGAGAGATAGAGATGGGAAGGACGTGCAGCAAGTTAGATTGATAAAGGACAGAGAGGGAAATGTATTGACTGATGACAGAAGTGTGCTGGGAAGATGGAAAGAGTACTTTGAAGAGCTGATGAATGAGGAAAATGAGAGAGAAGAGGTGACCGTTGAGGAGCAGGAAGTAGCAAATATTAGTAAGGGTGAAGTGAGGAGGGCACTGAAGAGGATGAAGAATGGAAAGGCAGTTGGTCCTGATAATATACCAGTGGAGGTATGGATGTGTCTAGGAGAGGTAGCAGTAGGTTTTCTGACAAGAACATTCAACAAGGTCTTAGAGAGTGAGCAGATGCCGGAGGAATGGAGGAGAAGTGTGCTGGTGCCCATTTTTCAGAACAAGGGAGACGTGCAGAGTTGTGGCAACTACAGAGGGATAAAGTTGATGAGCCATACGATGAAGTTCTGGGAAAGAATCATGGAAGCTAGACTCAGGGCAGAGATCAGCATTTGTGAACAACAGTTTGGTTTCATGTCAAGAAAGAGCACCACAGATGCAGTGTTTGCTTTGAGGATGTTAATAGAGAAGTACAGAGAAGGTCAGAGGGAGCTACATTGTGCCTTTGTGGATCTGGAAAAAGCATATGACAGGGTGCCAAGAGAAGAACTGTGGTATTGCATGAGGAAGTCTGGAGTGGCAGAGAAGTATGTTAGAGTGGTGCAGGACATGTATGAGAGCTGTAAGACAGTGGTGAGGTGTGCTGTCAGCGTGATCGACAAATTCAAGGTGGAGGTGGGACTGCATCAAGGATCAGCTCTGAGCCCCCTTCTTGTTTGTGATGGTGCTGGACAGGCTGACAGACGAGGTTAGGCAAGAATCTCCATGGACTATGATGTTAGCAGATGACATTGTGATCTGTAGTGAGAACAGAGAACAAGTGGAGGAAAATTTAGAGAGGTGGAGGTATGCCCTGGAAGGGGGCAGTGGTGGTATGCCCTGGAAGGGGGCAGTGGTGGTCTAGTGGTATAGGGCGCTGGATCGCTGATCCAAAGTTTGGGGGTTCGAGGGGGTTCGAGGGGGTTCCCCCCCCCCTGCAGCTAACTGGGTTATCAAAGGCGGGCCATGTCACTGTCTATGGTGAGAGGCGTGTAAAAGAACTATTGCTGACTTTCGTAAAGAGTAGGCTGCAAAGTCGTCAGCGTGTTTCTGTCCCTTGCTAAAAAGGGTTGTGACAGGAAGGGCATCCAACGTAAAAACCGCTGCCAAATCAAACGTGTGAATCAGATGATTCGCTGTGGCGACTCCCGAGAAAAAGGGAAAAAGCTGAAAGGAAGACAGACAGGTGTATGCCCTGGAAAGGAGAGGAATGAAGGTTAGCCTCAGAAAATCAGAATACATGTGTGTGAATGAGAAGGACCCAGGAGGAACGGTGATGTTACAGGGAGCAGAGATAACGAAGGTGGAGGATTTTAAGTACTTAGGCTCAACAATCCAGAGCAATGGAGAGTGTGGAAAAGAGGTGAAGAAGCATATGCAGGCAGGTTGGAATGGTTGGAGGAAAGTGTCTGGTGTGATGTGTGATAGAAAGGTATCAGGAAAAATGTCAGGAAAAGTGTACAAGACGGTGGTGAGGCCAGCGATGTTGTATGGCTCAGAAACAGTGGTGCTGAGGAAAAGGCAGGAGGCAGAACTAGAGGTAGCAGAGATGAAAATGTTGAGGTTCTCTCTGGGAGTAACGAGGATGGATAGGATCAGGAATGAGTACATCAGAGGGACACCCCATGTAAGATGTCCACTGATTTTATATATGTCACATGATGATTTTTTTTATTTATTTATAATTCTACTCTTGCCACAATAAGACTGCTGTGCTGAAAAGAGGGAATTGATCTAAGTGCTGATGGTGCTTCTTCAGCCTTTGACCACCACCAGCTCTTCCACTATTGTGGGACACATCCTTAATCCTTAGACCAGCACTTTTCTCATGTAAGATGTTCTGTTAAAAACCTGTGTGCTTCAATGGATTGATGGATTTTTTTGTTGTTTTTTTTGTTTCTGGAAAACATTTACAGTAGTGGTTCAAAATTTTCTGAACCTTTTTAGAATTTTCTACATACATATCATACGCACATCCTAAAGTTATATAAAGAGCTCTGTTAAAACAGTAGACAAATTACACTTTGTCACCTTTTTTAAATTTTATTTTATTTATTTTTACCTGGTTTTACTGAGAATGTGAGGAGCTTTTGCATGAAATCATTGCGGGTTTATATTTACGATTTAATACCTAACGTGACTCATGTGAAGCGGGAACGTAAATCCGGAATCATTTGCTAGTTCACACTTGTATAACTAGAGAAGATGCAGAGACACACAATAAATATTTCAATATTAATTTTTTACAAGATTATGTATTAAAAGTACACTTTATGTTTTAATATAAAGTGAACACAGTAACCATCGAATACAAGACTAAACACCGGATACACTCTAGTGTTACTGCTGGACAAGTTAATGATCAACTTATCTGTGGGTAAAGGTTCAATAGGTGTGGTCCCATTAAATATATATTCCAACACACACACACACACACACACACACACACATACACACAGTCATGAAAAACAAGTCAATCTTAGAGAGCAGGCAGCAAGTGTGGATTTTCTTTGTGATGTATCTAAATAATTAATAATTAAAGGACCCCAGTGCAGCCAGCTGGGCTAGCAAAGGCCGTCTATGTCTCTCACTGTCTATGGTGTGAGGTTCATGTAAAAGAACCATTGCTGACTTTCGAGAAGAGTAGCTGCATTGCCATCGGCGTGTTTCTGCCTTGCAGTGGCCTGGCAAGCCACCCAAGGTGTACTCTGCCCTCGCTCAGAGTTGGCTGAAATGGACAGCAGCTTCCCTGTAATCCTAATTAGGATTGATCGGTTCAGAAAATGGATGAATGAATGATTAAATAATCAAAGGATAACTTTTAAGAGTAAATTAATGAATGAGTGGATTTATGAGTGTGAGGTGATATATCTTCCTTTGGGGCAACACGGTGACGTAGTGGTCAGCGAACCATACAGTAGCTCATTGTGATCACACAGCCAATGACAATCCCTGTATGAGCATCATTCAAGCTTCAGGGATCGACATCCATTCCTCATGATTGGATGTAGACGTAGAGATTTTCCTTTGAGATGGAATAAACAGTACTGACAAATGGACCAGGGCTCTTGGGTTGATCAGGTTCAGTACAGACTGGGGCTCTTGGGTAAATGTAGCACTTTTTTTACTTGGCTCAAACAGTCCAAATGCATTTTTTTAGCTTTTGTATTTTATTTATTTATTTATTGTAGGTTCAACCAATTATTCCTTGAGATTTTTTATTGCACAATGGAAAGTGCACTAATGAAACCCCAGAGTTAACAGAAGGGCGAAGTGTTACACAAAGGGCTTTTTCATTCCAGAGTAATTTTTTTTCTTTACTAATGTGTGTGTGTGTGTGTGTGTGTGTGTGTTAGCTAGCCTTTACAATACAGTCATCTGAATAAATAAAAATGCTTCAGAAATGAATTTTATTTCTTGTAAATCCAGATCCTTATGCATTTATTTGATCACGATCGTACTATCTTAAACCTTGTGATGCATTTTAAAGCTAGTGGTACACTGTGCAGCCAAAACAAACAACAAGACAATCACACACACACTGTAATTTTTGGTCTGACCGTCTTTATCCTTGATTAGCAAGGAAATGAAATCAACTGATGACCTGAGTGTACCGAAACGACCTGATTTACCACATCAATGGACTTTTTCCCACAATATCCCCATTAGGGTAAGAAAGAGTGGTTCAGGGAGCATGAAGAATGATATTCACACAAACTTTCAGCACATTGTCCTGACCTTAACCCTTTTGGAAATGTTTGAGATGTGCGGAAGAAGACTTTATGGAGCGTAACGATTTTCTCATAATCAAGTCTAGATGTGGGTGAGAAATGAACCCAACACTGGATGGAGAAAAAACATCTGTTTCACGATTGTTGAAACAGTGCCGTGCCAATTGCATGCTATAATCAAGGCTAAAGGTGATCCAACAAAATATTAGGACAGGCAGCGTTTCTAAATGTTTGAATTTGTTCTTCTGTTCCTTCAGATGAACCTGGATAAGGCCTCCAATCCTGCCCCTTGACACATCACAATGGAGACAGTGGTTATTGTGGCCATCGGTGTGTTGGCCACCATTTTTCTGGCATCATTTGTTGCACTTGTGGTCATTTGTCGCCATCGTTATTGCCATCGGCCCAATCTACTGCATCACTTCGAGTCCAAGTAAACACAAACACTTTGAGTCATTCTTATGGAGAAGCAATGGCCTAGAGTATGTTATCACAAAAATATCAAAGTTTGTGCATTCACTGCAGTGCAATAGGTTTTCTGGTCCTTAAGCTTAAGTGCCCAGTCTCCAAATCTGTTGAGCACTTTCATGGCTCATGCTCTACTATTAATTCCACCCCTCAGACCTACAGTGGATCTGATTGGTGCCATGGAGACTCAGAGCGAGCCATCAGAGATGGAGCTCGATGACGTGGTCATCACCAACCCGCATATAGAAGCCATCCTGGAGAACGAAGAGTGGATCGAAGACGCGTCGTATGGCCTCTTCACCATGTCCTTCTCTTCAGTCATGATGATAATTATACACAAGATCAGCATAATATGACATTTTTCAGCCTCTCCTTATCACGTCATTAATTGTGCGTCTGTCTTTCCCTGTCCGCAGTGGTCTAGTGTCTCATTGTATCTCCATCCTGAAGGTAATTTATGTGCTTCTGAAAAAACTAATCAGTCGTCGTTCCAATACTTCAAAACCTTCTCTTTTCTCTTGGTTCACTTGAATTGATTGGTTTTATGTAGATATGCCACACGCTGACTGAGAAACTTGTTGCCATGACGATGGGCTCTGGAGCAAAGGTAAAAGCCCCCGCCAGCCTTAATGACATCATCACAGTGGCTAAACGCATCAGTCCCAGGTAAATAAGGAAATAGAAACAACAAAATACTTTATAAACTTAACTCAACTTTAATTTGATTCCTTGAGGGATCGTAATTCCAGATGAGCTCAAATGCGCCACATTTATTAAACATTTACTGAATTAAACAACTTAAAAAAACTAAACAAAAAACTAAAGAGTTATGCTTCCTTCTCTCTCTCTCCGTCACACACACACGCGCACGGGATGTTTTATTTAAAGCAGAATTACACTTTTCATCTCTATTAACTGATGTAAAATCTTTCTGCTGTATCACTCAGCGACTGCTCTGAGCATTCATTAAAGGTACAGTGTGTAACATGTTTGAGGATCTATTACCAGAAATGAAATCATATCATTAATCAATAAATTTATATTCATTAATAATCATTTAAAAAGTTGCTGAGTTTTCAGAGCTGTAGAATAAGCTGTTTATGTCTACAAGGGAAGGGGCTCCATTTCACAGAGGCCGCCACCTTGCATCATGTTTCTGCGGTAGCCCAGGACAAGACAGGGTTCGAAAGGGAGGAAGAAGACAATGCCAGAAGACACTGTTAAAATCTTACAAACTACATATTTAAGAATTTTCTTTAATTATTCATTAATTTTTTTCCTATGAATTTACAGGGTAGATGATGTCGTTCGGTCCATGTATCCCCCACTGGACCCAATCCTTCTTGATGCCAGGTAACTTGAATTCTTATTTTGTGTTTTAATCATCTTATCAATTAAATTCTCACTCTAAATTTAGTGGGGAGCCTGGGTCTATCTCAGTCAACACTGGGCAAAGGTCGGATACACCCTGAATATCTTATCAGACCATCGCAAGACCAGCACACTCTCATAATGTGAGGCAATTTCACCAGGAAGACATAGTGGGAGGAAAGCGGAGTACCCGGATGAAACCCCACACACGCATTGGGGAGAACATGCAAACATTTCATACAGAAACACACAAACTTGATCCCACGACATTCTTGCCACGAGGCGGACATGCCTCCCAGACTAGAGCGTTAGGATAAAATTTCCCAGTGTTTGCACTATTCTTTCCTGCTCTGACAACGTTCCCCAATATACTTTCAGGGCTACAGCGCTACTGCTGTCCGTCAGTCACTTGGTGCTGGTAACTCGAAATGCCTGTCATATGTCTGGCAGCCTGGACTGGATTGACCAATCATTGCACGCTGCTGAGGATCACATGGTGGTGCTCAGGGAGGCAGCCTTAGCATCAGAACCTGAGAGACGACTACCAGAAAGAGAGCAGTCCATTTGAACCTCTCTCTCTCTCTCACACATAGCAAATAGGGAACTGTGGTACAAAAAGTCAAATACAGTCTACACCAATACCTAGCAATAGCCTTTCATGTGCAAACTTCATTCTCTTTTTACATCTTCTAATCTGTTACAGTGCTGACAGCGACCGTTACAATCATTTCCTACTTTCTCACTATTAGTGTAAATGACTTGGAAAAAAATCAGAGGCACTTGTACAATTTTTATACATTTCTTTTTGATATTATGCAAGTTTATATCCTAAATTACATTTCTATTGGGAGCCGGTGTTTCAGGCACAGTACGTACACAAACACATCAAAATTCAATGCTCTGCCCACCAATCAGATAAATGTTTGTACATGGCAATCATGAATCATACACATTTATGAAGGGCAGTATAGACAAGTGTTGTCATGTAGTCGTGTTGTAGAAAGTGTTATACTGTAGTTTAGAACTGAATTTATATTATTAGAGCAAAATTTTAATTCATGTTCAGGGATACCACCAGTCAACTGGTGCAAACACACAGACTCGTTTTTATGGCCTGTAATCCTAAATCACATGAGATTCAAAGCCGTACTAATTCCCAAATCTCACCATGCTGCTCACACACCGAATACCAAAACAACCAGATTAAACATTAACAAAAAGTCTTAATCTTAAGCGGATACAAGCAGCCGAACCGAGTTTCCCTCAAAAGGTGTCTGGGCTCAGCCTTCGAGATGGGGTGAGCTCGGGGTACAGCTGCTGCTCCTCAGCATCAAAAGGAATCAGTTGAGGTTGGTTCCGGCATCTGATTAGGATGCTCCAGGTTCATCCAACTGGGAGGCGGCACTGAGCTGGACCTGGCACTCGGAGGGATACTGTAGCGGTTTTGATTATCCTTGATGTATATTAGGTAAACACAGCTCCCCCAATAGATATTGTATGTATCTCTATTGTCTTTCAATTACACATTTCTTTGCAGCCTTTCGTGTTGTTTCTTAAATTTACTGTTTGTTTTTTTTTATTTCCAATACATTATTTACATTTAAATTAAAGTTTCATAAAGAAAAAAAACATTTTATTCCAGTTTATTTGTGTTCTTACAGCAGATATGAGATAACATTAAATTTCTGGAGAAACCAATTTTTAGTTTTTTTTTTTTGTTTTTTTTGACATTCACATTATTCCCCAGGCCTGGTGTAATAGGTTAGTGATAAAGAGACGAAATGAAAAGATGCAGAAAGAAAACAACAGTTTTGGCAAGTGAGAGAGGAACTGGAACGCCGTTGGGGAAGTGAAGTACACTGTCGTCCTCAGCTCCTGGACATTTGGCTAATAATCAGTAGATACGTTTTTAAGGCACTAAAGTGACCACACTCAAAACACAGACATATGTACTTACATCCACACATGAGCACGGACACACACCCACCCATACACACCCACACACAGCTATTAGCTTTGAAACTGTACATTACAAAGGGGGTGAAGTTAAAGAAAATTCCTTTTAACAGAATCTGAAATTTCGACTGCTCAATACGTTTTGGGTCAGAAGTCTTTCAACTAGGTTCAGTACAGGCCTTTAATCTTTTTGAGGTTCAACTGCTGCAGTTCTGGCAAGGAGTTGTAATCTTTCCTCTTCATTCCCAAAACCACCTATAAACAAACACATCACAATTTATCTCACACAGGTTGGCATTTCTAAATTCATGTTGCATGAGTGAGATAATCTTAATTTGTCTCGCAGCATGAAGGTCCTGGGTTTGATTCCCGGGCTCAGTATTTCTATGTGGATTCTGAATGTACGTACTCCCTTTGCCTTGCTGGGTTCTCTCTGGGTACTCCAGTTTCCCTCCACAGTCCAAAGACATCCACATTAGCAAACGTGGCTATTCTAACTTGCCTTTAGGTGAGTGTGTGAATGGCTGTGTGTTTTGCCTTGTGATGGTCTGGCAGGGTGTTGAGGGAGCACTCCCCCTCGATGCCTGAGAAAGGTTGCAGACCCTTCTCCCGTGACCCCCACTGGAGTAAGTGGTTGAGAGTGAATGAATGTATAACATAAGCATGAATGGCATGATCTGATTGGTTTGTGATTTGGGGATAACCACCACAAATTCAACACTATAAACATTTTTTCTAAGTTTTTCAAATATAATGTCAATAGACTTTCAATACATTTAAATGTACAGTGGTACCTCACTTTATGAAATTAATCCGTTCCAGAGCCTTTTTCGTAAATTGAACAGCATTTTACATGTAACACACGTGATTCGTTCCAAGGCTCCCAATACTACCCCCTAAACCCTTTAAAAATTATAAAAGCATACCTTTTAAGACCTCCTTCTGCTTCAATATCGTACCGATGGTAGATGGGTTTGGCCATATTCCTTTGTGATATCACTTGAGCCTGTTTCTTCTTCTCACTCGCACCGGCAATCACACGTGTGTGTGGTGTGTAACCATGTCTTCTTAGTAGAGTTATAATCTTACAAACGTTTATGGGAGGTTAAAAGCCTGAGTCAAGAAATAAAGCATAAAACAACCGTAACTCTGTCCTTTACACAAAAAGCATCATGGTAGATTCAGCTCCATAATAGCCAATGGGAGGGAGCTGCGTCATCCCTCCTAGCCAATGGGAGGCCAACGGGGCGAGATGGGAGATAGGCAATGGGAGGTAGCTGCGTCATCCCTTCTAGCCAATCGGATCCCTGTCCAAGATGGCGCTCGAGTGAATGTGACGTGAACAACAGCTCAGTTGTTAGCCAATGGGAGGCCAGCGGGGCGGGATGTTTGAACGTCATTGATGGGAGAGCAGTTCGTGCATTGCTTGAATGACACGTTTTAATGTTTGAATGGTGCGTTTTAATTTTTAATATGGCGCTTTCGTAACATGAACTTGTTTTCGTATACAGAGACAAAAATTTTAGGAAAATACGTTTTGTAACCTGCATTTTTTGTTTGGTGAGACTTTCATAAAGTGAAGTACTACTGTATAACTGATCAAATCCACACACACGAGTGGTGGCTCAGTGGTTAAGGCAAATGCAGTAAATACAAATATGAAGATTTCTAACTGACCTGGAAGTCGTGCTCAGACAGGTAGGTCTCCAGGTGCAGAGGGTTCACCCCATCTGGTAGTGGTCTCTTTAGTAGATCTTGCACAGGGTACTGAGCTCCATTAAGGACGGCCAAGGCATCTTGCACTAATGTAAGCTTCTTTTGCATTGAGGGGGCCTGTAGGAGCGCACATACACACACAGGTAAAGGCCGTTGGTTTTTTTTTATACCCGAGCCTAGTGGCTCATCAGGCCAGTGCTTATCCCCGGTTTCTGTAGCGTGACGCGACTAGGAGTACAACTCCACCTGGATGAGACGCTAGTCCATCGCAAGTTACCTTCCCAGTATATTTTTACTGGTACCCATTTATACTGCTGGGGGATCAGAGGCACACTTGTGGTTGAGACCTTGCGTAGGGGTCTCGGCGGGATTTGAACACAACCTCCCGATCATGAGCGCAGCACCCTAACCACTACACCACCAGCCACACACACACACACACACCATGGGTTAAATTCCCCAGGATCTAATGCAGATTTAGAGTACCGGATACTCACTCACACCTGAACAGCTTGCCAGACCACATCACACTCACAACCATTCACATTCACACACAGAACAAAGGTAAATGTGAAAAAGCTAGTCTTCGTGGTAAAGGCCCTATTTTACTGATAACGTCAGTGGTTCAAACCCCAGCACCACTACTACTGCTGCTGGGCATTTCAGCAAGTCCCTCAACCACCAAGTCTGACAAAATGCCATACTTTATTTGTCAATACTGTATAAATGTAATGTGCATGACTTTGGATGATGGGAGGAAACCCACACAAACATGGAGAGCATGCAAACTCCACGCAGAGATGCTCGAGCCCTTGAACTGAACCCAAGGCGCTCCTACTGTGAGGTGGAGGAGCTAAACCCCTACCCCACCATGCCGCCCAGTACTGGATTATGAAAATGAATTTTTAGATGACACAGATTAATCTGGCATACCAATAAAACAAATATTAACTTGTTTCATGTCTGTCCCATAACACGAACGCTACCTTCTTCTTTTACTTTCGGCTGCTCCCTTCAGGGGTCGCCACAGCAAATCATCTGCCTCCATCTCACCCTGTCCTCTGCATCTTCTTTTCTGACTCCAACGACCTTCATGTCTTCCTTCACCACATCCATAAATCTCTTCTTTGGTCTTCCTCGAGGCCTTCTGCCTGGTAGTTCCAACCTCAGTATCCTACTGCCAATATACTCACTATCCCTCCTCTGTCCATGTCCAAACCATCTCAATCTAGCCTCTCTGACTTTGTCTCCAAAACATCTGACATGGGCTGTCCCTCTGATATACTCATTTCTGATCCTATCCATCCTCGTTACTCCCAGAGAGAACCTCAACATTTTCATCTCCGCTACCTCCAGCTCTGCCTCCTGCCTTTTCCTCAGCGCCACTGTTTCTAAGCCATACAACATCGCTGGCCTCAAGACCGTCTTGTACACGTTTCCCTTCATTCTTGCTGACACTCTCCTATCGCACATCACACCGGACACTTTTCTCCAACCATTCCAGCCTGCCTGCACACGCTTCTTCACCTCTTTTCCACACTCTCTATTGCTCTGGATTGTTGAGCCTAAGTACTTAAAATCCTCCACCTTCGTTATCTCTGCTCCCTGTAACATCACCATTCCTCCTGGGTCCTTCTCATTCATACACATGTATTCTGATTTTCTGAGGCTAACCTTCATTCCTCTCCTTTCCAGGGCATACCTCCACCTCTAGATTTTCCTGCACTTGTTCTCTGTTCTCACTGCAGATCACAATGTCATCTGCAAACATCATAGTCCATGGAGATTCTTGTCTCACCTCGTCTGTCAGCCTGTCCATCACCATAGCAAACAAGAAGGGGCTCAGAGCTGATCCTTGATGCAGTCCCACCTCCACCTTGAACGTTTCTGTCACACCGACAGCACACCTCACCACTGTCTTACATCTCTCATACATGTCCTGCACCACTCTAACATACTTCTCTGCCACTCCAGACTTCCTCATGCAATACCACAGTTCTTCTCTTGGCACCCTGTCATATGCTTTTTCCAGATCCACAAAGGCACAATGTAGCTCCCTCTGACCTTCTCTGTACTTCTCTATTAACATCCTCAAAGCAAACATTGCATCTGTGGTGCTCTTTCTTGGCATGAAACCAAACTGTTGTTCACAAATGCTGACCTCTGCCCTTAGTCTAGCTTCCACTATTCTTTCCCATAACTTCATTGTATGGCTCATCAACTTTATCCCTCTGTAGTTGACAACTCTGTACATCTCCCTTGTTCTTAAAAATGGGCACCAGCACACTTCTCCTCCACTCCTCCGGCATCTACTCACTCTCTAGTACCTTGTTGAATGTTCTTGTCAGAAAATCTACTGCTACGTCTCCTAGACACTTCCATACCTCCACAGGTATGTCATCAGGACCAACTGCCTTTCCATTCTTCATCCTCTTCAATGCCCTTCTCACTTCACCCTTACTGATCTTTGCTACATCCTGCTCTTCAATGGTCACCTCTTCTACTCTTTTTTCTCTCTCATTTTCCTCATTCATCAGCTCTTCAAAGTACTCTTTCCATCTTCCCAGCACACTTCTGTCATCAGTCAATACATTTCCCTCTCTGTCCTTTATCAATCTAACTTGCTGCACGTCCTTCCCATTTCTATCGCTCTGCTGTGCCAACCTGTATAGATCATTTTCTCCCTCTTTACTGTCCAACCTATCATACAAGTCATCATACGCCCTGTTTGGCCTTAGCCACTGCTACTTTCGCCTTACGCTGTGTCACCCTGAACTCCTGTTTACTCTCATCGGTCCTCTCTATGTTCCACTTTTTCTTAGCTAACCTCTTCCTTTGTACACACTCCTGCACTTCCTCATTCCACCACCAAGTCTCCTTATCTACTTTCCTTAAAGAGGACACACCAAGTACTCTCCTACCTGTGTCCCTGATCACATTTGCTGTGGTTGTCCAGTCATTTGGAAGCACTTCCTGACCACCCAAAGCCTGTTTCAACTCCTCCTTGAAGACAACACAACACAACACTCCTCCCTTTTCAGCTTCCACCACTTTGTCTTCTGCTCTGACTTTGCCTTCTTCACCTTCCTCACCATCAGCGTCATCCTGCACACCACCATCCTATGCTGTTTGGCAACACTCTCACCCACTACTACTTTGTAGTCACTGACTTCCTTCAAATTACATCGCCTGCACAAGATGTAGTCTACCTGTGTGCTCCTACCTCCGCTTTTATAAGTCACCCTATGCTCCTGTTTCTTCTGGAAGAAAGTATTCACCACAGCCATTTACATCCTTTTTGCAAAATCGATCAACATCTGTCCTTCTGCATTCCTGTCCTGGATATCAAACCTGCCCATCACTTCCTCGTCCCCTCTGTTGCCTGCACCAACATGTCCATTGAAGTCTGCACCAATGACCACTCTTTCACTTCTGGGGGTACTATGCATCACTTCATCTAACTCACTCCAGAATCTCTCCTTCTCTTCTAGCTCACATCCTGCCTGTGGGGCAGAAGCACTAACAGCATTGAGCATTACACCTTCAATTTCTAACTTGAGACTCATCACTCTGTCTGACACTCTTTTCACTTTTAGAACATTCCTGACAAACTCCTCCTTCAAGATGACTCCTACTCCATTTCTCTTCCCATCCACACCATGATAAAACAGCTTAAACCCTGCTCCTAAGCTTTTAGCTTTGCTACCTTTCCACCTGGTCTCCTGAACACACAGTATGTCCACCTTCCTCCCCTGCATCATGTCAGCCAGCTCTCTACCTTTTCTTTGCATAGTTCCAACATTCAAAGTCCCCACTCTCAGTCCTACACTCATGCCTTTCCTCTTCTCTCTCTGCCTACGGACACGCCTCCCACCTCTCCTTCTTCGACGTCTTCGACCAACAGTAGTCCAATTTCCATCAGCACCCTGTTGATTGACAGCACTGATGGCGGTCGTTGTTAACCCGGGCCTCGACCGATCCGGTATGGGGGTAATACTTCTGATTTGCATAATAAAAGTTTGGCATTGGTTTTACGTCGGATGCCCTTCCTGACACAACCCTCTGCATTTCTCCGGGCTTGGGACTGGCATGAGGGGGAGAGACACTGGTTAGTGCCCCCCCCCCCCACCTCATGGCCGCATTAACACGAACGTTACATATAACTGAATAAAACGTACACGTCATTCTTCAATTTATTAAAACCACATTTACTAAATCATAACAGTGGTGTAGCATAAGGTTCTCATAATAAACCTGGTGACTAACTGTGACTCTGTTTTTTCCCCCACAATCCAAAGACATGCACATTAACTCAACTCATAAAACAAACTGCTTAATCCTTCGGGAAAAGGCAGCGTACACCATGAAGTGCTTGCTTGACCATCACCAAACACACACACACACACACACAAATAATAAAAACATTCACAGCTTTGGTCAATTTGGAGTAGGCCAAAGTTACATGATGTGTGGCCGGTAGTGTGTTGGTTAGGATGCTGCAATCATAATCAGGAGGTTGTGTGTTAAAATACCAGTTAAACCTCCACTGTGCAAAGAACCACAAGTGAGCCTCTGTTCACCCAGTAGTATACAGGGATCCCTCCACATTCCATGGTTAATCGGGGCCAAGAGCCGCAAAAGTAGGACCACCCCCCGACTGACGTATACATACATGTATGTGTATATAATATCAATAATTACATATTCAATGCTGTAAATGCTTATAATAACAATTAAACATTAAAAATACATAAGATGTAAATATAATATAAATACTCACACATACAGATGTACACCTCACAAAAATACAAGTGGTTTTGATGAGGTGTTTTGGGTTGTTTTTTGTTTTGTGTTTGTTTAGGGTTTTTCTTTTGCATACTTGGCCTTGTTTTGTGACATCTTCCATAATTTCCTTATTTTTTAATCAATGAATATTAAAAAAAAAAAAAACAATGCACTGAAGCTGCATGAATTGAGAGGGAACCCTGTAAATAGGTACCAGTAAAAAAAATATATATATACTGGGAAGGTAACCTGTGATGGACGAGTGTCCCCTCCAGTAGGAGTTGAACTTCTGGTAGCTTCACGTTACAGAAACCAGGAATAACCACCGGCCTGGTGAGCCACTAGGCTCGAGTGTGAACAGCCTTTTACCTTTACAATGTTCCATGATGGATAAACAGTAAAGGTAGTGAGAGAATGGATGCATTCACTGACAGTTGACTTTGTTATTTGAAGAATAAAAAGGTTCAGGGCATTGCCGTTTTCGGAAATTAATCAACAATCCACACAAAAAAAATCCTCCTGTAACTACAGAACTAACCCAGAAGTACTTTACATAAAACATAGTGCTGCAGAGTTAATTATATTTTATTTCTGCTCAGCTTCCTTAATTATACAAACACGATCAACAGTGACATTAGTGATCTTATCTAAAAGTTTGCAAATTATTGGGCATTAGAGATCATTTTTCATTTCCTCTGGTGCATTAAATCACACGTTCCCCCTGAATGCTTCAGCTCACATGTTTCAGGGTTTAATTGGGTTCATATTCAAAGTTTAAAAGATAAAATAAATCCAAAAAAAAAAAAAAAAAAACGAAGCGTGGCTTTTTAAGGATGTGTTTATATGCAGATTTTTGTGCATTTAAAGTAGCCAAGTGCAGCGTTTCATATATGTGACCGGCTCCAGTGTAATACGGATTAAGTGGGAAATGTGAGATGCTGAGATACACACACACACACACACACACACACACACGTGATTCCTGGTGAAAGTGATTCCCGATGCAAGTGAAAAGAAGAAGTGGGCTCGTGGTATGCGGTTGAGTGATATCGCAAAGGAATATGGCCGAAACCCGTCTACCATTGGTACGATATTGAAGCAGATGGAGGCCTTATAAAGGTATACTTTTATAATTTTTAAAGGGTTTAGGGGGTAGCATTGGGGGCCTTGGAACGAATCAGGTCTTTTACATGTAAAATGCTACTCAACTTACAGGGGGGAAAAAAAAAAATAAAAAAATCAGGTTACGAAACCACTTCTGGAATGGATTAATCCTCCCCCCATGAAGACACTAAATGAATTCAGCTCTCCATCAATCAGCACCATTGCACTATCGTCTTCATAGCAACAGAGGAGTTCTGCTTACACCTTGATTGGAGAAATCCTTCTGGGATTCTGATAGTAGGGAGTACTCTGGTAGTGAATATGAATACCGTATTTTTCCAGACTATACGTCGCTCCGGAGTACAAGTCGCAGTGACCACAAAATGCATAATGAAGAAAAAACATATGCAAGTCGCACTAGACTACAAGTCGCAAACTCATGGAAACGGTCGATCCTTGGCTTGGTAATCTGCTGGCAGTTCTTGTGATGTTGTGATAGAGAGGCGGTTGTGTTGCATGAAGCGGTAACACTAAGAAAGTCTTCACGCACAGTCATTTTTATTCATCTCCTTGACAACTACCTGGACATGGAGACACAACTGCACTGCTGACAAGCCCCTCCCTGCAGCACATTACTCAAGCACCCATGTGCGAGCTCATTTCTCTAGCTGTAGCCATGTAACTTTTAGCCCGCGATTAGCTTTTTTTTTGTTTGTTTTCTTCATTGCAGTAATAATAATCTCTGCTTTTTTCCAGTCCCTCACAAGTTTCTCTTTCATTCCAAACTTACTTTCTGTTGCTTGATTACCATTTTCTGCTGCATATTTCACTACTTGCAGCTCGTAATCCACAGAATAGGATTTTCTTTTTGGGGACTTCAGTGGTGGATGAGCAAGTACTGGTACCCAAGCCTAGAGTGCCCTCTTGTGGTTGGAGTGTAAAAATAAACATGTGAAATTATGTTTATGATGATGAACAGAATTATATGTCATAATTTCACATATAAATCACTCTGGAGTATAATTCACACCTTCAACCAAAGTATGAAAAAAAGTGCAACTTATAGTCCGGAAAATACGGTAATAAGGAAATACCCTGAGCAACCGCAAAAACGGGTTGAAAAATCGGTAAAATAAGTGTATACTTCTATGGCCCTACAATAACGTGAACATGGAACCCTTTCTTAAACACGTATTTTAGGATGGATATATGGTGTTTGTAGGTATTTGTACTTGGTCATGTTGAAGATTTTGCTTTCAAGGATGTATTTTTGGTGATATTGCATTTTCATCCTGGTACGCCACTTTCAACTTCCTTTGGCTCTTAGTCAAAACACCACCTGACAATTTAATCTGTATTATGATGGAGCGGCTCACATATTGCTGCAAATCATTATACTGCATGACAATAAGTGTTCAGGAAGATTAAGTCAAAAGTTAATCATAAAATGTAATTTAAACAGTTTAAATAAACCCCATAGAAGACTAAATTTAAAAAAGATATTTTAATTCCCGTTATGTGCAAAAGCATCTTGGTCTGCAATTAACGCATGCCACATCATGGCACCATGGCGTTCTTGTTAGCATGTCGACCTCACAGCAAGAGGGTCCTGGATTTGATTCTCAGGAGCATGGAGTTTAAGTGTTCTCCCTGTGCTTGAATGGGTTTCATCTGGGTATTCTGGTTACCTCCTTCAGTCCAAAGGCATGAACATGAGGCTAACTGGCTGTTATTGAATGTGAACTGTCGTATGTATGTTGCCCTGAGATGTTATAGCAAGCTATCCTGGCTTCAAACACAATTTTAGTAGTAAATTACATAATTTTTAGATAACTGAGCAACTGAGGTTCAAGGGCCTCACTCTAGGACCCAACAACTTAGTGGTACTTGGGCCAGAATCCCCGACCTTTCAGATCAGTAATCCAGAGCCTTATCCAATAAGCCATCACTGATGATGATGCACTACTGACCTGTGTGACCCGCTGTATCTCCCAAAATGGGAAAACATTAGTGAAGGTCAGGGGTTCACTTCCTTCCTCAAGAAAATAAGCCATCGGAGGCCTTCTGGGGTTTTTCTCTGCATCACACACACACACACACACACACACACACACACACAGACAGACAGACAGAACATTACCAAGTTTATCCGCTAATTTAAAAAAAATCTCCTCAACCATCACTACACCCATTTCCACTCTCAATGCCACTTTCTCTGACCTCTGCAGTACTGTAGCACCGTCTCCATTGCACATTTCCTCTCTCTGTCCCAGTGGGGGCGCTGTGACTTCTGAGCTGAGCTGCTCTGCCACAGATAAACTTCCAACAAGTTATCCACCAGGAACAGAGCTGCAGAGACGAGGGTAAATCATTGTCTACTTAGATATCACATCTCTGTCTCTCGGTTTCTATGCCTGTCTCCATGTATGTGCGATTCTGCATATCACTCACCAGGCTGAAGCACAGAGTATAAGCAGTCCTGAAAAAACGGCATTGCGGTGACAACCCCAGTTGCACGGGATGCACATAATAGCTCGTCCCCCTTGAATCTTCCTGATTGGGCACTCAGGTGAAAAAAGCGGGGAGTGAAGTTATACTTGCTGCGATCTTGGAGGAAAAATTATAATAATAATAATAATTATAACCTTTCACATGAGTGCTTTTCTTACTATATATTTCATATTATATTGGTCTCGCCTTGCAGCATGCAATCATAAGCCTTCCTATCCTGTGGCCCAATAGCATTCCAGAACTCAGATGGCTCCACCCCTTCATCTACTTCCTGAATGTTCAGAGTGCGGTTGCTCAGTCCCATTTCCGGAGGACACCTAATACACACACACAAAAAAAGAACAAGCCACTCTGAAGCGTCGTGACCATTAAAAACATGTACACCTTAGCTAATTTCCATGCTAGTTAATTTGTATGCATTGTGATTCGAATGCAGTCAGTATAAGGCAAACTGACGTATTCTCAACCAAGACAATGAATTACCAAGTGTACAAATCACCACAAATATAACAACTCTGGTCTACGTCATACAATCTATTTCTAGATGTAAACTGTGACTGACACTCTCAAGTCATGTCAACTTTTTTTTTTTTTTATTAAATGTGGTAATATTTTTGCACTTTTTTCTATTAGCCTGAGGCACAGTTCTTACATGTGTGAAAGCCGCTGTACGGCGTGTCTGGCGACTTGATGTTCACTATGGTGGGTTTTACAGCCATGCCACAGGAAAAGTGCCCCCTGTTTGATATTTATCAGAAGTAAGGACGCTCGAGAGCGAAGACTGGTGGTACTGCACTCTACCTCCAACAGACTGGCCTCTAATGGCATGGCACCCCTCACAGTAAACAGGCACCAGTCACCTGAAAGCACACACACAGAAACACACACACACACACACTATAGTTGTATAAAAATGTTTGTTTTTCTGATATATGGTGATTGGCTGTTGACTCAGATAGGCTAAAAAGCCTTTCCTGGGCAAAACAACACCAATGATTGGGAACAAGGAATATGAACGGGTTAAACGGACAATCAAACTAACAAGACAGGTGATTCAAATCAACAGAAATTAGGTACACAGAAAACTCTGTGTTAACCTTTCCTTCTTTCATTTTAGATCCAACAGTTGGGGGTTTGAGTCCCACTCTCCACAAGGTTGTCACTGCCCCCCCCCACCCCCCCCACCCCCAGTGCAGGTAACTGGGTTATCAAAGGCGGGCCATGTTTCTCACTGTCTATGGTGAGAGGCATGTAAAAGAACCATTGCTGACTTTCGTAAAGAGTAGGCTGCAAAGTCATCAGCGTGTTTCTGTCCCTTGCTAAAAAGGGTTGTGACAGGAAGGGCATCCGACGTAAAAACCTCTGCCAAATCAAACGTGCGAATCTGATGATTCGCTGTGGCGACTCCCGAGTAAAAGGGAAAAAGCCGAAAGGAAGACAGACAATGATTCAGCTCTTAAAGCCACACTGCTCTTACACCATTTCCAGCATTTGGCAGATACTTTTATCCAGAGCGACCTACAATTATCACCTTTTTTTATACAAATTGAGCTACTAAAGGTTAAGGGCCTTGCTCAAGGGCCCAACAGTAGTAACAGAGGGGATTGAACCGCTGCCCTTCGGATTAGCAATGCAATGCATGTCTTCAATGCACACCAGTGTCTGACACCAATTAATAAAGATATCTATACGGAGCTTTTCCTTCAGGCAGTGCCTAAATCTATATACTTTTTATTTATGTAGCAAACACAAAAAACAAATAAATAAATAAACTACAGCACATGACAGCAGATAAGTGTTAAGTGTGCTATTCTGGAAATTGATACTGACCCGTGTGTTTAGTTTGTCCTTTGTGAATGACCAGACCACCTTGAAAAAGTTGCAGAAAACACGGAGGCTCCTCTCCTTCCTTTATATTCACAATGGGCTCGTGAGCGAAGGATGAAGGTAGGGGTAGGTCTGGTCTGTTGGTCTGTGAGTGCCGACCCTGCCAGATAAAAAGACCAGAGCGCTCCTGGTCCAGAGTTTGATTCTCCGGGATTCCTTTTGAAGTGTACACAGAAATATAAATACAAATCTATTTCAGCACACAAAGTAAAATTTAATGATTGAACAAATAGATTTAGGAGATGATTGGGCTGTGTGAGGAATGTACATTATGATATACTGTATAAAATGATGTGAAAATATTTAAAGTATAACAATGTTTTAAGTTGCGCTAATGCAGCCGTGAGGGGGGGGCACAAACCAGTGTCTCTCCCTCACGCCGGTCCCAAGCCCGGATAAATGCAGAGGGTTGCGTCAGGAAGGGCATCCGGCGTAAAACAAATGCCAAATAAACTATGCGAATCACAAGAAAGAATGACATACCGGATCGGTCGAGGCCCGGGTTAACAACGACCGCCATCAGTGCCGTCAACCAACAGGGTGCTGATGGAAATTGGACTACTGTTGGTTGAAGACGTCGAAGAAGGAGAGGCGGGAGGCGCGTCCGTTGCCAGAGAGAGAAGAGGAAAGGCATGAGTCTAGGACTGAAAGTAGGGACTTTGAATATTGGAACTATGACAGGAAAAGGTAGAGAGCTGGCTGACATGATGCAGAGGAGGAAGGTGGACATACTGTGTGTTCAGGAGACCAGGTGGAAAGGTCGCAAGGCTAGAAGCATAGGAGCAGGGTTTAAGCTGTTTTATCACGGTGTGGATGGGAAGAGAAATGGAGTCGGAGTCATCTTGAAGGAGGAGTTTGCCAGGAATGTTTTAGAAGTGAAAAGAGTGTCAGACAGAGTGATGAGTCTCAAGTTAGAAATTAAAGGTGTGATGGTCAATGTTCTTAGTGCTTATGCCCCACAGACAGGATGTGAGCGAGAAGAGAAGGAGAGATTCTGGAGGGAGTTAGATGAAGTGATGCAGAGTACCCCCAGAGGTGAAAGAGTGGTCATTGGGGCAGACTTCAATGGACATGTTGGTGCAGGCAACAGAGGGGACGAGGAAGTGATGGGTAGGTTTGGTATCCAGGACAGGAACGCAGAAGGACAGACGTTGGTAGATTTTGCAAAAAGGATGTAAATGGCTGTGGTGAATACTTTCTTCCAGAAGAGAGAGGAGCATAGGGTGACTTATAAAAGTGGAGGTAGGAGCACACAGGTAGACTACATCTTGTGCAGGCGATGTAATTTAAAGGAAGTCAGTGACTGCAAAGTAGTAGCGGGTGAGAGTGTTGCCAAACAGCATAGGATGGTGGTGTGCAGGATGATGCTGATGGTGAGGAAGGCGAAGAAGGCAAAGGCAGAGCAGAAGACAAAGTGGTGGAAGTTGAAAAAGGAAGAGTGTCGGGTTGTCTTCAAGGAGGAGTTGAAACAGGCTTTGGGTGGTCAGGAAGTGCTTCCAGATGACTGGACAACTACAGCGAATGTGATCAGGGAGACAGGTAGGAGAATACTTGGTGTGTCATCTGGAAGGAAAGTAGATAAGGAGACTTGGTGGTGGAATGAGGAAGTGCAGGAGTGTGTACAAAGGAAGAGATTAGCTAAGAAGAAGTGGGACATTGACAAAACCGAAGAGAGTAAACAGGAGTACAGGGAGACACAGCGTAAGGCAAAGGTAGCAGTGTCAAAGGCCAAACAGAGCGCGTTTGATGACTTGTATGCTCGGTTGGAAAGTAAGGAGGGAGAAAATGATTTATACAGGTTGGCACAGCAGAGAAATAGAGATGGGAAGGACGTGCAGCAAGTTAGATTGATAAAGGACAGACAGGGAAATGTACTGACTGATGACAGAAGCGTGCTGGGAAGATGGAAAGAGTACTTTGAAGAGCTGATGAATGAGGAAAATGAGAGAGAAAAAGAGTAGAAGAGGTGACTGTTGAGGACCAGGAAGTAGCAAAGATTAGTAAGGGTGAAGTGAGGAGGGCATTGAAGAGGATGAAGAATGGAAAGGCAGTTGGTCCTGATGACATACCGGTGGAGGTATGGAAGTGTCTAGGAGAGGTAGCAGTAGATTTTCTGACAAGAACATTTAACAAGGTCTTAGAGAGTGAGAGGATGCCAGAGGAATGGAGGAGAAGTGTGCTGGTGCCCATTTTTAAGAACAAGGGAGACGTGCAGAGTTGTGGCAACTACAGAGGGATAAAGTTGATGAGCCATACGATGAAGTTATGGGAAAGAATAGTGGAAGCTAGACTAAGGGCAGAAGTCAGCATTTGTGAACAACAGTTTGGTTTCATGCCCAGAAAGAGCACCACAGATGCAGTGTTTGCCTTGAGGACGTTAATGGAGAAGTACAGAGAAGGTCAGACGGAGCTGCATTGTGCCTTTGTGGATCTGGAGAAAGCATATGACAGGGTGCCGAGAGAAGAACTGTGGTATTGCATGAGGAAGTCTGGAGTGGCAGAGAAGTATGTTAGAGTGGTGCAGGACATGTATGAGAGATGTAAGACAGTGGTGAGGTGTGCTGTCGGTGTGACAGAAGAGTTCAAGGTGGAGGTGGGACTGCATCAAGGGTCAGCTCTCAGCCCCTTCTTGTTCGCTATGGTGATGGACAGGCTGACAGACGAGGTTAGACAAGATTCCCCATGGACTATGATGTTTGCAGATGACATTGTAATCTGTAGTGAGAGCAGAGAACAAGTGCAGGAAAATCTAGAGAGCTGGAGGTATGCCCTGGAAAGGAGGGGAATGAAGATTAGCCTCAGTAAGACAGAATACATGTGCATGAATGACAAGGACCAAAGAGGAACGGTGAGATTACAGGGAGCAGAGATAAGGAAGGTGGAGGATTTTAAGTACTTAGACTCAACAATCCAGAGCAATGGAGAGTGTGGAAAAGAGGTCAAGAAGCGTGTGCAGGCAGGTTGGAATGGTTGGAGAAAAGTGTCCGGTGTGATGTGTGATAGGAGGGTATCAGCAAAAATGAAAGGAAAAGTGTACAAGACGGTGTTGAGGCCAACGATGCTGTATGGGTTAGAAACAGTGGCCCTGGGGAAAAGACAGGAGGCAGAGTTGGAGGTAGCAGAGATGAAAATGTTGAGGTTCTCTTTGGGAGTAACGAGGATGGATAGGATTAGGAATGAGCACGTCAGAGGGACAGCACATGTAAGACGTTTTGGAGACAAAGTCAGAGAGGCTAGATTGAGATGGTTTGGACATGTACAGAGGAGGGATAGTGAGTATATTGGTAATAGGATGCTGAGGCTGGAACTACCAGGCAAAAGGCCTAGAGGAAGACCAAAGAGACGATTTATGGATGTGGTAAAGGAGGACATGAAGGTCGTTGGTGTAAGAGAAGAAGATGTAAAGGATAGGGTGAGATGGAGGCAGATGATTCGCTGTGGCGACCCCTGAAGGGAAAAGCCGAAAGGAAAAGAAGAAGAAGAAGAAGAATGTTTTAAGTTGCGCTCACATGATCATGATCCCGGTATGTGCCGATCATATTTCATGTTATTCTGAGGTTTGTTTAGTGTTTCAGATGATTTCCCCAAATTTCACAATGTTCACCAATATATGTTTTCAGATATAACATTGGTATATAATTAGGTCAAGTTGGATTCCGATCCGTATTGTGTAAGTGAACCTTTATTTTAAAACTTTAAATGTAGAAACCAACAGGTAAAAACAATACTTTGACTGACAGGACATTTTATTTTGAGTTTTGATTTTGACACTGCATCAATCTCATAAGGGAAATTATTTCCTCTGCATTTAACCCAGGTAAAGTTAGCACACACACACACGTAAACAGTGCATGTACGCACGCACGCACACAGTGCCTTGCTCAAGGCCATCTCAGCCAATTATGTGGAGGAAGGGAAGGTGCTGCTATGATAATATACTGTGCATCATTCTAAAACTGGACGACATTGATCACATATTTTCCCATCAACACCGTCTCACATGCACAGAAACTCACCTACAGCATTCAGCCTGTATGTCCAGCGTATAACGTACGTGTTATCCTCATAGAACTGCCCCAAGCTCTCCGACGCCACTCGACAAACATCTCCCATGCCAGTCTGCCACTGTTCTACAGAAACAGTGCAGAGCTTCATCTGCTGCCCATCACCAAGGATGACTAAGTCCCGCCCTCTCTGCATATCCACACCATGCAGAATGATAGGCCCCACCTCTGACACACACTTTCCAGCAACTAGGGCTTTGGCATCACATGACCACATGTCAGCAGGACAGTCTGTAAGAATATAACTCTGGAAAGAAAGGGTACATTCAACAAAGTGTATGATTACATTATAGTAATTATTTGTCGTTGTATTAATAATCAAATGTGTGGCATAAGAGGAATAAAGCACTTCAGAACATGTGATTATTGACAAGATAATCAAATACATGGTGGTAAAAGTAACAACCTGCTGCATCACATGACCACTTAAATATTCTCTGATATCTATAACGTCATGTAATTTATTTTTCATATAACTTATACTGCATGAATAGAAATATCTTTGTTCTGTATCACTGCGTAGATGCAAAGTGCAACTAAATGGGCACTCAGAATGTCTCTGCCAAGCACAAATTGATTATTTTAACTTGGCAGAGTTATAAAGAAATGTCTCCCCTAGTGGCCATTTGATGAACATTTTGTCCCATATTTAAGAACAGGCATTTTTGGGTATTTTTGTTCATATTAGATCGCCCCCAAAATGTAATGATTTGTTACTCTAATCTCACCCATTCTACAAAAAAAAAATCATCAAAACCAGTGCATAACTTTCAGTTATGTTGTAAAACAAATAAACATAGAAACTCTTTAATGAGTGGATGGTACCGATCTGCACACCTGCTTGACATCCTGTCCGTTAGGAGTCACATCCGCCATCTTTGTACACCAATCCACAAACTTCATTCTGAAGAGAACGGTCTCATTCTGCTCAAAAATACGACCAAACAGAGCCCAGCCTGGCCGTCCCACCCCCTTCCTAAAACCACAGACGTGCACAAAAACATGTCTGGCTCTATAATCTCAATTATATCGGATGATGTTTTGACCTGTTGTCTTATTTATTAGGTTAATAATAGGTTGCACCTTTGAATCTGACTGTTTCTCCCAAAGGGGTCGAGGGGGTTCATCCTGCACTTGCTGTAGTCATAATTGCTGCTCCACACCTGCTGAGCCAAGTTCAGAGCCAGTTTCCTGTCAACAGGGGAAACGTCTTTCCCGTGCCACAAGTAGAGCTCACTACCAAAATCAAACAGCAGACTCTGGGAAGCAAAATAGGACAAAAACAAAGAATCAGTAGGGAGCATCACTATACACTATATCATTAGATTCATTTAAAAAAAAAAAAAAAAAAAAAAAAAAAAAAAAAAAAAAAAAAAAACCATTATTTCAGTCGTATACACCAAGAACATTTCCCTAATTACCTCCGGCACAAAAGGAAGTTTAGGTACTATAATTATACACAATTACATGTCCAGGTTGGCTTTAAACAAATTACTGACCACACCCATGCACAGATTTATACAAACTTGGTGGGCCCACCATTCTTACAGATTTCCAGAGATGACTTGATTTCGGAATTTCACACTTAAAGATTAAGGTCTGAGGAAGGTCAATAATTTTTGAAGATGAAGTGCTTATAACTTTAAAATGGGTGCTAATACACATGCTGGTACTATAGAACATTAATAGAACATTGAAAGGCCAGTCTCCCAGTCATGCCATACAACCTTCAAACAATATAACCTTTTTTACTAATTGTGAGGCACTTGAGCGAATGTAGGCGGTGTCGTAACTGACACCGGCGCTTTTGAGACAAAACGCGGCTTATCCTGACTTCCAATCTGTCAAGTAAGTGCGCTTTGAATACTTGTTTAGTACTCAACATTCACTTGCCTATTTGAAAGATCGGAAGTCCGGATAAGACACGTTTTGTCTCAAAAGCTCCGGTGTCAGTTGCGACACCGCCTACATTCGGTGGGCGCGTCACAATTTGGTAACCTTTACATAGTATAAAACATATCATAGCACCAGTAAATGGGTAATTACACCAGCACCCATATTGTGCCTACGTGCTACATTATCCATGTTGGGTGGTGGGGGTGCCTTGAACTCCGAGTGCCCCTCTAGTTGTAAAATGTATAAAGGTTCACGACACTATTTGCCAAACTGATTAATCCCAACTGGATCTCAGGGAGACTGGAGCCTGTCTCAGTCCACACTTTATCAGGAACAAACACAGAATCCACCTGACTGATGCACACTTACAAGACTCACTGAGAACTACGGTGTCAAATTATTCATCAGATTATAATACACTGGTGAGCAGAATGCAGTGCCACGCCTCCCACCAGTAAATGAGCAAACAAATCACAGAGACTATTTTCATTAATAAAACGAACAATATTAAGCTAAAAATGTTGCACCAAATGTTAAATGTTCATTCATGAAATGTTCAAATAACTGAATAACTTGTTCTGACAAGAAGCCTGATGATTTCCTTGGCTTAAGAACTGTTAGAAGTGATCTTTGCACGACAAATACAGCAGGCGTCCCTCCTGACTTTCAAATGTTTGAGCAGATAAACATAAATGATTCATCTTTATACATGTTTTTGTCATTACTTTTGTGTGACTCATTGATTATAATTGTGGAAAATAATTACTATTGATATGTGAGCAATCAGTTCCCATAGTGATAACTACTGCTATTATGACTATCATTACTATTACTATAGTGCTCTGTGGTTTTGTTATTTAGGAAATTTGTAGCATAAAGGTAATAACTGTGATCCAGTTAAATATATTTTATATATGTGCGTGAGCAATCACCTGGGAGGAGTCTAGCAGAGAGAGGCAGGGTATCGAGGCCCAGCCCTGTTCATGGGGGAGGAGTCTGTCACCCAGCATTCTGTACACACAGTTCGATTCTGTTATCGCCATCTCATACTGCTGATCGTCATCTGAACAACCTGAACACACACACGCACACACACCTCAAGAGCACTTTAAAAGAAGGATGATGTGCAAATGTTCATGTGTTTCATGAGAGTCTCTAACCGCTGTAAGAGATTTTTCCTCCCAAAAGTTTCCAGAATTCTGGGGCTTGTGGATCGTCAGTGTTTAATCCCTCATCCAGGTGAATGAATTCTGTTGCCTGGCAACCCAGATCCCGCTCGGATACAATCAGCGAGGCCATGGCAGCAGCCTTAGATAAAAAGACAAACAACAATACAGGATTAATGATATAGTTAGAGATGTGTCGGGGTTGTAGAAAATGTTTAAACTCTTATTCTTTATAAACTCCTACTTTTACTGTGTAAAGCTGCTTTGCAAAAATGTAAACTGTAAACAGTGCGAAACAAATAAAACTGAATTGAATTGAATACAGAAACAGTCAGTAATTACAAAAAGTTTGGCATCACGTGTCACGGTAACAAACTTTTTTTTTAATATGACTCAATCTTACAACCCTGTGACTCGAACCAATTTTTATTATAATTCATAAGAGAACTATATAATGGTTATGGTTACATCACTTTTATTCATTCATTTTCTATGCTGCTTTAATTCTAATTAGAGTCGTGGACAGGGTGGAGTACTCCCTGAACAACTCATCAGACCACTGCAGCTCCTACAAGCATTCAACCATTCACACGCCCTCTCATACAAGGGCAATTTGGGACAACGCACTGTGGGCCAAATTATTATGCAAAGTACATTTAGGATTATCTCAAAAACTATTTAAATGACTACATTCAGATATTACATAAATATAAATGGCAACTGTATTTTCTATTGGGAGCAATTAGCCGAAATGTTTAATTTTTTTTTTGGTTATATTTTATAATACCAAAAATCCTGCAAAATTACATGTGCCAAATTAATAGAAAGTTATTAATCAGAGCATAATATATAAATAAATGGACACCTAGATAAAATTTAATAGTTTTTAGTCATTGCAAATAATACTGATGTTTTTTAACTGTATGAATACAATAAAATAAATTATCCGTAAATCTGTATTTAACAAAATATGTTAACGTTACGAAGCCTTGTAAAGTATAACAAAATAATTTAATGTCTAATATAACCTTCTTTCATTTCAAAAAGTTTCAATATCTGGTCAACAGATTTAGGGGGATTGTGGATAATTTCCTTGCTGATGCTACTTTAATTTCTTGCCAAAGCTGATCCTTTGAGCCGTCTTGCTTGACATCACTGTCTACTATCTTCTTTATTATTGGCCAAAAATTCTCAATTGGATTTAGGTCAGGTGACTATGTAGGCCAGATCATCACAAGATCATCTTTGAAGCCATGAGATGCCAACCAGTCTTGAGAATAGCGTGATGCATGTGAGGGTGAATTGTCATACTGTACATAAACACGAGTCTTCTTTTCACTCGAGGCCATCCATTTTTCCACCAAGGCAGAAAATCAGTCTTTAAAAATCTGCGGTACACATCATCATCATCATGTTCTGCTTATTCCAGGGTCGGGTCACAGGGCAGCAACCTAAGCAATGAAGTCCAGACATCCCTCTCCCCTGCCACTTCCCCCAGCTCTTCCGGGGGGACACCAAGGCATTCCCAGACAAGCCGGGAGACATAGTCCCTCTAGCATGTTCAAGGTTGACCCAGGGATCTCTTCCCGGTTGGACATGCCAAAACACCACACCAGGGAGGCGTTTGGGAGGCATTCTGACCAAATGCCTGAGCCACCTCAACTGGCCCCTCTCAATGCGGAGCAGCAGTAACCCTCCAAGTTTATTTTTACACCATCCTGAACACGAAAAGGTCCAACAAGTTCATCATCAATGATTGCTTCCCAAAACATGACGCCGGCACCTCCACCTTGCTGACCACAAAACCTAGTTAAGGCTGTCTGACCACTTGAAATCCAGCTAGATGCCTATCCATCTGGTCCATCCAATGTTGCCCGCCATTCATTAGTGAAAATAACACAGGAGAAATCAGCTTTCATATAGACTTTAGGCATTCAAGTCACTTTTCCTAATGTTTTCTGTTCAGAGGTGGGCTTGATCTCGGCACTTTTTCCAACCCTGTTGCATCAAATATTGTTTTACTATCTTCTCAGGGTCTTCTGGAGGCTTCTTGTTTGATTCTTAATAAATCTTGACCTTATAAAGTTTGACATTTCTTTTCAACTCATGGTTTTCTCCCTTTCTGACTATTTTGGGCATAAGACATAATGGTTCGTTGGTCACACTAATTTTTTTTATTGATTTCAGGCTTAGACTTTCCACGATTTGGTGTTTCTCCTTGTCGCTCAGGTCCCTTTTCTTGCCCACGGTCAAAGACAAACTGAACATGCATAATAATTTGGCACACTTATATATCCAATGTCTGTGCCAATGGAAGTTAAAAATTATCTTGGATTTAAACAAAAAGGGTCTTGTTAAGAGAAACAGTGAAAGTATTACAGGGATCCCTCGCTACTTCACGCTTCAATTCATGCGGCTTCAGTGCATCGTGTTTTTTTTTAAAATAAATAAATAAATATTCATCTAATTAAAAAATAAGGAAATTAAGGAAAAATAGGGGGAGAAGTTAAGGAAAATTCCATAAAAACAAGGCCAATTATGCACACAAAAAAAAACCCTAAACCAACACAAAACAAAAAACCCAAAATGTCCCATCAAAACTACTTATACTGTTGCATCTGTGTGTGCACGTGCATCTGCACACATGCACGCGCACCTATGTATGTGTGTCGTCGTCTTCTCACGCAATACCATCTGTATGTGTGTGTATTTTTTTAATGTTTAATTGTTATTATAAGCATTTATAGCATTGAATATGTATTCAATAAACACATGTATGTATATGTCAGTCGGAGGGAGGGGGGGTTTGAGGGGGTGATCCTACTTCGCAGATTTCGCTTCAAGTGGTGATCTCGGTCCCAATTAACCGCGGAAAATGAGGGATACCAAAAAACAAAAACTAAGTTTTTAGAATATTTAAGAAAACGTAACTTGCATGATAATTTGGCACATAATATATTTTGCCTACTGTGCATGCCTTTGGTCTGTGGGAGGAAACCAGAGTACCTGGAAGAAACCCACACAATCACAATGAGAATATGCAAACTCCACACAGAAACGCCCAATCCTTGGGATCGAACACAGGACCTCCTTGCTGTGAGACAGACCATTATACTACCTTGATTACAACACATGCCAACAAAAATGGCAATTTGTAAGTAGGTAATGTTGGCTCTGAGATTAAGACTTTGCGTTATTGATCAGAAAGTCAGGGGTGCAACCCCCAGTACCGCCAAGTTGCCACCATTGCACCCTTGAGCAAAGGCCTTGACCCTGAACTGCTCAGTACTATAAATGGGATCAAATGTAAGTCGCTCCAGATAAGAACGACTGCCAAACGGTATAAATATAAATCAGATATTTCAAAACCCTTAGAACACACCTTCGATTCAAAAGTCCTACCTTATGAGACACCACTGTATTACGGCAGCAACCTTCTGTTTCGAATGCAGAATAAAAGCAAACAGAAGGGGAAGGAAAAAAGACAAAGAAAAACTATAAGAAAATAAAAAGGGGGAAAGAAAAAAGGTCGCAAAAAAAAGTAGACAAATAAGAAAAATAGGGAAGTGAAGAAAAATAATTACGGATAAAAAATGAAAAACAAATAGAAAAAGCATCAAAAGGATCAAAACTAAGAGAGATAAACAGCAGCAAACAGTAGATAAACAGAGCAGAAGGCAGAACAGAAGCAATTTTTTAAAAAAAGCAGATAACTATAACAGAAGATAAACATACAAAGAGACAAAGAGACAAAGTAAAAAAAATAAAACAGAAGCAGCACAAACACAATAAACACTGTAGTTCTGCAGTGTGTGTGTGTGTGTGTGTGTGCGTATGCACACTCTTGCTACATAGAGGACTGACTTGAATATGTGTTTATGAACAGAATGAGGACATTTTGGCTGGTTTCAGGGTTAAGATGTGGTTTTAGGCTTGAGGTTAGAATTTGGTTTAGGGCAGGGCTTTCTGTGTGCTTCTGTGTCAGTACCTTCTCTCTCTCACAGGTGTTGGATAGCTGACCTGTCCAAAGGAAGCACAGTGATGGGGTTACTAGCAGGAAACAGTCTCCGCTGTTTAGGGATCGTGTGACGGGCTCTACCAAGCGTACCTGCACTCGTCTGCATCCTGAAACAGAGGGGAAAAAACTACATTACCCACAATGCTCAGAGTGTCTACCTTAAAAAAAATCTGTAGGTGTCTACATGTTGCTCAGAAATACAAATAAGAAAAATCTGGACGTATAAAACAATACAAGTTATAACTGATAAAAGTTAATCTGTGTTCTTCTCGGAATTCTGAGAAGGACATTACCTTTGATAAGGATTAGCATCAAGTTGCGGTAGGGTACAGTGTTCGGAACATTACTGGTAGAAGTATTAGTGGAGCTGTGGTTCTTTTCAGCTGAGGGTGAAACACAAGAGAAAAGTGTGAGGGTTGGGAGGGAAGATGACAGTACACACAATCTGATTGGTCAACACACAAATAATAAATCCTGTATATGGCCTGATTCTACCATTCGCAGCGCTAGCTGCACTGTGTGCGGTGAGCTTTAGCATTTTATATTACATCTGCTGTTTCGGACTGAAATTGAACTGTGCATATACATTCAATGTCTTGTGACTTACCCTTATGGGTTTCCACGACCTCTGGGTCATTATGGACCTGCATGAAGTCCTGCATGATGTCGTCTCGGGCTGCAAGAGCCCGTAACGGATTCCTAGAGCCTTGAGTACGACGAGATGGCCTGACCGAGCGACGATGTTCTGCTACTGCGGAGCTCAAACTAACACACACACATACACACACACACATACACTTTTCTCATCAATCCACAAATGCAAATGGAAGGACATTAATATCTTGATCACCCTGATGTGGAAAACCTTTAGCAGAACACTTTAACAACTTCTGCTGTGATCACTTCAACCCTTTACAGTGTTTTTGGGCGGGTGGGTTGCATTTTTAGAAATGAGAGTCGTAACGGAGTATGTCAGTGCTTTACAACAATCTGAGCTGAGGCTGTAACTGACAATTGTGGTATAGGGTTTGTTGGTAGCATGATGGGTTGCATTTTCAACTGCAAACTTCGGCAGTGAGGAGAAAAAAAGAGGCTGAGAGAGAACGAGTGTTCATAGCTGCTGGAAAGTAAATGATAATATGATGTCTTGTGCAACCAGATGAAACTACAAATAGATACAAATCTTGAGATGTCATTCTTTAACAAATAAAAACTACAACTGTTGGCAAACTGCTTTGGTGAAAGAGAAATAAAACAGTCCAGGTAATTTACCGAGTTTACATACATCCACACCAATGGAAACAAAGAATACCCCTCCAGGCTGTTGCCTATAGCCCTGCACTCATCCTCACCCAAACACACACACACACACATCTTACATGTGAGTATTCAACTGGCAGACAGTGCTTAGGTCCTGTTCTGTGTCTCCTGGACTGTTTTGACACGCAGAGAATGAGAGGTCAGAGGTTGTGACCTCCTTAGCACTCTCCATGGCAACAAGCTGCTGGGGTTCCTGGAGTTCGTCAAAAGACTTTGAACATGTCTCAACCACCTCCTGCAATGAAACCTCAGATTCCATTGAGTTCTCCTACAAGACAATCACACATATTTCTGTGCTATGTATACATACACTGGGTGTGTGTATTATATATATATATATATATGTATCTGTGTGTGTGAGATATATATATATATATATATATATATACCTCATCTCTATAATGTGTTTGTGCTTGAGGGAGTAAAGACACCTCCTGAGCTTCGTATGATAAACTTCTCTAAAGAGAGAGCAAGAGAGGTTATACAAAACATTCAAAGCTCCTACAAGAATAAATCTGATGCATTTAATTGAATTATATCCATGCTAGTCACTTTAGAACAAAATACATTTGATTATGAAACACTGGAGAACAGAAACAATCAACTGCCAGCTGCCAAAAAGAGTCCTCCACACGACTTTAGTACATTAATACTGATCCTGGTATGGTAAGTAAAAATTTACAGCCACAGAAAAAAAGTGTCTGCAATCTGCAAGACTAGAATTATATTTTAATATTTTATATTATATATATATATATATATATATATATATATATATATATATATATATATATATATATATATATACACACACACATATATGCACATACATAGACACACAGGGATCCCTCACTTTCCACAGTTAATTGGGACCGAGACCCCCATGACCGCCGATTTCCACGAAGTAAAATCAACCCCCCACTGAAGTATACGTGCATGTATATGTGTATATAATAAATACACAGTCAAAGCTATAAATGCTTATCACAATTAAACATTCAAAAATAATGCATAAGATGTAAGTAAAATATAAATACACACACATACAGACATGCACCTCACATAAAAATGTAAGTAGGGGGTTTTGGTTGGTTTTTTGTTTAAGGTTTTTTTTTTGCATAGTTGGCCTGGTTTTGTGGCTCCTTCCTTAATTTTGTTATTTGTTATTCGATGAATTAAAAAAAAAAAAAAAAAAAAAGCGTTGCACTCAAGCTGCATGAATTGAAGTTCAAAGTAGCGAGGGATCCCTGTACACACACGCACAATACAGTGCTGTGCAAATGTTTTTGCCTCTTACTGATTTTTTTTACTTTTTTGCACCTTTGTCACGCTTAACTTTTTCAGATCATCAAACAAATTTAATCATCACAAAAAGCTAACCCGAGTATTCAAAAAATGCAGTTTCCCTGTTGTGATTTTTGTTTGTCAAGAGAAAAATCTGATCCAAACCTACATGAACATCTGTGAAAAAGTAATTGCACCCCCGAACCCCCCGTTAAAAGCTGACATAATTGTGATTAATCCTATTACTGGGGAAAACTGAGTTCAATTTCAAGGCCACACCCAGGCATGATTGCAGCTAGACATTTCCAATAAGGAGATTCCTAACATAAAACCTGTCTGACAAGGTGAGGGTCGGCCATACTGAACACACATCATGCAGCGATCCAGTGAGCTTCAAGAGAAAACAAGAAAGAAGATTATAGAGACGTCTCAGTCTGGGGAAGGATACAAAGTCATTGTTAAATCTTGGGGACTCCAGCAGACCACAGTCAGAGCCATTATCCATAAAATAGAGAAGGCATGGCACAGTGGTGACCCTTCCGAGAAGTGGCCGACCTACCAAAATTACTCTATGAGCACTGACTAACCAAAAGAAGTCACAAAGGAGCTAAAAACCACTTCTAAACAACTACAAGCCCCACTTGCCTCAGTTAATGTCAATGTTCATGACTCCACCATCAGAAAGACACCAGACAAAAATGGCATCCATGGAAGAGTTCCGAGGTAAAAGCCACTGTTGACCCAAAAACAAAAAAAAGAAAAATGAATATCAAGGCATGACTCACTTTTGCCAAGAATCATCTTGATAATCCTCAAAGCTTTTGGGAAAATGTCCTCTGAACTGATGAAACTAAAGTTGAACTTTTTGGGGGAAATGCGTCCCGTTACAACTGGCGCAAAAGCAACACTGCATTTGATAAAAAGAACATTGTGCCAGCAGTGAAACATGGTGGTGGAAGTGTGATGATCTGGGCCTGCTTTGCTACTTCAGGATCTGGGCGACTTGTCATAAATGATGGAACCATGAATTCTGCTTGCAACCAAGAAATCCTGGTGAAGAATGTTCGTCCATCAGTTCAAGACCTCAAGCTAAAGCACACCTGGATTCTGAAGCAAGACAATGATCCAGAGCACACCAGCAAGTCCACTTCTGAATGGTTAAAAAAAAAAGAACAAAATGAGAGTTTTGGAGTGGCCTAGTCAAAGTACCGACCTGAACCCTTATTGAGATGCTGTGGCATGATCTTAAAAAGGTTTTTCATGGCCGAAAACCATCCAGTCTGATTGATCTTAAATAATTCTGCAGAGAAGAGCAGGCCAAAATCCCATCACAGTGATGTGAAAGACTCATCGCCTCTCATCACAAATGCTTGACTGCAGTTATTGCTGCAAAAGGTGGTTCAACCAGCTATTAGGTTTAGGGGGCAATTACTTATTCACATGGGCCCTTGTATGAGCACCGAAAACTGCATTTTATGTTTACTTGTGTTTTACCTTTGTAGAATACAGTATTTAGGTTTGCTTGACCTGAAATGGATGACAGTGCCAAACGTGTAAAAAAAATGTCAGAAATTGGCACAGCACAGCACTTTTCCACAGCACCGTATATATCCAGTTTTTCATCACTGTCTGCACCTGGAAATTGGTGCTCCATCACAATTTTTTAATCCACGCTCAAAACTGGAAAATGCCTCAGCCAAGATAAAAAACATAAAAGGCACTGATGTTAGATGGTGTGATTGTGATTCTCAGATTTGTTTAGTTCGGTTTTAAATAGTTCTGTTTACTAAAGAGCAGCAGTGATGGCATAGTGTTTAAGGCAATGGGTTACTGATCCAAATTTCAGTGCTTCCATCCTCACCATGACCACCGTTGGGTCCTTGAGCAAGGCCCTTAACCCCCAATTTCTCAGATGAATGAAAATTATAAGTTGCTCTGGATAAGAGCATCTGCCAAATGCTTCAAATGAAAACTTTGAAGTTTTAAAGCATTTGATTTTCGACAGTGACCGTTCTTCTCTTAAACTGTTACGCTGCAATGTTTTTCTATACTATGCAGATGCTAATATACTATATACAGTGGAACCTCAACTTACGAAAGTCCCAACAAACGAAAATATCAAGTTGCGAAAAACATTTTCCTAAAATTTTTGTCTCTGGATACGAAAAAAGTTCACGTTACGAAAGCACCATCTCAAAAATTCAAACAATGCACGAGTTGCTCTCCCATTGACTACATTTCCCAACATCCCGCCCCGCTGGCCTCCCATTGGCTATCACCCAACATCCCGCCCCGCTGGCCTCCCATTTGCTAGGAGGGATGACGCAGCTTCCTCCCATTGGCTATCTCCCAACATCCCGTCCCGCTGGCCTAGCATTGGCTCGGAGGGATGATGCAGCTCCCTTCCATTGGCTATTATTGAGCACCCATAATGCTTTTTGTGTAAAGAACAGAGTTACTGTTGTTTCATGAGTTTTTCGAGTGTGCTCATTCCAACTTTATCTTTTGGCTCAGGCTTTTAACCTTGCATAAACATGGACAAGATTATAACTCTGCTAAGAAGACATGGTCAACACACGCGCACACACACACGCACTTGCACACACACACACACACACACGCTTGTGATTCCCAGTGCACGTGAAAAGAAGCGGGCACATGGCATGCGGTTGAGTGATATCGCAAAGGAATATGGCCAAACCTGTCTACCATACAATATTGAAGCAGAAGGAGGACTTAAAAGGTATACTTTTGTCATTTTTAAAGGGTTTAGGGGGTAGTTTTGGGGGCCTTGGAACAAATCACGCGTTTTACATGTAAAATGCGGTTCAATTTACAAAAAATCCAGGTTAAAAAAAAGGCTCTGGAAAGGATTAATTTCGTAAGGTGATGTACCACTGTATATACATTTTCACAACCGCCAATCAAATTTACCGTTACATTTACTAGTCTTTCTTTTCCATTGGAAATATTTATAAGATAAAATAAATTCTAACCAATCTACAGCCGTTTGCTATGTCATGTATGGAAAGCCACGACAACAGCTCGCCACTTTTTTGCAAATGTACAGCAGAGCTACGACCATGACTCACCGCATTTCTTGACTACAATGTCATGAGCCAGTATAGCAGCTCCCTGCAGCGTAACAGATAAAACATACAACCATGCCACATTTTGGTTTAAAAAAATAAATAAATAAAAATTCTGCAGCATACAACTGAAGCACCAATGCACATGCTCACAGCAGTGTATGCTGAAAAGCATCCTCCGATCTTTGCCAGACATGCACTACATACACCACTCAGCTTAGGAAAATCAACCTCATTAGATTAATACAGTACATATATCAGAGCTCATTACATCATCAAACCAAACCCACTGAAACAAGCAGAGAACTTCACCCCAAAGCTCAGATTCGGCTGTGACCAGACACACACTCACCTCATTAAAAAACATCTTGTACTGAGAGGGAGTGCGAGAAAGAGAGTAAACAGAAGAATAGACAGGCTCCTAAAGACAAGAGACGATAGAGATGACAGAAGTGGGAGTAGAGGACAGGAACATAAACAGGAAAAGGGAAGGAAAAGTCAAGAAAAATAATTAAAGAAATGAAAGAATAATGGATGACAAAAAGAAAAATAATAAAAAAGTGTTCATATCTGTTGCTATTCAGCTCACCCTTTAGAAATACACATTGGCACAGACATCAGTTTACACCCATTAGCATTTAACGACAATTATAAATGTATAAAGTGTGTGTAGAAAAAACTATTACTATCTATTGTAGGTTGTATAGTTTTCCAATGGAGGGGCAAAAGAATATATTAAAATCCTATAAACAAGTGGATTCACAAACACTCATTGCCCTTACCCAACAGTGAGCTGGAGACTCGCCTGCATTGTTTCTCTCATCCTAGAGGAGGCAACACAGGATAAAAGACAGAATGTCAATGCACATCTATCATCACGACACATAGTTGAAGGCACTTACACCCAAGTTCAGCTAAGTGATTGGATTCTGCTCTCAACTAGATTTAACCAACTGGCAACCACTAATACCTTTGCCTAAAAAAAAAAAAATCACCAGAGAAAACATCCCAACACACCTGAGTGGTTGGTGTGCTGCACATCATCCCATTCCTCTGCTTGTGCGCTTCAGAATTTTCCTGAAGTACAGATGACCTTAAAAAAAAAAAAAAGAATCATAACATGTATAATACCTGCTCTTTGATAGACCAGAAATAATCACTCATACAGATACATACATTTTTTATATATACAGGGATCCCTCACTTTCCGCTGTATCACCGAATTCCGCGAAGTAGTATTGACCCCCATAATATTGACGTATACATCATGTATATGTGTATATAATATCAATAAATACATATTCAATGCTATAAATGCTTATAATAACAATTAAACATTAAAAAATAAATGCATAAGATGTAAATAAAACAAATACACACACATACAGACACCCGCGCGCATGCACACAGATGCGCGTGCACACACTCAGATGTGCACCTCACATAAAAATGTAAGTAGTTTTGATGGGGGGTTTTGGGTTGTTTTTGTTTGTTTGTTTTTTGCATAATTGGCCTTCTTTTGTGGCATTTTCCTCAACTTTGCCTACTATTCTTCTTTAATTTCCTTATTTTTAAATTCTATGAATATTTTTAATAAAAAAAATAAACCACGATTCACTGAAGCCAGGAAGGGTCACCACTATGCCATGCCTTCTCCATTTATGGATAATGGCTCTGACAGTGGTCCGCTAGAGTCACAAAGCTTTACCAATGACTTTGTATCCTCTCCCAGACTAAGACATCTCTAGAATCTTCTTTCTTGTTTGCTCTTGAAGCTCACTAGATCGCACCATGATGATGTGTGTTCAGAATGGCCTACCTCACCTTGTCAGACAGGTTTTATGTTGGGGATCTCCTAATTGGAAATGTCTGGCAGCAATCAGGCCTGGGTGTGGCCATGAAATTAAACTCCGCTTTCCCCAATAATGGAATTAATCACAATTACATCACCTTTTAACACAATTACTTTTTCACAGAGGTTCATGTAGGTTCGCTTAACAAATAAAAATCACAACAGGAAAACTGCAGTTTTGAATACTTGGGTTATCTTTGTGTAATGTTTAAATTTGCCTGATGATCTGAAAAAGTTAAGTGTGACAAAAGGTTCAAAAAAGTAAAAAGATTTTTTTTTTTTAATTTATAAAAAAAAAAAAAAAAAAAAGTAAGAGGCAAAAACTTTTGCACAGCACTCTACACACACACACAAAATATACATTCAGGGTGTCCATAAAGTAAAAATCCCTATGTACCCAGACTATCTATTTTACTTATTTATATTATTCAAATTATGCATTGAAAATGATTATAATCATGTTAAAAATATTATTTATCAACATTAAAATTGTTTTGTTTTAAGAATTATGTTTTTGACAATGTACCCAAACTTTATGGGCACCCTCTGTGTGTGTGTATGCATATTATATATATATATATACATATACATACACACACACACACACACACACACACACTGTATAAGGAGTACTCATACTGTTCATCCAAGCCCAGTGGTGCAGACAGGCATTGCGCAATCATAGAAGCAGGTCTGTGAGATCTCTGTGAGGAAGCGATGGTGTCCTTCCTCGGTTGTTGCCTCCATGGAGCAGTAGAGCTTGGTACTGAAGAATATTCCACTCCAGTCACAAGTGTTTTCTTTTCACTAGTGTCTTTCTGTCCATTCTGTATTGGTGTCAGATCAGAAGGCATACTGTCGGATATAGCACCTCTCTTAAAACTACCATCGTCAAAGCTGGACTTCTTCAAGATGCCCTTGACCTGAACCAGAGTCTTGGGTTCATGATCTTCTGTTGGCCTAGATTGCGAGTCGGCAAAACGCACTTCGCCGGGCTTGAGGTTAACAGAAAGCGCTCGTTGTTGCTCAGAGAGGTTAGAGGGCAGACACATGGAAGGAAGCAGGACAGGGCCTTTGTGCACCTGCAGAGAGAGAGAGATTAAACAGACGTATTTAATCTTCCTGAAAAGTCTTTGAGCACAACAGTGTTAGTTTCTTCAGGAATCCATACTCTTTGGGGACCAGGGATAAAGGGTTTTTTTCCCTCTTTTTTTGGGGGGTTGCATATGAATATACATTAC
>CM045738.1:28917296-29057296 GCA_024760905.1 Plotosus lineatus
TTCAGGGGTCGCCACAGCAAATGATCTGCCTCCATCTCTCCCTATCCTCTGCATCTTCTACTCTTACTCCAACGACCTTCATGTCCGCCTTCACTGCATCCATAAATCTTCTCTTTGGTCTTCCTCTGGGCCTTTTGCCTGGTAGTTCCAACCTCAGCATCCTACGACCAATATACTCACTATCCCTCCTCTGTACATGTCCAAACCATCTCAATCTAGCCTCTCTGACTTTGTCTCCAAAACATCTAACATGTGCTGTCCCTCTGATGTACTCATTTCTGATCCTATCCATCCTCGTTACTCCCAAAGAGAACCTCAACATTTTCATCTCTGCTACCTCCAACTCTGACTCCTGTCTTTTCCCCAGGGCCACTGTCTCTAAACCATACAACATTGCTGGCCTCATCACCATCTTGTACACTTTTCCCTTCATTCTTGCTGATACTCTCCTATCACACATCACACCGGACACTTTTCTCCATCCATTCCAACCTGCCTGCACGCGCTTCTTCACCTCTTTTCCACACTCTCCATTGCTCTGGATTGTTGAGCCTAAGTACTTAAAATCCTCCACCTTCTTTATCTCTGCCCCCTGTAACCTCACCGTTCCTCTTGGGTCCTTGTCGTTCACACACATGTATTCTGTCTTACTAAGACTAACCTTCAATCCCCTCCTTTCCAGGGCATACCTCCACCTCTCTAGATTTTCCTCCACTTGGTCTCTGCTCTCACTACAGATCACAATGTCATCTGCAAACATCATAGTCCATGGAGATTCTTGTCTAACCTCATCTGTTAGCCTGTCCATCACCATAGCAAACAAGAAGGGGCTGAGAGCTGACCCTTGATGCAGTCCCACCTCCACCTTGAACTCTTCTGTCACACCGACAGCACACCTCACCACTGTCTTACATCTATCATACATGTCCTGCACCACTCTAACATACTTCTCTGTCACTCCAGACTTCCTCATACAATACCACAGTTCTTCTCTCGGCACCCTGTCATATGCTTTCTCCAGATCCACAAAGAAGAAGAAGAAGAAGAAAATATAAATATAAATACACACACAGACGCGTGTGTACGCACTCCGATGCGCACCTCACATAAAAATGAAAGTAGTTTTGATGGGAAGTTTTGGGTTGTTTTTTGTGTGGGGATATTTTTGCATAATTGGCCTTGTTTGCGCCATTTTCCTTAACCTTTCCCCCTATTCTTCCTTAATTTCTTTATTTTTTTTAATTCATTGAATATTTTTCAAAAGCACGAAGTAGCGATGGATCCCTGTATATACAAACACACACACACACACACAATTATATATCTATATCTAATATATATATCTATATCTAATATATACACACACACACACACACATTATATATAATATATATATATATATATATATATATATATATATATATATATATATATATACACACACACACACACACACACACACTATGTATACATACATACACACCCACACACTAAATGTGTGTGTGTGTATTACACATATATCCATCTATCGCTATATCTATATATCGCTGTCCTGTACACTTCCTCTTTCCATCGTCTGAGCCAAACAATGATTCTAATGCTCTGGAGTCGACTCTTGATTCTTTGAACCATGAAATGATTCACGTGACTCTTCCCGCACATCCTTTGTAAAGAGATGCATTAGGTTGAAAATACATGTACATTTGTCCTCCGATATTAATGTCTGAAGAAAGGTAAAAAGATTGTAAGCAAAATTGACACGGACTTGTAGAAAGGTACAGTATACATACTAGTAGTAATACCTGACAGACCCGACTTCCATCCAAACCATCTTACAACCTGTTGGTCAGAACCAAATGTGGTCATAAGTCAAGACACGACCTGTATTTTGTTTCTTCGCAACTATGAAATGAACACATACAACAATTTTTTGTAGTTATATTTATTCAGTGTAACTTAACAGCCAAAAATAAAGAAGCAACTTTTTCAACAAATACTTAGAGATGTAACTAATTACCATTTCCATTACACACAACGCTAACTGATTTCCAAATGTAATCTGTAAAACTGTAATTACTGTGCAAATAAAAACGGGTACTGTACTATTAGAGCATTCCAATGCTTTGCAGTGTAACTGAAATAAAACAGCAAACTACGGATGGCAAGGACCTGTAAAAAGATCTCAGGGATAAAGTTATAGAGGAGATGGATAAAATCTGTCAAAGGACAATGCCAATCCACACGAATCCCTATTAGGTTAATAATCAAGAAGTGGGAAGATTTTGGTGTGAGAACTCGTTCTTCATTAGGTGTTCCCTCAAAGCAGGAAAAAAAAGAGTGAGGAGGAAAGTTGTCATTGAGGCCAGCATGAGGCCTGTGGTAACTTTGAAGCAGCTACAAGAAAGTTTGGCAAAGATTGGTCAATGTATGAGTGTGACAGCAATATCTATCACAAATGATCCACAAATGTTTTGTCTGTGAAGGTTGGGGAGAAAGGGTCTTTGGTGAGCTTTGCAAAAAAGATTGAGACACCAAGATTCTGACCTCAAAGCAAAAAAAGTCATTAAGGTAAAATGATAAAGTTGAACTTTTTAGCAACACCACCAAATGGTTATATCTTGTGAAAAGCAATACAGCTTACTATCAAAACCACCAGATCTACAGTAAATCATGGCAGCCGTTGCATCCTGCTGGGGTGTCTCTCTGTAGCAGAGACTGGGTCAAGAAAGAAGGGACTGGGGTGGGGGTGAATACTGTTATTTTTTAGGAAAATTTGCTTCCCTTTTCATCCAGGTTGTCACTTAACATGACAATGACCAAAATTTGACTAAACTGTTGTTGAAAGATAAAAAAGTTGAATGTGGCCTAGTCAGAGCCCAGACTTAAACCCTATTGAGAATTGGGCAGTGGTGACAGAAGGTTAGAGTTTCAAAGCCAAGTGTCACTGTCGGGCCCTTGAGCAAAATCGTGAAACCTCAATTGCTCAAGTCATTAAGAAAAAAAAATCTAAGTCAACCTGGGTGAGGGCATCTGCCAAATGCCATAAATGTAAATATAAAGGAGAATCTGTGGAAAGGCTTGAGGCTTGAGCTCCATCAACAGTCACCGTCCAATCTGAAGGGGCTTAAAACTGTTCTATGTAGAAGAGTGGGCAATTACTGCACAGTCTAAATGTGTAAAGTTGGTACAGAAGTATCCCAACAGATCCATGGCAGTAAACAAAGCATAAGGTGGTTCCACCAAGAATTTACACAGGATGATCCTTTAACCATTTCAGCCGTTTGATTTTTTTTTTTTTCTGAACTGTTTATTACTTATCGGTTTCAAGTTGGACAGTAAACTGAGCTGGAAAAGACATTTATAATTTTAATTTGAGTGATTCTTCGACACTTATTGTTACCACTCAACACAAGTGGTGTAAACCGAAAAGCATATCAGGCTGCACAAAATGTCTGGTGAACTGGCTACAACAGTTTAAAAAAAAAAAAAAACAACAACAACAACGTTGGGTTCGACTTTGATCAACTAGGAGAAGTCTGAGGAAACTGGCTGAAAACTGGGTACATGTTGCCTGGTCTAAAAAATCTCCATTTCCACTGCACCATGTAAACAATAGGATCAGCAATCGACACGAAGAGCATCTCAACCTGTAAATCCAGTCAGCATTGTGTAAAAAAAGTCAGGTTGGTGGTGGTCGTGTAACAATGTGGGGAATGTTAAATGAGTGATCAAATCCTACACTCTTCCATAAGGTTTGTCAAAAATGACCCATATTATAATCAATGTGTTTTTAATACTCTTTTTTCTCCCAATTTTGGGCAAAGTACTGTATTAAGATTTATACAACCAGTGTAGTTCATTTCTATTATATTTTGGTCAACACAGTAATTCTTTCATGCTTGAAATACGTTTATTTGTTTTCATTTTTGAACACATTCACAGTCAATGAAATGAACAAAACAGCAACAGGGAAATGTCAACAGCTATTTTATGTGCATGTTTGTTTGTTTTTATCCATAGCACCTTGGACAAAGAAAATGTTATGCACCACACACACACACACACACACACACGCACACAAAATAAATGAAGTTAGCTAACATTACCTAACTATTAATGCCTACATATGAACACTCTCACGTGCACAGACACACACCAAGCTTAGCTTTTTAGTCAAATAGCTAGTGTAAGCCATCAAATGCACACTACACTGACATAAGATAATTTGTTGACAAATGACCTAGACTTTCACAAAATAGACATGAATAACAAACAAAAACCTATCTTTTCATATGCATATATATCAACCTGTTCTAATCAGGCAGCCTGGTGGTGTAGTAGTTAGCATGTCTAACAGCAACAAGGTCCTGGGCTTGGGCATTTCCTATTGGCGTTCTGCCTATGCTTGCATGGGTTTTCTCCAGTTTCCTCCCACAGTCCAAAAGACAAACATTAGGCTACCAGGCTGCTCCAAATTGACCCAAGGTGCGAGTGGTGTGTGTGTGTGTGTTGCACACTAATGTCCTGGTGAGCTGTCCAGGGTGTACCCCAGCTTCGGGCGGTCTCGACTGAGATGGACCCCAGCCTCTCTGTGACCCTAGTAGGATTAAATGGTTCAGCAAATGTGCGAGTGAGAATATTACTTAATTGTCCAAGGAATAAATATTAAAATAAGCACAGATATATTAGATTTTACTGTGCAAAATAAATTTTCTGAGGTGACACTTCTGAAATAGTCTGTGAGGTCTGCAGTAAACATATTCCTGACTACAACAGTGTATAAGAATCAAACGTTCCCAGTTAGGATGTATGTGAGTAATTTCTGACCCATTTATGGAAGAGTGGAGTAGTCCTACCTAAAACATGAAACATTTTATTTTAAAACATACCGTAATTTAATCCAGACATCAGACAGGAATCCAGTTGAAGATCTTTGAGATGTGTTACAATGAAAGATTCACAACATGAACATTACACCACCAAATCTGCAGCAATTATGTGATGAAATCACAACAAGTTGGACCAGAAACTAAAAGAAATACTTCCAAAACCTCATGTGAAGAATCAAGAGACCATCCTAAAAGCAAAACTGGTTACTGTTATATATTTCCCAATGATGCGAGCATTGCCAGAGAGTTCGGATGTCATGGTCTAAGAACTGCACATCAGATTTCTTTACAAATAAATTATTTTTTTCCTCCAAAAGTTGGCAAGCGGTCCCACCCAAATTATGCTAGGTGGGCTCCTTTAACATATTTCAATTTGTATTTACCGTTAGGCTTACATGATTGTACACATTCATCATAAGACCTCCTGAATCCTCGCGATATTCTAGAAACTAATTACATCATCATAACAGCTGTGCTAATACTGTACTGTAATTCCACTAAAGTGATATAAACAATTCAAATGTAAGAACATTATGCACTGAATTGTGCTTTTATAAAGGAAAGTGATAAAGCCCTCATGCACACACTGACCAGATTTACTTCGTCTGCAGTGATGGGCTGCGTGCGATAACGTGCTCCCTTCTGCCTGCGTCTCTCTAAGGGGTCTACTGGACCGTTGTTTCCTGTTGGCCGTCTAGAACTGTCTGGGGCTGTAGGCATGCCTGGCTGAGAGAGTTTATTAAAGAGTGCCAACTTCTCACTCAGAGAAAGCTTGGAGCTGGCGTCATCCTTCTCCTCCTGCTCCGTCTGGGAATCACCCAGCACGGCAGCGCAAGAGCTGCTTCAAAGAGCAGACAGAAAAGGGTTGTTAAATGTTCCGAAGTTATTCATTCTAAAGTTCGATAGTTCTGTTGGTTTTGGAGTCGAATGTCGTTTTGCTAACCTGGCTGTCACTCCGGTTTCCTCAGCACTAATTGGCTGAGTGGTGGCTCTGCGTGCCTGAGAGTCCTTGAAGCTCGTGATGGTACGAGGTCTCAGGAAAGTGGAAGCTTCAGGAGCGGCTGATTTCTCAAGCGCCTGTGAGCATGAGAGAGAGAGAGAGAGAGAAAGGACAATGGACAATCAGCCAGATTAAAGTAGTAGTGGAGCAGAGAATAATCACATAGGAGTAAGTGGTTGTATTACCCTTCTCTCTAAGTGTAACAGGGAGGCTGGAGCCCATCTCAACCGACACTGGGCAAAAGCAGTTTACACTCCGGACAGCTCACCAGAATGGATCTCTCTCTCTCTCTCTCTCTCTCACACACACACACACACACACACACACACACTCCACTCTCACAGTCACACCTAGGAGCAATTTGGAAGAAGCATTGTGCATGTTTTTGGACTGAGGGAAAAAACAAAAATACCTAGAGGAAACCCAGACAAACACCGGGAGAACATGCACACTCCACACAGAAACGCCCGAGTTTTGAACTTGGACCCAGGAGGCTCTTGCTTTCAGGCAGATAATGTTATAACCTACATAAATCCTGTATTTTTTTTTATTCTGAACCGGCACTTTGGAATCTCATTTCTTATCCATTAATTTTTTAAATAATATGCCTATTTTCAGCAACCAAGAATTTGTATTAGCAAAGCAAAAAAAAAAAAAAAAAAAAAATTTAACCACAAAAAAAATTTTTATGTGACCCGTGTGTAATTAAAATAAAATTCTTATAATAATGAATAAGGTGAGAAATATTGTTTCCTGAGTCCTGTGGTCTGTCCTGGTGTGCTGATGATAACCAGAGTCCTCATCTTGGAAGCTCTTCCTTCTTGCTGATGAAGACTAAATAGACCCAGATGTGCACTAACAGACTGTGAAAATGACTTTTCACTGCTGGTGATATTAACTCTGTCCCACAATTATTTAGGACCAACAGAACAGCATTTTGGACTGTGATGAAGTTTCTCGTATATGGTTTGAATTTTTAGTGGTTTCACCAAAATGAGGATGGGTTTCCCTTTTGGGCCTGGTTCCTCACAAGGTTTCTTCCTGGCAACTACAGTACTAAGAGAGGTTTTCCTTTGCCACCATCGCCACAGGCTTGCTCATTAGAGACATGTAGGGGTAATAGGAAATGCTTAAAATTCTTTATACTTTGTAAGGCCCTGCTTTCACTGTTTTACTCTGTAAAGCTGCTGTGCGGCAATGTCAATTGTAAAAAGCGCTATTCAAATAAAACTGAATTGAATATTACCAACAAAATCAGACTAATCTGATGTACCCCATAGCAGGGATCATATAAAGCAAGGGTCGGGAACCTTTTTGACCTAGAAAGCCAAAAAAAGACATTTTAAAATCTAATCCTCTGAGAGCTATTATATATATATATATATATATATATATATATATATATATATATATATATAAATACTGAATACAGACGCTCCTTGTTTATTTTATTTATTGTAAAAAAAAATTTTTTTGTAAGTGAAATTTTGAGTTTAGCGCGCTCTCCGTAGTACAAGACGTTCTTACGTGGTACGTAGACGTAGTACGCTACTTACACATGACGTTGCATCCATTGTTTACATGTCGCTGCGTTCATTGTTTACAAACAACAGACTGAGCGTGCCCTGCTTCTTCCCAGTTCGTGTTACCCTTGTGTTAAGACGTCGTCTCAGTTATCTTTGTGTTTACACTGTTTTGCGCATTTGTAACCCTAAGCAAATATGGTTGGTCAGAAGCGTAAGCCTACTAGTGATAGTGGTAATCAGAAAAAGCGGCAAGCCATCTCGTTTGAAACAAAGATGGCTGTTATCAAGAAAATTGATGCTGGTGAAAAAATGAACGTTGCACGTTTCTTCCAAATGGCTCCGCCTCCTCCTCCTCCTCTTTCTCCACCATCTCACTTCAAGCACCACTGCGTAAGGTAAGTGAATGATTACAATTTATTTATTTTAAATTATTTTACTTGAATTAAATTTATTTGAAATTAATGTTGATATGTTTGTAATTGATTTACGGGTGTTTTATGAGATACAGTAATAGTATTTATGGATGTATAGTACAGTATGAACGGTCATACGTTACTGGAACATACAGTAACAACTTACGTTTGGCCGTTCGGAACGTAACTAAAACGTAAGTCGAGGAGCGTCTGTACAACTAAATTGAACAAGACGACCAACAATTTGAGAGTATAATAAGACTCTGAATTTATTTTAAACGACATTGTCATAACGAAGTTATTTATTAATAAGAAAAGTACTTCTTACGATTAATGCAACTTCTAGCGCTGCATGGTTTTGCTGATGGCTTTGTAATCTGGTTGATGCGTGCTTAGGTTCAGCTTCATGCAGGCGTTTAGGCTTTCATCTGTTAAACATGACCGCAGGTTGGTCTTGATGTTTATCAGGTGTGAGAAGGACTGCTCGTATGCATACGTAGAGCCAAACATGGTCAATACGACAGGATTCACACGCTGCAGTGTTTGGTATGTGACATCCCAAGTTTTGGCAATCAGCTGGTCCGCGGTTTGAAGATTTTCCATGTCTGTCCATTTATGTTTACTTGCCAGTATGCTTGGCTTCGTGCAAATGAGCTGATCAAAAATGAGGGAAATTTCTCTCTTTAACTCAAAAACACGCGCAGTCTGTGGCTGTTGTTATAATCCAATAAAATTAGAGTTTCAAGGTATTGGACCCTCCCACATACTGGCACACAGAAAGGATTGACTCTCCGCTGTGCGCCACAGTTGCATTGAAAATTGATGTATTGTATTGATTTAAATGCATGAGATTTATTCATCCGTTTTTGTTTTATTTGAAGGCTTTTTTGTATTTTAATTTAAATGACAGTGAAATTATGTATTCGTTATTCAGTTAAGAAAGGCCATCTGATTTATCTGAGAGCCAGATAGTCATCAAAAGAGCCACATCTGGCTTGCGAGCCATAGGTTCCCGACCCCTGAAATAAAGGTTGACGGTACATAATTTAAGCACTATTACTCAGGACTTCCTTGTGCTTGTCTCTATAAGACGCCGCAGAAGCGGGTCAGCAGATAGATGAATAAAACAGGAGAGGGGTGAACGATGCTGTAACAGATGGATCCCCGAGAGGCACTCGGTAACCTGATACACCACGTTTCCATTACTAGCCACAAGCCGGAGCAGGGGATTAATATAATTACAGCTGTGTATTATCCTTACTATCATTTCCATTAATGCTCTATAAAGGCCAACTTTACCAAAACACAGAAATATCAAATGAATCAAGTTGACATACAGTGCTGTGCAAAAGACATTTTGTGCACGTTTGTCACGGTCATCTATTTCAGATCAAGCAAACCTAAATATTATAAATACAAGTAAACACAAAATGCAGCTTTCAGTGCCAATTGCATTTATCAAGGGGAAAAAACAACAACATCTGAACCTACAAGGGCCCGTGTGAATAAGTAATTGCCCCTAAACCTAATAGCTGGTTGAACCACCTTTTGCAACTATAACTGCAGTCAGGCATTTGCGATAAAAGGCAATGAGTCTTTCACATCACTATGGTGAGATTTTTTTTTTTGGTCTGCTCTTCTCTGCAGAATTGTTTATGATCAACCAGATTGGACGTTTTTTGTCCATGAACAGCCTTTTTAAGATCATGCCACAGCATCTCAATAGGGTTCCGGTCGGGACTTTGACGAGGCCACTCCAAAACCCTCATTTTGTTCTTTTTTAGCAATTCAGAAGTGAACTTGCTGCTGTGCTTCGGATTACTGTCTTGCTACAGAACTCGGGCCAGCTTTAGGTTGAGGTCTTGAACTGATGGACGAAAATGCGTCACAGGATTTCTTGGTAGCGAGCAGAATTCATGGTTCCATCAATCATAAGTTGCCCAGGTCCTGAAGCAGCAAAGTAGGCCTAGATCACCACACTTCCACCACCATGTTTCACTGCTGGCACGATGTTCTTTTCATCAAATGCAGTGTTGCTTTTGCACCAGATATAATGGGATGCATTTCTCCCAAAAACGTTCAACTTTAGTTCATCAGTCCAGAGGACATTATCCCAAAAGCTTTGGGGATGATCCTTTGCGAAACTGAGTTGTGCCTTGATATTCTTTTTTTGTTAACAGTGGTTTTCGCCTCGGAACTCTTCCATGGATGCCATTTTTGTCTCGTGTCTTTCTGATGGTGGAGTCATGAACATTGACATTAACTGAGGCAACTGAGATTTGTAATTGTTTAAAAGTGGTTTTTGGATCCTTTGTGACTTCTCCGGTTAGTCTGTGCCATGCTCTTGCAGTAATTTTGGTAGGTCAGCCACTTTTGGGAAGGGTCACCACTGTGCCATGCCTTCTCCATTTATGGATAATGGTTCTGACAGTGGTCCGCTGGAGTCCCAAAGATTAACCAATTACTTTGTATCCTTTCGCAGACTGAGACATCTCTGTAATCTCTCTTGTTTGCTCTTGAAGCTCACTGGATCGCGGCATGATTATGTGTGTGCAGTATGGCCTACCTCAACTTGTCAGACAGGCTTTATAGTAGGAATCGCCTGATTGGAAATGTCTGGCAGCAATCAGGCCTGTGTCTGGCAATGAAAGTGAACTCAGTTTTCCCCTAATAATAGGATTAATCACAATAACCTCACTTTTTTCATGGGGGGGGGGGGGGGTATTACCTTTTCAGTTTAAAAAAAAAAAAAAAAAAAAAAATCACAACAGGAAAACTGCATTTTTTGAATACTTGGATTATCTTTGTGTAATATATAAATCTGTTTGATGAACAAAAAAAGCTAAGTGGGACAAAAGGTGCAAAAATCAGTAAGGGAGCAAAAACTTTTACACAGCACTGTATATGTATATATTTACACATACATACAAACCTCGACAAGAAGTGACAGTCCTGCGACCGGTTGGCAGTCTTTCTAAACCCGTGAATGATGAAATATATTTTGTGTATCTATTTCACTTCCGTAATGCAGTGCGTGATACCACACACTGCTGAAAATGGGATCATATGTCATAAACAAAAACAGCCAACACGGCCTGGGTACACGCTAAAACGTTCAGAAAATATTAAATTAAAGACAACTTTGAAATACTAAACATCAATGATGATGGATCAGTTACCAAAATAAAATGCAAGACTTGCAAGTAGTACATCGTACAAATTAGGGAAGGAGTGATTCTACATTTATTAATTAATACCTTGTGAATTATCAGAATAATGTTATAGAGACAAGATGGAATCAGATGTATTAATGTTAGCAATTAGTTCAGTTTCCAGTTCACCAGTTAAAAGGTTGAGGTTGGTGCTGCTGGTGTTTGACATTTATGCTGATTGACGAAACATTGCATGTTGGTGTATTAAAAAGTATTGCAGCAGTTTGATCAGAACACTGATGATTGTTTCTATTAAAACTTAATAATTGTGTTAATAATTTAATCCTTTAACATTAGAAAATTCAACAATACATAAGATGTGTATAAATCTAATTGATTTAATAACAGGTTTGTTTAATAATTTACTTGGACTTCAGGGAACCTTTTTGCGCAACCCAAGGGTCACGGGGCTCATTTTAATCTGAAAGAACTTTGGGTTACTAGAGTCATTTACCCATGAACCATAAACTGGTTCCCCAAATTTTTGAAATGTTGAGGCCTGCACACAGGTCAGAGGGAACTGCATTGTGCCGTTGTGGATCTGGAAAAAGCATATGACAGGTTGCCAAGAGAAGAACCGTGGTATTGCATGAGGAAGTCTGGAGTGGCAGAGAAGTATGTCAGAGTGGTGCAGGACATGTATGAGAGATGTAAGACAGTGGTGAGGTGTGCTGTCGGCGTGACCGACAAATTCAAGGTGGAGGTGGGACTGTATCAAGGATCAGCTCTGAGACTCTTCTTGTTTGCGATGGTGATGGACAGGCTGACAGACAAGGTTAGGCAAGAATCTCCATGGACTATGGTGTTTGCAGATGACATTGTGATCTGTAGTGAGAGCAGAGAACAAGTGCAGGAAAATCTAGAGGTGGAGGTATACCCTGGAAAGGAGAGGAATGAAGGTTAGCCTCAGAAAATCAGAATACACGTGTGTGAATGAGAAGGACCCAGGAGGAACAGATGTTACAGGGAGCAGAGATAATGAAGGTGGAGGATTTTAAGTACTTAGGCTCAACAATCCAGAGCAATGGAGAGTGTGGAAAAGAGGTGAAAAAGCATGTGCAGGCAGGCTGGAATGGTTGGAGAAAAGTGTCCGGTGTGATGTGCGATAGGAGAGTTTCAACAATAATGAAAGGAAAAGTGTACAAGACGGTGTTGAGGCCAGCGATGTTGTATGGCTTAGAAGCATTGGCGCTGAGGAAAAGGCAGGAGGCAGAGCTGGAGGTAGTAGAGATGAAAATGTTGAGGTTCTCTCTGGGAGTAACGAGGATGGATAGGATCAGAAATGAGTACATCAGAGGGACAGCCCATGTAAGATGTTTTGGAGACAAAGTCAGAGAGGCTAGATTGAGATGGTTTGGACATGTACAGAGGAGGGATAGTGAGTATATTGGCAGTAGGATGCTGAGATTGGAACTAGGCAGACGGCCTAGAGGAAGACCAAAGAAGAGATTTATGGATGTGGTGAATGAGGACACGAAGGTCGTTGGAGTAAGAGAACCGCTGCCCTCTAGGAGGCGATATCGATCTCTACCCACCAGAACATCCCGTTTCAAGAACAGTTTTTTCCCTACAGTCATAAGGACTCTGAACTCTTTGCACTGAATGTACATTACAGCCTTGTCTGTCTTTTTGTTGTCTATTATTACTGTAGTTGTTATGGAAATGTTTGTAATCATTTGTTTTCATGTGTGCAGTCTTTGTTGTATGACGTGTGTTGTTAATGTCCTTTGTAACTTTTGTCATAGCTGAGTGCTGTACCGATAGCAAATTCCACCAACTTGGTTGTATGGTCATTAATAAATAAATAAATGAATGAATGAATGTTCCCCTGAAGGGAACAGCCGAAAGGAAAAGAAGTCGTCGAGGCCTGCATACACGACGTAATAAGTGCCCTGTTCCAATAAGGCGCGCCCCCCAATGTTTTTGCTCTTACGTCTAATAAGCGCCCATGTGTACTGGGAGCAAAATCGTAGATCAAACTTACCGATTTTATTCGATAAGTCTCTGTAACCATAAAATGAGGCGTTCACTGCCTGTAAAAGTGAGTTTACACGGTATTTCAAAACCCCCTGCCACTGGGGAATGTCTATAATGTTCATCAGTAATAACACATTTGATTGTTCTACCATGCTTTAAAAACAGGAAAATATTTTGCTGTGTTCTCTTGGTAAATGTCCAACAACCGATAAACCATTAGAAACTGCTACAGCAAAACTATCGGATGCTCTGAATGAATGGACCTATCAGAAAGTGATGAGGATTTTTTACCCGATTCTCCTGCTCACTAACTTCATAAATTTAAACATGTTCCTGACTTGTGTTTTTGTTTATGTCTGTGTTGATTGGTTCAACATGCCATGTGCTAAAGTTGACATTGTGTTGATTGGCTCATTTTACTTCCTGGAAAATGTTTAAAGGAACAGCACCGGGAGGGAAAAGTAAGGGATCTCTACGTTACGCTGTGTTCTGTTTATTTTCAGCTTTCATATAAGTAGTTTGGTTGATACCACAAAATGAATAACACAAATACCAGTAAAACTCTTTTATTGTTGTGTTATTATTCATGTTTTCCACCTCGATGCTAATAAGCACTTACTGTTCCACTCCGCTGGCAACATTTTAATAAGCGCCCACCCACTCCAATTTTTACGCGCTTATCACATCGAATACGGTGTGTGTGTATATATATATATATATATCACTCCCACACACACACACACACACACACAGGTACCTCGGCACTCGAACGCTTTAGAAGTCGAACAAATCGGAAATTCGACCAAAAAATCCGGAATTTTTTTTGTCTCGGAAGTCGACCAAAATCCAGAAGTTAAACACTAAAAAGTGCAAGAGAAAACGAGACTGAGAAAGCTAGCAGTGCTGTTCCGGATAAAGTTAAAACGAGCGCTATCAGTGCTGTGAACACCTTTAACAATGAGGTCATGAGCCGCTTCCGTAAAGGTTTTGAAAAGAAGGCAGAAACAAGCCACATTAGAAAGGTTCTTCAAGAAAAGAAAGGGTCATCCATGCCAAAGCGAGTAGCAAAAGAAAAAACACCTTTGGCTGATTCACCTGAAGCTGTTATGGAAGGGGATCCACTCTCCTTTCTCCCTCTTCAACATTCACGCATGCCAACTGCTCACCACCACAAAAGGTAAAAATTCTTATCTTTCTTGTTGTTATGCTTTAACTGTACTGTGGTTTTTATTTTAGTGTGTTATGGTCTGTGTTGTGAGAGACTCTGGTTTTGGCGGCTTTAACACTCTCTCGATGCATGTGGGTGCTGGAGAGGGGTGTGGCCATCATCCGTGGGCGGAGTGTGAAGCACACATCTGATTCCACTCAGCAATCACCGAGCTATAAAGATGAGCAGCACGCTCCTTCCGGTGCTAGAAGATTGTTCCTCTTCCCCTTGATCTCTCTGGCTCTCAGCGCCGTGCTGGGCCAGTTCCCTTAGTTTATGATTTTCATGTTTCTTCGCATCTCTAACAGTGACTACGATTTCTAGCCCTTCCTGTGACACCAGGAACATTCAGCCAGACCCAAAAATGCAGGAGACCGAGTGTGATGAAAACGGATGAGCTTTATTGTTCACAGGGAAGGCACTAGAGCATGGGGAAATCGTAGTCACTGTTACACGAGTTACGGTACGATTAACTTCTGTTCAAAAGACAACGGAACGGATTCAGAACATTTGCATTATTTGTAATGGGAAAAATAGATCCAGAATTCAACCAAATCAGAATTCGACCAGCCGTCTGGAACGAATTGTGGTTGAGTACTGAGGTACCACTGTGTATATATTAGTACAGAACAAAATCCATTTGTGGAACCTTTGATGTAGTTCATAAAATAAGCAGAAGAAGAAAACATACCTTAAACAAAGACATCTTGGCAGCGACACTCATCATGGCTCTCTCATCCGTCTTCACATCTGCTAAAGTTGGGGGTTCAATATAATTTCAGAAATAAAATGTGGTGAGTTTTCCTGCCTTAAAGTGCACCATTCTTGTTATTTTTCCTACATCATTATGCCTGCAGCATAAAACGTTTTTTATAGACTGCTACATCACACAGGAATGGGTGTTCTTCCACAAAAATAAGTTACGGTATGATGTATATTTTTTTTCTCTCAAATTACCCAGTACATGCTTCTGTTGCAAAAGCTCATTGTTGCTGGTACAAAATATCAAGGTACAGAAATATAACACGGCTAACTGCCTTACTTTGCATACATACTTCAGTGTGCGAATTTGGATATACAGTAGGCCCTTGACTATTCTCGGTTTTTCACTCACGGATTGAGTATTCGTGGATTGCCGAGCAACTCTCACGTGACTCAAATTCAGCCAATGGCTGTCCTCCTTCCTGCAGATTGGTTGAGATGATGTATACACCCCTTTTTCCTCATTTGCACACAAGTTGTCAATGAGCCTTTTTTTAGTGATTTAATTACCAGTTAAGTTCTATCATGTCACTCAAACGCCTGCTAAGCACCAGAAAAAAGTAATGACGTTGGATGTCTCTTCTGAAGAAATAAGACTTTCTCCGAAAGAAACGACAGTTTCCTCTGAAGTGCCTGAAGAGGAATAATCGTCTGAACTGTTGTAAAACACTCCACTATTAAAGTCTTTTTCAATTATTATTCCAGTACATTACCTAAGTTAATGTTTAGAATGTTTGTGTGTGTGATTTTATTTACTGTGGTGTAGCATGTTTCTCATTTTGTTTATCCAATTTATTACATTTCTTGTTCTTTTATGTCCTTTTTGTTATGGTCTGTGTTTTAGGGGACTGTCTGAGAGGCGTGGCTGAGCTGCTCCTTGGCTCACACCTGAATTCACTATTCTCATTTACTCCCAATAAACAAAGTAGGCTGCAAAGCATCAGCATGTTTCTGTCCCTTGCTAAAAGGGTTGTGACGGGAAGGGCATCCGACGTAAAAACCATCAGATGATTTGCTGTGGCAACTCTCGAGAACGGGAAAAAGACGAAAAGAAAAGAAGAAACAAAAGCATGCTCACTTCTGTGCTAGAGGATTAACTCGCATCACATCACCGCTTCTTTGGTTTGTAACACTCTCTAACTCTCTCACTCTAAAACTCTGTTTTCTACTCGATCCGACTGAGGGGCATGGCTGACCTGCTCGGACTTAATGCAGTTTATACCTGAATTCAGCCATTTCATGCATAATGCAATACCTTCCTCTAGTGGGCATTTTTGAAAACTACAGTGCTGTATATTTCAAAGAGAATGCATCTCGATCAAATGTGTTTAAGAAGCATATTTTAGCGCATGTAATAGATACATAGTATTTTACTTCCGGCTGCTGATTCGCGTATGTAACGTGATACATGGGGTTTTACTTCCGGGTACAGAACTCATGGATTATCTTCATTCGTGGGAGGGGCCGGAAAGGAACCCCCACGAATATCGAGGGCCTACTGTAGTACGAGTCATCTCAAATCGAGAACTGCAAGTCACCACATCATTACAATGACCGGAAATGGCACGATTTCAGTTATCAGAAATGACAATCACACCATTAAAATACACCAACCATTAATATTTGCATACTTGAAATTACATAATTACAAATTTTCCTTTGGCTGCCATTTTCACAAACTGATAGCGGTTTTACCTAATTTATGGGTGTTAATTTGAAACCCGAGTCTCACCATCAAGGCCAAAATTTTCATGGACGAGTTTGGCTTTAAACATTTTTGTGCACAAATATATTAATCCTATCACAATAATAGATCCAGCGATGGCCTGACATGTGGTCTAGGGTGGACTATGCCCTCACCCATAGCCTGCTGAGATGGGTGCCAGCCTCCCTGTGACCCTAATTAGGATTATGCAGTTCAGAAAATGAAATACGAATGAAAATACATCTACAGATGCTCACCGACTTACATTCATCCATTTTACGGTTTAAAATTTATTATTATTTTTTTTTTTAAAAAGTCAAATTTTGAGTTTAGACGTACGCTGCGTACGCTACGTAGTACGCTGATGTAATGACACTGCATTAATTGTTTACAAACTACAGACTGAGTATATTTATTTATTTATATATATATATATATATATATATATATAAAAATATATCAGTTATATAGCGTGTTACCCTTGTGTTAAGACTTCGTCTCTGTGATCTTTGTGTTTACAGTTTTGCAGACTTTTGTAACCCTAAGCAAATATGGTTGGTCAGAAGTGTAAGCCTACTAGCATGGGTGCAATTCTCATACACAAATGAATTAACTATCTGCTAAGATCGCCACAATCTAATGCATACTCAGTTCAGCAAAGAGTTGTAAAATGAATGAAAACCCGAATCCACAAATTACAGAACAATTACAGATATTTATTATCTTTTAGCAGAATCCTAAGAGTGTATACTTATTTTTTATTAATATTCATTAGGATTTGTTCTTGTTCTTTGTATGCATCCCTTGAATAAAGTTTACTTTCTTACTTACACAAAAGAAAGAACTCTCCGCTTTGCTGGGATTCACATCCGTGCAGGCTGTGTTCTAAATTAGTTCAATGGCACCCTTGTGCACTTGAAAGACCGGAACTCTGTATAACCCACAGCAAGTACACTCCTTTCGCAAGTACTACTTGCGGTATTGAGCGCGTCACATATTGTAAGCGTTGATTGGCTGTTTTAAGCTTCATGTAAAGTGACTCGGTATAAATAAGTGATTTATTTGAAATTAACGTTAATATTATTTGCTATATTTGATATTATTTTACAATGTTATGTTTATAATAATTGATTTAGGGGTGTTTGAGATACGGTAATGGTATTTATGGATGTATAGTACAGTATGAGTGTCAATCACTCACGTGATTCGTCACTGACAACTTACGCAATCGTCACTGTAACAACTTACGTTCACTTTCAACTTGTGTTCGGCCATCTGGAACCAATTAAAAACGTAAGTCAGGGAGCTTCTGTCTTTAAAAAGATGCATTCCTTGGCATAAAAAAAAAAACAATTCAAAATTTATTAAATAAAATCAGTCGGGATATTTTAACTCATGTGGAATAAACAATTTGAAATAGGTGGATTTTGAGTCCAGATTTAAAGTGCCAGGAAGAGGTGGTGTTCCTAATGTTAGGTGGTGATATGTTCCAAAGCCATGGATTAGAGAGGCTGAATGCTCTGCTCGCAGTGGTAGTGTATGTATAGTTTATCCCATTGTAATCCTGGTCTATGTATATCATCTCCACTGCACAAATGGATCAAAATCCTATACGTACTAGTACATGTTAATTTGGGCCTCAATGACATCATTCTGAGACTCAGCTTTTAAATAACCACCCATAAAATCAATAAAACAAAACATCATCAGGCCTAAAATTTTACATACAGAAAATAATTGCTCACATTGGAGCGATTTACAGTCGAGTGCGAAGTGGCTGGGATGAGAATCAACACCTCCAGGTCTCAAGTTCTCAGCCAGAAAAGCACCTCTGGGTCAGGAATGAGGTCCTGCCCCAAGTGGAGGCATTCAAGTAACTCGGGGTCTCAACAGACGATTCGCCGCAGCCTCTGCTGTGAAGCGGAGCCTGTACCGGCCCATTGTGATGAAGGAGTTGAGCCACGAGGAAAAACTCTCAATTTACTGGACAATTTAAGTTCCAACCTCCACCAATGGTCATGAACTTTGGGTACTGACTGAAAGAACAAAATCGCGGACACCAGCAGCTGAAATGAGCTTCCTTTGCCTGGTGGCGGGGCTCTTTTAGAGATAAGGCGAGAAGCTCAGCCACCCGGGAAAGCCCAGAGTAAAACTGCTGCTCCTCCGCATTGAGAGGAGCCAGTTGAGGTGGCTCGGGTATCCGGTCAGAATGCCTCCCAAACGCCTCCCTGGTGTGGTGTTTCGGGTATGCCCAACCGGGAAAAAACCCTGGGGTCAACCTAGGACACGCTGGAGGAATTATGTCTCTCGGCTTGTCTGTGAATGCCTCGGTGTCCCCCTGGAAGAGCTGGAGGAAGTGGCTGAGGAGAGGGACATCTGGACATCTGGACATTATTGCTCAGGCTGCTGCTCCCATAGCCCGACCCCAGATTAAGCGGAGGAATTTGATGAAGTAAATGACAACCCAAGACACACACACACACACACACACACACGTATATTCTGCTCTCAGAACATTACTCACCTGAGTTTTCTTGGTCTGTGTTGTCCATGTCTCTGTGAAGTGAAAGAAAAATCAAACAAAAAGGCATTAACACACTTAACTGGATGGGGAGAAAAAAAACCCACATTCAGTAGCATGTCCACACACACAAGCTCAACTACCACTAAAAATAAGGGATATACAGGCATACACATCACCTACAAAAAAAGAAAAAGATGATTTCAGTTGATTTTATAACCTCACTGCTTCAATTTTTTGGAGTGTGACACACACACACACACACACCTGTACAGGTTCAAGCTATGACATAAGTGTAACACTTAAAGGGATGAGCACTCTCAGACTCAGCTGGCTGCGAGTGAGAAGACGAGTATGACACTCGCTTCCCAACATTAATTATAGCACGAGTGTATGTGTGTAACGCACACAGCCAACATGCACTCTAACATCCGTTAACCACACTTATCAAGCTAAATAATAAAGACCATAAAGCACAGACACAAAATCAAACAAAAGAAAATAACCATTACCACAAACATACTGGTACAATATTTATATTCATTAATATTTATATTATTTTTTTTAACTACAGTACAATCTCATTGACATGTTTCCACACCACACCTCCTTGAGCTCAGCTATGAGCATTTTAGCTCTAGTAAGTTTTTCACCCATTGTCTTGTTTTAAGACCAATTCACCCCCCCCCCCCCCCCCACACACACACACACACACACTCATCCATTTTAGGGTCATGTGACCGTATTTACACTTTTTTTTTTACATGATTTATTAGTTAATCAGCTTAATACCCCACTTTTGATTTGATAAAACAGGCTCACCTAATATGCATTGGTCCCTAACATGTGCATATTAATGAGACTCTACTGTACAAATTTTATATTTATTTTTACTGTAAAATATTCCATACATATTATGTATCTGCGAAATTATTGTTAGTGGTTGAGGGTTTTTTTTTTTTTGTTAAAATCATGTATGTTTGTCCATCCATCCGTTTGTGAACAAAATCCTGACGACATCAAAGCAAGAATTTTCACCAAACTTGGTGGGGTCACTACCCAGCCTGTCCTCAAGAGATAATTTGACTTTGGAACATCAAGTTCAAAAATGAAAGTCAGAACAAGGACACAAAGTTTGGAGGATAAGAGGACCGCCATTACAATAGAAAATAAATAGAAAAAAACATACAGACTTTACAAATGAGACCTCTGACCTTGAATGGTTAAATCACTAATTTGGTCATGTCACTATACTATAGAAGTGAAGCCAGTGGCATAGTGGTTAGGGTGCTGCACTCATGATCGGGAGGTTGTGTTCTCAAATCCCAGTTAGACCCCCACTGTGCTAAGACTCCTGGGCAAGATCTTAACCACAAGTGTGCCTCTGTTCACCCAGCAGTATAAATGGGTACCAGTAAAAAATACTGGGAAGGTAACCTGCGATGGACTAGCATCCCATCCAGGAGGAGATGTGCTCCTAGTTGCTTCACACTATGGAATTAGCACCGGCCGGATGAACCACTATGGCTCGGGTGTAATATAAAAAAAATTATATTATATATTATATATACACACACACACAGCCCTCGACTTCCGAAAACCTCTGAATACGAAAAATCCAGGTTACAAAAAACATTTTCCTAAATTTTCGTCCTCTTTTTACGAAAACAACCTCTTTTTCAAAAAGCACTAAACGCGCCATTCAAACATTGCGCGAGTTGCTCTCTCATTGGCTATCTCCCAACATCCCACCCCGCTGGCCTCCCATTGGCCAGGAGGGAGCTGAACTGTACCCATACTTCCTGTTTGTTTGTGAAGGAGAGTTGAACAGGACTGTTGTTTCGTGAGTTTTTTTGAGAGTGAACATTGCAGCGTTATATTTCGTTAGCCATCATGGACAATAAGAAAGTGATTCACGGTGACACTGAAAAAAAGAAGCAGGCTCCGTTATCAATCGAAGTGAAGCAGGAGATCATAAAAAAAAAAAAAAAAATGAAAGTGGGATGCGGTTGAGCAAAATCGGAAAGGAGTATGGCCGAAACCCCTCTACAATCAGGACGATATTGAAGCAAAAGGAAACCTTAAAAGCGGAAATACAGTGACGGAGGCGATCAGTGGACCTCGTGAAGGAAGGTGGGGGTTCTTCAGACCAGCAACCCCCGGACTTTAAAGCGTCGCATGAGTGGTTCGAAAGATTTAAAAAAAAAAAGCTCAATAATTTTTTTACTTTTAACACATGTTTCGTACAAAATTGGTGTACTTTTATCATTTTTAAAGGGTTTGTGGGGTAGTCTTGGGAGCCTTAACCATGTTCCCCCATGCTTGTATGGGTTTCATCTCTACTCCATCCTACCACAGTCCACACACACGGCTAATTGGTTGTTCCAAATTACCCCTTGGTGTCGCACTGTAATGGTCTAACGAGCTGTTGAGGGCAGACTATACTTTTGCCCCGTGTGGGCTGAGCTAGGCTACACCCTCTACATGACCCAAATAGTACCTAAATTTAGTAAATAGTGAAGGAGTGATTACTTGAGCACAAGAATCAGTTTCACCAAAAGTGGAAAGAACTCAACAGCAACAGGTATACTTTTAAAAGCCACATTTAAAAAAATCCAAAGTGACTATACAATATGAAGTCACATACCTGTAGCTCTCTTGCATTTCAGAGGCTGTGATTGGCTGAGTTCGGAAACGCTCACTGGTTTTACGGCTCCCAACAGCCCCTGCAGGAATGTAGCGCCGAGTACGCCCGCGACTGCCATCAGATCCTGTTTTCGCTGAGGAGTCTCCACCTTCAGCACTGGAGGAAGAGTTTAAAGGTGTTCCCATCAGCTAAACCAGTTACAAAATCTCTCTAAGTATTTATAATAAGTGTAGAACACCATCAGTACAGTGCAAGTGACACCAACACTGATGTTAATACATTTTAAAGGTTAAAACTTATTAATGCTCATCCAGCGACAGGCACTTTCATCATCAGGTCAGAAGTGCATCATCTGCAGCACCAGTCCTGCATAATTAGACACTGTTACTCACCACACATACAATTATTGTGCCTATTATTTTTGCAAAGCGCGCGTACACACACACACACACACACACACACACACACACTCCGTACACTTTAACAGAGGCAGCTGAGCTTGAGCTTTGCTGCAGCAGGGCCCTTTTCAGTTCACCCACTGAAACATGAGTGTGAAGCTGCAGCTTATCAGGGTCAGGATGGGTTTCCGTAGCCATCGTGTTGGACAAATCCAACATACACTGCCTGGAGAGGGGCAACGAAAAAACAAACAAAAAAAAAAAATGGGGAAAGACTGTATCGGAATAGAGGCGACATCATTATACTGTATGTTTACCGAGTAAAACATGGGAAGCAGACAGAAGTGTTCAAGAATGTGATGAAGCAGTGAAACAGGAAGAGGAGTGATTGAGTTGAGTTGAGTGGAAAGATGATAAAGATCAAACAAACCAGTGACATGTAACAGAGCTGGATATGGAGATGGATTAGAATGAATAGGCAAGACAAAAGGAGAAAAAGCAACTTATAGTCCAGATATTACTGTTAAAAATATCACCCCCTACACACACGCCAAACGGTACTGTACTGCATATTGCTTTGTATTTTCTTAATCCAAATACACAAAATAGGACCAACATTTTAAAATCATAATTAAAATAAAATTAAAGCGAGGGGGGGGGAGGATATACATGCTTGCTCTCAGAATGACCACACCCCCATATATATGATGTCATTTCAAAAATAACTCGAGAAGCATCCAGTTCCGCTTCAAGCACGGAGAACACAAAAAGATAGTAATCAAATGAAAGTAATTCAATAAGCCAAAATGGATTCAATTATGTTTAAAACAGACAAAAAACTGTTGAGAAACTCAGCATTGGTATGTACCTGCGCATGAATGCTAAACTGATCTCAATCGTCTTCTTCAGCTGATCAATAAACATTACATAACAATGATAGTGTTTTGTTGGCTGAGCTCCCCCCTCTCTCCCGCCTCCCCTCCCCTCTCTCTCTCTCTCTCCTTTAAATTACAGTACAGTGGTACCTCACCATACGAAATTAATCCGTTCCAGAGCTTTTTTCGTAAGTTGAACCGCATTTTACATGTAAAACGTGTGATTCGTTCCAAGGCACCCAATACTACCCCTAAACCCTTTAAAAATTATAAAAGCATACCTTATAAATACTTCCTGCTTCAATATCGTACTGATGGTAGACGGGTTTGGCCATATTCCTTTGTGATATCACTCGAGCCTGTTTCTTCTTCTCACATGTGTGTCTGTGTGTGTTGAGCATGTCTTCTTAGCAGAGTTATAATCTTACAAATGTTTATTGAAGGTTAAAAGCCTGAGTCAAGAAATAAAGCATAAACCAACAGTAACTCCATACTTTACACGAAAAGCATCATGGTGGATTCAGCTACATAATAGGCAATGGGAGGTAGATGCGTCATTCGTCCTAGGCAATGGAGTCCTTGTCCAAGATGGCGCTTGAGTGAAGGCAACATGACCAACAGCTCAGTTGTTAGTCAATGGGAGGCCAGCAGGTCGGGATGTTTTAACGTCATTGATGGGAGAGCAGTTTGTGTATTGTTTGAATGGCGCGTTTTAATTTTTAAGATGGCGCTTTCGTAACGTGAACTTGTTTCGTATCCTGAAACAAAAAAAATTAACGAAAATGCTTTTCATAACCTGCATTTTTCGTTTGGTGAGACTTTCGTAAGGTTAGGTACCACTGTATTAACTATTCCCAACAACCCCCCCTCCCAGGAACATCATATAATCATTCATAGAGGTTCAGACCACCTTAAAAATAGGTGGGGAAAAACATTAATAAAAACAATCATCATAAACCTTTAATTTTTTTTTTAAGCAGTCATGCCTAATTTAACCAAATATTAACGCTAGTGGCTAATTATACAGTAATGGAAATTATAACAAATAGCTTATGGATGGACGATCCCATTTCTATTAAAGGCAGAGCAGGCCATTTTTTCCTCCCAGAATTTTTGTTCTATACTCCACTCAAACAGATACAAATCAAATTCTTTAATTATAAAACTTGTCCAAAAAAAAAAAAAAGGTAATCCGTGGCAGTCACAAAGGTGTAAAAAGTCCATCCTATTAGTTTCATTCGGACCATACAAGATGATTGGATGGCATAGCTGCCAGTTTACCCACCTATTTACATACATTCTGTTGTTCAATCACTGCACTGTATACACATTGCCAACACTACACATATTGAACTCTCTTATTAAAAAGGTGTTTCCACCAACAGAACAGTCACCAAGTCAGCGTTTTTTGCGCCAATCAATATAACCTTTAGAATCTGTTCTGCATGGAAATGCTAGATAGCAGTTTCTTAAAATATTCATCTGGTACCAAGACCCTATGTGACAACCAGAGTTACCGAGAACTCATTTTACTCTGGTGTTTGATAGGAATGTTACCTGAGGTTCTGGACTTCTACCAGCTTGCTTTTTTGCCCCCCCCCCCCGTGCTGATGAAAGATGAATGGTTAATTGCATAAATGCACAAATGTGTGCCGGATGAAGACTAAGTTGATATCGCTGAAGTTTGAATAAAATCCTCTACAATGTGGAGAAAGAACAATGTAACCATCACCTGGTCAAGTTACTCTGCTCAGGTTTAGCATTCCCGATGTATCCGTTGGAAATTTTCAGCTCTTCCTCAGCCGGAGCCTTGCCGGATGTCTTCATGTCTTTGCTAACTCTCCGTGATTGGCCCCTGTCAGAGCGGGTGGAGTCACGGTGTGTGCCATGAACCTCTTTATCCTTCTTTGACCGGTTAGATGGAATCTCCTCTACCTCCTTGTTTCTATAGCACTCCGACAGCTCTCGCTTCCGTTCAGCTTTGTAGTGAGCAATCCTCTCAGCTCGGGACGCTGACCGTTCCATCGTCCTGTATCGTCACTTCCTGTCTACAGTGTCTAAGCAGGTTCTGCTGTATCCTGAGGCTGATGGTGCATTTATAAAAGGGCTTCTTGTGATCCTGGGGTTCAGTTAAGGTCCAAACTTCAAAGAATGGAATAAATGGGAGGAAACAGAAGAGTAGACAGTATCGACCAATCAGCAGCTGGAAAAGGAACTGGTTCTGTTTATCAGACTGCCGTCAATCATTGTGGTCGCTCTTTTGAGGACACAGCACTGTTGAGAAATCAGAATCAGCAGTTAATCCTATCATCTGAAATGAGCCAATCAGAAATCAATCAAACCACCTTTGTCCTACAAATTATCAAGAAGATAGAAAATATATCTCACAGACAGCTAGAACCCTTGTGTACACTGTAACCCATCAGGGAGCATTCACATACAACTCGGTGCTTAAGATAACCGTGTCCACCTGTTAAACACGTCAGCTATAAAAATTAGGTCCCGCTTCAGTCTATTCTCAAACCAGCGTGAAGTCTTGAGGGCACTGTACAGCTCGTGCTCTGTAAGATAACCTGGTTTGATTTGCTGCTTTAGCATCTGGGACTCTCCCCTTGCACTGTAACTCAAAACCTTTGACTCACTGGAGAAACTCGACAACCTTCCACAGTGTACCATGCACTCTATAAACCCACCGTTTCAACATTCCACTTAATACAATTTATTTTTATACCCTTTGTGTGGACTCAATTTTCAGTGAAATCGACTATTTCAATACAATACACTGATTCAACTCAACGACCATGACCACTGCACTGGCCAAATAAGGTTCTCCATTTCAAAAGAAGATCCAATTAAACTCAGTTCGTATTTATATTAATGGTTTATCCACTGGAAAAAAAATTGGTATGGCTAGCTGTTCAGTGTGTGCCCCGCCTTCTCCCTGTCTCACCCGAGATAGTGTCAGCCTTCCTGAGGTCCTAATAGAAGAATTGAGCACTTTAGCAAATATAGATCAACTTCAATCTCCGTCACAATGTAAGGTATAAAACTAGTACTGTGAGTAAACTTACTGCAGCCTGCGACATGATCGAACCATTGATTTATTGCTCCTTTCGAACGTCAGACCCATTTAAATATTTAGGTCGAGGAACTATTGTTAAAAGTACAAGCAATAACCTGGGACAAGAAATTAATAAGTTACTGTTACCATATTCATAAGTATGAAATTAATGTGAGCATATCACAGGATATGTGGCAACCAATTCGATTGTGATGAAGGAATTTAGATGGAAGGTTCTTCCGGACACCAGAGATTGCGGCTAAATTTAGTACAACATTCTCAAACAAATGCTGCAAGAATTGTTGTCCAAACATACTGACAATCAGATACACATATTCTTGCAAATGCACAAAATGGGAAAAATTATGGACCGATCTGTTTGTAGCTATTAAGAAAGTATTCAACTCAAACATTCCAATGGATTTGTTGGGTCCAGTACCAGATGGCATTGAAAGAAGAATCAAAACAAATCTCCTACAGACATTAGCAGCAGCCATTAAAATGTACTACAAATGAAAGGGTATCTGTACCCAAAATTGACAGCATTAAAAAAAGATCCACCATACCTTATTACTAACTTTTAAACATCGCGTGATGTCGGTAGGTTATGTACAAGTCCACATTTCCTTTTCTTCTGTATGACATTCCTTGCTCATGAAGGTTCAGCGCGTGGACATGTTGGCTTTTTTTCCACCGGGGTTAAAGGTCATTGTGACGTAACATCGTTGACGATCGTATCGCCAATTGCAGATTGTCAGAATATTTTCCTCAAGCAATTCATGTTCTTTACAACAATAGCACTCCTGATCGGTTTTTAACGAACGCATTTTCCACAAGAGCATCAAATATTTGCTGGTTGTTTGCTACGATTTTCCCGTGCCGACTCTCCAATATCGTCCTCCGAGTCGTCACTTTCCTGGTCCGATTTCACTAAATGTGGATAGTCTTTCTTTAATGGTTCATATAAATAACCTTCTAATCCTTCTACAACATTGTGTTCATCCATGGTTTAAAAAAAAAAAAAAAAAAAAAAAAAAAAAAAAACTATATCTGTTTTTTTCCAATTTTCCATGAGCTTGCGTTGTGTGTCAGGTATATAGCCTTACGTTTACATTGCAATCTCGCAGTTCCGGTCGAGACTTTGTCAACGACGTGACGTCACAGGAAATGCGACGCTGCAAAACTCCTGTGCTCTGAAATTTGATGTTAGTGAAGCCCTTAAATCGCTTAAAGCTGGTTTGTGAGAGAATATAATAAACGCCTTATATTGTCACTAGCTATACACAATACATCAAATTAGGTAGATGAGCACTTTCATTACAGGTACCCTTTAAGTACTTAAAGCCCGACCCTCCAACATACAACATGTGGACAGAAAAAATAAATAGAGAACATACAAGTCGTTCAAGACTTCAAAGGAACCTGTTTATTAATAGGCGGAGAAACCAGACCTGGATAATTATACTTAATGCAGTTTCATCAAATCACATCAAGATTGCATCACATATCACTCTGCATTAGTCTGAATCATGGTCTTTAAAATCCCATTCTTCATTTGCTGTAGATCTTTCGTTACTGAAATATTGCTGTCAATAAAACTGCAAATGGCAAAAAAAAAAAAAGAAAAGACAGAAAGAAAGAGCCAACAACAGAACTGTTCTAAATGGTACATCTATACACGTCAGCATAATACAAATGTCTGAGTCTATGAGACCTAACAGTATCTGGACACCACAAAGGCAGAAGTTAAGGGGACAGCAGTCACACAAAGAGTATTTTAGTGTCTATTTGACATATTAAAACCGTTTTAAATGACTTGATGCTGCTTAATGTGGGGCTAGAGTAGGCAGGGATATATTCTGTTGACACACAAACACACACACACACACAGTTACCCCTGGCTACCTGCTCTACAGGCCAAAGTTGAGGCACAAACAAAACTGAGCTCCAGAAACCCTGAATAAGTAATGACTTCACAACCTGATCAGAGACATGGAACTGAGAGATGAGAAGTGCTGAATGCCTACTTGTATTATATATTATGTTAATATTAACTATTAGAAAACTTTTCACATGAATGTGTATGGATATGCATGTGTGTGTATATGAGACAGAGAGAGAGAGAGAGAGAGAGAGAGACAGTGGGTGGAGGCAAATGGCTTCGGCTGCTCCAACACTCCTAAATGGCTAACATCAGCATTCCAGTGTTTCCATGCCGAGTTGACGCATAATATACTCCATCTGACAACAAAGCACGTAGTTCGGGGCGGGCGGGGGGGTACGTCTAAGTAAGGCTTACAGAGTTGAACTGCGGCTCATTCCACAGGCTCGAAAACTTGTGGTATCCGAAAGAAAAACCTGGTCAATCACTCAATTCATCCATTTTAAAGAAGGTTTCAAAATCAAGCTGCAACACAACTATGTTCATTATATTATGGTATGGTGTGTGTGGATGCACAAGGGTGATGTGAAGTGCCAGTGTAGTAGTGTGGTGTAGATAGCGCTTGCACCCTCTCGCTTTTAGCTACTACCGCTGCCTAGCCGCAAGGCGAAAAGAGAGCAGAGTGCGTAAGCCTCTTCTGGCAGCACATAGCCTCCCCATCATCAAGAATCCTGCAGTGCCGCTTCGTGGTACCACACATCAACTGGGTCCCTTGCGGCCCCAGGCTAAACTGCAGGGGATCTCAGAGGAGCTTGGCCCCCAGAGGTGCGAGGTGCCCACTGGCATGTGGACATGCATGTGAACATGGCCTGACTTCCACCAACCAAGCCCCAGCTATGTGTCAAAATGCCCCACTGCCTTATGGGCCACTAGAGATAGTGGAAGGCTTGGGGAGTAAACCCCAACAGAAAATCCAGAGTGGAGCCCCTACGGCGGTCAGATATCCAAATAGGCATTCTTCCGGCAGCTCCTGTAGTCAACCTGGTACAAGATGTACTAGTCTTCCCCTTTCCTTTGGATATTACCAGCAAGACCAAGAGGGGGGGGGGGTCTAAAGCATGGGCAACCCAGTCTCTCCATATCTTCTGCCCTGGCTAGTGCCCTGGAGAGGCCACTTTTGCCTCAATGTAGTAGTGTGGAACAAACACGGAGAGCAACAGTTACCAGTGATGAGCTCAAGCTCAACTGACATAAAGGTGGACGCCTGGGGTTATTCTCGACGGTGGGAGGGGTTATTCAACTCCATTTGGGCAACTATCGCCCGCCTCAAGCTGGGTAGCCCCCAGCCAATAAGTTGCCCCGTCACTGGCCACCTGTCTCACTGGGTGCGTGGGACTTAGGGTATACTACCTGACAAGTGGTCAGTAACTACGGCACCAAATAATACAAGAACAAGCAAGAAACCTGCACTTAAACTTGGAAGTTGGAACATTTTCAACATGATGACTGGTCTCTCAAGTCCCCTGGACATAGAGGACACGTAAAAATGCCCCCATCAACAAAGAACTTCTAAACCTCAAGGAAAGATGGCTCGCTGACTCTGGCACTTTGAAAGAAAATGATTATACCGTCTGGCAAGGAAAAGAAAAAGGGGAAGCTAGACAGCATGGAGTTGGTTTCGCCATCAGAAACACTCCCCTGAGCGCAAATTGGTCACACTAAGACAGAGTGAATTCGCTTCCTACCTCTTAACACATCACTAGGGCCTGTAAATGCAGTGGTACCTCACCTTACGAAATTAATCCGTTCCAGAAGTGGTTTTGTAACCTGATCTTTTCGTAAATTGAGCCGCATTTTACATGTAAAAGGCCTGATTCGTTACAAGACCACCAATACTACCCCCTAAACCCTTTAACAATTATAAAAGCATGCCTTTAAAGGCCTCCTTCTGCTTCAATATCGTACCGATGGTAGACGGGTTTGGCCATATTCCTTTGCAATATCACTCAACCGCATGCCATGAGCCTGTTTCTTCTTTTCACTCGCACCAGAAATCACTTTCACCAGGAATTACTCGTGAGTGTGTGCGAGTGTGTGTGTGTGTGTGTGTATGTGGGTGGGTGCATGTGTGTGCTTGTCTGTTGACCATGTCTTCTTAGCAGAGTTATAATCTTATTTCCCTTTGGCGACTTTAATGTGAGAGTAGGTTCATGATGCATGGCCCGTATGCCTTGGTAGCTTTGGTGTGGGAAATTATGCACATAACATGAACTCTGCATTACCAACACTTTCTTCTCAGTGAAAGCCCACCACAGAGTTTCTAGGATGCACTCCCGATCGAAACATTGGCATCAGCTGGACCTCATCATTGCCAAGCATCACCACAAACTATGACTGCTATAGCAGAAAACGTGGCTCATTTCAATCGTCTACTTGCAGCAAACCTGATGACTGACGCCAACATGAGACAGGCTGACAACTACTGGCAACATCTTAAAGAAATCACCAATTCATCCGATGTGTATGCACTTGGGAAGAGGAAAACAAAGAGCAACGACTGGTTTGATGCCAACCTTGCAACTCTTCATCCCCTTATTGAAGTCAAGCGCTCTGCACTTCTAAAGCACAAGAAGTCCCCAACATCTAGGACTCTGGATGCCTTAAGAACAGCAAGGAACCAAATAAAAAAAAGAAGCCAAGTCCAGCGCCAACCAGTTCTGGACAGACCTTTGCGAGAGAATACAGGCTGATGCAGACTCCGGAAACATCAGAGTCATGTACCAAGGCATCAAGATTGCAATTGGATGAACACAGAGCAAGACCGCACCATTGAAATCAGCATCTGGTGAGGTAATTAAAGACAAATCGAAGCAAATGGAGAGATGGATGGAACATTACTCAGATCTGTACACAAGAGAAAACACGATATCACAGTCAGCTTTGGATGCCATAGAGAGACTGCCAAAAATGCGCAAACTAGGCGAGTTGCTAACCAAAGATGAACTGAAGGAATCAATCGATAAGCTCCCCACCGGGAAATCACCTGGAAGTGATGGCATTCCTGCATAAGTTTTCACCTTTGGCAAGCTAACTCTACTGGATCCATTATATTAGCTCCTGTGTCAATGCTGGAATGAAGGAGCTGTTCCACAGGAAATGAGAGACTCGACCATTGTGACTCTGTACAAGACCAAAGGCAATAGAAGTGATGGTAACAACTACCGTGGGGTCTCATTGCTAAGCATTTTGGGCAAACTCTTTGCTCACATTGTACTCCAGAGAGTTCAGAAGCTTGCAGATAGGGTGTACCTTGAATCACAGTGTGACTTCAGATCCAAAATATCAACAGTTGACATGATCTCACTACACCACAAGAAAACTCACACTCACTGCAAAACTCACACTCACTGCAAGAAAAATGCAGAGAGGAACAGCAGAAACTCTACACAGCATTTAAAGATCTAACTAAGGCCTTCGATCTAGTGAGCAGAGACAAACTCTTTAAAATACCGCCCCTGATCAGGTGTCCTCCAAAGCTACTCAGCCTCATCAAATCATTTCACGACAGAATGATGGGCATTGTTCAGTATGAAGGAAGCACATCAGAATCATTCAGCATCAAAAGCGGTGTCAAGCAGGGTTGAGTACTGGCCCCTACCCTCTTTGGCATCTTTGCTCCGCTCCTGAAATAAACTTTCAATACGGCAGTAGAGGGCGTCTACTTGCACACTAGATCTGATAGTAAGTTGTTTAACCTGGCTCACTTGAGAGCTAAAACCAAAGTCAGGGAAGTCCTTATCAGGGACATGCTTTCTGCAGATGACGCTGCCATGACTGCTCCTTCTGCGTCAGACCTGCAGAGTCTAATTGACCGTTTCTCTGTGGCCTGTGAGAAGTACAGCTTCACCATCAGCCTAAAGAAAACAACTATAATGACTCAAGGGACACCAGTTGCCCCCACCATCACAATCTAGGATTACAGTCTGGAAGTGGTTCACAATTTTATTTATTTAGGGTCCAGAATTTTAGACAATCTTTCCCTTGACACCGAGCTGAGAATAAGAATTGGTAAAGCTGTACGGTAAACTGGCAGAAGGTAAACGACCAGTAGGACGCCCCAAACTTCATTTTAAAGACGTCAGCAAAGGAGACATGAAGAGCACAGGAATAAATACCAACACCTGGGAGACACTGCCTAGTGACAGGACATCTTGGAAGAAAGACACTCGTAAAGCTCTCTCCAGAGGTGAAATATTACTTGCTACTGTTGCTGAGGCCAAAAGGACCAGAAGGAAAGCCAGTGTAACACAGGCTCCAGGAGATACAAGGTTCATATGCCAGAACTGCAGGTGTGTGCAAATCACGGATTGGCCTAGTCAGCCACACCAAGAGCTGCATTTCTGCTTCTTCGATTGCTGAACCAGCAGGGAAAATGTTTGATGGTTGTGGTGTGAGCTGCACCTTCCCTTTCTCCTCCTTCATGGCTGAAGTGCCCTTGAGCAAGGCAACTACTCTCCATGCACTGCAATGTGTGTGGCAGCCCACTGCTCAGAGTGTGTGGTCTCACTTTGGATGGGTTAAACACAGAGCCCTGAGTTGGCTGAAATGGTCACCAGCCTCCCTGCAGCCCTAATTAGGATTAAATGGTTCAGAAAATAAAAACGGCTTCCTGAGTGTCATCTCTCACAGAGAAAATACATTATAAAGAGAAAAACCATGTCCAGAAAAATCCAGGCAGTGACTACAGTACTGACTTTCATGCTACTCTACAAATGCTATCAGCATTTAATAACTCAAAAAAAAGAAAAAAATCTGAGATACAGAGGTCTGAAACAAGGGTATATATTTTTTTTAATTTTATGTAAATGCATAGGTTCTGTCATCTATAACAATTCTATCAGTAAAATATTATACATGTGTGTGTGAATGCCTTTCTATGGTTAAGCTCACTCACTCATTTGCTGAGCCACATTGTCCTAGTATGATCATGGGGAGGCTAGCACCTATCTCTCCGGACATAGAAAAGGGCAGGGTATACCCTGAATAGTTCATCAGTCCATCACAGGTCCAAAACACACAACAATTCACACTCACATTCACACCAAAGGGCAATTTGCAAACGGCAATTAGCCTTATATGCATGTCTTAGGAGGAAACCAGAGTGTACTCAGGAAGTCCATGCAAGAAAGTGGCAGAACATGTAAATATCTCACAGAAAAGCCCAAGATCAGGAAAATAAACTGTAGATTTGGATAAATATGTTTACATAAACATCTAATTATTCATTTTCTAAGCCACTTAATCCAAATTAGGTTCCCAAGAAGGCTGGTGCCAGACTCTGCCAACTCTGGGCAAGAGCAGGGTACACCCTGAACAGCTTTTAAATAACCAACAAAACAATTTGATTTTCGGTCCACCTAAACTTATTTAGTAGCCCCATAGGTGCACATACACAGAAATATTGATAATGAAATTAGCATAAAAATAGTACAAAAAAGTATTAAAAGCACATCAAGCAGTAAGGAGCCCATCCCAACTAACTCCTAGCAAAAGCAGGAAACATCTTGCCAGTTTATCACAGGGCCAACACACACAAAAATACTCACACTAACACCTAGGGGAGTAAAACCCAGGTCCTTCTTACTGTGAAACAAATCCCAACCAGATTAATCTTCCTTATAATAATAATAATAATAATAAATATAGCTTCATTATTAAACACATTTAAAAAATAAAATAGATAAACAAAAACAGTTCCTGCTTTGTCTTGGGGTTTAAATGTTTTCCACAGAAATTCGTCATCAATGGAGATGTTCCAGTAACTTGCATTCCCTAAATCTTCCAGGATGCTCCAGAAAGAAAAAATGGCCCTACAATAAACATCAAAAACTATTTACACTTTTACTCCCCGAGATCCAAAAGAACGCTATAGCAGGACTGCACAGCCACATTGTACGTGACATTTCCAAAATAATTAAATAAAGTATTTTAAATATGTCTCCAGAGTGTGTGAATGAAGCATATACAGCACACTGTATATAAAAACTAAAATTTCACGGGTGCGCGCTTTAGCAACGGGTGCGCGCACCGCAACGCCAAAAAGTGTAGAGCAAGCTAAAAGTTCAAGCTAATGTCAGCCATGCGAGATAAAAAAATAATTATTACACTTCAAGCAAAAAAGCAAAAAAAAAAAAACAAACATAAAATCGAGAAAACACTTTTGTTTTAAATATTTGTGTTAAAAGTGTTACTTAAACGCTGTCTAGATCACAAAATATTTTGGCTGCAGGTAATTTATTAATAAAAGGTAATAAACGTCTCTTAAACATATAAATAAGACTGTTGTTGCAGTTGTTGTTTAATCAGCGTTGGTACTTACATGCTTCCCAGACGCGTTCCCTCAGCTGTGCCAGGCCAGGCCAATCTTTGCGCATGCGCACGACACCCCCGTTCAAGGTGGAGAAAAGCCCTTTTAGGCAGTGTTAAATATACACGTGTGTGAGGCTGGGCATGATAAAAATATCTCTCTGTGGCTGTGGGCTTCCAGCTTTCCATCTGAAGAGGTCAAGGTTGTGTGTAAATAAGCTCAGCAAATACTATTTAAACTATTTATGAGCTTGTTTGATGATTGCATGGTGTGTGTGTGTGTGTGTGTGTTTAGGGCGGTTTACATAAAGCACTATTGGGAGTAATACACACATAACCCAGTGCCATCCAGGAGACAATCCCACCGCCATGCACTCAATTGCTCTGTCGCTTAATCCTACAAGGGTGGGAAGGAGGCTGTAGCCTATGTCAGCCGACACTAGGTGAAGACAGGGGACACTTGAGCAACTCTCCAGACCATCACAAAGCCAACAAAACCATTCACTCCCACCTCGGGTCAATTTGGAACAAGTAATTATCCTAATGTGCATGTCTTTGGACTGTGAGAGGAAACCCACGCCAGCACAGCGATAACATGTAACTCGTATGGAAACAGGGCCTTCTTGTTGTGAGACGGATGTCCTACTCCAGTGGTCTCCAACCTTTTTGCACCAGGGACCAGTTTTATGTATGAAAATGTTTCCGCGAACCGGTTAGAGTCTACCCCGCAGTCTTGCTTTGGTGGCGGTCACCACAGAAAACCCTGCCTCACAAAGATATGTGGTTGGAAACAGAAGAAGGGCTGTCAGTGCTTCTGCAGCAATGTCAAAACCAGTAGTTTTTTTTTTTTTCAAAATAAAATCCGGAAGCTCTAATGAAAAACTATTATTTGTACCATAAAAGATTTGTTTGCAGACCGGTATCAAATGATCCATGGACTGGTACTGGTCCGTGGAGGGGGGGGTTGAAGACCCCTGTCCTACACCACCTGTCACTGACTTTGGAAACCTCACTCACTCATTTGCCAAACCAGTTATTCTTACCAGGGTTACAAAGAGGTTGGAACCTATATCAGCCATCATCAGGTGAAGATGGGGCACAACCGGAACAGCTCACCAGACCAACACACTTACACCTAGGGGTGTGATGTCTTTAGACTGTGTAAGGAAACTAGAGTAGCCAAAGGAGGAAACCATGCAAACAACAACAGAAACGTCTGATACTTGAACCCAGAACCCTCGTGTTGTGACGTGGATGTGCCAACCACTACACTCCTAAGCTTCCAACTTTGGAAAGTTTTTTATGTGAAAGTAAAACTGTACCACCATTCTCCCAGTGTTCTTGTGTGACATTGTTTGATTGTTTAACAATTTAAACTGCTATATTGTCAACTTACACATGAACAGCTGAGGCGCAAATGGCTCCGTTGGATATTTAAGGCTGTATTTTGCATAGAGTTGATGTTGGCATATTAAAGCAGCGAAAATACCAAAATGTACAGGATATAGATATTTACGACCCTGGGCAGACATTCTTATCCAGAGCAGTTCACTATTTTTTTATTCAACTGTGCAAATGAGATTTAAGGTCCTTGCTCCAGGGCCCAATAGTGGTGGTACTGGGGATTGATCCTACAACCTTCAGACCAGTAACCCATTGCCTTAGCCACTGAGCCACCAGTCTGGGATCCTAGTGAAGCATGTCCAATGACGATACACATATACTGTACCCTGGGACTAAGATGGTTCATTCATACTTTAATTTCTGAAGCAGCTTGATCCTAATTAGGGTCATTAGGAGGCTAGCGTCCATCTCAGCCAACTCTGGGTCAGGCCACTGGAGTACCAACACATTGTCACATCTCGGGTGATATTTAACAGTCAATTAGCCCACTGCATGTTTTTGGACTGCGGGAGAAACTGGACTACCCAGAGGAAATCCATGCAAGCACATGGAGAACATGCAAACTCCACACACAGATGCCCATGCATGGGAATCAAACCCAGGACCTTCTTGCTGTGAGGAGAACGTGCTAATCACTGTGCCACTGTTCCTCCTATTAAAATGCTGTTTTTTGATCAAACAGATATATTCTATGCAGTATATTTACTGGGTCACACATGCCCTGATAACAAGGTTTATACAGTATAGGTAGCTACTGCAATAAATACAGTACTCTGAACATCTCTAACTTTTTAATTGTATAAGGGGAAAAATAAAATACTGTAACAACAAAGACACAACAGCTATATGGAAAGAAACAGGTTCTAATATCCTACACAGCCATAATACAATACCTTAAGCATAGGCTGTTATTTTTGAGAAGTGACCATAATAGTTCAGTCTTAAATCTTGAAACCATGACAACAATATACCAACAACCAAACTGTAGGGTGGAAGAACTACAGTAATCTATTTCATCCTGACACAAAGTTGCTCTCTCTGACACTTTGTAAAAGCGACCTGGTGTTGTTTATGGACCAGTTGAAACACTTCAGCTGAGCAAGCTTGATCTCAGCCTTGGATAACACACATAAATACAACCCTGTAGTATTACCTAATACAGGGTGACCCAATAAAACCTCCAACATTTAAATATAAATTAAAAATAAATAATTGCAGATAATTAACTTATTATTTGCACCCTTGAAGTAATACACTTGTTTCCCTCTGAGTGAGTTAGGCCACCCCAGGTACACATGCACAGCAGTTCATAAAGAGGCGGGTGGGATTGCATGTCATGGAGGGGGCATGTGCATGCTTACACCCCTCTTTAGTTGGTGGTGGTCGTGTGATGGCGAAAGCAATACTTGGCTGGTGGGAATTGGATACGACTGAAATTAGGGGTGAAAATGGGAAGAAAAAATGTGAGAGCTTTTTTGGGGTCACCCTGTATTTCTGCATGCCCCCAGATCTGATTTAATCATTATTATTATCTTATTTTTCTAAACTGTAACAAGAAATATTTTACTTGTTAAGAACGTGTGATTGCAAACATGAACATTTTCGTTCTATCGATATATAAAGAAATTCTGATTGCAGGGGGAAAAAAGGAAATTCCCATTAAAATCGTAATTCTTGGATTGGGGCTTAAAAGTTCCAGATTGTAGCAGTAACAGTCTAAACCAAGCATACATTTACATGCTACAACCACTACAGTTTCTTCAAACACCACCTGCTACAGCTTCATATACGCTGCAAAGTTGAGCTTGAGTCTGATTGGTCAGATGAAACTGCAGAGTTGACCCAATAAAATCTCGCACATTTTAAAAGTAAATTAAAAAAGATGATTAAAGATAATCAATGTATGATTTACTCACATGAAAATTCATTCAATGGAGTTTATATTTATTATATTTTAAAGATCATCCTCCACACAGTCGTCATCTGTACACACATGGAGGTGATTTTTGAAGGCTGCCATGGCTTGTCCAGTGGCCCAGCATTGATCTCCTGCTCAATAGCAACCTTAAGGACGTCAAGAACTTGCTGCTGATAAGTATACACTCATGAAAAAGTCACAAGGGGAGAGGTCGGGGAGCCCACGTAACGAGATCACCTGATTACCTGGGCACATCTGAATGGCTGTGTGCGTAATGTAGCTCCGTCTTACTGAAACCACACAAGATGAGCTCGGGCTCCCACCAGACCTGAGCACCACCTGTCCTGCCTTCATGTTTCACGAGTGCAAATAATAATTTGATTATATTTAAGCTTTGTATTAAATTTACCTTTAAAACGTGGGAGAGTTTTCTGGTATCACTCTGTATTATGCACTACAGTACTCCTGTGCTCCACTATAAATGTAGCTGATAATCCTCCGATATTAAAAATATATAAAGGGATCCCTCACTTTCCGCTGTTAATTGGGACCGAGATCCCCCCGCGATAACTGAAATCCGCAAAGTAGGATCAACGGATCAACCACCCCCCAACCCCCTCTGACTGACATATACATACATGAATATATGTATATCATTTCAATAAATACACATTCAATGCTATAAATGCTTATAATAACAATTAAACATTAAAAAATAATGCATAAGATGTAAATAAAATATAAATACACACAAACACGCACACACGCAGATGCGCACAACACAAAAATGTAGTTTTGATGGGAGATTTTGGGTTGTTTTTTGTTTGTTTAGGGTTTTTTAGCATAATCGGCCTTGTTTTTGTGGCATTTTCCTGAACCTTGTCCCCTTCTTCCTTAATTTCCTTATTTCTTATTTTGATGAATATTAAAAAAAGAAAAAAAACGTGATGCACTGAAGCCACATAAATTGAAGCGCGAAGTAGCGAGGGATCCATGCATATATATATATATATTTTTTTTTTTTGCTGTTTAATTAATAAAAGGATATATAACTGTTGATTATTTGCTGCGAGATAAGAGGATTGAAACACTTGGGACATGCCAACACCAAGAAAAGAAACAACTTCAGTGTGAGAAGAACTCCAAATACTGTCCATATCACATTACATCACACTGTCGCTGATTACTTTCCTGTAACACCATGACCCGCCCCCCTTTCCTTGCATGCCTAAGTGTATATTATATACGTATGTATGTGGGATGAGCCCAAGTCAGGTTGACTCGCTTCCCATCATGCCGTTTTCTCTTCAGGTTTGTTCACCTCGTAGCCCTCAGCTTCAATTCCTTTCTGTTTTAAGGTTAAGGTGCAGCCAAGAAAGGATGAGATAAAGCTTGATAAGCAGAAATGCGCTGAGCCGGACTGAAGGCCAGAAATTGCTGAATGGAGAAGAGAATGGAAAAAAATAATCAGGAATTAGAGGAACTCTGGGACAGAAACAGGGCAGCCAAAGGGCGGCAAACTTCGGAAAACTTTCTGTGAGAACTCTTGGTGAAATATTCCAAGTTGGAAATGGACTATATTAACTGGAAATTTATACAGTATGCAAGTATTTTCCACACATGTATGCAAATATCTCTCATCCAAATTTCTAACATATTTTAAACTACAATTGACATGATTTAATATTTGCTCATAAAAATTTTAATACCGGGCATGGTGGTGTAGTGGTGGTTATCACATATACCTCAAAGCAAGAAGCAGGGATCCCAGCAAGGTTTAGAAAAAATAGAGGAAACTGGTTCCGAAATAGAGGAAATTAAATATTTCAGCTGGGAGGGGGGGTCAAAGGGGCTGCAGGGCCCCTGAAACTGAAAAAAATAGCGGAATTCCGCTAAATAGTGGATATCTGGGATCCCTGAAGAAAGTTCTGAGTTTGACGAGGGGGTTTCTGAGTGGAGTCTACATCTTCTTCCTGCCCTTGATTGTGGTTCCCTCTAGGTATTCCGGTTTCCACCCACAGACCAAAGACATGCACATCAGGCAAATCGACTATTCCAAATTGCCCCTAGGTGTGAGTGTGGGTATGAATGGTTGTGTGTACTGGCTTTACAATGGCCTAGCAAGCCGTTTCTGGTGTACCCTGCCCTTACCCTGAGTTGGCCAAGATAGGCTTCAGTCGTCCCCAGTAGGATTATGAGAGAATCTTTACTATGTGGTGCCATGGTTAGCACAACCGCCTCACAGGAAGCCCTGGGTTCAAGTCCTGGGCTTGGCAAGGGGATTTCTGTGTGGAGTGTGCAGGTTCTCACTATGCTTGCATGAATTTCCTCCAGTTACTTGGGTTTCCTCCTACAGTCATTCCCCCCACCCACGGAAAAAATATCATATCTCCCCTCTAAATTCAAATCTGGGACCCTGGTTCTCCGAGGCTGCTACACAACTCACTGTCCCACCATGCCACCCCTATCTTTTACTCGTTCCAATCATATTAATTGTTAATGAACCTGAATAGATAGTAGGGATATTAGATCCTGCTATGAGGAACACTCACACTGAGTAGGTTATTCTCAACTGCAGTCAGGCCCGGTAGCAGCTGTGTGCTGGCGTCTCGTCTAACCCAGGCTGGATTATAGCAGATGGAACTTTCTTTAGGCCAGTCCTCTTTACCAGGTAACCCAATCAGCCTTTAAATAAACATTGTGCCAGAGCACAAAGACAAGATTAAAAACATACAGTTTGTGAATGATTCGAGCCTTGATTCAATGATTTTTAATGAAAATTTAAATCTGTACTGACTCAAAGATCTTTTGAAGCTGCTGGAACTCCGAGTATCCCTGGAACAAAGGTCTGTTCAACAGTAAAGTAGGAAGACATCAGTGCAAGAATAACACAAGGGGTACCATGGAAACCTTGGGTCTGCACTCACTTTAGCAGGAAAAGCTCAGCGAAGATGCAGCCAGCGCTCCAGATATCAACAGAGGACATGTAGCCTGAATGAAGCAACACCTCGGGAGCCCTGTACCACAGAGTTACTACCTATACACACACACACACACACACACACACACACACACACACACACACACAAACACACACCTCTACATTATAGTGAGTAGAGTCACTGCTGTACTCTGGAGTACTGCAGAAAGAATCAGGATGTACGTACGCAGGGTGTGAGAGCTATACGGTTCGTGTAGATCCTCGCCAAGCCCAAGTCTGCGATCTTCACCTCACCACGACTGCTCAGCAACACGTTACATGGCTTGAGGTCACGGTGAAGGACAGTGTTCATGTGAAGGAAGTCAAGGCCATGCAGGAGCTGCCGCATCACATCCTAGTGTATTAAAGGACAGAAGGGAAAGAACAGGCCTGGACATTGTTCACATTCACTCGCCTTAACGAACTGTTTAATCCTGTGCCATATCATTATGTAATGGTGACATAGCAGCGAGCGCACGTCCGCATCACAGCAAGAACGTTCCGGGTTCAAGTCCCGTACGGTTCTGTGTGAAGTCGGCATGTCTTCCCTGGGTTTTCTCGGAGTATTTCAGTTTCATCCCACTAACTAAAGCCGTGCCCATTAGGCTAACCGGCTAATCAAAATTGCCCCAGTTCTGAGTGTGAATGTAAATAGATGTGAATAGTAGTATGTGGGTGTTTCCCGTTGACGCTCTGGCAAGCCGCTCAGGGTGTAGGCCGCCTTGGCCCTCGAGCATTCCTGGTAGGATCAAGCAGTTTGGTAAATGAATGATTGACATGAATAACCTTCCATGATGTGGAACCAGAAATGCAGGAATCTCTCTCCAACGTTTCTATTTCCTTTTAGCTGAATGGAGTAAAATGACATTACACACACACACACACACACACTCAAATATATGACACACAGACAAATAAAAGATTGTCACATCAATGAATAAGGCCAGGCTTAAAAAATTCTTTGTTGGCAATAACATGATAAAAAAAGATTCACCCAGGAGGGAGGAAATTTTTTTTTTTGCCTGTGCAGGCCACCGGGATTCACTGGGAAATTATTTTCATACGTCATGCTATATTATGTATGTGATGTTGTAAACACAGTAGAACGAAATAAATATATTATATTTGAAATCAACATACTGAATATTAAACTTTATTCTTTTAATATCGTAATCAACAGAGTATCAAGGTTTCTTCAACATGTCATGTCACATCAGTCAGCCATATCCCCTGGAAATTTTACAAGACTCGAGACCTCTTTTACGGGTTCATTCAGCCAAGGTTTGATAAAATTCGAGCACTTTTTAAAGACTTTTCAGTCACAAATATTGCATTTTCAAGGACTGCTTTCATCAACTTTTTTTGCAATATCATTACAATATCATTACAAGCAAGATGTTTGTAAGCATAGCCAACACATAATTCATGACATTTTAACAAAAATACTTGGAGAAACTGTAAGTTAAATGTCATATTTAATCACATTCACGCTGATAAGCTGACACACACACACACACGGTAGAGACGAGGCACGTGTACATAGACACGATACAGAGACAAGACGCGCCCGCACACACACGGTACAGAGACAAGGCGCGCGTGAGCACACACAGTATAGAGACGAGGTGCACGTGTGCGTACGTACACACACACACACACACACACACACGGTATAGAGACAAGGTGGTGCGTACACACATGGTACAAAGATGATATGGCCAGTATATATATATATATATTTTTTTTTTTTTTTTCCTTCTATGCTCAGATGGGGTTTTTATGTACAATTTTGGCCCAACCGGCCATATTACCGCCAACAAAGATATTTTTAAGGCTAGCCTAAGGTTCTCTCACCTTTATTTTGTCTCTGCCAAGACCGGTCTCGGGCACTGTACTGAGGTAGGACGACAGATCCTGATCAATGTACTCGAACACCAGCATCAATTTCAAACCTGGTTTCCTCAGAACAACTGACACGTCCAACAACCTTCAAAAAAAAAGGTCTAATAGTTTTCATTAATATTGTTATTATTATTATTCTCCCCCTCCACCAGTGCAGTTAACTGGGTTATCAAAGACCGGTCATGTCCATGTCTCACTATGTCTCATGTCTCACTGTCTATGGTGAGAGGTTCATTTAAAAGAACCAGTGTGGACTTTTAATAAGAGTAGCTGCAAAAACCATCAGTGGGTTTCTGCCTTGCGATGGCCTGGCAAGCTGTCCAGAGTCGGCTGAGGTGGGCATCAGCCTCCCCGCAGCCCAAATTAGGATTAAGTGGTTCAGAAAATGAATGAATTATTCACCCACAGAGAAACGCTCTGGTTAGCTGTCTGTAGCCACTATTTATATTATTACACAAAATGTATAGTGTATAGTGTCAGAGGAAGTTTTAAAACATGTGACTTAAAGATATTTTATTGTTTTTTTAATTTTCAGTTATTGGTTGGTGAGTTCAACACAACCCTGCTCATCAAATAAACACTTATTACTTACACTGCCTCCATTATTATTGGTGCCCCTTTTTAAGATGTTTTTTTTCCCGAAAATATAATATTGGACCACAATGGAAAAAAAAGGAGAAAATTCAACCTTGTATTCAAGTACATTTATTCAGTGGGGGAAAAAGTCCTGTATTAAGAAATAATTTCACATTGAATCATGTGTGCCACAATTACTAGCACCCCGGATGGTAATACTTTGTTCAACCCTCGTTTACCACAAACAGCGCCTAATCTTCTCCTATAATGTTCCTCAAGATGGGAGAATACAGAAAGCGGGATCTCCGTCCATTCCTCTGTGCAAAATCTCTTTAAATTATCCGGCGACCTGGGTCCTCTCCTCTACACTCTCCTGTTCAGCTCACTCCACAGGTTTTCAATGAGGTTGAGATTTGGGGACTGAGCTGGTAATGGGACGAGCTTGATTCTATCTCTGGTAAACCACTGCTGTGTAGATTTGGCCACGTGTACGGTCATCATCCTGCCGAGAGACCCAGTGACGACCCATCTTCAGCTTTCAGGCAGAGGCCACCAGATTTTGATTTAAAATGTCCTGGTATTTCAAAGCATTCATGATGCCATGCAGCCTAACAGGGTTCCCAGGGCCTCTGGAAGAGAAACAAGCCCATAGTATCACCAATCCTCCTCAAAACTTCCCAGTGGGCATCAGGTGCTTTTTTGCATGCTAATCTTTTGTGCTCTGCCAGACCCATTTAGACTGTTTGTTGCCAAAAAGTTCTGTCTGACCAAAGCAAATAGTCCCAGCTGAAGTACCAGTTCCACAACAGCAACTCCTGATGTTTACGTTTATGAGTGTGAGTGAGAAAAAGTTTTTTCCCTGCATGCCTCCCAAACAGCTTGTTGACCCATAGATGGCACCTGACAGATTTTTTGGAGACTTTGTGACTGCAAGATGTCGCCATTAGTTATATTTCTTTAATAGTCAGCTTTGGAGAACTTTTTGTTTCTCTTACCATCCTCCCCACTGTGTGTGGTGGCAAATAACCTTCTGTCCTCGTCCAGGCTCATTTACCATAGTTCCGGTTGTTTTAAACTTCCTGATCGCACTGACAGTAGACATGCGCAAGGCAAGGGGAGACTTTCTTGTAGCTATTGCCGGATTTGTGGTCGACACACATCTGCTTTACTTGAACGGTGTTTTTATTTGTCTTTCTCATGTTAAAGAGTGGATAAGAGAAATGACCTCTGTGTCACATCATATTTATACCCCAGGGAAACAGGAAGTGATGACTTAGTAATAAAATGTTCCTAGATACTATAAACTTTGTAGACTACTGTATAAATGACAGAAATACTTCAATTCCATTTATTTTCTCGGAGTTGTAAGTGGTGCCAGTAATTGTGGAACAGGTGATTTTCTGCAAAATTATTATTTCTTAATCAGAGATTTTTTTTTTCCCTTTAAAATTCACTTGAGTTGAAGGTTACAGTTTTCAGTGTGAGAGGAACTTCTGCAATAAAACTTTTATTTATTTTAAGCCGTTAACTCATCTTAACCAGGAGTGCCGATAATTATGGAGGGCAGTGTATGTACGGGGTAAAACTAGATTATGATACAAACACATCCAAAATTAAAAAAGAAATTTCATAGAATAGAATTTTAGTAAATGTTATAAACATCATACTCCAAATCAATTAGCATACAGTATTGTTTTTAATTAATACCAATCTGGCAAACAACACATAAGTGTTGACACCTTGTGGTCTCTTCTGGTCATAATTTGTTTAGATTTAGCATTCATTCATTTTCTAAGACGCTTAATCCTAATTAGGATTGTGAGGAGGCTGGTGCCCATCTCAGCCGACTATGTTTGGGGGAATGGTACACCCCGAACAGCTTGCCAAATCAACACTCATTCATTCATTCATTTTCTGAGCCGCTTAATCCTAATTAGAGTCACGGGTAGGCTGGTTCCTATCTCAGCCGACTCCAGGCGATGGCGGGGTACACTCTAGACAGCTTGTCAGGCCAGTGCAGGGCCAATACTCAATACAATACCACTATTCAAACTCACTCTCACACCTAGAGGAGAGATGGAACAGTCAGTTAGCCTACTGTGCATGTTATTTGGACTGTGGGAGGAAACTGGAGTACCTGGAGGAAACTCACGTAAGCACATGAAAGCACGAGAACATGAAAACTCCACACAGAAACAACCAAGCTGGGAACTGAACCAAGGATCTTCTTGCTGTGGGGTGGGCATACTAACCACTACACCACCATGCTGCCTTTTTAAGATTTATTTCAATTTGTTTTTATATAAGCTTACTTTCCTTACCCAAATAGCTTAGTTTGGACTAAATTTGCAATCTGGTAGGACTTTGTCAGTTTATTGATAATCATCAATTACTATATTTATGATTTATTACTATAGCATGCTCACCTTACAGCAGGAAGGTCATGGATTCAAGTCCTGGGCTTGGCAAGGGTGTTTCTGAGTGGAGTCTGCATGTTCTTTGTCTGACTATGAATGTGTTGGCCCTTCGATGGTCTATGGAGCTGTTCTGGGTGTACTCCACCTTCTCCCAGTGTCAACTTTTCTTTTATAAACTGTTCTTACTTCACTACATTTGGGTGGTTGAAATATCCTATTTTCCTCAACAGCGCCACCTCGCGGATCATGAACTGCGGGATGCCTGCATCCGGGTCACTGCTGATCATGAGCTTCTTCACCGCTACGAGGCGCTGTTTGTCACCGATCTCCCTCGCTTTGTACACTTTCCCGTAGGCACCTTCGCCAATTTCTGCTAATATTTCATAATTCAAATTCTCCAAAGTGGGTTCATCCATATTCTGCTAATGACAGAAGAGAAATTACATGAAATGAAAACAAACAATAAATAAAAGGAGGCAGTGAACATGGAGAAACACATTTTATAACGAGTATGCTAATCTTTTATAGGGTGGCTAATAATCACGTGACACGAGTGGTTGCCATGTACAGACTACACCGCCTGTTTACCTGTAAATTAGCATAGTCTCATACAACTCTATCTTGTGTGTCTCAGTCCTGCAGGAATGCTATTTTTGTACAAGTACTATGTAATACAGCAACAGTGGTTTATATTTGGGTGTGCGTGCGAATTGGACTGGCCATTTAGTCATATTTTATCCTTAAAAGGTGTTAACTTTAACTCCCATTTAACAAAACTGAGAATATTAATAATTAAAAACGTGCTAAAATAAAAAAAATACGTTTCCAGAATTAATGTAATTTATTACAATACTGTACACAAATGTGAGGCAAACATGTTAATTAAACTGTATACTATTACTTTATGCAAATGTCAACATTCATACAGTAACTGATTTATGATCCCATATTATCTACCAAAATCTACAACCTTAAAAATACATACCTTTCGCTTGGTTTTTAACCAAAAACCCTCAGAAATTGTGGCTAATTAGAAAAGACATGAGTGACGAGTTAGGAACTTTCCCATCACCGTCCAGCACGGGTTGCCAGATTACAAAACTTTAGTGTACGATTACAAATTAGTACAGTTCTGTATATCTGAAGAGAAAATTAAACTAAAACAATAAACCTGGCAACCACTTTCCAGACAGCCTTTACAAAATGTAGTGGTTGATGTCAGGGAAAACCATTTATAATTCCTAGAAAACAAAAATCTTGTGTTCTTACAATTTGTCTGTCTTCCTTTCGGCTCTTTCCCTTTCACTTGGGAGTCGCCACAGCGAATCATCTGAATCGCACGTTTAATTTGGCAGAGGTTTTTACGTCGGATGCCCTTCCTGTCACAACCCTTTTAGCAAGGGACAGAAACACGCTGACGACTTTGCAGCTACTCTTTACCAAAGTCAGCAATGGTTCTTTTACATGCCTCTCACTATAGACGGTGAGAGACATGTCCCGCCTTTGATAACCCAGTTAGCCGCACTGGGGGTCTGGGGGGGCAGTGACAACCTTGTGGAGAGTGGGACTCGAACCCCCAACCTTTGGATCAGCGATCCAGCGCCCTATACCACTCGACCACCACTGCCCGTGTTCTTACAATTTGAACATGATAAATTGAATGAGAGATTCGATTTAAAAGTTGCGGACACGCTGTTGCAAATCCTGGACAAAGTTCCAGTACGTCCTGTACACTGGACTCGTAGGACACGGTTTAAATACTAATTACACCAGAATGGCCTTTAAGTGATCCATGAGATGAGCGGTGAAATTATACAGATGAGGAGGAGGGAGGGATAGAGAGGAAAAGTGTTGCTGTGTTTACCTGTTTAGGTTAAGGACAAAGGCCAAGTCCCACTGGCATCACTGTCAGTGGATAGTTTGGCTTAGCAACTAAAGATTAATACAGAGCACTCTTAGAGTGTAAACCTCCACCAAGGCCAGCAATCTCCCAGATCATTCACACATTTACTTGCTTGCTGAATCTCTTAATTCCACTATGGCAGTTGGGGGATGAAGCCAATCTCAGCTGACATGGTACAGTGGCAGGGTACACCCTGAACACCTTGCCAAACAATCCAAGACAGTGGTACCACACACACACACACACACACACACACACACACTAGTTGGAAGTGCTAATTAACCTAATGTGCATGTATTTGGACTGTGGAAGTGGACCAGGGGACCCAGTCTCCTCTGGAAACCCATGCAAACATGGGAAAAACTCCACATAGAAACAAACATTTGGTTTCATGCCAAGAAAGAGCACCACAGATGCAGTGTTTGCCTTGAGGATGTTAATGGAGAAGTACAGAGAAGGTCAGGGGGAGCTGCATTGTGCCTTTGTGGATCTGGAGAAAGCATATGACAGGGTGCCGAGAGAAGAACTGTGGTATTGCATGAGGAAGTCTGGAGTGGCAGAGAAGTATGTTAGAGTGGTGCAGGACATGTATGAGAGATGTAAGACAGTGGTGAGGTGTGCAGTCGGTGTGACACAAGAGTTCAAGGTGGAGGTGGGCCTGCATCAAGGGTCAGCTCTCAGCCCCTTCTTGTTTGCTATGGTGATGGACAGGCTGACAGACGAGGTTAGACAAGATTCCCCATGGACTATGATGTTTGCAGATGACATTGTGATCTGTAGTGAGAGCAGAGAACAAGTGCAGGAAAATCTAGAGAGGTGGAGGTATGCCCTGGAAAGGAGGGGAATGAATATTAGCCTCAGTAAGACAGAATACATGTGCATGAATGACAAGGACCAAAGAGGAACGGTGAGATTACAGGGAGCAGAGATAAGGAAGGTGGAGGATTTTAAGTACTTAGGCTCAACAATCCAGAGCAATGGAGAGTGTGGAAAAGAGGTGAAGAAGCGTGTGCAGGCAGGTTGGAATGGTTGGAGAAAAGTGTCCGGTGTAATGTGTGATAGGAGGGTATCGGCAAGAATGAAAGGAAAAGTGTACAAGACGGTGTTGAGGCCAACGATGTTGTATGGGTTAGAAACAGTGGCCCTGGGGAAAAGACAAGAGGCAGAGTTGGAGGTAGCAGAGATGAAAATGTTGAGGTTCTCTTTGGGAGTAACGAGGATGGATAGGATTAGGAATGAGCACATCAGAGGGACAGCACATGTAAGAAGTTTTGGAGACAAAGTCAGAGAGGCTAGATTGAGATGGTTTGGACATGTACAGAGGAGGGATAGTGAGTATATTGGTAATAGGATGCTGAGGCTGGAACTACCAGGCAAAAGGCCTAGAGGAAGACCAAAGAGACGATTCATGGATGTGGTGAAGGAGGACATGAAGGTCGTTGGTGTAAGAGAAGAAGATGCAAAGGATAGGGTGAGATGGAGGCAGATGATTCGCTGTGGCGACCCCTGAAGGGAAAAGCCGAAAGGAAAAGAAGAAGAAGAAGAAACAATCTTCACACAGTAACAACTAAGCACAGGCCTCAAACCCAGAACCTTCTTGTTGTGTGGCAGATGATCCCTATGAATTAATATCAGAATTTACAATGTAATAGAATCCTTTTAAAAAATCCTGGAATTCAGAAATTGATCTGGATTGTCTCTAAAATGTAATGGTGTTTTCCTTGTACCAAAACACAACTTCACTTCAAATTTCATGAAAATAACACACAAACTTTTACAATAATAATAACAACAATAATAATAATAAGAAGAAGAAGAATAATAACAACAACAACAACGTACACAGCACCCCCTGCTGGGTATGCTGTAATACAACACTTCCAAATAATCATAAATCCTCACATAACTTTTTGTATAATCTGGCTAACGATCAAACACAGAAACCAAGGGTTAAACCGAGGGTATTACCTTTTGCAGAGGTAATAAAATGTTAGTCATTGTGGATTATTTTGTCCCTGAATATAAAAAAGAAGTACCATTTACATGTTTTATTTAGGAAACATAAGAATGACCGCAGACATGAAAACTGTAACCATGTTTTATTGCCTATTAGATCCCATGATGCACTGTTGAGCCACTAAGAGTTTTATACATAAGCACACATCTTTACCAGCCAAACCAGAGACACATCTGATTTTAGAATTATATCAGTTAAAAAGCCCTACAAACCTTGAGGACATCATAACAACAGACAAGTTCTTTAAAAATGTATTACCCCAAGTACTAAATATTCAGGTTCATCCATTTATTCTTTTTCTGAAATGCTAAATATTATTATTTCAGCTGACTCTGGGAGAGGGCAGAGTACAACCGGAACACCTCAAACCTCCAGGTTATATTAAAGAAAAATATTCAAGTTTAAAACCAGAATACAAACAGTTATTTAATTTTCAATATCATCAAAGCAACCACTGATTATTTTTAGCCTACAACATAACGAGTGACAAACACAAACCAGAAATTCATTTATTTATTTTCTATCCTGCTTAATCCTAATTAGGGTCGCTGGGAGGCTGTCACCCATCTCAGCTGACTCTGGGTGGGGGCAGGGTACACCCTGGACAGCTCACCAGGCCATTCCAGGGCCAATTAACCTACTGCACATGTTTTTTGTTGTGTTGGTTTTTTCACTGTGGGAGGAAACCAGAATACCCTGAGGAAACCCACACAAACACAGACAGAACATGCAAACTCTACACAGAAACACTCGAGCTGGGAATCAAACCCAGGACCTTCTTGCTATGAAGCAGACATACTAACCACTACACCATCTTGTTGCCCCAAACCAGAAACATATTCAATAAATTTGTGCAAACAAATCAATACTGCTTCAAGAAGCTATTCTGTCATTCAGTATTTTAAAGTTACAATGTGTATAATTTAATGGTATCCAGCAGCATCTAGTGGTGATGTTTCACACTGCAGTCAACTCAAATTTAATTTCAGGCCAGTCCCCTTCGGAGCCTGTACAGTTATGTTTCTGAGATACAGTAGCAATATGGCAGTGCATACTGGTGGATTCTATGACAGAGGACCAAATACCATTAAAATCATTTAAATCCATTTTAAAATATCACCTTTAATATATCTGAAATGAATCACGAAACATTACAGTCCATTAAGAGAAATGGTAGCAGGATACCTAAACACCTTACTGATCACACCATACCTGACCATCCTTGACTGATCTATAAGCAGCATGATGTCTCTGAAACATATTAAAGCTCAAAATGAAACATCAAACACTGAACAAAACACACAACCTGGTGGTGTTCAAAATTATAACTATAATCATCAGAGTGCAGAGGAGTAGCATAACTCCACAACCTGACTTACCCTAACTTCACCTTAACCTTAATACAGCCTTCACCTTAAATTTTAAGATTATTTACTGCGCAAATGGATTGAGGTCCCCTAAATGTGATAAATTCCTGGATCTCAATCACACGTCTCCAAATTCATGTATTTCGTGAATGAAATTTTCACCTCCATGAATGATTGCCTTGATAACATTATTTATGGCATCTATGATATATCCATCATACAGCCATGACACTACCCCTTTAAATTCTTAACAAATGTATAAATGTAGTGACAAGATAATTACAAACTGCTTTAAACAAATGGAATTGGGTAATTTTACATAGCAGCCATTTTGCCTATGAGGTCACCCTAAGGTAACTTGAACTAAAAGTCAATATCCTACTGCTCAGTTCCAGGTTATGATTCATATAAGCAGAGGAAACCTGCAAAATCTATAATTTCATTATAAATCAGTGGATAATGAATATCTAGAAGGACATTAGGCCATATTACGCTTCTTTAACTTCCCTACTTGAGCATGACATCAGAGAGGTAAAATGGCTTCTGTATGAATACGATTAGTGCTCATGGAATAAGCTGAATATGATCTATGTTGCTCTTGTTACTTTACTGGACTTTCTTAGTGTTGGCATGTTTTATTTTCTTTCTAAGGGCTCCGGCATCTACATAAAGGTTACGATTGAGAACAGCAGATCCGCAGATCATCGCTCCTGCGATGGCCCCAGCAAATCCACATGCAAATACGTCTTGGCCTAACAAAAAAAATCCATACCAACAGAACAGAGAAAGAATCATATGACAGCACAACAAGAAGAGATTTTTGGATAGATATAACTCTTCAGAACACACACACACACACACACTTTTGAGCACACAGACCTGTAAGGAAGAGGTTTTTGATGGGCGTTTGTGGCCTCATGGTGGCGCAGACTTCTGCGGTGAAGCGGGAAGTGCTGTGATCAACACCATAGATCTCTCCTTTAGAAGCTGCTAAATAGTGTTGATTAGTAATGGGAGTGCCAGCATCCATGAACTCTATCTATGGGGGGGGGGGGGGGGGGCAAAGGAGAAACAGTCAGAATGACATTCAGTGCTAATTACTCATAAGCTGCGGACTTTAGAGAGAGAGAGTCATTCAGCCATACCCTGTCCTTGATCTTGGGGAAAATCTGAGTCACTACTTCCAAAGCAGAGTTGATGATCATCTCCTTAACTTCCTTATAGGCAGCGCCTCTATTTTTTACTTTCTCGTCTTTCCATTCCTCAAACCATGAGTAGGGAGTGAAGGTGACCAGACTCAGGGTGGATTTACCTGCACAAGGTAGTGACTGCATCAATATTCAGGATTCAAAGAAATTCACAACGGAACTAATCGCTTAATTACATTTAGAGAAGGCCAATTTAGCCATGTAGTCTGTCATTGTGAAACTGCAGGCATGACAGCCTGTACTCCATGTCACAAAAGCAGAAACAATTTACGGACAAAAACAGCTATAGTAAGAAATATCCATGGCACATATAGTGGCATATTAATACAGTCGTGAGGAGGGGGCACAAGCCAGAGTTCTTTCTCACGCCGGTCCCAAGCCTGGATAAATGCAAAGGGTTGTGTCAGGAAGGGCACTCGACGTAAAACATGTCAAATCAAACATGCAAATCATTAATATGACTTCCAAACCGGATCAGTCGAGGCCCAGGTTAACCACGACCGCCATCAGTGCTGTTAACCAACAGGGTGCTGGTGGAAAATGGACTACTGTTGGTCAAAGAAGGAGAGGAGGGAGACATGTCCATAGGCAGAGAGAGAGAAGAGGAAAGGCATGAGTCTAGGACTGAGAGTAGGGACTTTGAATGTTGGAACTATGACAGGAAAGCTGTCTGTGCTAGAGAGCTGGCTGACATGATGCAGAGGAGGAAGGTGGACATACTGTGTGTCCAGGACACCAGGTGGACAGGTAGCAAGGCTAGAAGCTTAGGAGCAGGGTTTAAGCTGTTTTTTTCATGGTGTGGATGAGAAGAGAAATGGAGTAGGAGTCATCTTGAAGAAGGAGTTTGTCAGGAATGTTCTAGAAGTGAAAAGAGTGTCAGACAGAGTGATGAGTCTCAAGTTAGAAATTGAAGGCGTGATGGTCAATGTTGTTAGTGCTTATGCCCCACAGACAGAATGTGAGCTCGAAGAGAGGGAGTGATTCTGGAGTGAGTTGGATGAAGTGATGCAGAGCACCCCCAGAGGTGAAAGAGTGGTCATTAGTGCAAACTTCAATGGACATGTTGGTGCAGGCAACAGAGGGGACAAGAAAGTGATGGGCAGGTTTGGTATCCAGGACAGGAACACAGAAGGACAGACGTTGATAGATTTTGCAAGAAGGTTGGAAATGGCTGTGGTGAATACTTTCTTCCAGAAGAGACAGGAGGAGCACACAAAGCGGCGGTAGGAGCACACAGGTAGACTACATCCTGTGCAGGCGGTGTAATTTGAAGGAAGTCAGTGACTGCAGAGTAGTAGTGGGTGAGAGTGTTGCCAAACAGCATAGGATGGTGGTGTGCAGGATGACGCTGATGGTGAGGAAGGTGAAGAAAGAAAAAGCAGAGCAGAAGACAAAGTTACAGTCCTACTTCTCACACCGCTTGGAATGATGTCTCACACCCCCAGGGGGGTGCGAGCATCCCTGGTTGGGAACCCCTGAGGTAATGTGATCAGGGAGACAGGTAGGAGAGTACTTGGTCTGTCCTCTGGAAATAAAGTAGATAAAGAGACTTGGTGGTGGAATCAGGAAGTGCAGGAGTGTGTACAAAGGAAGGGTACTAAGAAAACGTGGGACATTGAGAGGACCGAAGAGAGTAAACAGGAGTACAGGGAGACACAGCGTAAGGCGACGGTAGCGGTGTCAAAGGCCAAAACAGGAGGCGTATGATGACTTGTATGCTCGGTTGGAAAGTAAAGCGGGAGAAAATGATTTATACAGGTTGGCACAGCAGAGAAATAGAGATGGGAAGGACGTGCAGCAATTTAGGGTGATTAAGGGCAGAGGCAAATGTATTGACTGATGACAGAAGTGTAATGGGAAGAACGAAAGAGTACTTTAAAGAGCTGATGAATGAGGAAAATGAGAGCGAAAAAGAGCAGAAGAGGTGACCGTTGAGGACCAGGAAGTAGCAAAGATAAGTAAGGATGAAGTAAGGAGGGCATTGAAGAGGATGAAGAATGGAAAGGCAGTTGGTCCTGATGACATACCGGTGGAGGTATGGAAGTGTCGAGGAGAGGTAACAGTAGATTTTCTGACAAGAACATTCAACAAGGTCTTAGAGAGTGAGAGGATGCTGGAGGAATGGATGAGAAGTGTGCTGGTGCCAATTTTTAAGAACAAGGGAGACATGCTGAGTTGTGGCAACTACAGAGGGATAAAGTTGATGAGCCATATGATGAAGTTATGGGAAAGAAGAGTGGAAGGTAGACTCAGGGAAGAGGTCAGCATTTATGAACAACAGTTTGGTTTCATGCCAAGAAAGAGCACCACAGATGTAGTGTTTGCTTTGAGGATGTTAATGGAGAAGTACAGAGAAGGTCAGAGGGAGCTGCATTGTGCCTTCGTCGATCTGGAGAAAGCATATGGCAGGGTGCCAAGAGAGAAACTGTGGTACTGTATGAGGAAGTGTGGAGTGGCAGAGAAGTATGTTATGTGAAGGAGGACATGAAGGTAGTTGGTGTAAGAGAAGAAAATGTAGAGGCTAGGGTGATATGGAGGCAAATCATTCGCTGTGGTGACCCCTGAAGGGACCATCCGAAAGGAAAAGAAGATATAGTTGCACATTGAGAGTGTGTGACTAACACCCTGGAGATCGCAAATTCGAATCCAGTTCAATGGCAAAGTTTTCCGCCAGTGTGAGTCAATTGGCCAAGAATGCAAACTGGCCAAGCTCAGACAGGAGGGAGGAAGAGAAGGCATATGCTCCCCTGTCACTCACAGCCATCACCAGCCAAGCCATGGGAGGGGTCTGTGAGCTCATGTGTACAAAATGGGTAGCAGCGTCGAATCTCACTGAACTAGTATAAACATACTTATGCCAATTCCTGGTTGGTATGATATAGTGGCAACTGGATATGAAAAATTAGGGGAGAAAATAATAACAGGAAGGGGGTGGAGGTCTATCTTTAAGAGACAGGATTCTATGACAAATACAAAATCAACTAACCAGTCCATGAAAACATGATCCAGCTGCTTTAAATGATATTATGACCTTTAGTCATCTCTTATATCTCCTTATCTGATTAATTTTTTACCTGGTCTTCTTTGCTCCCAGGTGGAATCTTTGGCAGACGGCGAGGCAAGAAAAAGTAGAGGTATGCTTTTCACTGACTCCTCCCTCTCACGTGTAAGGTAGCTGTCAGCCCTATTGATGGGGGATAAATCACATCATTTCTACTCAAACAAGGGACTCACAGTGACCTTCAGTGCATTAAGACCCAGGAGTCACAGAACACAGACGGGAGATGTTTAGTCACTCACAGCTCATCCAAATTATTCTCACTGAAGATCCAGTAGTTGTCAGCTTTCAGGCCAATCTCGTCTTTCGTCCCATTCAGACCCAGGAAGATGCTGAGGCCAGCTAATCCATGTTTCAGCATACGCAACTGCTTCTGAATCTCTGCCATGCACAGCAAATACATACAAAGGATAACATGCAAATATGTGTAGTCCTTCGTAGAAAAGAACTGCAGTACACCAGTCAAGCAGGAAGTTACTTAAACACCCCCATTACACTCAGCTATGTTCCCATTGATGTTATAACAATGTAACTCAACCTAGTAGGGTGCCTTGCTTTATTTAAAGATAATAATAAAGTGTGTGTGTGTGTGGGGGGGGGGGGGGGGGGGTGACGACACGGCAGTATTATCAGAACATTTCTCCATGTCAATTGGGCTCCACTGAGGAGGTCAACTAAAATCCTTCAACTCATTGCTCATGTTCATTTGCATCCTTACAATCTGTATCTCACCTCCATTAGCCTGCACCTGTTTAGGCAATAGCTGTTCATAAGTGTTGAAGATTCCTGCATTTGAGATCACAATGGGAGCGTGCACGTGGACCTCCTCTTGTCCCTTCATTACACTCACCCCTGAAATCAAAACACACACATCATCAAATCACATTGTAAGCTTACAAGTATTGCAAAGCAGCTTAATAGAAATTCTGATGGATAAGTGGATTTTTAAGGCACAGACAAGAGAACAATTCTCCTGTGGCATGAGCAAGAAGCACTGAGATGAATCAGATGAACTATAACAGGAGACCGTCATAGGAGGCTTTGGATCATTCCAATATATTGGGGTGAAAATGTAAAGACAAAGTAGTGTGAATAAGAGATTTGGGGTCATGCAATTTTCTAGACACCATTTCAAAAATATATACAGTACAATCGGCCCCCTACTTACGAAACCCCCTGGGTACGAAAATTCCGGGTCACGAAAAACATTTTCCTAAGTTTTCATCCCCGGGATACGAAAACAACCTCCTCTTACGAAAAGCGCTAAATGCGCCATTCAAAATTCAAATGTGCCAATCAAAATTTCACACGATGCGCGGGTTGCTCTCTTATTGGCTGTCTCCCAACATCTCGCACCGCTGGACTCCCATTGGCTAGGAGGGATGACGCAACTGAACAATACCCAAACTTCCTGTTTGTCACATGCGTGAAGGAGAGTTGACTGTTGGCTTGTTTGATCATGCAGTGTTATATTTCGTTATCACCGAAACCCCTCTACAATCGGGATGATATTGAAGCAGAAGACCTTAAAACGGAAATACCGTGATGAAGTTGATTATTTCGGCACGATATTAAAACAGAGTGCTCCATGGGAGAAGACCTCCAATCCCGCAAGGAAGCAAGTTAATATTTGAATGAGGACCGCTGATCTTTCAAACAGGTACTGTAATTCCGCTTTAAATAAAACATCCCGTCCATTTATATATTTAAATTGAATTGTTCCGTCAGCTGCGCGTTTTTTTGTGTGTGTGTGTGTGTGTGCGTACGCGCGAGAGAGAGAGAGAGATAGAGACAGAAGGAGGCTTAACTCTGTAGTCTTTAGTTTTTCAAGTTGTTTAATTCAGTAAATGTTTAATAAATGTGGTGCAATGTGAGCAAATGTGAGTTAATCTGGACCTACGATCCCTCAAGGAATTAAGTTAAAGTTGAGTTTGGACCACCGATCTGTCAAGCAGGGAATGCGCTTTGAATTCGACGTCTTAAAATGATCCGGCGTCCTGCTTTGTGGGTGTGGCCCGCAGCGCCACAATAAACATTAAATGTGTATACAATACACTTTTAATGCATGTACTGTATTGTGTGTGTGTGTGTGTGTGTGTGTGTGTGTGTGTGTGAGAAAGAGAGAGCAAGAGCGACAGATGTGTGTGAGTGTGTGTGTTAATAAAAAATGTTTAATAATGATTTAATTAATAAATATGGTAATAAAATGGTTTAATATGTTAATAAAATGTTTCAATGGTTTAATAAATAACTTTATTTTACATTTAACACATATTTCATACAAAATTGATGTACTTTTATCATTTTTAAAGGGTTTATCCAGTCCAAAGACTGGAGCTTTGGAACGAATTAGGCGTTGAGCATGTAAAATGCGACCCCTACTTACGAAATCCCCGCGTTACGATAAAGGCTCTGGAACGGATTCATTTCGTAGGTAGGGGGCCGACTGTATTTTAATTTTATACATACATTTTATTCTTAGAAAAAGCAACGACAAAAACAAACACTTAGATATATTCTTATTCTATATCAATGCAAATATTGCGACCAATAATTATATACTATCCGAGTAGTTTTACTTCAAGCATTGTATTCTGCTTTTATTGTATCTTAGTATGCACATTGTTGTATTACCATAACAATTTCATTTATTATTTATATTTCATGTTAGATATTACCTATTGCTTGGTTGGAGGCATTGAGCAGGATGCGGTTGACTGGTGCTCTGACAAGAACAGCTCCTCCTGCCTTCTCGATGATAGGGATCATGTTATAGGCAATCTGACTGGCACCACCTTTAGGGTACCAGGCACCAGGCAAGTAATGGCACACCAGCAAACTGTGCATGGAGAAACTGGCTTCTTTTGGGATGTTTCCTATGAGCACAAGACAACAAAACATGAAAAATACACCACTGAGCACAGTTCCTGTGTGGTACTGTACATGTAACAAGACAAAATTCATTTTAATATTATCAAAATATTAATTATAAAATAGATTTTATATTTCTTCCAATGATCTACAGGATCTTACCATAGGTACCAAAGATGTAGCAAAGCACAGCTCGGAGTTCTTTATTCTCCGTGAGGCTGTTCACCACCTCGGTCAGGCTGCGCGAGCCATAAGCGATGAAATCAGACAGGCGACTGGCGAGCCCTGTATAAGCCAAGAACTTAGCCACTGGAGATGGAAGCAGCTTCAGCATTATCATCATCCACACACTCTGGCCACAACTCTGGATAGGACATTACATTAAAAAAAAAACTATCAGAGCTGTTGTTACAGAATATTACGTCTACAACTCCGGACCAATCACAACAGAGTAATCATTGATTAAAATTATTCAGATGATTAATTAGTAAATGAAAAAAAATGTAAAAACATAACCATTAGAAAATATTCAAAATGACAGCTAAATGGACAAACACTGCTTTCTATTTCTTGTATTATGATTATATAAAATATTCTGGATAATTAATAGTGTGACAGTGATCGTCTGATAGAATCGGTTTTATTCAGATTTGACAATCTGTGTAATATTACCTTCAGACTGAAATGATATTTCATTTTTGAATAATATGATTTTATATGAATATGCTGGATTATGAGCTTTATAAATTTTGATGTGTTTCTTTTTCAAAGTTTTAGTCTAAATTCATTAATTTAAATTACAGGTTGCTATCACCACAGATGGCTGGAGTTCAAGAGCAACAGAGTGGTCTATGACAATAACTTCATCTCACATAGATGACGGCTGGACATTGAGGAACTTTGTGTTGCAAACACGAATGCTACCTGAAAGTCACTCAGGCTATTTTCACAACAATGTTCAATAAAATGTTTAATAATCACTGTAATTACTTTCACCTACGAGGTTGAAATAAATTGGCTGGCCTTTTATTTTCATTTAATACAAACTATAAAGGTACATGAAGTAACACACTCTGCTCACTGTTATAGATTAAACTAAAAAACATTATAAAATCATAAAATATTTAAAATCAGAACCAAAGGAACTTTTTTATTGCAACTTACGTTCAGTAAGGTTCAAGCATCTGTTTTTCAGTAGCATCTTTAAGGGGCGGTTCAACATTTTCAACAGTTTCCCAAGCGCACAGAGAGTACACTTTTTTTGACCCCTCCCCCCGCCCCCTCCGAAAGCGTACAAATCAATGTTGATGGTCTCTCGGCAGGATTTTTTAATAAGATATTAAACAAAACAATGGTCAAACCTATTTTATAAAATAAATCAATGTATTTCCTTGATCAATATCTCTTTTATACACCAGTCAAATAATAATGAAATCAATAAAAAAATTTTACTTTTAAAGAATTCTTAATATTAAGACATTTGGTTTTAATAATAAAAATGACATTAAAAATGAAATATTATTTTATATTAAAATATAATTCAAAATGTCTGCATTTTTTATTGGTCATTGGCTTTTGGACGACCACGCTTCAGTTTGTGATCAGTTGTCTTCTTATGTTTCAGTAGATGATACTGGGTTGGGTAGTGTTCATAAATAAACCATTGCACACACAGCGGTTTTGTTTTACGTGCTTGTCGTAGAAGTTATCGACCCGAAAGCCACCATTGCTAAGTGTCCGCCTCCACAAAGTTACTGTGACATCTCTGGGTTGGTACAAAGTACCACATGAAATATAGTGCATGCATATCACAGCATATGATATAAACAACATGGAATCTCACACCAACACCACGCACAGTTTTTCAGCAGAAGACGATTCATCTACTACTCTCAGAAGACGAATCAAATAGAATAGTTCAACCAAAAACATTCTCAAATATATTTCAAATTACATCCGCAAGTACATGTGCTAAATACATTTACAAATTGAACTAAAGTTATTTATCTATTCCAAGACACAAACAAATATTAATACATATTTACAGCACAAAGACATACTATTAATTTTATAAAAGTACTGACCTGCAGATCCAGGCTGGATGGCTTATGATTATTTTAGCCATTCATTCTCTGTGCGTCAATGTTTGTGTTCTAACACATATGCAGGAGCAGGAGGCGGTACGAACAAACTGTGCTTTATTCTCACACTCACACTTTGTTTGATTGACAGTGTTCAACTATTATTGCTTTCTGATAATATTATGCTTGTTGATTGGTCAGCTCAGGTTTGCACATGCGCAGTGCCCGTTACATGTTAACTTCTGGTTTACTTCCTGACTCCAGTCATGCGGAACTTATCTCCGACTTTCTCTCCAATAACAGTTATTAAATTACACAATTTCTTGTCCAGCAGAACTCAACTCCTGGACACTCCATCCACGCCCCCAGCCTGCGCCCTTGCGTAGCCTTAAACTTTAAAAGCTTTAAGTGTTAACACCGGTGTTATGTCAAGCAGAGCGAATCAAACGATGTTGTTGTGCGTGTACCGCTCTTAGGTGGTTGGCGAATTACGCATTGACAGTTTCAAATGTATACACAAAAGAAAAAAATATATGTATATTTTTACGAGCGCATGCATTATTGTTGATCGACATTTGTAATAATATTAGAAAGCATACACCGACATCACGCCCCCCCAGCGTACGTTTTGTACGCTTAGTAAAATGTTGAAAATGTTGAATGACCCCTAAAAACACTTCATTCAATGAAAAGTTTGTGAGGATTTTATTTCTTTTGTTAATTATAGCCGAACATCTGACAGATGTCTTGCAAGACGTGGTCAAAGAATGGAACTTGCCAACACATCATGGTCCACCTCCACTGGTCACAGACAATGCTAGCAACATGGTGAAAACTGGACAATTGTTTGGAACAGAATTGCATGTTCGATGCTACGCACATACAATTAACTTAGCAGCTCAAAAGTGTTTGAACATGAATAAAGTGTTCCATATTTTGGCAAGAATTTGCAAAAGTGTGGCTTACTTTCACAGGTGCAACATTGCTAATGCCCTACTGAAGGCTAAAGCAGAAGCCCTGAATCAGCCCAGGTACAAGTTGGTGATGGATGTTTGCAAACGCTGGAATAGCACATACGACATGATCAGTCAATTTCTGGAGATGCAAGTTGTGGTGTTTTCTGTGTTGAGGTCAATGGAAGCTGGCATCAAAGATGAGGATAAATAACTATAATCCTTTTCGAATGATAATGCTCGAAATCGCAATATAGTATATCACAAAACATGAAATCTAGGCAATACCCACCCCTAGTAATCAATCAGGATAAATTGATTTTGATGGTTAAAAAAGAAAATCCAGATGAATAATAAACACAGCACACTTGTTAGACTTTGAATAACACCACAATGTTGGTGTGCAGTCATGTAGTAATGTAGGGGAGAAATCAGTCGGGCAGCCTGACCTTGGAGTGCTATTGGGTAATAGATTTCACAATAATTTATGCAATATGCATCTCAGACCTTTAAACACCGCAATATATGATATATTGAACAGACAAACCCTTTTTGCTCCATTTCTAATAGCTGAAAATATGAGACAACTCTATCCATGATACATACAGCCAGGATGTTAAGAGAAGCCCTTATCTTTATTTTGCTGTTTCACATCAGCCAGTATGTCCCTATTAAAATGCTGAATCGTCACATGACCTTTCACACTGTCTCAATGTGGAACATTACAAAGTTCATTTGCTTTGGAAATTCTGTGCTCACATGGATCACAAACAAAATCCATATGTGATGTGGATAACTGTCATGTCTGATAACAGGAAGGTATTTTACCTCAATTACAAGCTTGAAATACCGTAGCGATTATCATGTCCACAGCTTGGTTTCAAGTCCCGGGCTTGGCTCGGGCATTACTGTACTCTGTGCAGTTTCCACACTACACACACTTGTGTGGGTTTTCTCCAGGTACCCTGGTTTCTTCGCACACTTCCAAAACATGCACACTACCTACATGTTTCAAATTGCCCTTAGGCCTGAGTGTGAATGGTTGTGTGTGCTGCCTTCAATAGACTGGCAATCTGTCCGTGGTGTACCCCGCCTTCATTAGAGTCGACTGTGATATTCATCAGCCTCCCTGCACCCCTAGTTGGTTTAAGCATTTCAGAAAATGGATGGATGGACATGTTTGAGATTCGAAGCAGGTTTCGCACTGGAGGCCCTTCCTGCCAAAACCCTCCCCAATAAGACCACACTAACCCAACAGCTGGGTTCGATTGTATTTTGGATCAAACTCACCTTAATCAATCTCATAAACTCATCGATGGCCTTCTCCTCTCCTGGGAAACACTTCTTCAGTTCTTGGGAAAAACGGTCTCGGCCACTGTAAATGGGGTAGGTGCGCCGGTTCTCCGGCGGACCCAGGACTACCTGGTCAAAAGGGTTTTCCAGTGGATCCCATTGCAGCTGGCCATTAGTCAGCTGATCCACGATGCAGCGGAACATTGCATTCTCTTGCAAATTACCGATGTAGTGGATCCCTGAAGAAGTTACAGACACGGGTGAGTTCATCACTGTGGTAACTGCAAGGATTTCTCCATGAGGTGTTATTTTTACCTTTTCTTTGTGCAGTCAGTCTGGAGTTTATGTATAATTACCAAAAAAATGCTGTCTTACCAGAGCATGCACGAAAATCTCATTGATTTTTAAGATTGAAGCAATACTGTAATGAACATAACTCTCCACTCTTTTCAAGGGTATCAATGTGCGAGCACGGGGAAACGGAGTCTCTTTTCATGTTTAAGAATCTGCATTAGGTGAGTATCCCACGGAACAATAATGATGTTTGGTGAGGGCGACTAGCCAGGTTTTTGGTTACTTTGAAAAATTCACCAAGAATTTGCTCGTCAGTATGATACTACCTGGCGATTTCTGGATGATATTCTGGTGATTTTTGGTGATATTCTTGTGAGTACTTGAACTCTTTTACAAATACTTGGGGTATCACGGTAAACAGTCAGTGACATTTTGGCAAATGTGGCAACTGTTCCAATTGTTCTTTAACTGTTTGCCCAATACTTGCAGAATCACCAGTACATAGCATCTGGGTTACGTGACCACAGATGTTTGTCAACTATGCACAAACTATTGAAGCATTCTTTACCAAGCTGCAACATTCTGGAGGGAGGAGAATGACTGAAGAATAGTTCACTGTTGTGAGCATTCGCAGACCATTTGGCTGAAAAAAGTTTCCCAAAGATTTTGGACACGTACAAAATCCCTTGGGGGAGCAGAGGCTCCATGGTTAAGGCTCTAAGTCACTGATCTAAAGGTTGGGGGTTCAAACCCCAGTACCACCAAGATGCCACCGTTGGGTCCTTGAGCAGGACACTTAACTCTTCAGTTGCTCAGTTGTGTAAAATTGATAAATGTAAGTCGCTCTGGATTATGGCATCTGCCAAATGTCATAAAAGTCAAATCAGCAAATGGATGGTGAACGTGGTGACGACTTGAAGACTATTTGCAGAATAAATGGCAAATATAGTGAAGATCCATTCACCAGAGTCAACAATTGTTCACAAACCCACATTTCCTTTTCTAACTACTAGTATATTATTTAATCTACTAATATCTTTAATGTCATTGTTTACTGATGCAATTATAAGTGGCATGCTCACCAACGTCAAACTCAAATCCTTTCTCCGAAAAGGTGTGACAACATCCTCCAGCACGATCATGTTGTTCCAACACCAGAACCTTCTTTCCAACTTTGGAGAGCAAAACAGCAACACTCAGTCCTCCAATACCACTGCCAATTACAATCGCGTCAAGGTCCTGGGGGACTCTATGGGCCTGAAAACCTGTGGATAGGAGCAGAAATTTTAAGGTTGAGAGCATATAGATAGCATTAGTGACAACAAACCTTGTACAAATGTTGGGTTGAATGACACACCACCCCAACTCAGATCCCATCACTAAGAAGCCAGTTACTCTTATTTCATTCAAACAAAAATCAATAAAATCCAAATCAACCACTGGCACCATGGTACAGCTAATGTGAACATGGGTGGATTGACTTCGCTAAAAACTACCCCTGAGTGTTAATGAGTGCGGGAACGAATCACGGAAGGCAAATTAATATTCATTCATCCATTTTCTGTAACTGCTTAATCCTAATTAGGATTGCGGGGAGGCTGCCACCCATCCCAGCCGACTCCGGGCAAGGGCAGAGTACACCCTGGACAGCTTGCCAGGCCACCACAGGGCAGAAACACGCTAACGGCCTCTCACCATAGACCAGGGGTGGGCAATCTCACTGTTACAAACTTACAAACGGCCTCTCACCATAGACCAGGGGTGGGTAAACATTACTGTTTAAGACTTAAAGCAAGGTGATCTCACCAAGATGGCTCCACTTCAGAATTGAAACAGTAATGTCCAATCTAGGTTTTCTTTTTTTCTTTTGATGATCAGTGATTGGTGGAAACAGGTGGAAGGTGTGAGAGACATGGCCGGCCTTTAATAATCCAGTTAGCTGCACTGGGGGGGACAGTGACAACCTTGTGGAGCCTGGGACTTGAACCCCCAACCTTAGGTTCAGCAATCCAGTGCCCCTGGGGCCAACTGTATTTGTATTATTATTATTTTTTAAATTATTATTATTATGAATAATAATAATTTAAAAAATAATATATGCATATTTATAAATCAATTATTTCATCCATTTTGCAAATCCAATCATATCCAATATAAGTGGATTTATCTGTTGTTGTTGTGTTTCCAGTGAATGTGGTTCTTATCCAGTAAAATGTTGATCATCATATCTTATTGGTGCTTAACTTTACTATATCACGGTTATTAGTTCCTACTTTTTTGTTGTTGTTGTTGCATTTCACCAAGTAATCTTAACCTTTAAATTGAACAGAAATAATAGCATAAAGCTAAAAGAAAGTTTACACCTCTCACCTTGTTTCAGTACTTTGTTTCTCTCCTTCTTATCCAACTCCACTGGTCTGGGCGGCTCGCGCGTGTCATTACCAAACGGGTTCGGACCGGAAGGAGCAAACACATATTTAAGGAATAATAGGAGGCACACCACCACTACTAAAATTAACCCCAGAGAGATCCACATTTCTGAGAACGTTGTTTACTCACTCCTCAATCAGTGTCGGATCTTAGCACTGTCAGTTGTGTTTTCACTTCCGGGTTGTAGCTACCGCTGGAGGGCGCGCGAGGCACAAATCAAATACAGTACTGTACTGTATGTAGGAATGGCTGGGGAGGTGGGTTGGTCCTGGGTTATCAAAGACCAGCCATGTGTCTCTCACTGTCTATTGTAAGAGGCATGTAAAAGAATCACTGCTGTTGTTTGTAAAAAAGTAGACCATTTGGATTGCCGTCTGCGTGTACTCTGCCTTCGCCCAGAGTCGGCTGAGATGGGCACCAGGTTCCACTCGACCCTAATTAGGATTAAGCTGTTCAGAAAATGAATGAATGAATGGAATGGCTGAACCCCAGAGTGCATCTAGAGTATCTATGAGTTGAGCATTCTACTTTTTTGTTTGTTTGTTTGCGTTGTAAATAATAGGCTACTTACAAATTTCCTCACACAATGTAAAGGAGACTGAAGATTAATAAATTAATTCGCAGTATGAAAAAAAAAATTGTATCTTCTTCTTCTTCTTCTTCTTTTCCTTTAGGCTGTTCCCTTCAGGGGTCGCCACAGCAAATGATCTGCCTCCAACTCTCCCTATCCTCTGCATCTTCTACTCTTACTCCAACGACCTTCATGTCCGCCTTCACCGCATCCATAAATCTTCTCTTTGGTCTTCCTCTGGGCCTTTTGCCTGGTAGTTCCAACCTCAGCATCCTACGACCAATATACTCACTATCCCTCCTCTGTACATGTCCAAACCATCTCAATCTAGCCTCTCTGACTTTGTCTCCAAAACATCTAACATGTGCTGTCCCTCTGATGTACTCGTTTCTGATCCTATCCATCCTCGTTACTCCCAAAGAGAACCTCAACATTTTCATCTCTGCTACCTCCAGCTCTGCCTCCTGTCTTTTCCCCAGGGCCACTGTCTCTAAACCATACAACATCGCTGGCCTCATCACCGTCTTGTACACTTTTCCCTTCATTCTTGCCGATACTCTCCTATCACACATCACACCGGACACTTTTCTCCATCCATTCCAACCTGCCTGCACGCGCTTCTTCACCTCTTTTCCACACTCTCCATTGCTCTGGATTGTTGAGCCTAAGTACTTAAAATCCTCCACCTTCTTTATCTCTGCCCCCTGTAACCTCAAAGTTCCTCTTGGGTCCTTGTCGTTCACACACATGTATTCTGTCCTACTAAGACTAACCTTCAATCCCCTCCTTTCCAGGGCATACCTCCACCTCTCTAGATTTTCCTCCACAAAAAAATTGTATATGTTACACATTTGCCCAATCTCGGATCATGCCAGACCATCATAGAGGAACCACTCACATTCATTCTCATATCTAGGAGTAATTTGGAATGCCCCTTCCATGATGTGCAATGCTCGCTGCCCGCCACTTTTTCAACAGGCATGCACTTTTGGGTTTTAACACACTTGGGGGGGGGGGGGGGGGGGGTGTTATCCACCGAATCCTATCCATTCAGGATCCATAATCCAGGATTGGCTATCCATTAATGAGCTCACAGACACTCATGATTGGCTGGCGATCGCATATGCCATTCTTTCCTACTGTGAAAGTTTGACCAGTTCGTTCCCATGGACTCCTGGCCACAGATGTGGATTCGAACTTGTGATCTCTGGGCTAATCATCACATACCTTGTTGATGCACCACTTGGGAGCCCCATCCATCCTTCGAGCCTTCTTGCTGTGAAACAGATGTGCTAATGACTATATCAATATACTACCCTGTATGCAGGACAGTGATTTGATTTGCTTATCCATGCGGTGCCAAAATCATCAGTATTAAAACTATAAAAGACCTGAAATATTTCAGTTGGTGTGCAATGGATCTAAATATATGAAAGTTTAATTTTTATCAGTACATTACAGAAAGTAATGAACTTCATCACAATATGCTAATTTTTTGAGAAGGACTAGTATTTGAGATAAACATGTCACAATAAACATTATCACAATAACAACACATGTACAATAACATCAATACTAACAATAAATATAATAAAACAAGAATAAACAAGTCAATAAACTAGTGGACCAGCTTTATGTGTGATTGCCCATCCTCAACACCAGTGGTTCCTAACCTGGGTTCGATCGAACCCTAGGGGTTCGGTGAGTCAATCTCAGGGGTTCGGTGGAGGTGAAGACACACACCTGGCTCATATTCATGACGACACGCCCCACTTGGCCATCACTGGCTGCAGGTGATCACGCTATATTGCTTGGCCAATCTGTGCTGCAGGAAATTTGGTGTGCTCAGTAGTCGACTTGTGACTGTTATGATGGTACGTCGTGTGATTTCTTTCATAATATTTTAATCCATACTATGTTAAGTAAAAAAAGAAAGTGGTCGGACGAATATGTACAACATGGATTCACATATATAACGGAACGTGATATTAGTCGGAGTCCTATCTGCATGATTTGCAAAGTAAGATCAACCCTGTGCTGACTGATGTATACGTACATGTATATGTACATATAATATAAATAAATACATATTCAATACTATAAATGCTTATAATAACGATTAAATATTCAAAAATAATGCATAAGATGTAAATAAAACAAATACACACACACATACAGACGCGCGCTCGCACTCATATACGCACCTCACATAAAAATGTAAGTAGTTGTGATGGGGGAGTTCATGCATTGTATTGGTTTTGTTCTTTGAACACAGTGATGTTAATGCACGGTTCATTTTGGTGCCCCAATAAAAACGTACCTCTGTCTTTGAATGTGAAAAAAAAAATCATTTTATTTTTCACTAAAGAAGGGTTCGATGAATAAGCATATGAAACTGGTGGGGTTCAGTACCGCCAACAGGGTTAAGAACCACTGCTCTACACTAATGGCAGTGCCTCTCTCACTGCCATCTAGTGTAGAGGATGGCAGTAAGAGCACCACTGCCATCTAGTGTAAAGGATGCACAATCACACTTCTAAAGCTGGCAGTGGCGAAGCGCAGTAAACACGTTGTTAAAAAATGTTTTTTATTTCTTCCTATAGGAGGCATCACAGAAAATAATTGAGGAGCACTGCACAATACGTTCTCGGAGCACAGAGGAATACACGCAAAAGTAATACAAGGCTAATCAACCTGGAAAAGCCATTTACCCAGTGGAGCTTGTAACTAGAAAATGTGCTCGTTGGTTGGGGCAGATTTTTTTTGTGGAATTGAAGCTCGTATCATGGAAAATTCGTTATTAGGGACATTCGTAAGTCGAGGTATTACTGTGTGTGTGTGTGTGTGTGTGTGTGTGTGTGTGTGTGTGTGTGTGTGTATACATATATATATATATATATATATATATATATATATATGTGTATATGTCTGGTCAAAATTTAAAAATAAAATGAGTGAAATCTGAATCAGGAGTCATGTTAATTCAGTGAGTGCAGCTGATCTTGCAGATCCCCCTCTCTGATGATGAACAGGACAGAGCTACCCATTTCCCATCGTAATAACCAGCACAGTCTTCTCTCTCAGATGCCATTTCCTCTAAATTGTTAGTCCACCATCTGAAAGAAAAAAAATTGCACCTCCAATTGCAAATCAATTTACAAAGACATGTTGTCAAAGATATGATGGAAATTGATAATCACATTTACTGATTTTTGCAGTACCGTTATAAAAAGCTCTTAAATTATAATCTCATTTATAATGCACAAGTAAGCAGATGAGCGGCTAAAGGGCCCAACGGTGGTAGCTTAGAGGTACTGGTACTTGAATCACCTACCTTTTGACCAGTAATCCAGAGGTTAATCACTGACTGTTAGAATAAAACTGGAAGTGCACTGGAATATAGTATCTTAAGAAGAACTAAATAAATATGTTTCAACATGACAGTGCTCCTGTGCAAAAGTCTGCCAGGTTTTCTTGAATAAAAACCTAAGGGTTCTGTACCAAGCCTGGATCCTTCCCTCAGTTTTCAATACTTTTGGGATGATGTGACATCAGAAGGCATTCTTATTCCACATCAATGCTCCTGTCAATGCTACATTTGAAATCTAATAGGAAGCCCTCCCAGAAGACAGGAGGATGTTAGATCAGACAAGGGCCCCAAATCCATAATACTGTAATGGCAATGGTTTTTTTAATGGAATTTTAAACAATGATACAGATGTGTTTAATGGTCAGGCATCTACATAATTTAATCATATACAGTAATTCATATAAAATATTAAAAGGCCTTATTAAAAAATAGAGCGGCACTTGGAATACAAAATACTTCCACCAGGCAGCATGGATTATGTCGCAAATAAGCCCGCTATATGGGTACTGGTCTTAATTACCCATGTACTCATAATATATCTTCTATAGCAGTGGTCTCCAACATTTTTTGCACCAAGAACCGGTTTTATGTATGAAAATGTTTCCGTGGACTGGTTAGAATCTACTCCATAGTCTTGTTTTGGTGGCTGTCACTGCAGAAAAGCTCGCCTCATAAAGAAATGTGGTTGGAAACGGAAGAAGGGCTTTCAGTGCCTCTGTGACAATGTCAAAAACAGTCATTTTTTAAAATAAGACCCGGAAGATTGAATATAAAACTATAATTTGTACCATGAGAGATTTTGTTTGCGAACCTGTTTGCGAACCAGTATCAAATTATCCACGGACCGTACCGGTCCGTGTACCGGGGGTTGGGGACCGCTGTTCTATAGTACAGGCACATGAGCAAAGTAGGAATAAAACTCTTGTTTATAGGGTTTATATGACATCATGTTTATTTACACTCATGTCAAAGTTGTAAATGTTCAATCTGCAAAATTTTGTGATTTCAACATCTGCGCAGGCATGTGGTTAGGTTTTTGTTTACAGACAAACTGACAAAGAAGCACCAGTAACTACAATACATCCACCAAAACCAGGTTTTGGGTGGAGGTTAATTAAAAAAAAATCTTACGAGAGATTTTGCATGAGAGGTGTTCCATCCACCCATCGCCAGCGTCCATCCTTTTCAGCATTTGTCAGACCAATCCAGTGCAGAGAATTGCCAAATGTGTTCATTGCATTAATCAGGAAATTCTAAAAAGAAAAAAGACAGATACAGAATATAAATATAAATATTGTTTTATTACCATATTACAATATCTTTCCAGGTCCTGCATATTTTCATACATGCTCCTCTTTACTGTTGACGATCAGCAGGTCTCCACCCAATTCCTGACAACTCTCTTTACTTGAAATCCAGCTAATTTCATCCGAAGTGAAAATATAGAGACTGTCTTTGTATTGTATTTGATGCTCTACAGAAAGAGAAAGCTATTAAGAATTGGACTACACGACATATCTGTGCTTGAGTGCAGAACTATTGATAGTGTATGATAGATTACACACCTCCAGCCGAACACCTTCTGATCTTCTCATGTGAGGTAACTATTTCATTCTTGATATTCTCATCTAAAATATGAAAATAACAAAACATCTTGGAAAATCATGACATTCTGTTGTTTGCTATTATTTTTACAACACACAGTGGGTAAAGCATGCCTCACACTGGGGGGCTCTGATGGCGGTTTAGCATGATTCCAACCCGCACTGAATCTCCATATGACAGAATTGTGAGAGATAATGTCGCCACAGTTCAAAATTGTTGTTGTCAGAACTGCCATGAAAATCACACCTGTGTGAAGTCAAGTACTATATAACGAAATGTTACGCCCTGGACAGCTCACCGGACATCACGGGGCAGAAACACGCTGACTTGTGCTACTTTTGGCAAAAGTCAGCAATGGTTTTTTTACATGAACCTCTCACTATAGGCAGTGAGAGACATGACCAGCCTTTGATAACCCAGTTGGCTGCACTGGGGGGTGGGGATGGGGGTTGGGACGACACAGCAGTGACAACCTTTGACAGTGGAGCTTGTACCCCAAACCTTTGGATCAGTGATCCAGCACCTTACCACAAGGCCACCACTGCCCGTGTTGGAATTAATAGTCTATAAAATATAAAGTCATATAATGTAATTAGCAGGATAATGCACATTGAGTAGGTCAATGTCAGGAAATAAGCCGATTATGAGTGATTCAAGACCACTTGGGGAGGCCTGAGGTTTACTTTGATAATGATTGGTTCAAGTTGCACTATTCAGTCATTCAATAATTTCCTAATTCACTTAATCCTAATTAGGGTCACATGGGAGGGGAGTTAAGATTATATAATCATTATACATTATTAGTTTTCTTTTGCATACCTCCAGCTGAGCAGTTGATAGCCTTCACAGATAAAGTGTCTGAGTCCTGTATAAATTTAACATCTAAAAAAATTGCAAAGCAAACAATTTAAAATGTGTCTGGAAAGACAAATTCTCTGCTGTGATAAATAAAATGCATTATGGTACAGTACTTCATTTTTCTACCCTATGGCCAAAAGTGGTGGACATCTGAAGGTGGTGCCATAATACACTGGCTCATTCATTCGTTTGTCTTCTGAACTGCTTAATCCTAATTAGGGTTGCCAGATGCTGGCACCCATCTCAGCCGATGAGGGTGAGTACACCCTGGACAGCTCACCAGGCCTTCACAGGGCAGACACTCACAACAATTCACACCACACTTACTCGTAGGGGTGATTTGGAACAGCCAATTAACCTACTGTGCATGTTTTTGGACTGTGGGAGGAAACTAGAGGAACCCAGAGGAAACCCATGCAAGCACGGAGAGAACATGCAAACTCCAAACAGGAACGTCCAGGCTGTGAAGTGAACCCAGGACCTTCTTGCTGTGAGGCAGAATTGCTGACCACGGCACCACCGTGACGCCTATAATGTACTTGCTGAACATTCTTTTTATATTAACATTCATTTGCCGGGCAGCATAATTCAACTAGGATGAGAGGTCTCAGCCAACTACAGGCGAAGATGAGGTACACCGCCAATCTGTGGCAAGGTCAGCGCACACACACACACACACACACACACACACACACACATTCACACACATTCACACACATTCACACTTACAACCAGGTCTACACAGAAATAGGACATCCTGGCTGTGGGTAAATGTGCTAATCACTACACCATTGTGTTACTCTCAAATTTTTCTAGTTCTGCTTGAATAGATTTCACTTTGTGAATGGTGGCCTGTCACACTGGAAGAACTTTGAACTTGATTACATAGTTCCGGTGAAAGGGAATCATAATATAACAGCATTCAAAAACATCCAAGACTATTTTTTGGCATCATGTATATGAGTGTGATTGTTAGGCCTCCACATACAGTACTTTTAGCCATATAGTAAAATAAGTGACTGCTTACAGTGGTTTTATTGTCAACCAGAATATAATTTTTTAAAACACTTACAGAAATAGGTAAGAAGAACATTGGCCACCAGAGAGAGGAAGAGAAGAGTAGAGAGTGCAATCACCAAACAATAACCGCACCATTTTCCACTTCCTGGAACCTCATCTACAAAGTATGATTGCATTAAATGAATAGTGTGCCTTGCACTGACATACAAGTTTGTTGAAAGAAAAAGAGCACAAGTTATTTTAAAGATTAAAACTGGAACATTTTAAACATAAAAGCAAAAAACTTGCACGTCTTCCAAACACTAACTTTGTGACTCACTACATAATACTGTACTGTATAGTGATTTACTGGTTTGTAAATACAGTGACTTATCTTGCTTAAAATCAATTTTATTTATTAACAATTTATGTATTGTCACATTTTGGGTAAAGTTATCACAAATGTATGTATATACCCATCAGTTACTCATTTTCGGAGATTTCTATTAGCCAATCAGAACTAAAATAAACATATAAACAAGTAAATAATTAATACTGTTTACTGTAAATAAACTTACTGCATGTCTGATTGTAGTAATTCTCCAAAATGAACTTTGTTAAATTAATTTTTAGGATTAAACATCAGCCCTTACAGAAACCAAATTGTAGCCTAAAAACTCACGTCTCGCAGGCGCTGGCGTAACATTACCATAGATGGTTTCATGGTCCTCAGTGAAGACACAGCAAAGACTTTTCTTACACATTTCAGTACAGTACAATGATTTGCAGACAGGAGGCTCTGCTTTCTAATGTCCATGTCACTTCCCTTTATTTCAATTCATGTCATCTTGTTCATTTTACCCATGCACTTTAAACAGCTTGGTTTGGTACAAAACGAATAAATAAACAAATAATAAAAAAAAATAATAAACATTTGTATTTATTGTAAAAAAAATTCAAAGGTTCATCACTGTTGGTTTGGTTAGAAATTCACACGAAAGCATCGGACTGTTCTTTTAATTCCCCAGGTATTGTTGTGAATTTATATGAAAGATGCATGTTCTCTCTGTGCTCCCCTTGTGTGGGTTTCCTTCCACACGCCCAAGAAATGTACACGAGGCCATTGGCTGTTCCAAATTGCCCCTTGGTGTATGTGTGTGATGGTCTGGTGAGCTGTTCAAGGTGAACGCCGCCTTTGTCCAGTGTCGGCTGAAATAGGCACCATCCTCCCTGCGACCCCAATAGGATTAAACAGTTTATGTGTAAGAATGCATGAGATGAGTAGTTGTGCTATAGTCATCTGCAGGGATGGCAGCAAGAAAATACATTTTCAGCTGAAAATGAATTTCATATGTTAATGGGGGGGGGTTTCCGTCCCAGGGGGGCAACGTCCCCCTGAAGCTGAGAGCCTTTGAGCAATCCAGGATGATTTTAGAATGGCATACTTCTTCTTCTTGTCTTTTCGGCTTTTCCCTTCAGGGGTCGCCACAGCGAATCATCTGACTCCATCTCACACTATCCTCTGCATCTTTTTCTCTTACACCAACTGCCTTTATGTCCTCCTTCGCCACATCCATGAATCGTCTCTTTGGTCTTCCTCGAGGCCTTCTGCCTGGTAGTTCCAACCTCAGCATCCTAAACCAATATACTCACTATCCCTCCTCTGTACATGTCCAAACCATCTCAATCTAGCCTCTCTGACTTTGTCTCCAAAACGTCTTACATGTGCTGTCCCTCTGATGTGCTCATTCCTGATCCTATCCATCCTCGTTACTCCCAAAGAGAACCTCAACATTTTCATCTCTGCTACCTCCAGCTCTGCGTCGTCTTTTCCCCAGGGCCACTGTTTCTAAACCATACAACATCGCTGGCCTCAACACCATCTTGTACACTTTTCCTTTCATTTTTGCCGATACCTTCCTATCACACATCACACTGGACACCTTTCTCCAACCATTCCAACCAGCCTGCACACGCTTCTTCACCTCTTTTCCACACCCTCCATTGCTCTGGATTGTTGAGCCTAAGTACTTAAAATCCTCCACCTTCCTTATCTCTGCTCCCTGTAACCTCACCGTTCCTGTTGGGTCCTTGGCATTCATACACATGTATTCTGTCTTACTGAGGCTAACCTTCATTCCCCTCCTTTCCAGGGTATACCTCCACCTCTCTAGGTTTTCCTGCACTTGTTCTCTGCTCTCACTGCAGATAACAATGTCATCTGCAAACATCATAGTCCATGGGGAATCTTGTCTAACCTCATCTGTCAGCCTGTCCATCACCATAGCAAACAAGAAGGGGCTCAGAGCTGACCCTTGATGCAGTCCCACCTCCACCTTGAACTCTTCTGTCACACTGACAGCACACCTCACCACTGTCTTGCATCTCTCATACATGTATGGATTTTCTTGATATGACTCGCATGTTTTATTTGGCATTTGTTTTACGCCGGATGCCCTTCCTGATGCAACCCTCTGCATTTATCCGGGCTTGGGACCAGCATGAGGGAGAGACACTGGCTTGTGCCCCTCCCTCACGGCTGCATCTGGCATACATGATATCAAAAACAAATTCTTGCACAAAATTGAGACATCAGATTTAATGAAAAATCAACTTACTATTTTGAAAAAACTTATTCTCAGTAAATTGCTTCACTCTGCAGTTCAAGGAATGTTTTTTGTAGCTTCAAGTTTCATATGTACCCTATTTTGTCTTGATTTTTACTTTAACAGTAACTTTCCGCTCAAGCCAATCCCATCTGAATTTGTTTTTAACACTCTTGTCGATTTCAAGCACTGAAGACTCTTGATCCTTTGTTAAAAACTTCATGGTTCCATCAAAAACAATAGTGAAAGCATGGTTTTAGACTCAAACATGCCACCATGAAATTGTAAGGTGAACGGTACAAGCTTTCTCATTGGTCAGTCTAATCCAGCTCAGCCAATCGGTGATCCATTTACTAAAGCTAAACGTTACTTCCTGTTAGGTCTTTGTTCGTGGAAAATACGTTTACGATAAAGTTGATCTGACACAATTTTTGTTGACACCAATGAAAAAATAGGTACCTAACCAAAAAAAAAAAAATCCTCAATGGATTTAGCCGATTCACAGAAATGATCATTTTGAAATAAAATCGGCGGAAACCCGCGAATCCGGGGAAAATTTCCATGTATGCACCTGGAACATAGATGTGGAGACTGCCCTGGAAATGCTGAATACAATGCAGAAATACATCTTGGTACAGAAATACACTGATGGTACTGTATTTACATTTTTTTTTTACTCAAAAAGATGGACCATTGTGAGATCTCAGAAAGAAAAAAATCAAGAAAGTGTGGGGATTGCACTGAGGTCTCTATTACCAAAAGTTCCATAGCCAAGTCTGGCAGATAAAAAGTAGGCCCTTGCCTGTGGACTAGAGTCAGTAAAGCGGTTTGGGGAAGAAGGTATCATAAATATTTGGACACGGGGGAATGGGAGATGAGGAGGAACCGGAAGCCAGTGAAAGTGCATGAGGGTGCAGGTGAGAACTCTCGCAGATAAATTCTGTACACACTGCATTCCCCCCAATGATTTAGTCCATTTCTGAGGTAGGATGGACTAGAAAACCAGAAGGCAGCCCACATGGACATGCACAGAAAGTCTACACAGCTACATGAGCGCAAGAGCAATCAGAGGGAATTTTCATGAATAAATTATACATTGGCATATTTTGAATGATTAAAAATTAAAAATTATTAATTTTACAATATCTCTGCAGACTCTACAGATTCTCTTTACATTATCAATTTTCCATGTTCCTTTAAATCTAAAGATGTAGATTTCCATCTCAATCATTCAGATGTCACCAGATTAGCAGAATATGTTCTCACTTTTGAAACTCATTTTAAGAAACAATTAAGTTAATCCCATTACTAAGACAAAACTACATGCTGTTGAGAGTGGGGCTTGAACCCCCAACCTTAGGATCAGTGATCCAGCACCTTGCCAACACTGCCCAACAGTCTGAACACTTTTTAGGAACACCTGTAGAAATATTAATGCATGCCGTTATCTAATCAGCCAATCATGAGGCAGATACACTTTGAAAAAGGCCGGTTTTACATTTTCAATACGCAGCAATGGTTTTCATAATTGTTGGTGCAAGTCAACTTGTGTAACATCTCTAATTATTCCTCATCTCGCATTGCTGGTTTCTGTATTCAAATTTGTGTGGAATCCTGCACCTGGCAACATGTTACACATGGAACAGTATAAAATCATGCAGATAGAGTTCAGGAGCTTCAATAACCACCGAACCACCGAACTGGGAAAACTCGCATGGGTGTTGTTAATAGCTTCAAGTATTTTGACTGATGAGCTCCTGGAATTTGCACACACAACAGCCACTTCAGCTTACTCTGAATGATACAGTAAAGAAAAACATTCATTCATTTTTTGAAGTGCTTCATCCTAATTTAGGGTCACGGGGAGGCTGGTGCCCATCCCAGCCGACTCTGGGCGAGGGATGAGTACATCCTGGATAGCTCACCAGGCCATCACAGGGCAGAAACATGCTGACGGCTTTGCAGCTACTCTTGTCGAAAGTCAGCAATGGCTCTTTTACATGAATCTCACACCATAGACAGTGAGAGACATGGCCAGCCTTTGATAACTCTGTCAGCTGCACTGGGGGTGGGTGGGGGGGGGGGTGGACAGGACACGAATGACACGACATTCCTTGAGACAATTCTACAGCTGGAAATGCCATGGTGATGAGACTGATTAAGGGACCAGATAAATTAAGTTTACCAGAAGACGACAGTTACTCAGGTAATCACTCTGTACAATTGTGGTGATCAGAAAAGCCTCTCAGAATGCCAAACTTGTTGAACCTTGAGCTGAATGGGCTACATCAGCAGATCATCGCATTGGATTCCTCTTGTGCGGGTCATGAATAGATGTCTGAAGTTGTATTGTGTAAAAACTCACCAAAACTAGACAGTTTTAAAAATGAAGTCACCCGACGACCTGAATGTACTGAATGACCGTCAGGGTTTTGGGATGGACTGGAGAGGACTTTATGGAGTGAGTCAATTTTTCCCATCATCAAATCAAGAGGTCAGTGAAAATCAACCCAAATACGGATGGAAATAAAATGTTGCTCAAGTACAACAATGTGATTATTTTTAAAAAATCGTCAAAGAGAATGTGTAACTTTTTTCTAGGTGGGGCGCTGTAGCTCTGTTACTTTCTGAAATGAAAACGATTTCACAATTTAAAATTAAAAAGTTGCACTCACACCAACTTCTACTTTTATTCAGCACAAAAATGTTGACAAAACTTTCTTACTCCATCATGAAAAAAAGCAAAGGATGGTTTTCTTTTTCTCTCCTTCGTACAGATTTCAGTCGTCTTCAGTGAGGTTTCCTCCATAAATCGGCAAACTGTAAACCCAAACGTCAACTGCACGAGATGTTCCTTTAGAACAGCATCGATTCAACACTATGGCTTTTATTCAACACTCTACATATACTGAACCACACCGGCGATTACATTCCACTGAACTCGGGTTCAGATGTTTGGGTCTTCCTGTAGCGGTAAAACTTGATGAGGATTATTAAATTTCACATAGACCAGATACAACTCCCGCCAAAAAAATAAAAACAGAACAAAAACAAAGCAAAAACAAAACATTGTATTCAGCTCTGCATTTAAATATTTATTTCATCCCTCCTCACAACCCCTGATGCATCTCCACCTTTCCAACGCACTTATTATTCATGCCATGCCAGTCGGCCTTTTAAGATTAATCATTAGTTTATACCTATGATTTGGACTCTAAGCTGTTCCTTATACATTTTTTTCTTGATATTTTGTTGTGTATTTACACAGGGCTTCTCTGTTGGCATTACAGTAAAATCACAGGCAGTTAGTGATAAAGCAGCGATTCAACAATTAGAAGAACAAAAATGAAAGGAGTGTAAAAAAAAAACAAAAAAAAAAAAACAAAAAACCCAGAAATAATAATAATAATAATAAATCTCTCCCTTACACTACATATGACATCAATTAATCAGTGACACTGTCATGGAGATTCGAGGAGAAAATTACAGACTGCAGCCCTTGGAATGTCCACTCTGGAGTAACCTCATCTGCATTGTTTTTTCTCAGTTTCAGGCATTTCCTAGTGTTTTTGATTGCTTTGTTACAAACACCAAGCATGGAACACTGTTCTGTTTTTTATTCTTTTTCTCTTTAAAAAAAGGAAAAGAAAAAGAAAAACACACCGCACTGGTCAAGCCAGGGAGAAAACAGCTGGGTTGAGTCTCTTCGCTGTCAGAGTGAGCATCATTGGAGACAGTGTGTAGAAGCAGCGGCTATCTCAGTCCACACTCACAATGGTAGTGACCATGGACAACCAGAAAATAAGCTACAGTGGTTTCAGACCAAAGTTCTGAGAGAGATTAGGAAAAAGAAAGGGGGAGAGGTTTAAAAAAAAAAAAAAAGAAAGGGAGAAAGTGGAAGAAAGAAAAAGGAGACAGCCTGACAGCATTAGTGCAGGTCCAACAATTCCAAGTCCTGAAGAGAGAAAAAAAAAAAAAAAAAAAGAGGGAAAAATAGGTGGGAAAAAAAGGTGGTGGCTTTTTCTTCCTAAACCTGGAAGTCCCTCCAGAGCATCAGTCGGGTGGGCAGTGCGTGACGTCAGTTCTTGGCTTCACTATGACGCAAGAAAGGGCTTTGAAGAGATAAGAGGGTCACTGCAGGACTAAACCGACCTGCAAAATCACAAAAAAAGCCCCACTTAGATCAAAAAGAGCATATTTATTCAAAACACCTAATTAAAATGTGCAAATATTAATATTCTGTTGCCATAAAAATCAGTAAAAAGACAAACAAAGGAGACCCGTCTTAATACATTGTAAAGATTTGGTAAGAACATTATATGGTATACAATGCTATTTGTACAAGCAAAAGTCATACTTTCTCAGGGCCCATGCTGGGGCACTTCCAATTGTACAGATAATACTGTAGATTCCCATCTCCGATACCAAACTTCAGCTTCTCCAGAAACGTCTTGTTCTCCATCAGGTCCAGTGCATTAAAAACATCAAATCCTTTCTATAGGTGGAGGCACAGAACAAGATTCAAAAAAGGTAGAGAAAATGCTAAAAAAAAAAAAAAGTTAGGATTTAGAGGACATGCGAACAAGAAGAAAGAAAGCCTCGTGTGCACATGCACAACACGTAGCATGGTACATACTGACCGATTTGGCTATGATGAGTGCGTCTCCCATCAGATCAATCAGAGGTGTAGTGGTGTGCACGTTGTAGAAAGAATACGCTGCCTTCAGACTGCGGTGCACTGGGTGGTTCATGATGGTGGATGGCAAGGTGTAAAAGCTCAAGAAGTCCGTCACATTCCCCTCCGGAGTCTGGAGCAGCGGAGTCGTGTAAAAATAAGTAAAGGCAGTCAAATGACAAGGTACCTTCCCCAAGCACAGTGCTTCTCAAATAGTGGAGTGCAGTATAATTCCGGGGCATGGGCACAGCGTGGTGCCCGGGGGGGACGACCCTGGGGAACATGCTTTTTAGGAATACTGTACTGGGATTAAGCGTAATTGCACATGCACTAACTACAGTAGTTGGCCGTGGCGCTCTCATTGTCGCGTTATGGTAGAGCAGTTTTTCGCATCGAGCTAATGATATAAAGGTAAATTACCCTCAAGAAACATGGAAAAACAGGAACGAACGAAGAAAAAGGTGGAGAGAGACAGATATTAAGACATAAATAAGGTGATTGAGTTTAAATAAGTTAAATGAGTTTTGTATTTTTTTTTTTTTTTTATTTCAGGCACATAAATCTTTTTCATTACAGATTAAAAAAACAATATTAATGAAGTTTTTCTTTAATGTAAGTTTAACTATATGTCTTTCTCTTTTTTGTTTTTAATGTTAATAAATATACATGGTTATGCAGAGATGTATTAATAATTTTATCGACAAATAATACTATTTATAGTCACTTGCGGGGTGGTGGGGGGGGTCATGAAATTTTTTTTTTTCCCTTCCTAGAGGGGGCGTCACAGAAAATAATTGAGCACTGCCCTAGCAGAAGGCATATAAAAATTCATTCACACATTCTTTGTACTTATTGACCTCAATTATGGAAATCAATGCAAATTCACATCAGATTTTATTACCAACTCTGACAGATTATTCACAGGGTATTTCAAGTAAAATTGGGAAGGATTTTGGGTACAAAAACCTTGATATAGTGATTTTGACAAAATCAGAATTTCTAACCCTGTGCTTTTATGTTTAACTTATTTATTTTCTATACAACCATTCTGATACTCTACATGTCTGGAGTGAATTAGAGCTGAACACAATTTGAGATCATCAGCAGCAGCATCATCATCATCATCATTATTATATTACTATTCATTCATTCATTTTTTTCCTGACAATCTTAATTTGGGTCATAGGGAGGCTGGTGTCCATGTCAGCCAACTCTGGGCAAGGGCAGAGTACACCTTGGACAGCTCGCCAAGCCACTGCAGGGCAAGAACACACTAAAGTCAACCCAATGGCATACTCCTTATGAATGACAAAAATGGCTCTCTTTGTGCTTTTTTGGATTTCCCTCCCCATTTTCTCCCTAATTTAGTTGCATTCAATTCCGACTCATCGGGTATTGCCTTCCTCATCACACAACCACCACCGACCAGGGAGGGGTGAGAGTATGCACACACCCCCTCCGTGACATGCAATGCTAGAATGCTTGTCACCCACCTCTTTTCAAACTGCGGCACATACGCATTTGGGGACCGTCTAACACACTCTGAAGAAAAGCGCTATCTGCCCCCTATATGAATGAACTCACGGACACCGATGATTGGCTGGCGATCGCTGTGAGTGACAGGGAAGTGAGCGTATGCCGTCCCTTCGTCCTGTGAAAGCTTGGTCAGTTAGCTCTCATGGACTCCTGGCTACAAGCAATGGATCTTTTACATGCCTCCCACCACATACAGTTAGACATGGCTGGACTGTGATAACAGTTAGCTGTACTGGGTGCGAACATAGACATGCTTCAAAAGTTCCTCTGACAAACTGCAGGAGTCTTTAGGGATATTAATGACTGACCTCCACCAGGTAGGTGTCAATGATGTTCTCCTGGGGCAGGAGCCAGTGCTGCACTTCCTCCAGGCTCATGAAAGGTGCCAGGTGGAACTGCCGGAGATAATCCTGCAGCAGGCGGTGCACAGCTGGAACATCCTTCACCGTCATTGGCCTCAAACTGCTTGTTTTTGGAGCCTGGAGATGAGGAAACAGAGACAAACCGTCATGAAATATTAAATTAATCTTAAACATTTTATTCGCCACATTGTTGTAAACAATATAACCATCATAAACTGCAGCACTGCTGACTGGCAGCAAAGTCTGTAGTAACTTCAGTTAATTTTCTGTAACCACTTAATCTTAATTAGGGTTGCGGGGAAGCTGGCGCCTATCCCAGCCGACTCTGGGTGAGGGCAGAGTACACTCCGGACAGCTCACCAGGCCATCGCAGGGCGGAAACACGCTGACGGCTTTGCAGCTACACTTGTCGAAAGTCAGCAAAGATTATTTTACATGCCTCACATCATAGACAGTGAGAGACATGGCTGGTCTTTGATAACCCAGTTAGCTGCACTGGGGGCGCAATGACAACCTTGTGGAGAGTGGGGACCAAATCGGAATTCGACCAGCCGCCTGGAACGAATTGTGGTCGAGAACTGAGGTACCACTGTATGCGTGCGTGTGTGTGTGTATATATATATTATATATATACACACACACACACACACACACACACACACCATATTCGACATAATATGTGTCCTGCTCCAATAAGCACCCCCCACCCCGTGTTTCTGATCTTACGTGTAATAACCGCCCATGTGTACTGGGAGCAAAATGGTAGATCAAACTTACCATTTTATTCGATCAGTCCCTGTAACGGTAAAATGAGGCGTTCACTGCCTGTAAAAGTGAGTTTACACGGTATTTCAAGACCCCTGCCACTGGGGAATGTCCATAATATGTTCATCAGTAACAACACATTTGATTGTTCCGCCGTGCTCTATAAAACAGGAAAATATTTTGCTGTGTTCTCTTGGTAAATGTCCAACAAGATGAACCATTAGAAACTGCTACAGCAAAACTATGGGATGCTCTGAATGAATAGAGTAATGAGTCAGATACGAACCTATCCGAAAGTGATGAGTATTTTTCACCTGATGCTCCTGCTCACTAACTTCATACATTTAAAGACATTCCTGGCCATGTGCTTTTCAAGTGCCATGTGCTAAAGTTGACCTTTGTGTTGATGTGCTAAAGTTGACATTCATGTTGATTGGGGGGGGGTATTGAAATGAACAGAACCGGGAGTGAAATTAAAGGGTCTTTTTTTTTTTTTTTAATTATGTTATTTTTTTCAGCTTTCATGTACGTAACTTTGTTGATACCACAAAATGAATAACACAAATACCAATAAAACCTTTATTGTTCTGTTATTATTCATGTTTTCCACCTCTATGGTAATAAGCATTTTAATACTGTTCCACTCCTCTGGTAGTCATTTTAATAAGCGCCCACCCACTCCACTTTTTCCTTTTTTTTTTTTTTTTTAATTATGCTATTTTTTTCAGCTTTCATGTACGTAACTTTGTTGATACCACAAAATGAATAACACAAATACCAATAAAACCTTTATTGTTCTGTTATTATTCATGTTTTCCACCTCTATGGTAATAAGCATTTTAATACTGTTCCACTCCTCTGGTAGTCATTTTAATAAGCGCCCACCCACTCCACTTTTTCCTTTTTTTTTTTTAAATACACGCCCTGGGCGCTTATCACATCAAATACGGTGTGTGTGTGTATGTATGTGTGTGTATATATATATATATATATATATATATACACACACACACACACACACACACACACACATATATATATATATATATATATATATATATCTCACTCACATCATGAAAAGATATAGGGAAAACAAATAATTTCATCAGAGAGGTACATTTCATTCCAAAATATCTTTTGGCCAAATTTCAGCTATGCTGGGATGTTTTTATTTTAATAAAAAAAATTCTGTTTTCAAATTATTTCAAGTGTTTTCAGGCTTTGCAGGCTTCAAACCATACTACATCGTATTCAGGTCTTACCAAGATTGGTGGTTGATTAGCAAGTCTGTTTCACAGCTAGAGGACCCTGGGTTCAATTCCCATGCTCAAGCATTTCTGTGTGGAGTTTGCATGTTCTCCCTGTACTTGAATTCTACACTCCCTGTACTTCAGGGTATCCCAGTTTCCTCTCATAATTCAAAGACATGCACATTAGGCAAATTGGCAGTTCCAAATTTCCCAGGGTATGAATGTGAATGGTTGTGTGTATGTCCGCGAGGTCTGGCAAGTTGTTCAGGGTTCTGCCCTGCCTTCACATGTGTCAGCTCACATAGGCACCAGCCACCCCTGTCACTAGTAGGATTGGATTAGCTGGTTTGGCAAATGATGTAGTGATTGTGCGATTGGTATTTATAATGCATGTGAAACAGCCGGAAGTTAAAGTCGAGGCTTGATAAGTGACCCAAAAGCAGACGGAGGGCTGCTGTGTACCTCTGGCAGCCGGTAGAGCTTCATAGTGCGTTGCATAGTCATGTTCCGACTCAGGTGTGAAAACTTCACCTCTATCAGCTTTCGTGGGTTCAGAGATCGGTGCCAGTATCTACAAAACCACACACACAAAATATGACAGTGTACAGTAGTAGTGTTCCACTCATCATACATCATATGAACCATTTATACAGCTCTCACAGCTATCACATGACTGCATCTTTTTGAATTGCTGCTCAGGCAGCAAAAGAAGAGGTAGAGCTCGCCACTGACCACAGCAAAACCATAAACATTAGTGAAATACTTGCATTAGGGATATCCCTAAAGTATAAACAAGTGTGTCTATTTACCTGCAGGTTCCCACAGGTTTGGGCAGTACCACTCCAGCAGTGTAGACAGCTTGGAAGATTCCCTGCAGGTTGACCCGTCTAGTGATCTCTCGGATCAGCACCGGAGCCACGCGTTTGGAGCGCAGCTTTTTGTGCACACACAGGAAATTGATCTCCACCATCTTCTTCTCTCTGGAGGGAGGGGAAATTGTTCCAGAACCCAGGCACAAGACAAGATCCAATGATTAAAAGGGACAAAGTTGAAGCTTTTATTGTACCAACAATAAATGGGCAGCTAACACAAACACCTATATACACACACACGACACACACCTATATGTATGCATGTATACACACACATGATATACAATTGGCCCCCTACTTATGAGACCCCCTGGTTATGAAAACTCCGGGTTATGAAAAACATTCTCCGAAGTTTTTATCCCCTGTATACGAAAACAACCTCCTCTTACGAAAAGTACCAAACATGCCATTCAGAATTCCAACGTGCCAATCAAAATTTAACATGATGCGCAAGTTTCTCTCACATTGGCTGTCTCCAAACATCCCGCCCCGCTGGCCTCCCATTGACCAGGAGGGAGCTGAATCTCCATAGTACTGCACCCATAAAGCTTGTTTGTCATATGCGTGAAGGAGAGTTGAAGAGGACTGTTGCTTGTTTTGAGAACATTGCAGCGTTAGATTTCGTTATTGCCGAAACCCCTCTACAATCGGGACAATATTGAAGCAGAAGGAGACCTGAAAGCGGAAATACAGTGACGGAGGCAATTATTTCGGCATGATATTGAAGCATGAGCAGAGCGCGCCGTGAAACAAGACCTCTGATCTCGCAAGGAAGCAAGTAATATTAAATCAGGACCTCTGATCTTTCAAACAGGTACTGTAATTCTGCATTAAATACAACATCCCGTCCATTTAAACATTTAAATAGAATTGTTCCATCACCTGCGCGTTGCGTGTGGGTGAAGCCTGCATTCGGCAAAACACACCATAGAGACAGAGTTTTGTGTGTGTGTGTGTGTGTGTGTGTGTGTGTGAGAGAGAGAGAGAGAGAGAGAGAGACTGCCTACAGAGTCAGTCAGAGATGAAAGGAGGCTCATCTGGACCTCCGATCCCTCAAGGAATCAAGTTAAAGTTGAGTTTGGACCGCCGATCTGTCAAGCAGGGAATGCGCTTTGAATTCCCCGTCTTAAAATTCTCAGCCGTCCTGCGTGTGGGCGGAGCCCGCATCCAGCGGAGAGTGCCATGTGTATTCTGTATATGTGTGTGTGAGAGAGAGAGTTGTGTGTGTATGTATGTGTGTTAAAAAAATGCTTAATAATGGTTTAATATGTTAATAAAATATTTAAATGGTTTAATAAATCATTTTCTTTTACTTTTAACACATATTTCATACAAAATTTGTGTACTTTTATAATTTATAAAGGGTTTATGGGGTAGTCTTTGGAGCCTTGGAACGAATCAGGCATTTTACATGTAAAATGCGCCTCTACTTACGAAACTTCCACGTTACGAAAAAGGCTCTGGAACGGATCAATTTCGGAAGTAGTGGGCCGACTGTATATATCTCGACATATTCCAAAGAATAGAACATGTTGAACATTACAGAGAGTGCACTTACATGTCGTAGATGCGAATAGTGGCTGGGATAGCACTGATGAAGCCCACAAGTTTATTGTTGGAGTTCACTCTTACACCACAGTGCCACTGCAGCAACCAGCCTGGAGGACGTAGTGCCCTGAAAGAAAGGAGACAGAGACCCTAAACCCTAAGAAGGTAATACATGGAGCATGGAGTGTTCCCAGTGTAGGCTCAGAATCATCCAGATCTGAGCTGGACAAAACCTTCACTAAAAACTATTCCTCCATAAAAAGCAGAAGGAAACCATTCTCTCATTGAAAAAGTGGTGTATGATGCACATACCACAGCAAGAATTCAGGCGAATAGTCAAAGCGGAACATGTTATCGTCATCCTCCACATAGTTCTCGTTCAGGAGAGTGTACAGCTCCTTTAACTAAAAACAAGATGAGCGGGAGAAAATAAAGTTTAGTTAAATACCCGGGCATTCTTACGGTTCTCCATCAATTACCATTAGGGAAAGAAAGGCATTTTAAACTAAACCCGCGGACTGATACATTCAGTGAATTCGGCAGTGAGGTGAATTATTGTTTTAGCATTTTCTGGAGGGGAAATAATGAAAAGCGAACTAAAACAAGACTCTTTAGTTAATTTCAACATTTGTAAAGCATGTCACCCCCAGTGCAGCTAACTGGGTTATCAAAGGCCGGCCATGTCTCTCACTGTCTATGGTGAGAGGTTCATATAAAAGAACCTTTGCTGATTTTCAACAAGAGTAGCTGCATAGCCATCAGCATGTTTCTGCCCTGTCATGGACTGGCGAGTTGTCTACAGTGTACTCTGTCCTCACCCGGAGTCGACTGGGATGGGTGCAAGCTTCCCCATGACCCTAATTAGGATTAAGCGGTTAGAGAAAACGAATGAATGAATAAAGCAGGCCACTCTTTATGCATACAGAAACAATTGTTTAAAATTATTTTGTTTGTTTGTTTTTAAACCTAGAAAACAAAGCCAGCTGTGTTGTGGTAATTTCATCAGGGTTTTTTTTTTTAGGGATAGAATTTTCAGGAAATTCAGAACCAGTGATTGTGGAAAGCCACAAGTTATTGTCTTCTGCTAGGGTTCAAGCATTAAACTGAGTTTACAAGGTGGAGAATGTCCATTCAAGAGATTTTTTTGGTTTCTGACTGGGCAAAAGCCATCAAATAATTATTGGTATCGCATCACTGCCATGGGATAACTGACTTATTTTATTGCAGGAGTGGAGTTATTAGTGCAAAACTGACATACAGTGATGTGCTAAAGTTTTTGCCCCTGACCAATTTGACATTTTTTGCACGTCATCCATTTCAGATCAAGCACACCTAAATATTCTACAAAAGTAAAACACAAGTAAACAGAAAATGCAGTTTTCAGTGCCGACTGCATTTATTAAGAGGGAAAAAACATCTGAACCTAAAGGGCTCATGTGAATAAGTAATTGCCCCCCTAAACCTAATAGCTGGTTGAACCAGCTTTTGCAGCAATAACTGCATGACAATTTTGCTGAAATCTGACAAAAGTCGGAAATTCCAACTTGTTGCAGACACTGCTAATGCATGAGCACACCTGAACCCACCCACCCACACAGAGCTAGTAATCGATCACATATCTTTGGGTTTTTATCAAGTCACTCCTCCACATAACACCATTAACCGCATGATGTTGAAACAGCAGTGATCGTGTTTTGAACGTGACTGAAATTGGAATTATTATTATTATTATCATCATCATCATTACAATTTCAATCACGTTCAAAATACAATCACAGCTCGACTAGGTAGATACCCACCAGTCGGAACTAAATAATGTTCTTAAATCTTCGTGTGTGTGTGTCTCACCACAGCAGAGTCACTGAGGTCCAGTGTGTCCCAGCTGAAACCCTGAGGAAGGCTGTACGGCTCCTCCCGGATTTGACCTTTATCAGGCTCAATGGAGCCGTGCGTCGTTACCATCTCTCCTACACAAGGAAATCATCATGCAGAAGATTGTTAAAATAAAATAATAATGATCCATACGAGTTACCACCTCTTCTCGAAACACTGGAAAATGTTTTTTGCTATAACAGCATGTCCCAAAGAGCTTTTTTCTGGGAGTTTCGAATCTCCAGGGACCCCGCGATATGATATCACAATACTACGACACATTGGGGCTGATTTGATTTGTATTGCAAATTTTTATCGAAGTAAATCAGAGAATGTTAGAAAGATGTTAGAAGACATCAGAGGACATTGTAGAATTTTGTGGAAAATTTTGGGAAAGAGTGAAATATAGAGAGTGTTGAAAAAAAAAAAAAAGATTGTTCGGAGTATGCAGACCTCTGCTCAGGACATTTAATGACTCTGTGGTAGCCTCTGCAATCCGCTACGCTGCTGTCTGCTGGGCCCCAGGCAGCACAGAGCGGGACAGAAAGAAACTGAACAAGCTGGTCAGGAGGGCCAGCTCAGTCCTGGGCTGCCCACTGGACTCTGTGGAAGAGGTGGGTGAGAGGAGGATGGTAGCCAAGCTCACATCCATCATGGACAACGGCTCTCACCCACTGCACCAGACTGTAGAGGAGCTGAGCAGCTCCTTCAGTGGACGACTGAGACATCCTCAGTGCAGGAAGCAGCACTATCACAGGTCTTTCATCCCCACCCCTGTCAGACTGTACAACACCACTTTGTAACTGTTTGTGAAGTAACTGCTTCGGTGCAATACAAAACCCGTGCAATAATCCACTTTAATCAACCGCATCTACCCCCTGTGACTGAACCATATCGATCCATCTACTCTGCACTCAAGATACATGTATATTAGACAATCTACAAAGTTTTTATTGTATATTATTTTTACATATACATTATATATATATATATATATATAAAATTTTACATATAAAATTGGGGGGGCAGTGGTGGTCTAGTGGTATAGGGCGCTGGATTGCTGATCCAAAAGTTGGGGGTTCGAGTCCCACTCTCCACAAGGTTATCACTGCCCCAACCCAATATCAAAGGTGGGCCATGTCTGTCACTGTCTATGGTGAGAGGCATGTAAAAGAACCATTGCTGACTTTCGTAAAGAGTAGGCTGCAAAGTCGTCAGCGTGTTTCTGTCCCTTGCTAAAAGGGTTGTTACAGGAAGGGCATCTGACGTAAAAACCTCTGCCAAATCAAACGTGTGAATCAGATGATTCGCTGTGGCGACTCCCGAGTAAAAGGGAAAAAGCCGAAAGGAAGACAGACATTTTTACATCCATATCCATACACACACACACACACACACACAGATTATATATATATATATATATATATATATATATATATATATATATATATATATATATATATATATATACATACATACACACACACACTATCGCAATATGCTAATTTTTTGAGAAGGACTAAAGTTCATTACTTTCTGTAATGTACTGATAAAAATTAAACTTTCATATATTTTAGATTGTTTTAGACACCAACTGAAATATTTCAGGTCTTTTATTGTTTTAATACTGATGATTTGGCATACAGCTCATGAAAACCCAAAATTCCTCTCTCATAAAATTAGCATATCATGAAAAGGTATTCTAAACGAGCTATTAACCTAATCATCTGAATCAACCAATTAACTCTAAACACCTGCAAAAGATTCCTGAGGCTTTTAAAAACTCCCAGCCTGGTTTATTACTCAAAACCGCAATCATGGGTAAGACTGCCGACCTGACTGCTGTCCAGAAGGCCATCATTGACACCCTCAAGCAAGAGGGTAAGACACAGAAAGAAATCTCTGAGCGAATAGGCTGTTCCCAGAGTGCTCTATCAAGGAACCTCAGTGGGACGTCTGTGGGAAGGAAACAGTGTGGCAGAAAACGCTGCACAACCAGAAGAGGTGACCGGACCCTGAAGAAGATTGTGGAGAACGGCCGATTCCAGACCTTGGGGGACCTGTGGAAGCAGCGGACTGGGCTACAGGTGCCGCATTCCCCAGGTCAAGCCACTTTTGAACCAGAAACAGTGGCAGAAGGGCCTGACCTGGGCTACAGAGAAGCAGCACTGGACTGTTGCTCAGTGGTCCAAAATACTTTTTTCAGATGAAAGCAAATTTTGCATGTCATTTGGAAATCAAGGTGCCAGAGTCTGGAGGAAGACTAGGGAGAAGGAAATGCCAAAATGCCTGAAGTCCAGTGTCAAGTACCCACAGTCAGTGATGGTCTGGGGTGCTATGTCAGCTGCTGGTGTTGGTCCACTGTGTTTTATCAAGGGCAGGGTCAATGCAGCGAGCTATCAGGAGATTTTGGAGCACTTCATGCTTCCATCTGCTGAAAAGCTTTATGGAGATGAAGATTTTCATTTTTCAGCACGACCTGTACCTGCTCACAGTGCCAAAACCACTGCTAAATAGTTTACTGACCATGGTATTACTGTGCTCAATTGGCCTGCCAACTCTCCTGAGCTGAACCCCATAGAGAATCTGTGGGATATTGTGAAGAGAAAGTTGAGAGACACCAGACCCAACACTGTGGATGAACTTAAGGCCGCTATCGAAGCATCCTGGGCCTCCATAACACCTCAGCACTGCCACAGGCTGATTGCCTCCATGCCACACCGCATTGAAGTAGCCATTTCTGCAAAAGGATTCCCGACCAAGTATTGAGTGCATAACTGAACATAATCATTTGAAGGTTGACTTTTTTTGTATTAAAAACACTTTTTTTATTGGTCGGATGAAATATGCAAATTTTTTGAGATAGGAATTTTGGGTTTTCATGAGCTGTATGTCAAAATCATCAGTATTAAAACAATAAAAGACCTGAAATATTTCAGTTTGTGTGCAATGAATCTAAAATATATGAAAGTTTAATTTTTATCAGTACATTACAGAAAATAATGACAACGAAATAATAACTTTATCACAATTTTCGAGAAGGACTAGTATATACACACACACACACATATATATATATATATATATATATATATATATATATAAAAACAACAAAAAAAAAAACAAAACAATATATTTTCTTGTTCTGTTCCAATATTATGACTCAATGATGTTACACCTTTCAGAGCTATTTTGCACCCCCGACTGATGGTTTACTTCAAGAGCCTGTAACAGTAAATTTCTCCATGGTGAGATCAATGTCAGAACAATGGTATAAATCAGATTGACATCAGTTGAAACATTAAAAAAACACGGACATTTTTTAAATTTTGATATAATTATTATTTCTATAAAAAATTGTTCCTCTGTATTTAACCCATCCAAAGTGAGAGCACACAAACTGAAGCTCCCGGACAGCAATTGAGGGCTACCTTCCTGAAGACATTCACTCGAACCCTAATCATGCCTACCTGACCACTTAATCATCTAATCAATGCTTAATACTGTACTTTGAAATAAAGACTTAAGATCTGATTGGGTCAGTCACATGGGCCACATTAGGGTTTGAGATAAAGTCTTCAGGATGGTCGATCTCCAGAAGCAGGATTGGGTACCCCTGGAGTACTTTATTATACCAAGTTTACCTAATTTCGGAACAGGCTGAGTGTCCCAGAACTGGTAGCTTCGACGTGAGGCCTCCTCCATGGTTTTGGCTGGTCCTGGTCCCACTGAGAAAAGTTCGATAGCTTTCTGAATCTCCTGAAGTTTGCCAGCAGGGAGAGAGTTTACCTGAAGAAAGTAGAAAGAGAGCATATTATACAATCATGAAAGCTTAGGGCTCATTCAACATTTTCCTAAGCGTACAAAACGTACGCTAGTGGGGAGGGGATAAGATGTCTGTGTACGCTTTTTAAGATAAATCTGTCGATCAACAATAATACATGCGCTCGTGAAATTTTTTTTTTGTGTGTGTGTGTGTGCGTGTACGTTTGAAACTCTCAGTGCGCGATTCACCAACCACCTGCGGTGCTGCATATCTGTAAAGTCTGCAATGAATACTACCCAACCCGGTATCAGCGGCTGAAACATCAGAAGGCAGCTGATCAAGGGCGTAGGCTGGGAGGGTGCACAGGGTGCACGTGCACACCCCCATCCCCCCCCACAGCAGGAGTTGAGTTCCGCTGGACAAGAAATTATGTGTATTCACAATCTTATAAATAAACTTCACGACTGTTATTGAAGAGAAAGTCAGAGATAAGTTCCGCATGACTTGAGTCAGGAAGTAAACCGGACGTTAACGTGTAACGAGCACTGCGCATGTGCACACCCGGGCTGACCAATCAACAAACATATTATCAGTAAGCAATCATAGCTGAACACTGTCAATCAAACAAAGTGTGAGTGTGAGAATAAAGCACAGTTTGTTACTACCGCCTCCGGCTCCTGCACATGTGTTAGAACACAAACATTGACACACAGAGAATGAATGGCTAAAATAATCATAAGCCATCCAGCCTGGATCTGCAGCCTAATGCTCAGTACTTTTATAAAATTAATTGTATGTTTTTTTGCTGTAAATATGTATTAATATTTGTTTGTGCCTTGGAATAGATAAATAACTTTTGCTCAATTTGTAAATGTATTTAGCACATGTACTTGCGGATGTAGTTTGAAATATATTTGAGAATGTTTTTGGTTGAACTATAATATTTGATTCGTCTTCTGAGAGTAATAGATGAATCGTCTTCTGTTGAAAAACTGTGCTTGCTGTTGGCGTGAGATTCCAGGTTGTTTATATCATATGCTGTGACATGCATGCGCTATATTTTATGTGGTACTTTGTATCAACTCAGCGACGTCACGGTAACTTTGTGTCGGCGGGCACTTAGCGATGGCGGCTTTTGGGTCGATAACTTATACGACAAGCACATAAAACAAAACCGCTGTGTGTGCAATGGTTTATTTATGATATAAAATTTAAGCCACAATCGCTTCAATAAACTATACTTAAGCTACCGCCAACTTATTTAGTCTGCATTTCATTTCCCCTTTAAGGCTTAGGCTCCGGTCAACCGAGATGTGCCCCCCCGTCCACAGTCAGACCAGCCTACGCCCTTGCTGATCACAAACTGAAGTGTGGTCGTCCAAAAGCCAATGACCAATAAAAAAATGCAGACATTTTCAATTATATTTTAATATAAATAATATTATTAAAAACAACGTCGTTTTTATGATTAAAACCAAATGTCTTCATATTAATATTAAAGCAGGTGTCATTAAAAAGAATTCTTTAAAAGCATATTTTTTATTGATTTCATTATTATTTGACTGGTGTATAAAAGAAGTATCGATCAAATAAATACATTGATTTATTTTATAAAAGAGGTTTGACCATTGATTTGTTTAATATCTCATTTAAAAATCCTGCCGAGAGAAAGAAAATCAAGAGTCTGTTCTTACTTTGGCCAGCTGCTCCTGGGTGGCATCTTTTTTGTCCTTCTTTTTCTTCTGTTTCTTTTTCTTCTTTTTGGCACCTGTATCCACCTTTTCTCTGTAAAAAAAATAAACAAATAAACAATGATGACTAGCAATGTATTAATTGTGTGCTAAGGTTGTATTTACATCTGCAGCAAATAGTCCACACCTATTTGATGTGATTTGAAACAGCCCGTTGGCCAAACATGCATGTCTTTGGATCGCAATGATCTGGGGAGGTATTCTGTATGCACCCCTTCCTCACCCAGCATCAGCTGAGATGGTAGAATTATGTAGTTCGGTAAATGACTACGCATGCTAAACGCCCGATTCGTTCCAAGGCTCCAGCCTTTGGACTGGATAAACCCCATAACCCTTTAAAAATGATAAAAGTACACCAATTTTGTATGAAATATGTGTTAAAAGTAAAAGAAAATTATTTATTAAACCATTTAAACATTTTATAAACATATTAAACCATTTTATTAACATATTTATTAATTAAACCATTATTAAACATTTTTTATTACCATACATATACTCACACACACACCCCTCTCTCTCACAGACACACATAGGCATTACATGTGTATTGTATACACATTAAATGTTTATTGTAGCGCTGCAGGCTACGCCCACAAAATGTGGAATTCAAAGCGCATTCCCTGCTTGACAGATCAGAGGTCCAAACTCAACTTTAACTTGATTCCTTGAGGGAACGGAATTCCAGATGAGCTCAAATGCGCCATATTTATTAAACATTTACTGAATTAAACAACTTAAAAAACTAAACTAAAGGGTTAAGCTTCCTTCTCTCTCTCTCACACACACACACACACACACACACACACGGACAGGATGTTCAATTTAAAGCGGAATTACAGTACCTGTTTGAAAGATCAGAGGTCCTCACTGTATTTCTGCTTTAAGGTCCCCTTCTGGGTCTGCGTCATCCCTCCTCGCCAATGGGAGGCCAGCGGGGCGGGATAGAAACTCGCGCATCGTGTGAAATTTTGATTGGTGCGTTTGAATTTCTTTTCGTATCCCGGGGACGGAAACTTCGGAAAATGTTTTTCGTAAACTGGGGATTTCGTACCCAGGAGGTTTCGTAAGTAGGGGGCCGACTGTATATATATATATATATATACATATATACACACACACACACACACACACACACACACACACCATTTTACTGGCAATATGATAAAAGTTTCAAGATCGTTTTTCGCTTGACTTATTTAATTATATGCTCTTATATGTTGAACTAAATAAAACCAAAAATCCATTTCACTCTAATATATGTTAAAGTCGGTACCGGCACTGATGCATGATCATTCAGGAATTGTGACACAGCAAAGCCTGACGGCTGAAAATAGTCAAAGTTCAACCTGTAAATGCAGCCCTTGAAAACAAAAATGTTCCAGTAGTACCAAATTCAGCCATGTTTACAGAAAAATAATATTTCAATTTTAGACTCAGTTTGTGTTGATTTTCCACCAACCTTGATTAGAGCACCTTTGCTTTGACGAAATCTCAAGTGCATTGCAACCCGGGTGCAAGTTATCGGCCACGAAATCGGCTCGCGCGTTGCGACGATATGTAAGCACGTACGTGGTCAAAATTTTATTTAGCAGTGAATCTTCAGTTTTTCGATACATACCCGGTTTGTCATGGGTATATTTATAGGTTGTTTTTTTTTTTAAAACTTCATGTTTATAAATATCCCCAAGAAGATTTCCAATTAAAAAAAAAATTAATAGAATATAACCCCCATAAACTAGGTACCAAAATTTGGGGATTTTTATCTCGTTTAAAACAAAATTTGAATCGAAGCTCAAAAATAAAAGCGTGACGCGCCAGGCAATTCAATTATGAGACCCCCCAAAAAAGGGGTATTCGACCATCACACGCCAAGATGGCTCCCACCATAATGGATGCATCTGAGAATAGATACCGTCATTTCTGATCTATTTATTCCATTCCTGGGTGAGTAATATATATCTCTACAATCAGAATATAACCGTTATTGTGTATAGAATTTTCTAGTGTGGCTGTTTTGTTGAAATCTTGCTATAAATATAGACTTTGACTCTGAATTGATCGGGTCACTTGGCTCACTGGTTAAACATGAACGGAATCGACACTTCCGGCAGATTTTTCTTTAATTTATGGGTTCTAATTTCAAAATCAACAGATAGGACATGTTCCTCAGATGTAAATTAAGACTCCTACTCAGTCTGAAGCTATTTAAGAATGTTTTGATGGATAAATCTTAATGTACATTATATGATAATGTATACATTCCTGTCTAAACTCAGCTGTACTCGAGGCCATGCCCCCAGTCACTCAAGGTAGAATGATCATCATTATCAATAATAGGATCGTTTATTCATATGATCCGTTTCTTTTTCCACTGAATGAAGAGAACAATACTCTGAAAAAGATTACAATACTCTGAATTTTCCAAACTGATTATGTATTAGACTTTTCCAACATTTCGCCATTTAACATGTTTTGACCTCCTTCACAGCTAAAACCATGGTAGATAGCCTACAACCGATATTTGCAATGGCTTAAGCAGGTCGTTTCAGGCTTGCTTGGCTTGGTTGGTTGAAGTTCAGTGGATTTTCGATTTTGAGTATTTTCGGCATTTTTTCAAATTTCACTTGTCTGACCCCCTTTAAGCCCCAAACCATGGTGATAGCCCAAACCTCATGGTTTCATTGGATTAAGTGGGTACATTTCCCTTGGAAAAAAATGTATCAAGGTATTGACTTGGTTGGTTCAATTTGAATGATTTTTCAAAAATTGGTCATTTTAGTCATTTTCGATCATTTTTTCGGCGGCGTAAATTGCAGTTTGAGGTATATTTGAGGGACAATAACTTCAAAGGTGAGAAGAACTGGCCTCCATAAAAATTACTGTAATTTAGTCTGTCCCATTATCTTGGAAAATAGCATAAAGGGGGTTTTCCAGATGTCTAAATTTTAAAAAAGGGGTGTCTAAAAATGCCATCTTTGCTAATTAGGTGCTACCACAATTTGAAACAAAAAATACATTTTTTAATGGATTTTACTACAAAACCTATTCCCTGAGAGGCCTGAAACTGAAATGGAATTGAGTAATTCTTGTTTCATAGTCTCCCCAAAAGTGTTCCAAATGATGTCCGAGCCAGTGGCCTGAACATAACGGAACAGGCTCTATCTCAGAAACCGTTCAAGATAATTGCATGAAATTTGGACTGGTGATTTGCAATGGTTAACCCAACAAATAGAACCTAAAACCATCCATTAATGATGACTTTCATTTTTTTTCAGTGCAGGTACCTATTTAAAGCATCCTCCTAGCTCACATCTGGATCTCTCCTATTAAGAGAGTAGTCTGAGCCGTACACGTGGAATCAGAGTCAATGAATTATGCATTTACTATGTATTCTCTGAACACACTGCACTTAATCCCTATGATGACTCAGCTCAACTCTGTTAAAACAACTATGCCCCCCCCATTTATTATGCATTCTGGAATTTGATTGTGTGTCTTTGTTTACAGACAACAGATTCAACATATTCAAGAATTACAGAAAAGGAAAAAAAGATTTTTATTTGCATCAGGATAACACAAAGAAACAGTCCAGTATACACACACACGCGCACACACACACACACACACACACACACACACACACACACACACACACACACACACCAAGGGACGAATAATTACTGAACACCGATAGCAAAAAGGGCACGAAATGAAATCTGCATGGTGTGTATATATGTTTACATACAATTTCTTTCACATTGACAGAATTATATTTTCTGAATATGGAACATTTACAAACACCCTAATGCTGAAACCATGACACTTCCACAATGAAAGGGAACAGAAACCCCTGCTAAGCTAATGTGGGTATAGGTGAATATCAGCACACAGTGGTCCCTCATTACTTACTAAGAAGTACCAGTTAATCCTTTTACACTCAACAGGGAGCGACGACAGGCCACGGAGCATTGCGTGTTTAATGTGTGATGATATGGATGACAGGTCTTATGAAAAGCATGTTCTTGTGATGGAGCGAGTGATGCACGCCACGCACTGTGACCCTGAACAAAGGCAGCAGAAGAAAGAAAGTGCGCTGTGTTCGACATGTTTCTAGCCCTGCTGCAGAGAAAACCAAACACAACCCCCAGCTTTACAGGCTGAATGAACACTACTGTACTGAAAACATTAGTCATGACTGTGTGACTGTTTGGGGCGCATTGTTTAGTAGACAACACTGCAGCTGAATCTCAAACAGCTTTCTTCCAGCTAGACAAAATGCAGTGTGGAGGATTTGAGCTGTGCTGTGTTTACCGAGACACGCATGACAGCCACTGTTGCATCAAATCTATCTAGTGCCCGAGTCGTAGGATGACCATTGGCGACCTGCCATGAAGGATAACACCCTGATTATCATCTTCATGGAGGTTTTCTTGGCAGGATTAGTGCAGTGGTTTGCCATTGCCTTTTGCATGATGCGAACCTACGGGCAATTTTGAATGGCCAATTAACCTACTGTGCATGTCTTTGGACTGTGGGAGGAAACCGGAGCACCCGGAGGAAACCCAAGAAAGCACGGGGAGAACATGCAAGCGCCACACAGAAACGCCCAGACCGGGAATCAAACCCAGGCCTTCTTGCTGTGAGGCGGACGTGCTAACCACAACGCCACCGTGCCGCCGTTACATCAAATACATCATCAAATTCATGATGTAAAGTCAGTTCACGAAAAGGTTATTATGGTATCAATGTTAGTTTTGGTGCACGGTCAGCTACCTCACTACTGATGTTTTCCTACTTACCATCATCCTGCTCAACCAATAAAGTATCTCATCCTAGTGGGTCTCCTCCTGTTTATATCTGCTATGACGCCTCACGATTTTCATAAATCCACCCACTCCCTGTGGTCTGAACAACAAGAGTGCCCCTGATCACCAAATGTGTACCAGAAGAAGTACTAGGAAGGTAACCTGTGACAGATAGCATCCCATCCAGGAGGTGTTGAGGTTAGTTACTTCATGCTTCAAAACTCTGGATAATGTCCAGCTTGATGAATCAGTAGACCTGAGGTGTGGGTGTATATATATATATATATATATATATATATATATATATAAAAACACTTCAAACTCTAGCTACCTCACCATAGACTCCAAAATTGTCCTACACCACTTTTATTTCTCCTAGTGCTGACAGATAACTGTGAAAACCCTTTTTCTGTACAATCAGCGACTGTTGTTTAACCGGTTACTGTTACACTGCTCGCTCTGCTCTCACGCCGAGCATGTTGCTGAGTTGATCATACACTAGGGTTATGCAAATACACAGATCACGATGGTGTCATTAAAAAGTACTAAACCAATACGTTCTTCTTCACAGAACAAATAACAGGGTAACGAATAATGTCAGTAAAATCAATCTGGATAAAAGATAGTAGATACATGACCACGACAGTTGTATCCCCATTTTGAACATTTTATTTCAGATTTAGTCTCATCCTCCTGTTAATAAATAACATTCACTCAAGATTTTGGAGCATGACATTGGCAACTGGCAGTTCCAGTTTATGGAGCTCATTGTCATGCTGAGGCAGGTCTGAGATGCTTCGTTTCAGTGAAATGAAACTGCAAACCTAACAGTATAGAAACAGTGTCCTAGTGAGATGACTGTTCACTTCCAATATTGTGAAAATAGTTTCAGGAAGCAGAACATGCGGATGTGATCATCAGGTGTCCACAAACTGTAGGCCGCATAATGTGGTGATTTAAAAAGATTTCTATTAATAAATATTATAATAATAATATCTTACTGTAACAATAAGAACATTTAAGGGACATTATCTTTTCATTTCCTGATGGTATTTTATACTTGTATTGAGGCAATCGAACCAAAGCTAGTGAAATTTATCAATAAGAGCCATTTACATCATGACGTTTTATTTACGTTAAGTTACGAACCATTTACATTATGTTATTGAGCACAAATACTCCTATGTACAGCTCATGTGCCATGCACATCTTCTTTAATGCCCACTTTCCAGTATGTCACGTTTACTGTGTGTTATGCATGCACGGGGTTCAAAGGTGTGTTCGTATTTCTATCTGCACAGATAAAACAATCCCCTTTAAAATTACCAATAAACTGCTTGAGGTAACGCAATAACTCGCCCGACTTGACCCTTCATACTGTATCTGTATGACTATACTTTGCTTTTTCCCAACACTAGTAGATACGTAATAATTTTTCCTCTCAGATGAGATGGACACCAATCCTTTTGCTCTCTGGATCCTATGATTTATCCTGTGGTGCTACTAATGGCTGGAGTTCTGAACGTAGCCCACAAAGCTTGCTGATGATCCAAATGACTTTTTACTGCGGGTGGTAAATTATTTTACTAAAACAATTTAAGGCTACAATTCCCATTACAGTTAAAAAGTAATAAACTCAATTTCTTGTTCAACTATAGTGAAATTTCTGCTACTTCTTCGTTTGCTTTCGGCTGTTCCTGCTAGGTGGCTTTTATTCTTGTCTGATTTCACCCAGATGAGGATGGGTTTCCCTTTTGAGTCCGGTTCCTCTTAAGTTGTCTTCCTCCTGTCTACTGAAGAAGTTTTTCCTTGGCACCGATGCCGCGGGCTTGCTGATTGGGAAGTGTAGGGTTTGTACAGAAAGGTCTACATTTCTTATCAAATTGTAAAGCTGCTTTATGACAATCTCAATTGTAAAAAGTGCTATACAAATAAAAGTGAATTGGACTGATCTACAACCCCTGGCAAAAATTATGGAATCACCAGTCTCCAAGGATGTTCATTCAGTTGTTTACTTTTGCAGAAAAAAGGCAGATCACAGACATAACACAAAACTAAAGTAATTTCAAATGGCAACTTTCTGGCTTTAAGAAACACTAAAAGTAATCAAGGGGGGAAAAATGTGGTAGTCAGTAACAGTTACTTTTTTAGACCAAGTGGGGGAATAAATTATGGAATCACAATTTTGAGGGGGAAAAAAATTAGGGAATCACCCTGTAAAATTTCCATTTACAAAACTAAGACCTGCATCAGATTAGATCTGGCCATTAAACAGGAGTGATCACACCGGAGAGCTGTTGCACCAAGTGGACTGACGTGAATCATGGCTCCAACACAAGAGATGTCAATTGAAACAAAGGAGAACATTATCAAACTTCTTAAAGAAGGTAAATCATCCCGCAATGTTGCAAAAGATGTTGGTTGTTCAGTGAGCTGTGTCAGTGAGCAGTGTCTAAAATCTGGACCAAGTACAAACAGTATGGGAAGGTTGTTAAAGGTAAGTATACTGGTAGACCAGGACAGACATAAAGCGTCAAGACAAATCTTCAAGCAATATGTCTCGAAAACAGAAAATATACAACAAAATGAACGAGGAACAAATGGGACGAAACTGGAGTCAACGTCTGTGACCAAACTGTAAGAAACGGCCTAAAGGAAATGAGATTTACATGCAGAAAAGCCAAAACCACCATTAACACCTAAACAGAAAAAAAGGTCACAATGGGATAAGGAAGGCAATCGTGGACTGTGGGTAGTCAGGATCATTCAGTGATGAATCGCGAATCTGCATTGGGCAAGGTGATGATGCTAGAACTTTTGTTTGGTGCTGTTCCAATGAGATTTATGAAGATGACTGCCTGCAGAAAACATGCTTTTCTGTCTGTAAATCCCATTTCCTTTAGGCCGTTTCTTACAGTTCATTCACAGACGTTGACCCCCCCCCATTTGTTCTTTATTAATTTTGCTGTAGATTTTCTGTTTTCAAGACATATTGCTTTAAGTTTTCCATCATCCAAGACTGGTGAGTCCATCATTTTTGCCAGGGGTTGTATACAATCCCTGATAAAGAACATATAGATCATCTGCAATACACACAATAATGTCACAAACGTATCAGGCAGCACTGTGGCATAGTGGTTAGCACGTCTGCCACACAGCAAGAAGACCCTGGGTTCGAGTCCCAGTTCAGGAGTTTCTGTGTGGAATTTGCGTGTTCTCCCCATGCTTGCGTGGGTTTCCTCCCACACGCCAAAAACATGCACTGTAGGTTAATTGGCTGTTCCAAATCACTCCTAGGTGCGAGTGTCAGCCCTGCGATGGCCTGCAGAGCTGTTCAGGGTGTGTACCCCCCACCACCTCGCTCGGAGTTGGCTGAAATGGGCGCCAGCCTCCCTGCGACCCTAATTAGGATTAAACAGCGGCTGTAAATGTCGAACGAGGAGTAAATATGTTGTAATCAGTTGCTCCAACTGCGCAAAGAATTAAAGAGACAAGTGGTTTTTCCAGTGTCTTGGCAATTACTAAAAGTCAAGGTGAGCATGCTAAAGAACTGCAGAAAAAGGCAAGCGAAATGGTTCAGCAACATCACGACAGCAGGTTTGGTTATAAAGAGCCACATTTGCAAGCGCCATTTTATTATAACCGGTGACTAGAAAGCCAATATTTTGTGTTTTGTTTTGTCTATAATAATGAGACTCCTGTCAAGTCAGGCTTTGCCCTGCTGCTGGTAACATGTAAGCCAGTACAACCTATTGCATGGTCTAGTGGTCGGCAACTAAACCCGCTCCCCCACCAGGTTCCAAATTTAGTGAGGAGGGTAACTAGCAACCCAGTAGGAATAAAAACAAAACCTGTCAAAGGGCAGATGAATTCTTGAGATTCAACGGCCAGCCAGCTAGAGATGTTGTCTCAAAAACACCCTGCAAAAAGAACTTTGGGCCTCTACTGTGAATTTTTTGCCCTTCGTATACAGCCATGACAAGTTATGGCTGCCACGCCGGCACCCAGATTGATTGATAATAATGAGAAAGCTGCTCAGTAGAATTATATTGAAAGCAAAGCACAGACTGACAGGTGAGCATTATCTAGTTCAGGTTGGTAGAAACAAGTCGAGATCATGCTGAGTGAAGCCTGGACTGTTAGTATTCTCTGACTAATATTACACTATTAGAAGTAGTTTCTGAAGGTATCTGTGTGGGACAGGGAAGACTATGAAAGTGAATAGAGAGAGCTTATTGCATCAGCTTTCATCCTTTTGATGTGGGAAACTGTGAGCCCCAGCATGGAAACATGCTGTTGTAACCATTGTGACGTCAGTATTGAAGTCCATCTATCCTGATATTCACCAAACCTGCGTATACCGTATAATAAACGTGAACATAAAAAAATTAGGTCACTTTTATTATGTTTTAAGTCATTGAAGCATCATTCCGAGTCTGTGGTGTGGATAATGAAAATGTATCCTGATTGAGGATTAAATTTTAACAAATCTTTCGAGCCGTGTCTGATGAACAGCATATTAAATAAAGCCTATACTTTCTCTCAAGACTTTTAAAAGTCGACAGTTTTCTCAGAATTAAGCTCAGAAAGGTTAAAAGTGAGATGCTGTAGTACTAACATGAGCATGCATCAAATGGTTTACAGAAATTCGCCAACATTGCATCTTGATAAATTAAACTGACGACTGAAGTGGATTCCCAAACTGGCTTCTCGATAATAATAGTAAAAAAAAAATGAAAAGCAGCAAAAAGAAACAGAGAAGAATGTGGTTGAGTCTGGAGCTAGATAAACTTTCCCTAGGTATAGCTTTCCTTAACTAGCTATAGCTTTCCCTATTTTAAATAGCATGTCATCTTCAAACTAGCTTTAGCTAACTAGCATTGAATGATAGATAGATACAGATAGACAGATGAGCAAGCCTAATTGGCTTTCCAGTTCGCAAAACAAACTTTTTTTTTAGCTAACATGTTTTAGCTAATGACACGCTGCTTTTTTGATATTAATGTATTTTGTTTATCTTTTTAGATATAGGTCGGATTGTTTCTTGCTAACTGACAGTGAACTGAAAGGAATCTCGGCCGCGTTTCAAACGTCTCTTCAATCCCTTGCGTTATCGTCGCCAAGTCTACACCGAACTGACGTTCCATCAAGGGCCGCCAAGTGCTTAAAGGGACATAGGTTTAAATGTCCTGCATTTGGGACATAGCCGCCCCATTTCGAATACTGCTAAGAACTAGTTCTACTTGCTAGCCAGGATTTATAAGACGTAGAAGATACTATCTAAAGATAGAATCGAGAAATTAACTGCGTGTTCGGAAAGGGTTCGGGATTTGTTAGTCAGCACAGCATGATATATCACTTAGAATAAAAGCAAAATAAACCACCAGTTAATTTTCCGTGACAGTAAACCACGTTTGCTTGACCGAGATCAAGCAGTCAAAGCCCCGCCCTTTTTATTAAACTACATCCGTTTTATCCAATAACACTTCAAAAGCAGCGGTCAATAAAAGAAACAGGCCAATAGGAAGCAACTAGTGAGTGAAGCACTATAACTCTCGCCTCCTTTGACCTAGCTATGCAAGGGCCCTAGACTTTAAGGGTTCGGATCATAAATGTTTTTATATTTCTAACCAACCCACAGACATGTTTGTATTCTCACCCATCATCAAAATGATGCTCTTCGTTTTCGCAGTCGCTACAATGGCCATGATCCTCCTCTAGTTCCACTTCGTTCTCCTGCTTCGGTGCTGTCTCATTCTCATCCGCCATGATTAACGAGGAAGTGAAGAACTCGCCTTTGAAAACTCCAACTCTTTCTGATTCCTATTGGTGGAAATTTCGCAAGGTATTGTGGGAGTGTATTTGGTATTTACAGCGACACTCCGAGCAACTTTAGTCTGGTATAAATATTTTATTTGACAAAGAAAAGGGTTTCGTTCTCATTATTTAGCTTGAGCTGTTGGGGCCTTGCTTAATTTTCAAGAACGAGGCAGCGATGTCATGGTTACGCTAGAACGGTGAAGCATGACGTCACTGACAGCTTTTGTAAAGTTAAAGAGAACAGTTGCGTGAACAATTAAAATCAGTTTAAGCAGCTCTTTATCAGCAATTATATTAAGAAAGTGCACAAAACGCAACGAAGGGACTTATACATAAGCGTATACATGTGCATATACCTATATAAATATAAACAAACACCTATATGTACACATATACACACATATATCATATACACATATAGTATATCTAGTCACATATTAACACATGTACAGACTAGATATATGTACTGTATTCACACATTCACACCAATTCACACATACACAGAAGGGTGAATGATGTCAAAGGTGCAGGATAAACTGTACACTTGGGTAAAGAGGGAGAGTTCATCAACTTCACATTCAACCCCAGTGCAGCGAACTGGGTTATCAAAGGCCGGCCATGTCTCTCACTGTCTATGGTGAGAGGCATGTAAAAGAACTACTGTTGACTTTCGTAAAGAGTAGCTGCAAAACCGTCAGCGTGTTTCTGTCCCTTGCTAAAGGGTTGTGACAGGAAGGGCATCCGACGTAAACAACAACAAAAAAAACCTATACCAAATCAAATGTGCAAATCAGATGATTTGCTGTGGCGTTCACGTTGTAACTTTATTAGCCACAAGGTGGCGCCAAAGATGTGTAAATTTATATTTTGCACTTTACGTACAGGAATTCCGTTGTGAATCAGTCAAGCTCGTTTGAGTCGATTCTTTTGGTTCAAGGACATGGGGGGGGGTTTAAGCTCCTCAAAGCTGACATCTATTACCTATATTATATTATATTATATTATATTATAAGGTCGATAGAAAGAGACCATTACTTCTGTCTTGGTTTAAAAAGAGAAGACATTTTTCAGGGACTCTTTTAGTGAGGAAAACAGACTTGATTCATCATTGGTTGTGTTTTGACTTCGATGTTTTCTCGGGACGGCACTGCGACCCGCACGTCCGCCTCACAGCAAGGTCTTGGGTTCGAGTCCCAGCGCGGGCGTTTCTGTGTGGAGTTTGCATGCTCTCCCCGTGCTTGCATGGGTTTTTCCGCCCGACGGTCCGAAATCATAACATAAGATAAGACTTTCTTATCCCGGAAAAATTTTTGGTTACATCGTATCATTACGACGTGCGTCGCCGACGAGCAGCGCCACCTAGGTTGTTCAAGGAGTCAAGTTACAAACAGAAAAGAAGACTCAAATCAACAACACACAAACTGCTATAAAGTGAATACATAAAAATTCTGTGATTAAAGGACCTTACACAGACCCAGTAAACAATATAATAATAATAATAATAATAATAATAATAATAATAATAAAAGTAATAAAAATAAATTGATTATAATAATACAATAAATAAGTCAGTAGACCGCAATAAATGAAATTGCACTAAATTATATTATATTATGTGTTGAGTCCGTTGAATGTGGAAAGACGATTGGAGACTGGTTTTGAGTTGAATATGAGACGCTTTATTGCGTCATCTGCAGAGGACGGAGACCAACAGTACATGCATAAAGTCACGCTCGTTAAGGTCTGAGGTCTGTCTTAAGGCTCGCAGGTGTGTGCTTTTAAGGGCTTCAGAGCAGGTTCCTTCTTCTTGGTTTTGTGACTGGGTCTACGCTGTGTTGTTGTCTCAACAGGATGCGATAAGTCTGGGTTCTTTCCGGGTGCGTCACAACCAACGTTCCCTCTAAGCTGCGCAACTGCGCAATGGCGCACCGCTCGAACACTCAGCGCACAAGAAAACCGATCAAGCACAGTGAACGCGCTGTAGATTAATTACATACACGGTATAGAACTTTTAGTGAGTGACAGGTGTCCAGCCAATCTAATAACTGCTGCTGAGTGAAGTGATGCTAACGCTAACCCCGTTATCATGACGAAACGAGCGGCCAGGGAATATTATACGTCGACTCCCTTCCTTCCTCTGGAAGGAAAGTAGATAAGGAGACTTGGTGGCGGAATGAGGAAGTGCAGGAGTGTGTACAAAGGAAGAGGTTAGCTAAGAAAAAGTGGGACATAGAGAGGACCGATGAGAGTAAACAGGAGTACATCGAGACACAGCGTAAGGCGAAAGTAGCAGTGGCTAAGGCCAAACAGAGGGCGTATGATGACTTGTATGATAGGTTGGACAGTAAAGAGGGAGAAAATGATCTATACAGGTTGGCACAGCAGAGAAATAGAGATGGGAAGGACATGCAGCAAGTTAGATTGATAAAGGACAGAGAGAGAAATGTATTGACTGATGACAGAAGTGTGCTGGGAAGATGGAAAGAGTACTTTGAAGAGCTGATGAATGAGGAAAATGAGAGAGAAAAAAGAGTAGAAGAGGTGACCATTGAGGAGCAGGATGTAGCAAAGATCAGTAAGGGTGAAGTGAGAAGGGCATTGAAGAGGATGAAGAATGGAAAGGCAGTTGGTCCTGATGACATACCTGTGGAGGTATGGAAGTGTCTAGGAGAGGTAGCAGTAGATTTTCTGACAAGAACATTCAACAAGGTCCTAGAGAGTGAGCAGATGCCGGAGGAGTGGAGGAGAAGTGTGCTGGTGCTCATTTTTAAGAACAAGGGAGACGTGCAGAGTTGCGGCAACTGCAGAGGGATAAAGTTGATGAGCCATACGATGAAGTTATGGGAAAGAATAGTGGAAGCTAGACTAAGGGCAGAGGTCAGCATTTGTGAACAACAGTTTGGTTTCATGCCAAGAAAGAGCACCACAGATGCAATGTTTGCTTTGAGGATGTTAATAGAGAAGTACAGAGAAGGTCAGAGGGAGCTACATTGTGCCTTTGTGGATCTGGAAAAAGCATATGACAGGGTGCCAAGAGAAGAACTGTGGTATTGCATGAGGAAGTCTGGAGTGGCAGAGAAGTATGTTAGAGTGGTGCAGGACATGTATGAGAGATGTAAGACAGTGGTGAGGTGTGCTGTCGGTGTGACAGAAGAGTTCAAGGTGGAGGTGGGATTGCATCAAGGGTCAGCTCTGAGCCCCTTCTTGTTTGTGATGGTGATGGACAGGCTGACAGACGAGGTGTGACAAGAATCTCCATGGACTATGATGTTTGCAGATGACATTGTGATCTGTAGTGAGAGCAGAGAACAAGTGCAGGAAAATCTAGAGAGGTGGAGGTATGCCCTGGAAAGGAGAGGAATAAAGGTTAGCCTCAGAAAATCAGAATACATGTGTGTGAATGAGAAGGACCCAGGAGGAACGGTGATGTTACAGGGAGCAGAGATGACGAAGGTGGAGGATTTTAAGTACTTCGGCTCAACAATCCAGAGCAATGGAGAGTGTGGAAAAGAGGTGAAGAAGCGTGTGCAGGCAGGCTGGAATGGTTGGAGAAAAGTGTCCGGTGTGATGTGCGATAGGAGATGTGTCAGCAAGAATGAATGGAAAAGTGTACAAGACGGTGGTGAGGCCAGCGATGTTGTATGGCTTAGAAACAGTGGCGCTGAGGAAAAGGCAGGAGGCAGAGCTGGAGGTAGCAGAGATGAAAATGTTGAGGTTCTCTCTGGGAGTAACGAGGATGGATGGGATCAGAAATGAGTATATCAGAGGGACAGCCCATGTCAGATGTTTTGGAGACAAAGTCAGAGAGGCTAGCTTGAGATGGTTTGGACATGTACAGAGGAGGGATAGTGAGTATATTGGCAGTAGGATGCTGAGGTTAGAACTACCAGGCAGAAGGCCTCGAGGAAGACCAAAGAAGAGATTTATGGATGTGGTGAAGGAAGACATGAAGGTCGTTGGAGTCAGAAAAGAAGATGCAGAGGACAGGGTGAGATGGAGGCGGATGATTTGCTGTGGCGACCCCTGAAGGGAGCAGCTGAAAGTAAAAGAAGACGACTCCCCAAACCAAAGTAAAAAAAGAACTGCGCCAAGTCTGTGGGTACAGCAGAAAGCTGGCGAAGCAAAAACTATACCTTTCAATTTGTGAATCAATAAGAGAGTGCAGAATGAGACTATGTGTGAGGTTAAAAATTCACCCTGGCACACCCTGACAGTAGATGAGAGCCAGACATGACCGGACACAAAATGCTCGTCATATATTTCAAATTCAGGGAGGAAAATGATGTCATCTATAAAACTGTGTTTAATAAGCCATGAAACTTTCAATGATCCCAGGTGTGATACTGGGGTGTGGCCACAGCGAGCACGTGTAATGTTGCGCACAGTGGGCCTCAGTGTGCTCAGGGAGGTTGTCTGCCCAGACAGAGGAAAAATTACAGGGAACATTGGTCACAACCCCCAAACACCCCCCACCTCCACACACATCAGTCTCACCCTATCCCCTCCTGACCTCGAGGTGATCTGCAGCTGAGGACACCACCGAACAAGAAACTGTCCTGTTAAATGTCACACAGACCGCAGAAGGCTCAGTGTGTCACAGGTGTCTAAGCATGCACTGTGTCACAGGTGTCTAAGCATGCACTTTTGTTTAAGTAAGCACTTTTACAATAGACATGAAGAATGGCCCCTTAAGCATATCATTTGATTATTCTCAGCAAGCATTTAAGTATAGCAAAACACAGAGAAATAAAACACCATTATACAGTTATATAAAGCAGTATTTGCACCAGAGAACATGATAAGATGATGCACTTTAACATATGTTATATTATAATTATATTTATATTGCACTATGCCCATTGTTTTGTTGGGGGAAAATGAACAGTTCTCTGGGTAAACAAAATGGCCGCAACTTCAAAGTTAGATGTTCTCCATTCTCAGCCTACAGTCAGTACACCAGGTTTATTTAACGAGAATCCGATGTTCTTCATGCACTGTAGGTTAATTGGCTGTTTCAAATCACCCCGAGGTAAGAGTATGAATGGTTGTGTGAGCCCTGCGATGGTCTGGCGAGCTATTCAAGGTGTATCTCTGCCATCCTACTTTGGTTGTGAGTGTGGCAGGTGTCACCTTGAAGAACCGATTCAAATAGTCGACTCATTCTTCAACAATTCACTTCCAGAGATCACGCAAGTATTCGAAACACCACTTATGAATGTAACACTTTATAAAACGTAAACATGCTTATTCAACTACAATTGCAATTCCCAAAGCATCTGCTTACAATTACATGAATTGTATATATTTTGTATCTTCTTCTTCTTTTACTTTCGGCTGCTCCCTTCAGGGGTCGCCACAGCAAATCATCCGCCTCCACCTCGTTACTCCCAGAGAGAACCTCAACATTTTCATCTCCGCTACCTCCAGCTCTGCCTGCTGCCTTTTCCTCAGCGCATATTTACTATAAATATAGACTTTAAAAAGATCTGTGACACAACTTGGTAAAATGCTACATTTTTTTCAGTCAAGTACAGCACAGTGAGATTTAGTACATTTAATTACATTTAGTAATTGCAGTCCATATTAAACATCTCTTGTTTGTTGTACAGAACAGCAATTGTGAAAATTTTTCTAAACAGTTAAAATTTAAAAAGTGGCAAGACTTTAATGAACACATCAGTCAAAAACAGGTTTAATTTAATTTAAAATGTGCCTTTTACAAACCGAAGCACATGTAAACATCACGTATGGTTGAGTAATATCTAGTCTTCATCTTGATAAAAAAAAAAATATATATATATATATATATATATATATATATATATATATATATATATATATACCTCCGCCAAGAATGTTATGTCTTACCCTTGGTTTGTGTGTTGTTTGCATTATTATACATATAGTTCTGTACAAATATTTATGAAATTTCTCCCAAAGGTGCAGCTTCGGTCAAGGAAGACTTGTTTTATTTTACATCAAATTCTGGACTCAGGAATTTTTTAAAGAATTCTTTAACATTGTGACATAGGGTGACTCATGACATTTTGGTTCAATGGGGATTGCTGGGTTTGGCGGAGGTCTGTCTAAGGACTCTTGTTCTCATTCCAGCCTTTTGTATTTACTTGTGCTTCTCTACATCAGCCGACGCTGGAACACTGTTTAATTCACATGTAAAATGACTTGTATACAGAACAAAAAATGAAATGTTAGTACAGTGGTACCTCACCTTACCATAGTCCCAGCAAGCAAAAAATCCAGGTTACGAAAAACATTTTCCAAAATTTTTTGTCTCTGTATACGAAACAAGTTCTCCTTATGAAACGCGCCAAACACACCATTCAAACGCACCATTGAAACAATGCACAAGCTGCTCTCCCATTGACTATCTTCCAACATCCCGACCCACTGGCCTCCCATTGGCTAGGAGGAATGATGCAGCTCCCTCCCATTGGTTATCTCCCAACATCCCGCCCCGCTGGCCTCCCACTGGTTAGGAGGGATGACGCAGCTCATTTGAGCAGCAGCTTGTTCATGAGTTTTTCGAGTGTGCTCATTGCAACTTTATTTTTCGGCTCAGGCTTTTAACCTTGCATAAACATTTGTAAGATTATAACTGCTAAGAAGACATGGTCAATTAAAAAAAAAAAATCAAACAATGCATGAGTTGCTGTCTCATTGACTAGCTCGCAAACATCCCGCTCCGCTGGCCTCCCATTGGCTATCTCCCAACATCTCGCCCTGCTGGCCTCCCACTGACTAGGAGGGATGACACAGCTCCCTTGAGTAGCAGCGTGTTCATGAATTTTTTGAGTGTGCTCATTGCAACTTTATTTTTCGGCTTAGGCTTTTAGCCTTGCATAAACATTTGTAAGATTATAACTCTGCTAAGAAGACATGGTCAACACGAAGTAAGTGCCTTAAAGGTATGCTTTTATACTTTTTAAAGGGTAGTATTGGGGGCCTTGGAACGACTCACCCGTTTTACATGTAAAATGTGGTTCTACTTACGAAAAATTCAGGCTACGAAAAAGGCTCTGGAACGGATTCATTTCGTAAGGTGAGGTACCACTGTATAATCTTTTACAAAGTTTCTCCATTCATGTACAATATAACAGTCATTTAAAATCTAATAAAATATTTTTTTTTCATCTTTCTTTCTTTTCATATCAAGAATAAGCTCAGATCTGTTCATTTTGCATTAAGGAGGATCCACAGGACGTATGTGGGCGGCACGGGGGTGTAGTGGCTAGCATGTCCACCTCATAGTAAGAAGGTTCTGGGTCTGAGTCTCAGACTTGGCAAGAGCATTTCTGTGTGGGGTTCACACTCCAGTTTCCTTCCTCAGTCCAAAGACATGCACATTAGACTAATTGGCAGTTCCAAATTGCCCTTAGATGTGTGTGTGTGTGTGTGTAGTGTGTGTGTGTGTGTGTGTGTGTGTCTGTGTGAATGGTTGTGTGTGGTACTCTGTGACAGTCTGTGAGCTGTTCAGGGCGTATCCCAGTGCCCACTGTCCAGGGCATATGTTATATATCTGGATTGGTTTGAATGCCATTAATCATATATGTGATTTACCAGCTTTACCATTTCTAAGGTGGCGTGTTCCCCAATTCTGTGCTCAAGACTTTGTGATGTGAAGATTTATTCTGTACTGATGATTAAGCAGATGCAGTACAACTGATTTTAATATTTTGGTGTAAAACCTTTCATAGAATGACACGTGCATATATAATGCTAATTATACAACAGGAACAAAAGTCTCAAAGTCATAATGCTTTTTTAAAAAATATAATTTATGACTGCACTAAATGCCATTATGGGTTATAAAGTGCTAAACTAAAAAAGCCTGTGTGGATAGTTGATTTATTTCTGACCATCAGTGTATAATGTCATGGATAAAGGCCTTGTAAATCCGCCCCTCACCCCCAGCATACTCGCTCAGTCATTAGCCTACCAGCATTTGACTCAAAAATCCTTAAATCCATGCACATGACGGATTATAGCAAAAAGGTGACGATCAGAACACTGATCAGCATCCTTATATAATACATAATCAGGCACTTAATGAATATTTGAACATAAAAAGTAAAGTTTGATGTTAAATAATAAATATTTACATTAAAAAAATGTAAATTGTCAGTCTTCAAAAAAAGAAATCTCTGTCTGGCAACGTTGCCTCTATTTTCATGGACACTTAACAACATGTCTGATCACAGAATGCAACTCTCATCTAGGGAAACAGGAAACCGGAAAGCACAAGAGTTCATAGTAAGAGATCGACATTGATGAGACACCATGTCTGAGTGGAGCATAGAGCATCACTTTTAAAAAGCACAGACTCTGCAAGATTTGTAGCTGGAAGTTTTATGGCTCGTGTGGCATCAGCGTTTTTTGTCTTTTTTTTGGGGGGGGGGGGGTGCACAGACAGGGAGGGAATTTTGGAGCCGGGCTGCTCCTGCTCCTCTTAATCCACCTGTGCAGGCCATCTTCAGAGTCGAGGATCACGACTGTTCAAGGTTAGGAGGGATTCAGACTTTACCTGAGCGATTTGATACCATTTTGATGGGGATTCCTCGACGTGTAACCTTCACATGGATGAAAAGTGTAGCCGGAGAAAGGTTCGAGCCGTCTGCTTTCAGCAGGTGAATGTGACGGTAACCTGGCAAAGAGGAGCACATACCCACACAAACAATGATTTTAAAATTTATTTCTAAAATTCTTAATTTAATTTTTGTATTCTGAGGGGCTGCACCTTGATGTAGGTGTCACATCAAGAAGGTCCTGGGTTCGAGTCCTGGGTTGAGGCATTTCTGTGCAGTTTTCATGTTCTCCATGTTCTTGCAAGGGCTTCCACAGTTCAAAAACATGCATATTAGGCCAAGTGGTTGTTTCAAATTGTCGCTCAGTGTGAGTGAGAATGTGAATAGTTTTGTGTGTGCATGTGTGTGTGTTTGTGTGTGTTCACTCTGTGATGGTCTGGTGAGCTGTTCAGGGTGTATCCTTAGTCTGCCATTTAGCCTAATGTGCATGTATTTGGACTGTGGGAGGAAACAAATGCAAGCACAGAAAACGCATGCAGAAACATCCGCGCCCGGGACCCGAATCCAGAACCTTCATGCTGTGAGTCAGACACGCTAACCACTATGCCGAGTACAAACTTAATCCGCCAAAAAAAACGAAAAAAAAAAACATTCCGACAGTGGGAATATATAGATAAAAGTTAAAGGTTCATAGATTGCTCGGTTGGAATATCTGTTCTAAGCTCTGATCATTGATTTAAATTTAGACACAAAGCAAAATGTGGTTCATAAAACTGACATTCCTCATCCCATTATGTCGAGCAAGTTTCTCCTATTCAGGCTTCAAACTCCCTGTTTCTGACCCTTCAACAGGCTCCGCCCTCAGTTTGAATGGAGCTGATTTCAAACCTACTTACAACCAAGGAAGTTCTTCTTTTCCTTTCAGCTGTTCCCTTCAGGGGCCGCCACAGCGAATCATCTGCCTCCATCTCACCCTATTCTCTGCATCTTCTACTCTTACTCCAACTACCCTCATGTCCTCCTTCACCACATCCATAAATCTTCCCTTTGGTCTTCCTCAAGGCCTTCTGCTTGGTAGTTCCAACCTCAGCATCCTACTATCAATATACTCCCTATCCCTCCACTGTACATGTCCAAACCATCTCAATCTAGCCTCTCTGACTTTGCCTCCAAAACCTCTTACATGTGCTGTCAATCTGAAGTACTCATTCCTGATCCTATCCATCCTTGTTACTCCCATAGGGAACCTCAACATTTTCATCTCTGCTACCTCCAGCTCTGCTTCCTGTCTTTCTCAGTGGCACTGTTTCTAAACCATACGTCGCTGGCCTCAACACCATCTTGTACACTTTCCCTTCCATTCTTGCTGATACCTTCCTATCACACATCACACCCGACACTCTTCTCAAACCATTTCAACCTGCCTGCACATGCTTCTTCACCTCTTTTCTATACTCTCCATTGCTTTGGATTGTTGAGCCTAAGTAGTTAAAATCCTCCACCTTCTTTATCTCTGCTCCCTGTAACCTCACTGTTCCTCTTGGGTCCTTCTCGTTCACACACATGTATTCTGTTTTACCGAGGCTAACCTTCATTCCTCTCCTTTCCAGGACATACCTCCACCTCTCTAGATTTTCCTGCACTTCTTCTCTGCTCTCACGACAAATCACAATGTCATCTGAAAACATCATAGTCAATGGGGAATCTTGTCTCACCTTGTCTGTCAGCCTGTCCATCACCATAGCAAACAAGAAGGGGCTCAGAGCTGACCCTTGATACAGTCCCACCTCCACCTTGAATTCTTCTGTCACACCGACAGCACACCTCACCACTGTCTTACATCTCTCATACAGTACATGTCCTGCACCACTCTAACATACTTCTCTGCCACTCCAGACTTCCTCATACAATACCACAGTTCCTCTTTCGGCACCCTGTCATATGTTTTCTCCAGATCCACAAACACACAATGCAGCTCCCTCTGACCTTCTCTGTACTTCCCTATTAACATCCTCAAAGCAAACTCTGCATCTGTGGTGCACATTCTTGGCATGAAACCAAACTGTTGTTCACAAATGCTGACCTCTGCCCTTAGTCTAGCTTCCATTATTCTTTCCCATAACTTCATCGTATGGCTCATCAACTTTATCCCTTTGTAGTTGCCACAACTCTGCACATCTCCCTTGTTCTTAAAAATGGGCATTAGCACACTTCTCCTCCATTCCTCCGGCATCTGCTCAGTCTCTAAGACCGTGTTGAATGTTCTTGTCAGAATATCTACAGCTACCTCGCCTAGTCACTTCCATACCTCCACCGGTATGTCATCAAGACCAACTGCCTTTCCACTCTTCACCCTTACTAATCTTTGCTACTTCCTGGTCATCAACAGTCACCTCTTCTACTCTTCTTTCTCTTTCATTTTCCTCATTCATCAGCTCTTCAAAGTACTCTTTCCATCTTCCCAGCACACTTCTGTCATTAGTCAATACATTTCCCTCTCTGCCCTTAATCACTCTAACTTGATGCACGTCTTTCCCATCTCTTTCCCATTTCTCTGCTGTGCCAACCTGTATAAATCATTTTCTCCCTCCTTACTGTCCAACCTAGCATACAAGTCATCATACCCCCTCTGTTTGGCTTTTGACACTTCTACCTTCGCCTTACGCTGTGTCTCCATGTACTCCTGTTTACTCTCTTCAGTCATCTCTATGTTCCACTTCTTAGCTAACCTCTTCCTTTGTACACACTCCTGCACTTCCTGATTCCACCACCAAGTCTCTTTATCTACTTTCCTTCCAGAGGACACACCAAGAACTCTCCTACCTGTCTCCCTGATCACATTATCTGTAGTTGTCCAGTCATTTGGAATCACTTCCTGACCACCCAAAGCCTGTTTCAACTCCTCCTTGAACACAACACGACACTATTCCTTTTTCAGCTTCCACAACTTTTGTCTTCTGCTCTGCCTTTGCATTCTTCACCTTCCTCACCATTAGCATCATCCTGCACACCACCATCCTATGCTGTCTGGCAACACTGTGTTCCTGTCATGGATACCAAACCTGCCCATCACTTCCTCATCCCCTCTGTTGCCTGCACCAACATGTCCATTGAAGTCTGCACCAATTACCACTCTTTCACCTCTGGGGGTACTCTGCATCACTTCATCTAACTCACTCCAGAATTGCTCCTTCTCTTCGAGCTCACATCCTGCCTGTGGGGCATAAGCATTAACAACGTTGAACATCACACCTTCAATTTCTAACTTAAGACTCAACACTCTGTCCGACACTCTTTTCACTTCTAGAACATGAAAAACACCTCCTTCATGATGACTCCTACACCATTTTTCTTCCCATGCACACCATGAAAAAACAGCTTTAAACCCTGCTCCTAAGCTTCTAGCTTTGCTACCTGTCCACCTGGTGTCCTGGACACACACAGTATGTCCACCTTCCTCCTCTGAATCATGTCAGCCAGCTCTCTACCTTTTCCTGTCATAGTTCCAACATTTAAAGTCCCTACTCTCAGTCCTAGACTCATGCCTTTCTTCTTCTCTCTCTGCCTACGGGCACGCCTCCTACCGCTCCTTCTTCGACCAACAGTAGTCCAATTTCCACCAGCACCCTGTTGATTAAAAGCACCGATGGCGGTCCTTGTTAACCCGGGCCTTGATCGATCCAGTATGAAATTCATTTTGATCATTTGCATAACAATTTTCACAAAAGTTTTACGCCGGATGCCCTTCCTGTTGCAACCCTCTGCATTTATCCGGGCTTGGGACCGGCGAGAGGGTGAACGCTGACATGTGCCCCCCTCACGGCTGAATTCTACTTACAGCCAAGGAACATCTTCTTGAAATCATGTTCACACAGTTATTTGTAACCCTACATCTTAAAACGTATCCCCTTTCAGAGAAAAACATACACAAGTACACACCTATACGTAGACTGTTGAAGGGTAAAGTGAACTGGCCAATGAAGTCATTCTTGCTCTTGTGGTCATGATCCTCCACCAAAAAGCGCACCAGTGCTAACTCGGGCACCTGCAGCTGGAAGCTCAGCGTGCAATCCCAACGTGGATTAAAACCTGCAGTGACAAAACACACACTGTGTTGTTGGATAATCCTCAGAGGCTTTAAGGGAATCTCAATAATAAATTCAGCATTAAGGTTTGATGGACATTCGCAGGTGGTGCAGCAAATGTCTGTCATCTGATACTAAAGCTTTGTGGTTTGGTGTCACTTCTATTCCACTGATGAAGTCGCTATCAAGAAGGGCACCACCTAATTACATGAGCAACAGATGCATAGTCACACCAAAATATCAGGTTTGAACGACAACATGCAAGACACTTAAATCATTATATTAATAATCTCATGTCTTCATTTACTGATCCGCTTAATCCTATTCTTGGGGTCACGGGGAGGCTGTGCCTTTTTCAGCCAACATTGGGTGAAGGCAGGGTACACCCTGAATAGTTCACCAGACTATTGTAGAATAATAATCATGAAGAGTGGCATGGTAGTGTAGTGGTTTGCACGTCCGCCTCACAGCAAGAAGGTCCTGGGTACGATTCTGAGCTCTGGCGTTTCCATGTTCTCCCCATGTTTGCATGGGTTTCCTCCAGGTACTCCAGTTTCTTCTCACAGTCCAAAAACATGCACAGTAGGTTAACTGGCTGTTCCAAATTGCCCATAGGTGTGAGCGTGAGCATGAGTCTTTATGTGAGTTTTAGCCAGTGATGGCCTGGCGAGGTGTTTGGGGTGTAGCCCACCCTCGTCCAGAGTCAGCTGAGATGGGCTCCAGCCTACCCACAGTCTTCATTAGAATTAAGTGTTTCAGAAAATAAATGAATGTATAATAACAATGAGTAGTGGCTCGCACGTCTGTGTCACAGTAAGAAGGTCCTGGGTTCATGACGTTCTATAGGGTATTTCTGTGTATGGTTTGTATGCTTTCCCTATGCTTGCATGGTTTCCTTTGGGTATTCTGGTTACCTCCTAAGCCCAAAGACATGCAAATTAGGGAAACCCGCTATTCCAAATTGCCCTGGTTGTAAGTGGGAATGGCTCTGTAAGTGTATTAGCTCTGCAGTGGTCTGGCGAGATGTTCAGAGTGTAAATTTCCTGAGGACGATGTCCGTTGAGATAGTAGGGCAGTGGTGGCCTCGTGGTAAAGGGTGCTGGATTACTGATCCTATGGTTGGGGGTTTGAGTCCCACTCTCCACAAGGTTGTCACTGTCCCCCAAGTGCAGCTAACTGGGTTATCAAAGACCGGCCATATCTCTCACTGTCTATGGTGAGAGGTTCATGTAAAAGAACCATTGCTGACTTTCGTAAAGAGTAGCTGCATAGCCGTCCGCATGTTTCTGTCCCTTGCTAAAGGATTGTGTCAGGAAGGGCATCCGACATCAAAACCTATGCCAAAATCAAACGTGTGAATCATTCACTGTGGTGACCCCTGAAAAAGGGAAAAAGCTGAAAGGAATAGAATAGAAGAGAATAGATGTCAGTTGAGATGGGATCCATCCTCCATGTGACAATAATAAGATTCAGTGGTTGGACGAATGAATGAGGAGTCAGTAAATGCCAGTTGGACCAGTCAAATACTGTTTGATGGATATCATGGTTTAGGACTTGTTACTATAGACAAAAACTTCTTAAAGAAAAAAAAAGTTTAAAAGAATTCAGGCAGTGATTGCGGTGGGAATAAATAAATTTAAAAAAATAGTTCCAAGCAAATGCAATTCCATGTTCTCCTCTGAGGCTAAATCTCCTTGAAACACATGCTCTTGGACGGCTAAGGCTTAAACTGTGAAATGCTAATGAAACTAAATATTCTTGTCCTCACTGGTTCAACTGTTTGGAGAAAAAGAGAGCGTACCATTGTTATTGATGCGGTGAGTTTTGGCCCGGGCCTTATCGATAGACACTCCATGGATCTCCACCCAAACCTGAGGATCCACAATGGAGTTGGGATTGTCTGTGTTCACCTTTGGTAATTGCTGGGCAGAAATCACCTGCAACCAATACAAGACAAGACAATCTTATCAAAAGAAATGACTTGATGAAGACTTGATGGACTTTCATGAGCGATTCTTGATTGTTGAATTTAACACTTAACAATCAAACACACACTTCCTGGTAGTGTTCATTCAAAGGCTCCACCTACAAATTTATACCAAGGCCACCACACTACAGATGATGACAACCCCCAACTTTTCATCAGGAAATCAGCAATAGCGGTGCACACAAGCACAAACATCCCTGTTGCTGATTGGCTTGAATACTGATGTGTGGCTCACCCTACACAATTAATTTTTCAAAAAAGGTTGTACATAACAGTAACATCTCTCAAAGAGGAATATAAATTCTATATTAATAAAATTGACACTCCTCTGATGTACATTGATACATTTTAAAGAGTAAATATGAATTGAAACCACTACAAGCACTGAAAGGTAGCTCTAGATCTAGAGCACGGGTTGGCAACCCACAGCTCCGGAGCCGCATGCGGCTCTTTCACCTTTCTGGTGCGGCTCCGTGGCTTTTCAAAATAATGTTGTACTTTCTGGGGATGGGAGAATCTGCCTCAGGCAGAGTCCTGCGACAGTCGGATACCCACAGGTACCCAGTTGGTACCCATTCAAAAAATGCTCTTTTAGGGTTGAAAATTACATAGATGAACATTAACAGTCATGAGTGTGGGCAAATATTTACAGTATTTTGTGTGGGCGGGGTGCTTTTGTTTGTGTGTTGTGGACATGCCGTTATATTAATCAGTTACATTGAGAGTGTCCGTGTTTTTGATCTGCTATGTTGGTGGATTTCCAAATTCTTGTGCTCATAGCAAGGAGTGTTCTCACCATCAGCAGCGTGGCGAGAGAGAGAGATTTTTTTCCGCTGCCGGGGTTTGTAACAGGAGATAGGGATGGCATACACTTCCCTGTCCATTATAGCATCACCAACCAATTCATGGGCGTCTGTGAGGTCATTTGTTCAATGGGGCGGAATGCGTTTTTCCTCAGAGTGTGTTAGGGTGCCCGCAAATGCACATGCGCAGCAGTTCGTAAAGATACGGGTGGCAGGACACTTGTCACAGTATGAGCATATGCATGGTCATGCCCCTCCCTCTTTGGTTGTGGTTGTATGTGATAGGCTGGCAACAGTTTAAGTATGGGAATTGGCTATTTTGACATTCTGTCTGCAGTACCAGTCTATGTTCAGTCTGGTAGAGGACAGACAAGAGAGATCATGCTACACATCCATGCCAGTCAATGCTATATGTACAGCTGGTGTTGCCAAACTGTAGATTTCCATCAATCAAAACAAAGCACCAGGTCCATTTAAGGTCCATTCTAAAGAGGTCTGATCTCATAGGTCAGGTCAGGTATGAGGGCATGCGCCGGGACGGCACTTCGCTGCGTCCACCAGCCACCTCCACTCATCTGGCCGTCTCCTGGCGATTGACCAGGCCTGCGCAGGGCCCATCCCCTCCGGCAGGGTAGCCCTCAACTGCAACAACCACGTCGCACGCGGTCATCCCCGCGATCGGCTCCAGCCTCTAGGATCCCGAATGGACAGGATCCGGTGTGCTGGATCCGAAGGCGGGAAACATGCCAAGTGCCCATAGTAGTGCAGCTGACGGTCGCGGGCGGATCAAGCAGGTTACTCTTACCATCCCCGCATCCCTGAGCACCTTCTGGTTGGTAACAAAGTCCCACCAGCGGTATCCGAAGATGCGGCAAAGGGAAGTCGTAACAAAGGAGTCCGGTCGTCGTCCAGGCTCAACCGTGAGCGTCCATGTCTCACTTGAGTAGAGCAAGACAGGGAGCACAAGGGAGTGAAAGACTCGGACTTTTGTCTGCCTGCTCAGATACCTCGACCGCCACATGGTCCTGTCCAGCGAGTCCATCGCCCCATAGGCTAGACCAAGTCGACGATTGATCTCGGCTCTGCAATCAGTGGAACGATGGACCACGCTGCCAAGGTAAAGTGAAAGACTCCACTCTACTCTTTCATGACCCACAGCGATCGAGTCAACAGCAGCATCCAAGAGGTCGTCGAAAGCCTGGATCTTGGTTTTGATCGAGGAGACTCGCAAACCAAGCGGTTCCGCCTCCTCACCCAACGAACAGAGAGTCTCCGTCAGGACATCCACCGTTTCCGCGAAGATCACTGCGTCATCGGCAAAGTCCAGATCAGTAATCCGAACCTCACCGAACGACACACCGCAGGCCGATCCACCCGATACCGCCGCCATGATCCAGTCCATTGCAGTACTGAAGAGAGTGGGGGCCAGAACACACCCCTGCCTCACTCCGGTCTCGACCGAAAAGAAGTCAGAGGTGGAGCCCTCACACCTCACAGCACTCTCTGTCCCAGAATACAGCGACGATATCAGCAGGACCAGAGCCGATGGGATCGCACGTAGACGAAGTATGCCCCAGAGGGCCTCCCTATCTACTGAGTCGAACGCCTTGCGAAAATCTATTTAGGCGGCAAGGAACCCCCTATCAAACTCCCGCAAGCGCTTGGATAGGACGCGGAGAGCCAGGATGCGGTCAACGGTAGACCTCTTTGGTGTGAATCCAGACTTTTCCAGGCGCTGCCTGGAACTGAGAGGAGAGTAACCCCCCGGTAACTGTTGCATTCTCGGGTATCACCTTTCCCCTTCTAGATCGGGACAACGATGCCCCGTTTCCAGTCAGTTGGGATAACACCACTGCTCCACATGGAGCACACAAGAACGAACAGCCACCTGAGGACGGCCTCACCTCCCGCCTTAAGCATTTCCACGTGGATACCACAAACTCCCGCAGGTTTGCCATCTGCCAAGCGCCACACCGCCCTCCAAGTTTCCTCAAGAGTTGGCGGGTCGCAGCCTGGGGGAGGGTCGGCAACAAGAGTTTCAGCATCCCCAACGGCCAGGCTCCGGGCGGGAGGGTCAGCACGATACAACTCCTCAAAGTACTCGGCCCAACGAGTCCTCACTTCCGATTCTTCAGTAAGGACACTACCGTCTGCAGCTTTCACCGTCTGACGTCGCGATGTGGACCGAGAGGAACGGAGGCTCCGCAACGCCCTGTAAGCCGGGCGAGAGTCACTCGAATTCAAGTGGCCCTTGACAGTCTCACAGAGATCGCGGACCGCAGCCTCCCGATCTCTTCGCACCGCCTTGACGGCTTCGTGCTTCAGGTCCCTGGCCAGACCAACTCTGCCGTCGAGTCGAGCCTGTCTCGCTCTCTCGATGACATCGATGGTCTCAGAGGAGATGGCTATTCCCGGTCGTCTGGGCGACCCCGATATGCAGCCATGGGACACCTCCAGGATGCAGTCTCTGAAACCAGTCCAGAGAACCTCCGTGCCTGCACCTGCGTCCAGATCCTCCAGGGATTCCCCAAGCCTACTGGCGAACTCCGAAGCCACATCAGGGTCCCTGAGTCGGCTTACGTCAAATCGCATTTGACGAGCCAGGGCTTTCTCAGGGCACCTGAAGCGGATCTTCAGAGTCGCCACCAGAAGCCCGTGGTCTCCCGAGAATAGCTGGGCACTTCTGAAGACACGGCAGTTCTGGACAAACGAGAACATGGTTGATCTCCTTCCTAGTGACGCTGTCGTTGGAGTACCAAGTCCAGCGTCGCAGATCCGATCTCTGGAACCACAAGCCAGCAATCTTTAAGCCCCAACTTTTTGCGAAGTCAAGAAGCATTAAGACACTTTTATCGCAGCGTCCAGAGCTGTGGGGACCGACACATGCTTCGTAGGCATACCGGTTAGTGCCAGTGGTCGCATTGAAGTCCCCCAGTACGATCAGGGTGTCCCTTCCCGGAACCCCTGACACCACCGTGTTGAGCTAGTTGTAGAAGGTTTCCTTCATAGATCGAACACTTACCCCGATCGGAGCGTACAATGCGAAGATAGAGAGCGTCCCCACTGTGTGAGTCACCCTCAGTCGCATAATACGCTCGTTGACCGGGACCACCTCCGATACCAAAGGGGCCAATCAATCAGCGACGGCAACTCCTTGAGTGTGAAGACCGTCGGCCCGGCCAGACCAGTAGTAGGTGTACCCACTGACACCTGTCTCACCGGACCCAGGCCTCCGCACCTTAGAGAGGGCCGCAATGCCAACGCCAAGCTCCCTTGATACCAGAGGCAGGTGAGAGTCGTACCACAGTGAAGTCACGTTCCATTCGCCGACCCAGACCAACCGCCTCAGATTCAACCAAGGCGACCGAAAGCAGCTGGTGTCTGACACCTTTGCACCGCCCGCGTCACTCACCCTATCACGCCGGACCTGGTTGCTCCAGGATTTCACCCCCATCACCAGTGGGGGTCCCAGAGGCTTTTCCCCACCCCCCCTCATACGACACCGTCTAAGGCAGGCGTCGGGGTTACTCCCCCGGAGCAAACCCCACCCCCCGAGGCTCCTCTAGGGCAGGGACGCCGCTCCCTGACAGGCAAATGCCCGAGGTACCTGTGATCTGATCTCATAGCATTCACTTAATCATTTGCCGAACGCAGGACTACAGGGAGGCCGGAGCCTATCTCTTATATTATAATGAATAAACAATGCTGACCCGTATGGTAAGTTGAGTGGGTATGTGTCCAGGACCTCCACCGGTGTTCTCTGGGTTAAAGTTAGAATTTGGCTGACAGAGGAAGTCTGGTTTGAGCACATAACCACATCGGCCGTTGGGCAGAAAACGACCCCGGTTCAGATCCATCTGCTCCCCTGGTGTCTGGAAGTTGAGAGCCACTGGAAAGGAAGTTATCGTGTAAATGTTTATGAAAGGAAGCAGGCATCATGTAACCACTTATGCAACGGAATAGATAATGCTTTCAGGTGGGTGGTTTAGGGGGTGCGAAGTGAGTGTTACCCATCTGGCATCCTCCATTCCACATGTCCTGCGGGTCGTAGTTAGAGGACTGTAACCTTTGGCCTGATGGGTAAATCCGGCTCAGCTGTCTGCTGTTGTGTCTCACAAAAAGCTTTCCTGTAGATGGCACATACTTAAATACAAATACAAATAATTTTACAGAAGATAAAAGCAAATGTTTTGCTTCATATGTCTCACCCGAGTCTTTGATGTGCTTCAGTGCTTCATTCTCTGAGAAAGAGGACATCTCACTTGCAGGTCTCTGACCGGCTGCCTCGAATCCAGGAAAAGGCACACTGCGGCAGTACACCACCAGCTCAGACAGCTCAGGACTGATCTTGGAAGAGCTCACTGGCTAAAAATTGACAAACACAACACATTAAATTATACATCAGGTGGATGGAGGAGCAAACCTCAGGTCCAGCATGCAGTGCACCTAGCATGGCTCTTACATATAGGGGTGTACTACATGTAATTCATTTCTATGCATGTTTCTATAGAATGCGGATCTGTATACTGGTATTGGGGATCAGGTATCTCTCTGATAGCATACTTAGTATATAGAATAGCGTACAGTTGCATGATAATCAACGATTAACACAAAATAAAGATGAGAACTTCCGAAATCTTAAATTTTGCATTCAATATTTACACCCACATGCGGCACGATGATGTAATGGTTAGCATGTCTGCCTCACAGCAAGAAGGTTCTGGGTTCGATTCCCAGATCGGGCATTTCCTCTGGGTACTCTGGTTTCCTCCCACAGTCCAAAAACATGCACAGTAGGTCAACTGGCTGTTCTAATCACTCCTAGGTGCTATGTGTGAGTGTGAATGGTTGTGTGAGTGTTGGCCCTGCGATGGTCTGGCGAGGTGTCAAGGGTGTATCCTGCCCTCACCCCGAGTCGGCTGAGATGGGTACCAGCCTCCCCGTGGCCCTAATTACGATTAAGTGGTTTAGAAAATTAATGGTATTTGGCAGGCACCCTTAGCCAAACTGACTTACATTTATTATTTTTACATGACTGGAGGTTAAGTACCTCACTTAAAGGGAGCAACAGTGGCATCTTGGTGGTACTGGAGTTTGAACTGCTACAGCCTAAACCACTGAGCAACCATTGCCCCAATAGGAAAGAATACTTTATAAGTGGGAACTGGCGCCAACCAAACTGGGTAGAAAAATCTTGAAATTGCTTTTTACAAATTGATGATGAATATTGAATTAGATCAACATCATGAAATAAGAACAGGATTGGCCAAAGAGTAATACTCAATGGCCGTCATATGAGAATCTTACAACATCCTACACACTATGTAGTTGGGAGAAAATATGATGTCCTCATATTAGGATAGTGGGGTCTCAAAAGCAAAAACTTGCCTTCAGATCAGCACAACACTTACCTTCCCAGGATCCTTCTTGCTGGGGCTCTTGTTGCTGGCTGTGACCTCCTCATCTGAACTTGAAGAGAAAATAGCGGAGCTGCTTACTTGGTCCATCAGGCTGGCCAGCTTCTTAGACTTCACCAGGATGCGGCCCTTCAGCTCCTGCCAACCCAGAGAGGGAGACTTAAGAGGCAATAAAGTGATGATCATTTCAGAGCTAAGAGAGTTACAGGACTTATCAGATACTCAAATAGTTCTGAACACATTTATTCGCTTCAAGCCACCTCTTTCAGAGAGATATTATACTTGTTGCAGTTTTTGACCCATAAATGTGGTTACGGTTTTACATCATGTCAGTGTGTTTAATAATGATGTTTCAGTTGCATGCACAACAGTGTCCATCCATCCCTGTTTGCCACTCAGTACACCGGGTATAGAGCTTTGAGGCAACCAATCAGAGCAGAGTAGATACAGAGCATGTACAGACTGTAAATACCAGGAGGAAGCCAAACAGGCAATCCAACATGTCAATCAATATCAGGGGAAGGTGAGGAAGCAGCTTCCTGAAGAACTATAGCAATTTTTGGATTATGAATCATACTTGAGTGCTTCGCTGCTATCCAGAATGAAAATAAAGGTCTGAAAGTCTGTATAATATTTGATCTTTAAAGACCAAGAACCACTAATTAGCAAAATTTGCCCCTTGGTGTGAGTGAGAAAGGGTGCAACCTCCGGTGATGGCAGTTGATTGATTGACTGCTGGTTGAGAGGTTTAGTGAGTAGAGCTGAACCAAGGATAGAGCGCAGATGCTGATCCATGACAACCTGCTGCTCCACTGAGCAATGATTCTCCAGAGATAAGATCAGAGGATACGGAGAGGCCTGGAGAAAGAAAGAGAAAGGGAGAGAGGTGTAAACATGCATATTCTTTGTTTTGCCACCAAACTCTTAAACAACTGTGAATGCTAGTCTCACCTTGAAGGCATACTGAGCAATAGTTACAATGACTTCCTTAAAAGCGATTTTGGATGTGAATGTGTGTCCATGGAAGATCATCGGCTCCCCTTTATCACCATCCCAGCAGTCCAATTCGACACAGCGGCAGCCCTGATTCAAAGCCCTGAGTACACACACAGACACACAAATATACAGGGATCCCTCGCTATTTCGCGCTTCAATTAATGTGGCTTCAGTGCATCGTGTTTTTTTTTTTTTTAAATAAATAAATAAATACTGACGATCCCTGACTTATGTTGATCCGTTTTACGTTTTTTGATCTTGCGGTTTAAAAAAAAAAAAAGTCAAATTTTGAATTTAGACTACCTACATAGTACGCTGACGTAATGACGCTGCATCCATTGTTTACAAACAACAGATTGAACGTGCCCCTCCTTCTTCTTATATATATATATACAGTGAGTCGTCGACTTACGACCTATGCGAGTTACGTCTGATCGACTTTACGACTGCAAAAGTGGTGAAGCATGATTCATGGCAGTGCAGTTAAAGTAGATGTATAGATTTAAATGCGCGAGATTTATTCATCTGCTTTTCTTTGGCATGAGTGTATTTGGATGGAAAGTCGACATACGACCAGATAGATTTACGACCGGTCTGCCGGATCCAAAAGCGGTCAGAAGTCGACGACTCACTGAATATATATATATATATATATATATATATATATATATATATATATATAATAAAAATAAAAGGACAGGACAAAGACTTTCTATTGAAACTCCATTTATCACTATAGATCTGTTTCGAGGGGTGGTGAAACCATCCTCTCTCTTCAGGTGATTATAGAAAAATCTATAATCACCTGAAGAAAGAGGATGGTTTCACCACCCCTCGAAACAGATCTGTAGTGATAAATGGAGTTTCAATAGAAAGTCTTTGTCCCGTCCTTTTATTTTTATTGTTATTTTATCTACCAAAAAGTATTGAGCACTCTCCTACGGAAGGATCTACTCAGAAAATCATATATATATATATATATATATATATATGTTATCCTCGTGTTAAGACGTCGTCTCTGCGATCTTTGTGTTTATACTGTTTTGCGAACTTTTGTAACCCTAAGCAAATATCAAATATGGTTGGTCAGAAGCGTAAGCCTACGAGCATGAGTGCAAGTCTCATATACAGAGATGAATGAACTATCTGCTCGGATTGGCGCAATCTACCATGCATACTCAGTTAAGCAAAAAGAGTTGTAAAATGAATGAAAACCCGAATCCACAAAAAGAAAAACCTCTCCACTCTGCTGGTGATTCACATCAGTGCAGGCTGAGTTCTAAACGAGTTCAACGGCGCCTTGCTCACTTGAAAGACAGTCCGTATAACCCACAGCAAGTACACTACTTTCGCAAGTACACTACTTTTGGTTTTGAGCACCTCACATATTGTAAGCGTTGATTGGCTGTTTTAAGCTTCATGTCAAGTGACTCGGTATAAATAAGGGACTTATTTGAAATTAATGTTGATATTTGATATATATATATATATATATATATGCTATTATTTTACAATGTTATGTTTATAATAATTGATTTAGGGGTGTTTGAGATAATGGTATTTATGGATGTATAGTACAGTATGAGCGTTAACCATCACACGTCATACGTTACTGTAACAACTTACATTCACTTTCAACTTGCGTTCGGCCTTCCGGCACCAATTAAAAACGTATGTAGGGGAGCGTCTGTATTCATCGAATTAAAAAAATAAGGAAATTAAGAAAGAATAGGGGGTAAAGTTATAGAAAATGTCACAAATACAAGGCAATTATGCAAAAAAAACTAAACAAACACAAAACAAAAAAAAATCAGTGCAAAATCTTACATCAAAACTGGATATATTTTTACATCTGTGTGTGCACGCATATGTATGTATGTCGTCTTCTTCTTACCATCTGTATGTGTGTGTACAGATGCTCCCCAGCTTACTAACGAGTTAGGTTCAGGACCGCCATTCTTAGATGAATTTGTTTGTAAGTCGTTACAGGGCATTCTTTAAAGGGTAATGTATGTTTAAACCTTGTATAAGTAATCTATACAAGTTTGTATTTTATATAATCTCTCTCTCTCTCTCTCTCTCGCTCTCTCTTTCTCTCTCTCTCTCTCTCTCTCTCTCTCTCTCTCTGTCTCCACATAATCATCTGTACATTATATTCTGTGTTTAAACTCCTGGTTCCTCTCAAGCACAGCAGATCTGATCTGTTTTACAGAGAGTTTCACTCTTATCCAGTTCATTATAATACTAGAGTCAATTTGTTTCTTCTTTGAAACTTTTGGCAGGAGTTCAGAAATGTATCAGTTCTGCTTCTCTTCCCACTCCATGTCCCTCTGCTGGAGCCAAGCATTAAGTGTACCTCAGGATAATGTTTAATCACATTTTTTACTTATATTTATTATATAGCTTACTATAGATTCAATTTCATTTCACTTTCGAGCTTGGACACAAATGTTGGTAAGTTGGGGAGCATCTATATTTATATTTTATTTATATCATGTTTTTTTTTAATGTTTAATTGTTTTATAAGCATTTATATAATTGAATATTTATTTTTTATCTTATATACACATATACATGTACGTATGTGTCAGTCGGGGATGGAGGGGTGATCCTACTTCACAAATATCCTACTTCGATGGTCGTATGGGGATCTCAGTCCCAGTTAACCACGGAAAGTGAAGGATCCCTGTATTTTATAAACAGTACTTCTTTTTCTTTCGCCGTTTTCCCTTTTTTTCAGGGGTCGCCATAGCAAATCATCTGATTCACATGTTTGATTTGGCAAAGATTTTTACGTCGGCTGCCCTTCCTGACACAACCCCTTAGCAAGGGACAGAAACATGCTGACGACTTTGGAGCTACTCTTGTCGAAAGTCAGCAATGGTTCTTTTACATGAACCTCTCACCATAAACAGTGAGAGACATGGCCGGCCTTTGATAACCCAGTTCGCTGCACTGGGGGTTACAGTGACAACCTTGTGGAGACTGGGACTCAGGCCCCCAACCTTAGGATCAGCGATCCAGCACCTTTTACCACTAAGCCACCACTGCCTATATTATAAACAGTACTAAATGTTTATATACAGTATTAAAAGTACCTGATGTAAGCCTCTATAGAGCTTTCTTTGGTCTCTAGGTTCTGTATGTGTATGTGTGTGTGTGTGTGTGTGTGTGTGTGTGTGTGTGTGTGTGTGTGTGTGTGTGTGTGTGTGTGTACCTGGTATAAGACTCTGTGTTGCTCCCTCCAGTCACCTGACCTTTAGTGAAGTAGTCTGTGCTGATGTGTGTGTGTGAGTGGGTTTGGACCTGATATAATGTTATGTGCTGCGTGTGAGTGTGTGTGTGTGTGTGTGTGTGTCTGTGTGTGGGTGTGTGTGCCTGTGTTCATACCTGATGTAAGGCTCTGTGCTGCTCTCTCCAGTTACCTGGTCTTTCGTGAGGTAGGTGTTGTGAGAGGAGGAGATATAGTAGTGGGCCAGCGGCCGGTTCATGTCCTGATACACAGGTGTGTGGTCAGGGTTAAACACGTCATTTTCATTTGACAGCATGTACATGGTGAAGCCGTTCTGAGTCATGAACTGGTTCTTCCGAGCTACAAGACATAAGAGAATTCTTAACAACCACTCCATCGCCACAGGTCACAGATTCACGTTTCCTGCACTGCTTGAAATCCTGAAACTTCACCAAATCCCGATATTTAATGTGTTAGGATTTAAAGTTGAATCTTCCCCATCACAGGTAACAGGAGGGACAGTTTAAATGAATGACACACTAAACCCTGTGCCTTGATTTGTTTTATAAACAAATAATATTAAAATTATGAATTACAATAATGTTTTCTTAACAACCCCATGTCTGTTTTGGGTTCTGCCATGTTTGTAGGCTTCCTTTAGTAAAATATAGATTGGAGGTTAAATATGTGTCTAGGCATGTGTGTTTGTGTATGTGGATTTGTGTGTGTGTGTGTGTGTGTGTGTGTGTGTGTGTGTGTGTGTGTGTGTGTGTGTGTGTGTGTGTGTGTGCGCGTATATACCCCAGTCATTGAACTCGTAGTCATGGATAAGCTTTTGTGCATGGCTCAGTGTGGCACCTTCGCCCTGATCACCCAGGAAGTCACGCAGCTCCAGTGTGGACAGCACATAGCCGTTACTGGAGTAATGACGAAACACGGCGTCCAGCTCGGGCCGTCGCATGAGCTCCCGACAAAACTCCTCAATCTCTACAGGGTCCAAGCGGTTATCATGGGAGCGATCACACTTCTACACAACGCACAGAACAGAGCAGGGCTTGAACTCAGAACAGATCCTATCATTGATAATAATGATTACAACCAATTGATTAATTTAATTACAAAAGGAATCAACATTTTCTGACCAATCAGATGGAGAATGCAACAGCACTGTGGCATAGCCATAATTATTGGCACCTCCGGTTAAGATGTGTTAAAAGCCTGAAAAAATACTTAAATTTTTATTTCAGAAGCTACTCTCACACTGAAAATTGCTGAAAAAAAAATGTAACCTCCAACTCAAGTAAATTTTAAAGGGAAAAAAAATCACTGACTCAGAAATAATTATTTTTCATAAAATCACCTGTTCCACAATTATTGGCACCTTTCACAATTCATCATCCAATCATTTTCTGTACCGCTTAAACTAATGAACTTCATGGTGATCCTGTCGCCCATCTAAAATGACTCTGGGCGAGGGCAGAGTACACCCTGAACAGCTTGTTGACAGAAGGGCTTCAACCCCCATCCTTGGGGTCATTAATCTTGCACCAGGCCACCACTGCTCACCCTAACAATTCCTAGGAAATTAACGGAATTGAAGTATTTATGTCATTTCTACAGTAGTTTGCAAAGTTGAGTAAAGTATCTAGTATCTTGCAAAGTATCTAGGAACATTTAATTAGTAATTCATCACTTCCTGTTTCCCTGGCGTATAAATATGATGTGATACAGAGATACTCTTCAACATGTGAAAGACAAAGGAAAATATCGTTCAAATTAGGCAGATTGTCGCCCTTCATAAGTCAGGTAATGGCTACAAGAAAATCGCCCCTCACCTTTATTTGCATATATCTAACGTTAGATGAATTATTAAGAAGATTAAAACAACCAGAACAGTGGAAAACAAGCCTGGATGAGGACATAAGGTTATTTTGCCACCGCATTCAGTGAAAAGGATGATAAGAGAAATAAAAAGTTATCCGAAGCTTACTATTAAAGAATCGCAACAAATGGTAGGTCACAAAGTCTCCAGAAACAACCATCAGGCGCCATCTAGGTTCACTAAATGGTACTGAGACTTCCATTGGGACTGTTTGCTTTTTGTCAGATGAGACCAATATAGACCTTTTCGGCACCAAAACTCTAAGTGGGTCTGACAGAACACAAAAGATGAGTATGCAGAAAAGCACCTCATGCCCACTGTGAAGTTTGGAGGAGTATCAATAATGATCCTCTGGAAGAGGAAAAAGAGGAAAATCCAGCCTTTAATTCAAGTGCATTTATACAATGGGGGGAAAGTCACACATTAAGAACTAATTCTTTTGCATCAAATCATGTGTTCCACAATTATTAGGACCTCTAATGTGAATAATTGTGATACACATATGATTTGATGTAAAAGAATTAGTTCTTAATGTGTGATTTTCCCCCCACTGAATACAAACCGGATTCGAAAAAAGTTGATACACTATACAAATTGTGAATAAAAGCTGAATGCAATGATGTAGAAGGGCCAAATTTCAATATTTTTTCCGAATAGAACATAGATGATGGGGTCAACTGAGAAAATGTATCATTTAAAAAAATGTTGATTTTAAATTTCATGGTGTCAACAAATCTCAAAAAAGTTGAGACAGGTAGCAATAAGAGGCTGGAAAAGTCAATTGCACTTAAACCGAACAGCTGGAAGACCAATTACCACTAATGAGATCCATTGGCAACATGGCTGAGTATAAAAAAACTTCTCAGAGTGGCAGTATCTCTCAGAAGCGAAGATGGATAGAGGATCGCCAATTCCCTCAATATTCCATAGAAAGATAGTGGAGCAACATCAAAAAGTGTTTCCCTAGCAAAAAATTGCAAAGAGTTTGGAGTTATCATCATCTACAGTGCATAACATCATCCAAAGATTCAACGAATCTGGAACAATCTCTGGGCATAAGGGTCAAGGCCGAAAAACCATACTGGATGCCCGTGATCTTCGGACCCTTAAACAGTACTGCACCACAAACAGGAATGCTACTGGAAGGGAAATCACAGAATGGGCTCAGCAATACTTCCAGAAACCATTGTCGGTGAACACAATCCACCGTGCCATACACCGTTGCCAGCTGAATCTCTACAGTACAAAGAAGAAGCCATTTCTAAACAGGACCCAGAAGTGCAGGTGTTTTCATTTAAAATGGAATCATAGGGGTCATTTAAAATGGAATGTGGCAAAGTGGAAATTCTTTGGTCAGACGAATCACGATTCAAAGTTCTTTATGGAAAACTGGGACGCCATGTCATCCGGACTAAAGAGGACAAGGACAACCCAAGTTGTTATCAGTGCTCAGTTCAGAAGCCTGAATCTGTGATGGTATGGGCTTGCATGAGTGTGTGTGGCATGAGCAGCTTGCACATCTGGAAAGGCACCGTCAATGCAAAAAAGTATATTCAGGTTCTAGAACAGTATAAGTTCCAATCCAGATCTTTCACTTATAGAGAACATTTGGCGCATCATAAAGAGAAAGGTGCAACAAAGAAGCCCCAAGACAGTTGAACAGTTGGGATAGCATTCCTATTTCTAAACTTGAGAAACTTGTCTCCTCGGTCCGCAGACGCTTGCAGACTGTTGTAAGAAGAAGGGATGCCTCACAGTGGTGAAAATGGCCTTGTCCCAAATTTTGAGATTTGTTGATGCCATGAAATTTAAAATCAACATATTTTTCCCTGAAAATGATACATTTTTTCAGTTTAAACTTTTGACCCTGTCATCTATGTTCTATTCAGAATAAAATACAGTCGGCCCTCTACATATGAAATTAATCTGTTCCAGTGCCTTTTTCGTAAACTGAAGTTTTTGTAAGTAGAGGTGCATCTTACATGTAAAATGCGTGATTCATTCCAAGTACCCCATAACCCTTTAAACATTATAAAAGTACACCAATTTTGTATGAAATATGTATGAAATATGTGTTAAAAGTAAAAGAAAATTATTTATCTTTTTTTAAATCTCTAGAACCACCCATGCAACACTTTAAAGTCCGGGGGTTGCTGGTCTGAAGAACCCTCACCCGCACCACTCCTTCACGAGGTCCCTAAATATGGCGGTTGCTTTATCTGAGATAATCGCCTCCGTCACTGTATCTCTACTTTTAAGGTCTCAATATCGTCCCGATTGTAGAGGGGTTTCGGCCATACTCCTTTGCGATTTTGCTCAACCGCATCCCACTTTCGTATTTTTTTATTATCTCCAACTTCACTTCGATTGATAACTGAGCCCGCTTCTTCTTTTTGGTGTCACCGGGAATCTCTTTGGGTCCATGATGGATAACGAAATACAGCCTGCCCCCTACTTACGAAATTAAGCCGTTCCAGAGCATTTTTCGTAACGCGGGAGTTTCGTAAGTAGGGGTGCACTTTACATGTTAAATGCCTGATTCGTTCCAAGGATCCCAAGACTACCCCATAAATCCTTTAAAAATGATAAAAGTACATCAATTTTGTGTGAAATATGTGTTAAAAGTAAAAGAAAATTATTTATTAAACCATTTAAACATTTTATAAACATATTAAACCACTTAATTAACATATTTATTAATTAAAACATTATTAAACATTTTTTATTAACACACACACAGACACACACACATATACCTCTCTCTCTCTCTCTCTCTCTCACACACACACACACACACACAAAATACAGTACATGCATTAAATGTGTATTGTATAGACATTAAATGTTTATTGTGGCGCTGCGGGCCATGCCCACAAGCAGGACGCTGGAGATTTTTAAGACGTGGAATTCAAAGCGCATTCCCTGCTTGACAGATCGGAGGTCCAAACTCAACTTTAACTTGATTCCTTGAGGGATTGGAGGTCACATGCACCACATTTATTAAATATTTACTGCATTAAACAACTTAAAAAACTGAACTGAAAAACTAGAGTTAAGCCTCCTTCTGTCTCTCTGTCTCTCTCTCTCTCTCTCTCTCTCTCTCTCACACACACACACACACACACACACACACACACACACACACACACACTCTCTCTCTCTCTCTCTCTCTCTCTGTCTCTCTCACAAAACGCGCAGCTGACGAAACAATTCTATTTAAATATTTAAATGGACGGCATGTTTTATTTAAAGTGAAATTACAGTACCTGTTTGAAAGATCAGTGGTCCTCATTCAATGTTAACTTGCTTCCTTGAAAGATCAGAGGTCTTCTCCCACGGTGCACTCTGTTTTAATATTGTGCCGAAATAATTGCCTCCGTCACTATAGTTCCGCTTTAAGGTCTCCTTCTGGTTCAATATCATCCCGATTGTAGAGGGGTTTCAGCGATAACGAAATATAATGCTGCATGATCAATCTCAAAACAAGCCAACAGTCAACTCTCCTTCAAGGGTGTGACAAACAGGAAATATGTGTCACGTTCAGCTGAGTCATCCCTCCTAGCCAATGGGCGGCTAGTGGGGCAGGATGTTGGGAGACAGCCAATGAGAGAGCAACTCGTGCATTGTGTGAAATTTTGATTGGCGCGTTTGAATTTTGAATGGCGGATTTGATGCTTTTCGTAAGAGGAGGTTGTTTTCGTATCCCGGGGACGAAAACTTAGGAAAATGTTTTTCAGAACCCGGAATGTTTGTACCCAGGGGGTTTCGTAAGTAGGGGGCCGACTGTATAACGCCGCAATGATCAATCTTAAGAAACCCACGAGCCAACAATCCTGTTCAACTCTCCTTCACGGACAAACAGGAAGTGACAAACAGGAAGTATGGGTACAGGAAGTATGGGCACAGTTCAACTCTCTCCTGGCCAATGGAAGGTCAGCGGGGTGGGATGTTGGGAGACATTGTTTGAATTTTTGAATGGCGCGTTTTAATTTTTGAATGACGCATTTGGCACTTTTCGTAAAAAGTGGTTGTTTTCGTAAAAAGAGGACGAAAATTTAGGAAAATGTTTATCGTAACCTGGATTTTTCGTATTCAGAGGTTTTCGTAAGTAGAGGGCCGACTGTATTGAAATTTGGCACTTCAACATCATTGCATTCAGTTTTTATTCACAATTTTTATAGTGTGCCAACTTTTTTGGAATCCGATTTGTAAATGTACTTGAATTAAAGACTGGATTTTCCTCTTTTTCATTATGATCCAATATTATGGAGGGGAAAAAAAAACAACTGAATTTATTAGAAGCTAAAGAACACATCTTAACCAGCGGCACCAGTAGTTATGGAAGGCGGTGTATAAACACACATACATACAACACAGATACAGATTCATGCGGAACACTGTTTTGGAGCCTCTTAATGGAAAACAGACTGAAGACAAACATCTCCTGAAAAAGGTTTTGAAATCAAATCCTATTTTCAGGAGTAACTGCAACCATATGTACCAGCAGTGCATAAACACATCCACACTGACAAACCTTGAAGAGCGTGCGTGCATACTGTTCATTGAGGTCTATGTTGATCATCTGGAGCAGGTGCCGGACCTCATCATAACTCATCTTTCCATCCTGATTTAGATCTGCTCGTCGCAGATAGCTTCGGATCCAAGTGGCAAAAGTTAAGGATATAAAAATATATGAACACGCACACACGCACACACACACACACACACACACACACACACACACACACACACACACACACACACACACACACACACACAGCACCGATAAGGTAGCTAATAGGTCCTATCTGGGTACTGGATTTAATTATCCATGTGCTCCTCCTATGAGATGTTTGACTTTTCAAGGTAACGTGGAAATCCATATACGGTTTCCTGATAGTGCTTGGCATCGTAGTTAAAATAGTTTCATCACCAATATTTTGTGACCTTGGTCTAACCTTAATTTTTGACCTTTACAGTCCAAAATCATGTCACCCCTGGGACTCAAAGAAGGTAGTGTCGCCACCACATTTGGTGAAAATCCTTGCATGGCTGTGGCCTAGACATAGGTTTTAGTATAATGGTAAAAGTAGACATCCTATTGCATATGTTTGTTCAACCTTTGTTAACAATACAACAATGTTTGAACAAATCATGATTATATAATATATACAGAACAGTGCATTAAGGAGAATTAAACCCAAACCTAATAAAAGCTTGCTGACATACGTCATATATGTCTTTGCACATCAAAATGCCATATTTCTATTACAGAGTTCTTCATAAAGATTAATAAATCTTCACACACTGTACTGATGAGCAGCAAATAAGAAAGTGTAAATGAAATGAATAAATGAAGTACAGAATTTTACGTTCCTTCTTGTAATCCAACGTATATAAATCTAATGGAGTATTATGTAAAAATGTACCTTCTTTTATTTTATTCAGAAATCCACTAGTTTATATGTGATTTGTTAGTTTATTATCTGTTTACTGTTATTTTTGCAGTCACTGTGCCTTAAATGAACTGACGTGTCCATATCTTATTCTGATGATTTTGTGTACAAGTGAGAATGAAAGACAAATACACGAACAAATTTAAGTAGGTTGCAACTTCATTCATTCATTCACTCATTTTCTTAACTGTTTAAGTTAAAGAAAGCTGGCACCCATCTCAGCTGACTCTGGGTGAGGGCAGGATATACCCTGGACATCTCACCAGGCTATCGCAAGGCCAACATTCACACAACCATTCATACTCACACCTAGGGGAGACTTGGAACAGCCAATTAACCTACTCTGCATGTTGTTGGACTATGGGAGGAAACAAGCGTACCCAGAAGAAACCCACACAGGCAGAGAACATGCAAATTCCTCTCAGAAACACCCGAGCTGGATATCGAACCCAGACCTTCTTGCTGTGAGGCAGATGTGCTAACCACTATGCCACTGTGACACTAGGTTGCAACTTCAAAAATATAAGTAAAAACACCTGATGATGAAAACATACATATTTCTAGTGTAACCGAAGAATTTGGATGGCTTTCAAACTCTTGGTTATATAACATGACAGCTGAACATTAGTAAAACTAATATTTTTTTTTTTTCGAAATAAGTGTCATAACAATATGGTACATCACAGGATTTGTAACTATGCAGTTATTCCGGCTATAGAAATAATTTTTAATTACTGCATATACAATTCATAACAGTGCATCTTTAATAATATTTCCCAAAGGGAAAATGGAGTGTTTTATACCGGGCATTAAGACAAAGCCATGCTACGTCAGATGTTACTAAACCACAGCTTCAACAACCTCTAATGCATTCTCTTGCACATGTGGCAAGTTCCTGCATGTTTAAATCTGAACTGCAAGGCAATGGAAAACCAGAAGCTAGACCTTCGCCTTGATGCAGCATGAAAAATCACTTTCACAAATCCACAATCTGCCTGACTGCAACACAGGAAAAAACTCAGATAAAACCTGTACATCACAAATTCCACACTTCATCCCTCAGTCTACTGAGTGGCACCTGAAAGATATTGATCAAGCTTCTCCTTCTGGCTCATGTTGGCAACACGGTCTTTGAGAGTTCGGATGCCCTGGACCCAGCACTGTGCCTCCTCACGTGATGAGCAGCACAGATCCAGACTTTTCCTTCCTCCTCGAAACACCACCGTGAAGCATTGTGAATCTGGAACAGAATCAGCAAGCTGGCGCAGGCACTCGGACTGACAGCCTTCCCGCACACACTCCACCTCTGTTATACAGACTGAGAGACAGGAAAAGAAGTAAATGCAATTAAAAAGTCAGACAAAAAAGTTGAGATGTCAAACTTACTCACATTGCTCTTGATTTACTGTAGGAAACATTAGAAAATAACTCGATGGATACTTATTGGATAATTACAGTACATGCATAGATAGGCAGCATGATGGCTTACTGGTTAGCATGTCCGCCACACAAGCAAAAACGTTCTGAGTTTGAGTCGCAGGCTCAGTAAAAGTATTTCTGTGTAGAGTTTGCATGTTCTCCCTGTGTTTAGTTGGGTTTCCTCTGGGTACACCGGTTTTCTCACAAAGACATGCACATTACGCAAAATTACTCTTCCAAATTAGGTATGTTGTATATGTGTTTGCCGGATAATGAACTGGAGAGCTGTTGATGGTGTACCCTTCCTTCACTCAGAGTCGACAGAGATGGACTCCAGCCTCCCCGCAACCCTAGTAGGTGAAAGCGGTTCAGCAAAATGTAGAATGTATGGTATTAGACACTTCTAGTCCCTTTCAATATATGTGTTAGGGTGTGTATCCATTCTCTTGCCTCACAATAGATGCCCCATCTCCTAACCTCCCACCAGATCTGTTTAGCAACTGAGTTTAACTTTCCTCTTACTACTGATGGCACAAATCCATTCCACAATAAATACAGACACAATCAATGTTCTACATGAATTCAGTTCATTCTTAATTAAATTACTCTCCAGTCTGGTCTAGCTAGGATTTTTTGTCTTATTCATCAACCTAGGAAAAAAGGCAAGTGTTCTGTAACAATGAACTCTTTCAACTGTCAAAACTACAAAAACAGAAATAAATCCCATTACACTCACTCACTCACACACAGAGACCCAGAGAGACATGACTCCCTACTTTCATCTGAAGGATGTAGCGTTTATGAATTCAGAAGCGTTATCCAGACATGCTAGCACAGACGCCAGCTCCGTGGGTGCTCTGGAGCTTGAGCATGCCCAATATTTCAGAAAGAAATATCTCATATTCAAGCCAAGTTTGAAAAAACGATGCCTGTTGGGTATAAAGCCAGTAAAAATTCTTGGAAATTTCCCAAATACATACATGTATACGAAAAACGGTTGCTTTGTCCTGTCGAGGGACTTTGTCCTTTCCACTGTTGCCACAGGCAACATAATAATAATATAATAATAATAATAACATAATAATAAGTTATTATTGATGTGTAGTGCTTACGAGGAAATCAGAAGTTTTAATTCATTACCAAATTTGTTTTACTCTGTAAAGCTGCTTCCGATAATATCACTTGTTAAAAGCAATAAAAACTGAATTGAATTAAATTAGACAACATAATTGCATTTGTGCTAACACCTAACATATGGCAGGGTAGCATTTTTTTCCTTAATCAATTTTTAGCTATAAACAATTCCAAATTGACAAGTATCAGCTCTCTACCACATCCAACCACCACCAACCGTGAAGGCATAGTGGTTAGCAAGAAAGTACTGGTTTGGTGATATTTTATGAACTTTGAACTTATGAACAGTGCTGAGGGCAGCCTAACACACTTAAATTAAATGTGTTATCCACTCCCTCGTACTAATGACCTTACAGACACCCATGATTGGCTGGTGTCTGTTATGATTGACAGGGAGGTAAGCATATACTATCCCTCATTCCCATGAGAGCTCGGCTACTGAGCGTTCATGGACTCCCGATCACGCATGGCTGTGGCATCAACCTGGATACAAACCTGCGACCTCCAGATTGATTTTCAGTGAGTCATTTGGGAGCCCTGGTGTGAACAGGTTTCATGTCACATTAAGTGCACTGGTATGTGGCTTAAGAAAAAAAGCAATACAGTATTTAAAATCATCTATTTGGGATTGTTGTTTCAGAGAGCTAATTCGTATTTGTAACGACTTCCTGTAAAGGGATCAATTATAATTGAAAGCATTCAAACATTTACAGAAAGAGAGAGAAAGGAATGAAATGATTATGGCAGCTGCCAGATTTATGACTTGCTGTCACAGCCTGAGTGACAACCATTAAAGCTAAACATGGCACAAACATTTCACAGCTTTTATTTGACCAATTCTAGCTTCAGGAGTCTCTTAGAAGTGTTTTTGAAATGTAAGAAGTAATAAGGGTGGCACG